>CM029657.1:17425901-18625901 GCA_017311315.1 Dendrocalamus latiflorus | reverse complement strand
AAAGAAAGATTATGCTAGAAAGGTGCCCAAATAATTGCAAAAGTGCACAACTATCCTACTAATCTCTATTGCAATCCAAGATCACAAGCTTTAATGTAATCCAGTACACTACGACGAAAGTATACCCACTCCTAGATCAAAATTTGTGGCTTCACTTCTTAAATTTGAATTCTAAATCTTATAAAATTCTTCGGTAGTATTAGGCACAGATTTGAACAATGCTTTCATTTAATTAAGGACCTTATTATGTACGTTTGTGTAGTCTTGTGCAGCAAAAAAAAAAATTCCCAAGGATTAAAGGCGCAATTTTCAAAATAGAACTGAGTATCTAATCTTCAATCGCGCACTACTCTGCTACTAACCATACTGTTTTTTTTGCATTGTGCAATTTAATTCTCAAGTCTACCCCAGAAAAACTGATACATTGAAATCCTGCGCACCATAGGTCTATATACACTACCATTAATTGATGCAAGTAAACTCTTGTAGCATTGGAGATGGAAATGGGACGCAGGATTACCAGGTTTGTCCCCTACCTATCCCCGCTAAGGGTTGGAAGGGAACGTTAGAAATACATGTAAATATATAATCATAAATAAATAACAATATAGTTTAATCAAATATATCACTAAGTGTTTGTATTCTTAAGGATCATAAACTTTTCCAACGGGTGACAATCTGCCGCCCATCCGACCATTATACCGCGGGTGCCCTGCCTTTCAACTTAAGAAAATTCAAACTCTTGATTGGACATTTCAAATTTCGAGAAAATAAATTTCAGCTCGAAAATCCAAAAATTTTGAACTAAAAAATCCAACTTTCAACTCGAGAATTGATTTTTCACATGGAAAAATTCCAAAAAACAATGGATAAAAAATGCGACTTAAGAAAAAAAAACAATGGATAGAAGTAACAAGCGCACTTAAGGGAAAAAACGTGACACTATAAATAGACAACTCCTAAAATTTAAAGGAACAAACGCACTTAAGAGGTACCTTTGCCCCGGAGAACCGCCGCATGTAACGCGTTTTGCCCATGGGGTCCAGAATACGAAAGATTCCCGCCACTCCGATCATGCAGTGACCGTGCAATATCGACCTCCTCTAACAAGATGGCAATGTACAATGGCGAGGTTAGGTACCATCTTTCGGGAAACTGGCCAATTCAGAATCCTCGACCATTAGCCGAGTGACAATGCCCTTATTTGCAGTGCGGACTGCATCATGCAAAGCTGTCTCCCCGAGCTTGTTCTCCGCGCGCAGCAGTTGCTTCACTCTCTCTGCGCCGTGGCCATCAACTTTAGCCAAATCAATCAGCTGAGAAACCATTATAGCATTCCCAGCCCTAGCAGCGTAGTGCAACGGCGTGTCACCCTTCTTGTTGGGTGCATTCAAGAGGTGTTTGGCCTTGTCGTGGATCACCTTTGCCGACTCCAAGAACTTCTCGCCATCTCCGCATGCAGCTACTACATGGAGCGCAGAGTCCCCCTCAACGGTGACTCCCTCCAGGAGCAGTGCTGCAGAAGGTGCTGACCTTTCAACTCGAACGACGAAATCAGGCCGCGCCGCCGCGCTTTCCTCGTCCAGAAGATCCTTTAGCTGCTGGGTATCACCGCGGCGAGCAGCCATGAGCAGCTTAGGATGCATGGCGGGTGGGTTGCGTGGTTGTCCCGTGTTGCTAGCTGCCATTGCAAACCAGCTTAGGTACTCTCCATTTCTGTCACTGCAGTTTCTTATTTATTAGTCGTCCAGTACACATGCAGGACGTTATTTAATTTGCCTCTGGGTACGAAGATGAGCATAAAAGCAGTTCAGTATTGTTGGACACAATCAGTAGCTCCATATCGCCGTGGTCTTTTCAAAGATTTTGTGAACTACAAGGCGCTACGTACTAGAACCTCCAGCTGTATGAACAAGATTTGTGGCTTGAGATCGACTTGAGAGCCTTGAAAAAACAAACTGAAGAATTATGTGCTCCAAGTTAAAAGTCTAAAACAAGGATCCAAGTTAACTGAAGAATTATGATCATCTGGTTGCAGTGAGGTGATCGATGGACAATTCTTGTCCACCAGCTCTCCTGAGACAAGTTTTTTTCACTGACATGACAGGTAATCTTTAACCCGGAGATGATTTTGTCGTTCTCTTTATTCCAGTCTCCTTCCCATTACCATCCTTTTGCAATGACATGATAGGATTACTGTACTGTACTGTATGTGATAAATAACTCGATCACCATGTACATCTGAAGTTTTGCGCTTCCTGGGCATTTAATTTATGAATGCGTACGTAGCCTATAGTAAGCTACGCAAAAATTAACTGGAGACAAACAACTAACTGGGTTCACCTGGAACAGCTGCTCTTTTTGTTCTTTAGTTAAGTGTTTTTGTGCTTCCCCTTTCTCAGACAAATCGAATTTTGGTACGATTTGAAGAGATAGCATAAGCTCTCACCCATTCTTCTCTTTGTTTCCCCTTCTCGTACAGAAGGAATTTCCCCTGGATGTGTATGTTGTAGCATTATTTTTTAAAAATTTTACAGTGCATTCTACTACTAAGTAAAGAGTGACAGTAAAAATTAAATCTGATCATTGATTTTTTTAAGGCATTATAGACTTTTTGCTGCACAGCTAATTTTTTCAATGGGTATTATCGACTTTTCCCAAACCTAATCTTAACCCAACTGCACAACATTCTCCTACGTGATCAATTCGCTACGCCGCCTTGTCTGTACGCGGCCTGTCTGGCACGTCGAGGAAGGAGTTGGATTTGAGGCACCGTGGGGTGGACACACAAATAGGGCGAGGTTGGACGGCCACTCGACGATGGAGAAGACATGATCGGCAGCGGCGGCCATGGAAGACAGACGAAAATCTGTCTTATTTTTACAGTGGAACACTGATGGCAAGGTCAAGGACAAGAAATTCTCAAATGCCGCAAAATGCATGCAGTTATTACCACCAAAGAACGCCAATTATTTTTAAGAACAAGGATGCAACACACAACATGCACCCTACTTAGGCTACAAAACATATGCTAGAGAATATATCAGATTTGTAGGGTCTCACGGGGCACCGAGACACAATTCCCACTTAATACTGCGGGAGCTCGGACGGATGGGAACGAATATCCCTACTCTCATCGCCAAGCCACTTTTTTTGTCTAACATGGGGTGTAGCTCTCTTTCCATTTCATTTGCAAAACGGAATGTGCAGTTTTGCGGAAGGAGAAATACAGAGAGGTGTAGGGAAAGATAGGAAGTTTCAGCCAATACCCTCAAGGCCTCAACAAGCAGAGAACGTTACAGGATTACCAGAACCAGAACAGAGTATCAATGTATCATACAGGACACACAGGAATCAGCCACAGGGAGGGGACAATTAGTACGGAGTGTTCCTCCTTTTCCTCAACCTGCCAACTGACCAACACCAGAAGCTTCCTCATCAGGCAGAGATCCATCAGGTGGAGGGATCGCGCTGGGGAACTCCAGTTGCTTGCTGCTCCATCACCACTCTGAGAAGATGCTTCGCTGCCACCTTCAAAGCCTCCGTGAACTGCAAAAGCCCGTACCACTAACCAAGATATAATTGGACTAATCTGAACCCATCCCAGTTTGGGCTCTGCTCTTTCGTATTAAGGAACTCCTATCTAGACCTGAACAAAAGCAGGCCAGGCTGAACTCAGAAAAGGCCCGGTTTGTTTCTGTTAGGATCTAAAACAGGATCACTAGTAGTAGATCTAGAGCGGGATGCTTGCTATTCGGTGAGGGCTAAGGGTAATGCGTCTAGATAATGTTAGGATGATCTCCACCCATGGTTGGCCCAACGGCCACCTGGGCCTTGAGCTCGCGCCCTGATCGGGGGCGCCCAACCCTAATGGTTGATGGGCCCCCGTCACACTGCGCTATATATAAAGGTGGTGGCCGGCGGCTCAGATCACGAGGTTCGACTGAGCCGTACACCCCACCGACAAAACCCTAACCCGATCTCGAGGGGGAGCGCAGCCAGTGACGGGAAGCGCCACTGCCACGCCGCTCCTGGACGGCGCCGCCACCGGACTTCACCGCCGACGTCTCCCGTCTCCACCGACTCCATGGCGGACGCCTCTGCACCAGCCACCAAGACCACGGATGGTCGGTAACCCTAAAACTCCTCTTTTTACTCTCTGTTCCCTTTTAGATCTAGACGCATTACCCTTAGCCCTCACCGAATAGCAAGCATCCCGCTCTAGATCTACTACTAGTGATCCTGTTTTAGATCCTAACAGTTTCAAGCCTAAACTCGTATGCCAAAATCAGAGGAAATAATCCTGAGATCATACTGTAGTTCGATCCGCTAACATGTTAGGCGCAATGTACGTCCAGCTCCTAATCTGAACACCAACAGTCATAAGCGATTGGTCTGCCTAAACATTATCAAGTCCGACTCAAGTGCTGCAAACAGTAAGCATCAAGTGTCCCCAGGGGCGAACGGGGCCCGAGCTCTAGAAGCGCTCCCGCCGCATCTTCCGCTGCTGCCCCCGGGAGGAGCTAATCCCGGGGGCGGCCACCTCTTCCCGGCCACCGGAGCCGTCGCTCGCACCAGCGCTCGCGCCCGCCGTTGTCCTCATCGCCAGATCGGGCCGCCGAACGCTGCCTCCACCCGAGCCGCCTCTTCTTGCGCATCCGCCGCCGGATCCGGTGACCCCGCACCAGATCTGGACACCTCCACTCCGGATCTGGCCGTCGCCGGACTGGCGCCGCTCGGATCTGGCCGCCTCTGGGCCAGATCCGGTCGTCTCTGGCCGCCTCCCGCCCGGATCCGCCCGCTCCTCCTTGGCGCCGTCCCGGATATGGCCCTCGCCGCTCGGATCCGGCCTCGTCGCCCCGCGCCGGCTTCTGCTCCCGGCTCCTCTCCGGACGTCTTCGCCCCTCCGGGCCCGTTCCGGCTAGATCCGGCCGCCGCGCCTCAGATCCGGCCTCCCCCGCCTGGATTCGTGCCGGCCTCGCCCCGCCCGGAGCTGGCCGCGCCGTCGCCCGAGCGCCTCCCGGTCGCCGCGCTTGCGTCGCCGCCTCCCGGCCGCCGCGCCCGCGCCGCCGCCTTCCGGAGCCGCGGCCGCTCAATCGTCTCTCCACGCCCGCGCCGCCGTCTCCCGGCTCCGCCCGCCGTGCCGCGCCCGCCCGCGTCGGCTTCTCCCTCCGGCTTCTTTCTCCGCCAGCAGAGAGAGACGGGAGAGCGCGCGTAGCCGCCTCGCCGGCGCCGTCACGGCGAGGAGGAAGGTGCAGAAGGACTAGGGACTTGAGCCCTCGGAGTTTGTGGACTCCGTCGCGCAGGCGTTCTTCGACATGGAGAATGGCAACCAGGAGCTCAAGAACAACCTCAAGGTCCTCTTCATCAGCTCCGAGTTCCAGTTGGTTGCGGCCGGGAGCAAGAAGGCGGTGGTGATCCACGTGCCGTTCAGGCTCCGTAAGGCATTCAGGAAGATTTGTGCCAGACCCTTCCATTGTATTGCTGTAGGTTCGATCTGTGGCTCATGTCCCTGGATCTGCTCAGTGGTGACGCTTAGACGTCGCTTAGTGGTCTCTACAGTGGCGGACGTTGCAGGAAGCGGCTCGTCGTGGAGTTCAAGGGTGGCTATGCCATGGCCTTGAGACGTGTAGGGCCCTGGAGTGTTGGTGGCGGTCTATTTTGTGTGTGGGTAGTGCGTGGGGTGCTGTGAAGGTGCTGGCGAAAGCCTTGCCGGTGATCTTACCGGTCTCGACATCAATGACGCCTTCGGGCGCCATTATCCTTCCTGGAGGTGTGTCGTGGCACTACATAGTTCTCATGTGTACTGATCTCCAGGTGAAAGCCTTGCCTTGGTGAGGCGGGCGGCGTCGGTGACTCTCGTCGCCTTCTTGGAGACGTTGCCTCGGAGGTCCATCTTCACGCAAAGCAGACCGAAGTTTGGGTGGCTCAGTCGGATGAGGTTAGGGGCTTGGTTGTAAGCAAGGATGGAGCAAAAGTGCTGAAGCTTAGCCTTTCTAGTTCTTTTCATAGTCCTTAAGCTATCTTTCATGTTGTTTTATGTACCTCAGTTTTGAGGCTTTGAGCCTAAGAGCTCGTGTAACTTTTGGCTGTGTATATCCTTTGTGGATATAGAGGCCGGATTTTATATCCTTTATCTAAAAAACAAATGACAACTGCAAATGTGCAACATGCAGGTAGTTTAAAGGTGACTTCTATTTTCTAGTTACTGTTTAGAAAAGTCAGAAACCAATATGAATATTCAGTTTTTCAAAGCGCCGTTTTCACTTTTCTCGTTTCGGGACAAAGTAGAGGGTCACAGACGCATCATACACCTTACTCTTCTCGCACCCGTCTTGTGCACGCATCTCTCTCACTTTCTCCACCACTCACCTCGTTCTTCTAAAAACTATTTCTTTCAGCCATCACTATTATTTTTATTTTCAGACAAAAACCATCGGCCGTAATCAAAACACCATCAGACGTACCCAATATAAAAAGTCCCTAATTCTCATCCGTTGGTGCAGCCTTGCCGGCCATGCTCGCCCTTGCTAAAGGCGGAAGCTCTGGGAATTCGGACAACGACCTTGAGACGGCCAGTGTGACTCTGTGTGGTCACTGGTCAGAGGTGTGCATACACTCGTATGTTCTCGGTGACAAAACCATGCAAAATACACGATTTCCTTTTGTTAAATCACATAAACCCCCCGCACTTTGCAAAAATCACCACGTAAATTGGTAAGTATTGTGGCCCAAATGTAAACGTTGCACAAAATCACATAATTTCTGCACAGGTTCTTCACAAATCATAAAATATCCTTTACATAGTCGTGTAGTTTTGGGCAAATACAGTAAAAATGAGCACATATTTGATCGACGAGGCGCCGAAACTTTCACAAATAATATGAACGTTATTGATCTATTTCATAGCTTCGTCACCCTCTCTTATGCCACCACCTCTTCAAGTCATTTGTGATGATATTTAGTCGAAATCTCTGCCCAAATGAAGCTTGTTACCAAGGGCCAAAATACCATCGTTGTACGGAGGATCAGAATTTGTGCAAATACCACCAATGCCCGATTCCCCATTCTACTATATAATGCTATTGCTACAGCACGGCCTCGCATAGGGTCCATGTATCCACACAGAGATACGATCGATGCCACCGCACAGGCTGCAGCTGCAGTCATATGAGCGACGGGAGCCACCACCAAATATAAGCCTAACACAAAGGCCGTAGCCAAGCTTGTGACTGAACCAAACGCGAAGAACATAGCTATGTCGAAGTGCCAACTGCGCAATGGCACGTCAACAATAGCTGCTCCAGAGTACATGAGATTGATAGTAGCCAAACCAGCGCAACCGAATGCTAATGAGTTAGCCGCGATGAATGCATCAAAAACATACCTCCCAGAAAGTGCTGGTGTGCCATCGCTTTTGTAACCCCCAGGTAGAGTGAAAGCTGCACCAAACGCCACAGTTGCCATTAGCACTGAGCCAAGGCCCAGAGTTTGTGTTGAACTTGTCAGTTTCTCTGATTCTTTCTCTTCGTCCTCCGGTTGAATGTACTGTTCTTCAAAGTGATCCAACCGACGATTGCCATGCTTAGCGTGACAATACTTTAATGCGGCGTTTATCAAAAATCTGGGGTTCTGCAAAAGGAAACATGAGGTTTAATTTCAGTCGTATGGATTGCTGTTGTTTTGTCTGCCTTTGATGGAAGTAGGCCTGAAACCAAAAGAAGAAGTACATACCCACGAACAAAAAGACCCAGCACGAATCTTACTCTCCGATAGATCTAGAGGAGTTTCCCCATTGTTATTAGTTAGATTTAAGCGCACTTCTAGATTCTCCAAGAGTAAACAAAATATGCCCTGATCCCCAAGTTTTACAGCTAGGTGTAGTGCGGTGTTTCCATCATTGTCTTGCAAATTCAAAATCCATGATAACGACAGGGTTCGGCAAGCATGCGCGACTATATTCCATTGCTTCTTTTCAGTAGCAACATGAAGGAAAGTTCTTCCCTCAATGTCTCGCAAAGCAGCGATATTGGGGCACTTCTCTAGAAATTTGACGACGGCCTTCTTCACACCTGTTGAGGCAGCAATGTGTATAGGGAATAACCCCATATCATCTGACTGAAACATTGGAGCTCGGTTAGCTTGCAGCACTTGCTTGAATGGAATGCTTGAATGCCAAACCGGATGATTCCAAGGATACAATGGGCGATAGATCCAGAAGTGTACACCTCTTGGGTGTAGCACTGATGTAGCAAAGTGAAGGGGCGTACTCCCATTTTGATCCCTTTGTGTAGTGAGGCCAATGTTCCATCTCAATAGTTTTTCTGTCATCACTGCAAACAACACTTTATGTTAGCTAACTGGAAGAAAAGTAACAGTCTTAATCTCATTAAAAAAAATCAAGCATTTTAGTGTTGTAAGTATGTAACCAAGCAAACTATGGTAAAATGATATTACAATAATTCCAAATGTCATACCAAACGCTCCTCCATCAACTGGAAAATTGTTTGCACTTTGAATTCTGAGCATATAGAAGATTCACTGGTAGCTTTAGACGAGTATTACTGAATATTTTCGTACTCCCATATCTAAAAGAGTGACACTTATTTTGGAAAAAACTTCTTTTTATCAAAATTAGAAGAATAACTATGTAAAATTTGGAGGTATTTTTTTTGTAACTTCTTAGATTTCCACAAGCATTTTTAATGCACTGTTATACAAAGAATTGATCATTTCGATCAAAATAACACCATGCCCTCATCCACCGCCACCTAATTTGTTAATCAAGTTCAATGGTAACATGAAAGATTAATTTAACGTGGTTAGAGGAGTAATCCCATTGTATTCCTTAATTTTATACGTAAGGCAAAAATATCGAATTTCTGTACATGAAGAGAATCTATGCTATCTGTAATACCCTTGCCAAGGTTGCCAGTCCTAGTAGCGTGTGTTATGGACGAGGGGATCACATATGGTGAAAACTTGGCAACCATTTTAGCACGAGTACTAACTCAACATGAAAAACATTGAAGGTAGGTCATAATTTTGCAAGCATCCATTTAAAATTTTAAGTTCAAACTCAATTTGTGTTGGCATACATTAAAAGAGAAATCCATGCAACACTATAGGCAATATTGTGAAACAGTAATTACCAATAGACTTAAAAAAAATATTGTGAATTTGGGAGGTGATCCAGAATAGGTCTGCGACTTGAGATCTTAAATTTTGAGTTGAAACTTCAATCATGCACACATCAACTATCAATTTCATTTTGACCTGAAGCATAGTGTGATCGATGTTGAATGTATTATCATTCAACTAATGAGGCTATAAAATCGGTGTGTGGTAGTGATCTAATTACACGAATCTCAGCTTGGCAATATTGTGAACATCCCTACATTTGTACTCCTTACCGGCGTTTTGACCCTGAAATCATCCGGATCGAATTCAAAATGCATGAGAAGTATCGGGTTATAGTTCAACTTATTCCTAATATCCAGAGAGCGGAAAACAACTAGAAATTGATGAATCAGAACTATGGATGACAATTCCCATTTATACCACCGTGGACCCTACTGTAGGCGGAGGAGAACCACACGCATAGGCTGGGCGCAGGAGGAGGGGAGAGCAGGGTGAAAGCAGATCGGGCACTGGGGTAGCCTAGGGGTCCGTTTTCTGGTGACCGGTGTCCGGTGGTGCGTTCCGGTGTCGCCATCATCGGATTAAGCAGCGGTGGTGCACAGTCGGAGTAGAAGCAGAGAGGGATGGAGAAAGAAGAGTAGCAGTTACCAGTGGATCACAGGGAAGAATTAATGCATGGATATTTTTGTACCTGGGCCTCGAAGAGCGGCAGCATGCAATGCATTTTGTCCATTTGGTCCAGAATACGAAAGATTCCCGCCACTCTCATCATACAGTGACTGCGCAATGTCGACCTGTTCTAGCAAGGTGGCTAGGTACAACGGCGACGTGCCATCTTTAGGGAAACTAGCCAATTCTGAATCAGCCGCCATTAGAAGCTTGACTATATGTTTGTTACCAAGGCGGACAGCCTCATGCAAGGCCGTCTCCTTACGCCCATTCTCCTTTCTCACGAATTCCTTCAGCCTCTCTCCACTGTTGTCCTCACCGCCAGCTAGAACAATCAGATGAGAGACCATTTGGGATTTCCCAGCCCTAGCAGCGCAATGCAGGGGTGTGTCGCCCTTCTTGTTTTGTGTGACCAGGAGGTGTTTGGCCTTGTAATAGACGACGTCGGCGCTCCTCAAGAAGTTCTCGCCGTCTCCGCAGGTGGCCACCACATGTAATGCGGTGTCCCCCTCAGCGGTGACGCCCTCCAGAAGCGATGCTGCAGGCCATGCAGTCTGACTCTGATCAGCGCCTTCTTCTACATCATAAGCTTGCTGCATCGGCAAGGTGCTGTTGCTCAAGGTTTCACCCTCGAGCAATTCAAGAAATGCTTGGGTTGGCACCGCATCTGACCGCCCGGGCGCATCTTCCCTATCGAGAAGAAAGCTCAAAGCCCGCCAAGAGCCAAAGCATGCTGATGCTAGCAGCAGGGGATTGATGGACGCCGGGGTAGGCGTCGCGGTGGCCTGCTGGTTACTGGACGCCATCACCACCAACAGATTCTAGCTACTCGTACTTATATTGCTAATTCTGCCTTGAACTTCACGCAAAGCATTCTTACAGACTTGGAGCGATAGTTAATCTATACAACAAGTGACTGTTTTTTAGAACAAAAATAGTCAGATTTTGAGCCGTTAGATGGAGATTTAACACCCTAGATCATTTTTTTAGGGGGTCATTTTTTTTAGAGGGGGTATGAGAGGGCCAAGATTCACTCATTTTACACTAGTTCTCTCTGTCGGTCGGCTTTAACTCCCTTAGAGCAACTCCAACAGATTAGTCAAAAGAAGTATCTAAATTTAGTGATTTAGCTATTCTCTAAAATGAATCTTACCCAAAAAAACAAGACTACTCCAACAGGCTATCTAAACTAGAGGGCGCGCGGTGGGTCGCGTACGCGCGGGAATGGGGCGCAACGTGCGGGAAGGAAACGTCGACTGCGCCAAGAGGCTGGATGGTGAGCGAAGTAGGCTATCCAAAAATAGAGAGCGGAGGAGGAGGGATGGGGAGCTACTAAATTTGGAGAGTCATTTACAGGGTCTATTGGAGACGTTTTTTCTCCAATAATAGCCAAATTTACCTTTAGAAAATGATTTAGCTCTTCTCTTAGAGTTGCTCTTAGTTCCATATCCCCAAGGGGAAAAGGGGTACCATGTATCCACTATCGTGCTCATACCATAACAGTTGGTGCTGTCCATGGGGACCGCGCAAGAAGCTACGCAAGGGAATGCGCTAGAGAAGGCTATCACCAGGGATGCATGCTCAGCTCAATTATGCTGGCAAAGTCCTTATGACTCCGTTCTTTTGGACTTTTGGTTTTCGACTTCTCCGAATGTCAAAACAAATTAATGAGGCGGTTTTTTAAGTGGATTATCTAAACGGCTTTTCGAGTCCAAAACTGTATGCATCGTCCGTGTCGGTATCTCCATCATCCGCTGTCATCTCAAAAAAACATAGATAAAAACTATCCACGTAGCCTAAAAAAATAGAGATATCATCATCTACATGTACACTTGGTTCACTTTGTCCGGATGAAATACATGTTATATTACACGATGGTACATATAGGTTTTTTAGTTCAACATACAACAAATATCGTATGACACTATTTTTTAAATTACATACGTATATGATTCTGTTGTGTATAGTTTATACATGGCAAGATAAAAAGAATGAGTTATGTCCGAAAAGGAGCACAATATTGTATGGGGTTACGGACTACTGTTGGTTGGAGGTGTAGGGCGCTAAGTCCTCGCCGTACAGACTAGGAGTACGAGTTGGACCATATAACTTAGGTATAAACTATACTATTAACTTTTTGTAATGTTAATTGTGAAAAAGAAAAAAATTTCTCATACGGACAGACCCACCACGATTTAGTTATTGTAAATAAATCATCTTGTCTTTTATTTGCTTTTATTCTTTGCGTGATCATCCTCCTCGTGGTGGGCTACATCCGGTTCCAACTTGCGTGCTTTTATTCTTTGCGTTCCTCCTCGTGGTGGGCTACCTCCGGTTCCAACAGATTCTAGCTACTCGTACTTATATTGCTAATTCTGCCTTGCACTTCATGCAAAGCATTCTTACAGACTTGGAGCGATAGTCAATTAAAAAGCACGCTCTCTCTCTCTCTCTCTCTCTCTCTCTCTCTCTCTCTCTCTCTCTCTCTCTCTCTCTCTCTCTCTCTCTCTCTCTCTTTTAGGTTGTCCTGAAACGTATATGTATATAGCATCAGTCGTGTTTGTTCTTCCGCTCCGTCACCAAGTTGAGAAGGTCTTTTTGGGTGATTATTTTGAGTGTGCGGCATGTGCTGAGAGCCTAATACGGAGGGAATTTTGAGGCTTAAGAGCTCGACCAATGAACTGGCTGGACAGAAATCCAGCTGAAGCTAGCAGAGAGTACTAATAAAGACCAGTGGTCAAATAGTCATGATGTCTTCGGAACATTCTTACCGTATATATTTAAACTAGAATTGAGCCTGTGCGTAGTTGCGGTAATTTTTTTGTACTTTAATATGGAATTTTCTTTTATAAGTAATTATTTGTTGAAGGAAGTGTTTATATGAATAATTATAATAAAATAGCTAATCACACCAATCAAAGATAAATATACTTGACCGTCTTTCTTTTATGCATTTGTGTTCATTGGATTGGAATCGAATACTAGACAGAGGATATGATGATCTGGCACCCTCTTATACCTAGCTTTGCACAGATTAAAGATTAGACTAGCTTAAGGAAGGAACATGATAAACAACAAAACGAAAATGGGAAGACAAATGTTCCATCCCAGAAAGATGTATGCGTGAAAGACAAATTGAGATCTGGTTTCGAGGTAAGGTGAAGTTTTGAAAAATAATTGTAACCTAATTTTGTTGAATATCTCATGAATGTGCTTTAAGGGCATGCATCCACAGTTCAATGACTTATCTGAAAGACATGCCACGTACGATTTGAAGTAATTTGAAGAGTAATTAAGGAGGAAAGAGAGGAAGGTTGTATCTCACATGAAACACAACTCTTCTCACACGGACCAATTAGAAGCTAAGATACAACAGGAAATTCATGTGATTAATTAGAAGGGGGAGTTGTATCTACACTATGCTTTTCGTGGGGGTGCATAAAGATGGAGGAGTAAATGACAGGCGAAGCCAGCTGAGAGCAAATATAATAAGAGACTGTTAGTAGGTTGTATGCTGAGGTGAAGGAGAGAGAGGAGGAGAGAGAAGAGAGGTGGGTCATAAGTTTACAGCCAGCTGAAGCACAAGAACCAAGAAACTTTGTGAGAGAAATGGGTGGGTCATACAGCCTTCAGCTGGCTGTAAACTACTATATGAATGGACTGATAAGTGGGCTGTAAGTGTCCATACAGCCAGTTGAAGGTTGTATTATTAACCTTGCTCTGAGGAGAAATAAATAGAAAATAGTGATATTAATTGAGTGGGCTAGTTACTATACTACCTCCGTTCTTTTCTATACTTGGCTTCCTAGAATCTGCATCAGTAAATTTTCTAAAACTTGATCACCAATAGATTTTAAAACTATCTAGATTGGCTATAGAAAATTATATCATTAGATTTATCAATAAAAAATACTTTTATAATATTATAATTTTATTAAAGTATCTTAGTGTAAAATTATAAAAAGTAGCAGTAAAAATCGTATCTTGAAGACTGTAAAAGTAAAAAAACAAGGAGTATAATGCACTTGGGGGGAGTTGTATTTAGAGTTATATCCAGATGATGTAAAAAGTTTTATATACAAATTTAGATACATCACCGAAGATGTCCTAATTGTGTTAGGAACTAGTCAATATTTTCGATGCCATGATTCACATTTGTTAAGATATTACAGTTGTTTAATTGTCGGATGCGTCTTTAAAGGCGGCGTCCTTGGGTACGAAGATGAGCATAAAAGCAGTTCAGTATTTTTGGACATAATAAGTAGTTCCATATCGCCATGGTCTTTTTAAAGATTTTGTGAACTACAAGGCGCTACGTACTAGAAGCTCCAGCTGTATGAACATGATTTGTAGCTTGAGATCGACTTGAGAGGCCTTGAAAATACAAACTGAAGAATTCTGTGTTCCAAGTTAAACGTCTAAAACAAGGATCCAAATATGAAATCTGACATTTAATTTGGGAACAGTTTTTGATTTTTCTGAAGATGTTGAAGCTAAAACCATATATATTCTGTCAATGTGCACAACCAATCTTGTACAAGAATTATCATCAGGTTGCTGCCAGGTGATCGATGGACATCCCTTGTCCACCAGCTCTCCTGAGACAAAGTTTTTTGCACTGACATGATAGGTAATCTTTAACCCGGAGATGATTTTGTCGCTCTCTTTATTCCAGTCTCTTTCCCATTACCATCCTTTTGGAATGACATGATAGGATTGCTGTACTGTACTGTATGAGATAAATGACTCGATCACCTTGTACATCTGAAGTTTTGCGCTTCCTGGGCATTTAGTTTATGAATACGTAGCCTATAGGAAGCTAAGCAAAAATTAACTGGAGATAAACAATTAACTGGGTTCACCTCGAACAGCTGCTCTTTTTGTTCTTTAGTTAAGTGTTTCTGTGCTTCCCCTTTTTCAGACAAATCGAATTTTGGTACGATTTGAAGAGATAGCATAAGCTCCCACCGACTCTTCTCTTTGTTTCCCCTTCTCGTACAGAAGGAATTTCGCCTAGATTTGTATGTTGTAGCTTTATTTTTAAAAAAAATTTACAGTACATTTTAATTACTAAATTGTGACAGTAGAAATTGAATCTAATAATTAATTTCTTAAAGGCATTATATACTTTTTGCTGTACAGCTAATTTTTTCAAAGGGTATTATTGACTTTTTCCTAAACCTAATATTAACCCAACCGCAGAACATTCTGCTACGTGATCAATTCGCTACGCCGCCACCTCGCACGAGATTTCCTTGTGCCGACGCCTTGTCTGTATGCACGCCACGCCACCGTCGAGGAAGGAGGCGGAATTGAGACGCCGTAGGGTGGACCCACAAATAGGGCGAGGTTGGGCGGCCACTCGACGATGGAGAAGAAATGATCGGCAGCGGCGACCATGGAAGACAGACGAAAATCTGTCGAGAGAAATGATCACAAGATGGGTTGGCAACTAAAGCCTAAAGGCCTCGAGGCCCATAACGACCGGGCCATTTAACGGTCGCTTCTAACTCTCAGAGCGCGGCAGTTACTCTCCCATATATCCGTTTATATTTTTACCTCTGTTAAGATTCTACTATCCATTCTACTGAGAGAAGAATAACTAAATCGTAACAATCTGATCCATTAGATTAAGAAAAAAATAGAAGGCTTATATTGGATGTGTGTACAGTAAAAGAGCTCTTATTTTTACGGTGGAACACCGATGGCAAGATCAAGGACAAGAAATTCCCAAATGCTGCGGAATGCATGCAGTTATTACTACCAAAGAACGCCGATTATTTTTAAGTACACACATCATACTTAGGCTACATGCGCCTGCTACATATGCTAGTGAATCTCTGAGGATGTAAGACACGCTTCCCCACTTAACAATGCTCATGCGTAGGGGTGGGAAACGATAATGGATAATATGTTTTATCCGATATATATATTCGAGAAAATGTGATTGTGATAAACAAAATATTTATTCGAGATTATTCGTATCCGTATTCGAGAATATTCATATTCGTATTCGAGACTCTTCGATTCATATTCGATTCGTTTTCTATGCTTATCGTCGGTAATCGGTCACAAACTAGTGAAAAACTGGCAAAACCGTTAGTAATTTGTTCTACCAAAATTTGTTACAGAAGTTGTAGGAAGATATTCATATTCGACCAAATTAAGTGTATATTCGATTCAAATTTGTATCCGTTATGACATTCGATTCGTATTCGTATTTAAAAATATTCAAATCTGTATTCATTTTAAAAATATGAATTCGTATTCGTATTTGAGACTATTTGATCGTATCCGATCCATTTCTATCCCTACTCATGCGTGTGTACTAATTAAATAATAAGGCACGTGGTATCAACATAAGGTTGGAACTCGTGCGGATGGGAACAAATATCCCTACTCTCATCACGAATTTTTTTAGAAATAATCTATTTTTATTCAACATAACATAAATATACTAGTACAAATATTTTTTTACAGAAATAGGCTCCAGTTGTCTAACCGTCGGGCGACTAGAGCCTATCACCCAACAGTCGTGCGACACGCAAACAATCCGCTGGTTGTTGGGCGAAATAATTGCAGTCATCAAACCACCGGGCAACTGTTTCTAGTTACCCATCAGTTAGGCGACTGCAGCTCTAGTCACTGAAGGGTTGGGCGACTGGAAGCGCATATAAAAGGACTGCATGCGGTGAATAGAGGCAGAGGAAGAAAATGAAGCGGAGAGGAGAGGAGAGGAGAGGAGAGGAGAGGAAAGAAAAGGAGAGGGGAGGGGAGAAAAGGAGAGGAAGGGGGAGAGGAAAAAGAAGAGGTTTTGTGACTTTTGTGAGGTAAATATTTTTGTATGTTGTAGTTTAAATTTTGTATATGAAGTAGATAGTTTATTTAGTGTTACTATCCGTAGAAAATTGTAGATGTAGAAAAGAATAGTACAACTTTGGTATAAAAATTCTAGTTAATGTAGTTATAGAAAATTAGCAGCCGTAATAACCTGTAGTTGTAGAAATTTTAGTAAACATAGTTATAGAAAATTAACGTTCTTAGCAAATTAGCATGCCTACAAAATCGTAGTTATAGAAAATTTACTCAACATTATGTACAAATTAATCCTCTCTAGAAATTTGTAGTTAATCAAAATTCTGTCAGTTTTTTTGTAAGAATTTAATAATTTACTTTGTAGAAAACAATAATACGTAACATTTGTGATTAATTATGAATGAATGTAATATCGTTAGTACATTGAAAAAACACATTGACCGTTATAACTGGTATATAGGCATTTAAATTGATATGCCATGTAAATTATCTAAACTCATTAGGAATTATTTGAAGTGGAGGAGAGCTCGAGTAGTGAGACAAGAACGGCGTTAGTGCACGATCTACCGATAGGGAGTTAATTCTACGAGGGTAATGTAAATGGTTACGATAGGCGAACGGTCGTTGAAATGTTTATTGCAGTACATAAGTACTTTCGTAATGTGCGATGCGATTTGACTAGTTTCAAAATTGAAAATATATGTAGGCAAACATCAGTAATACCGATACCCACTGCATTGAAAGTGCATTACAGTGTTGGAACCGTTCGTGAATGTCCAAATTGTGTGGACTTGAGCGGTTTTGCGCAAGCCACTCTGGTACACTCGGATGGTGAGAATGCTCAAATCACAGATGTGATGCACTGACTTACTCCACAGTTTTTCGTTGGACCCCGAGGTGTGTGGCGTCATCATACAAAGGCTTTGGAGCCGGTCTCCCACAAACATTAGATGGGAGTTGAAAACATTTATGCACACTGTTGCGTGGAAGGGATTTGTGCAAGGGTGTCGGCGCTGTGGATACGAGTGCGTGATGCTTGTGCAACCATGCCCAATAGAAGCTGTGCAAGGTCGTACGGACGACCATTATCCGGGAGGTGCGAGTAGCTTGGGTGCCCTGCATGTTGGTGAAGAGAAGAAAGTTGCTTATGATGAGACCGATGCGGTACATAGAGGAGAAGGAGAACGGTCACACCATGGTGAGGGTACAGACAAGCCGATGAAGGAGAGCATATGGGGTACATAGTGTATCAAATGGAGAGCCATGATTGGATGGCTTGGGTTGAAGAGGAAGCTGTACAGGAGGACAACTAGGACAGTTCGGATAAGGACGAAGCTCCCATCTCGCAGGAATGGAATCGGTTTGATGTTGAGAGTGTTGCCACACATGACGAGCACAAATCACCGTGGGACTATCATGGCATAGAGGTTCGGTTGCATTCAATGTTTACTGACAAGGCATCGCTGCAAGATTCCATCAAGTTGTGGGCCTGGTCTATGCAGCGGACTTTTCGGGTAGTGAAATCTAGCTAGGAGCAGTACACCGTGAAGTGCGAGCAGGCCAGTTGTCCTTCGAGTGTGCATGCACGTAGACCGAAGTATGAGACTCACTGAATTGTGTCGAAAGTGGAGCCGCAATCTTGCATTCTCAGTAGTGTTTTTGCGAGGCACCGTAACCTAACGTCTTCCTTTATAGCTAATCTAATGTACAAAGAGATAGTGGAGAAGAAGGGCATGGAGGCCACACACATCATGCTAGCTATCGAGAAGAAATTTAAGTACAAGATTAGCTACGCGAAAGGCATAGCGTGCAAAGCCGAAGGCGTTCAAAAAACAGTTCAGATTTTTAGAGGCAACGTACGACAATCTTCCTCATATGCTTCAGATGTTGCAGAACAAGAACCCGGGCACGTATATCGCTGTGAAAGACAAGCCATCTACAAGGTCACCAGGTTTTACGGTGTTGCAGAGGGCCTTCTTAGCTTTCGGTGCATGCATCGAGGCATTCAGGCATATGCTTTCCGTGATCTCAATTGACGGGACCTTTTTGATTGGCAAATACAATGGCTAGAATCTTACGGTTATTAGCGTTGATGGAAACAATTAAATTATGCCACTGGCCATCGTATTCGTGGAAAGTGAGAATTACGACAGCTGGTTATGGTTCCTTAGACATGTGAAGGTTGGTGTTGTCGGCGCTCGTTCTAGTGTGTGCGTAATCCATGATTGTCACGTCGGGATTGCGAAGGCCATAAGAAAATTTCAGGAAGACTCCAAGGAGCCCATCCCCTGGTCGAATATGAGGAAGAGATGATACATTCGTCACCTAGGGGCGAACTTCTTCAAGCAGTTCTCGAAACAACCGTTGATGAAGTTGTTCAAGAGGCTGGATATATAGAACCAGCAGAGAAAATTTGATACTTTGTGGGCATTGTTGGACGAGCATAGCAGGAAGTACGTCGATGAGAGGAACAAGAGGGCGGCCATGCCTGGGCCCAACTCTTCGGCGACTAGAGTTGCAGTTGCCTAACCGATGGGCGACTGGAAGCAGTCGCCCGGTGATTCGGCGACTGTAATTATTTCGCCCAACGGTAAGCGGATTGCTTGCATGTCGTGCGGCCGTTGAGCGATAGGCTTCAGTCACTCGACAGTTAGGCAACTGGAGCTTATTTCTATGAAAAAATATTCGTGCGGATATATTTCTGTTATTTCAAATAAAAAATGAATTATTTATTAAAAAAATTCCTCTCATCAACAAGCCACTTTTTTTCGAACAGGGGGTGTACCCCTTTTCCATTTCATTAGCAAGACGGAACGTGCAGTTTTACGGAAGGAGAAATACAGAGAGGTGATAGGAAAAGAGACAGTTTTAGCCAATCGTACCCAGTATTACTCCCGGAAGGTTTCCCGGCCGCGCAGCCCCTCCATGTCGCCCCCAGCGCTCCCTCGGCCGGCGCGTGGCGGGGGAATTCGCGTACGGCCGGGGGAGGCATTTTCCTTGATTTTTTTGAAAATTACGTAGAGGTCCTTTTTCCTCGCGAAAAGGTCCCTGACAGTTTTTTAGCCCCTCCACTTTGCAGGATGGCCCCCGCGCTTTTCTAAATTACGTATAGGTCCTTTTTTCTCGCATAAAGGTCCCTGATAGTTTTTTTAGCCCCTCCACTTTGCAGGATGGCCCCTGCGCTTTTCTAAATTACGTACGGGTCCTTTTTTCTCGCAAAAAGGTCCCTACCAGTTTTTTTAGCCCCTCCACTTTGCAGGATAGCCCCCCGCGTTTTTCTAAATTACGTATGGGTCCTCGTTTACTTACGTACAGGTCCTCCCTTTTTTACAAAAAAGACCTTTGAATTTTTCGAAAATACACATGTGCCTTCGGTTTTTTTCGAAAAAGCCCTTTAACTTTTCCGAAAATACACATACGCCCTCGGTTTTTTTAAAAAAACCCCTCACGAATTATCGTGTCTTTTACTTCGGTACACATGGTGGCTGTCACGGCGTGACGCTGTGCCTACGAGGCTAATATCTTCAACAAGCAGAGAACGTTACAGGATTACCAGAACCACAGCAGAGTATCATACAGAACACACAGGAATCAGCCACAGGGAGGGGACAACTAGTCCAGAGCATTCCTCCTTTCCTCGAGCTGCCAACTGACCAACACCAGAAGCTTCCTTTCTCGAGCTGCCAACTGACCAACACCAGAAGCTTCCTCATCAAGCAGAGATTCATCGGGTGGAGGGATAGCGCGGGGAACCCTAGTTGCTTGCTGCTCCATCACCTGCGTCACCACTCTGAGAAGCTGCTCCGCTCCCACCTTCAAAGCCTCCATGAACTCCTTTATTTAACCCGGCCCAGTAAGTCAGTAAAGAACAAGCATGGAAGACCACAACAGCTGGAGATCTGTTCAATTTTTTTCCCCTCAAAATAAGCTTTGTTAGAAGCCTTCTATATCACCTAGCATATGGCAGCTAAACGCACCACATGGAATTGTTTCACTCTGGGCTTACCCAGGTGAGAAACTGAGCAACATTACAGGTAGGGCTATAAAAAAAACTCGAGTCTCGTGAGCTGTTTGAGCTCGTCTTACTCTAGGCTCGATTCGAGCTCAGTTTGAACTCTAAACGAGCCGAGCTCGAGCTTGATCCCAGGCTCACGAGCTTCAACGAGCTGAGCTCGAATAGCTCGTTGTGGCTCCATTCGAGCTTGAATATTGATGTTTAGTAACTTTTATCGAGCTCACTCGATCTGAGCTTAAGCTGAAGCTTTTCTATTATTAAAAATTAATATATGTTGAATTGTTTTTTACTATATCAGACTTACTCTAGCTGAGTTTGAGCTTTTCTTATTGTTAAAAATTAATACATATTGAATTGTTTTAAATTTTATCGTGCTTATTCAAACCGAGTTTGAATCTAGATCTAGACTTAGACCCCAACTCAGACTTGCTCGAGCTCGACTTGAGCTTCTAACAAGCTCGAGCTTAGGAGGCCAGGCTCGCTCGAATACGACTCGTTTATAGCCCTAATTAGAAGGTGGCATCTAGAATCAAGACAAACGCCCCCCCCCCCCCAATCACTTTAGCAATTGAGCACTCAAAGAACAAACGCTTGGCAATTGAGCACTCAAAGAACAAATGCTTTACTTTTTCACTAGGCCACTTGCCCGTCCTAACTAGATAACACCGAATTTGTTGGCAGGACCGCAGGTATGCCGTGGTTATTTCAGGCCTACCGACGTTACTGCCATATTAGGCCTGGCAAAAGCCCATACCACTAACCAAGATATAATTGGGCTTTCTAGAGTGTCGTTCCTGAATTTAGCTAATCTAGAATCTTATGTAAAACCACTATACTATAGGAGCAGTAAGGATGCGTAGGTGCGGGCGCGCTCCATAATGTTAAGATCTTTGCTCTAGATTAATCGTGTGCTAGAGACGCACATACGTATATGCGTGTGGGCGTACGTCTAGGATATGTGTGCGTGTATGTGACGTGCTTTGATCATTGAACATATCTACATGTGCATGCACTTTTTCTGCTTAGGACTTCAGCCCAAGGGGAAGATGAGCACCAGCATCGAATCTAGAGTTCGGACGCCGGTGGACAGCTCGTACAAATGGCAGAGTTTGCCAAGCGGGCGTAGCTCACTCCTCATTCCAAGAACCTGGTTAGTTAGGCTCTGTTCATATTGGCTGTGACTGATAGGTTTTGGCTAAAAAAATAGTAGTAACTGAAAGAAAGTGGCTTTTCGAAAGAGCGGACGTGCAGTCGGGAAAGTGAGAAACAAATGCATACGCGATACGAGAGTGAGAGGAGTAGAGTGCGTGATGTGCTGATGACCCCTGTCTTATTCTCGCAACGTAAGAAATGGAAAAGCCGTTAAGTAAATCAGGTATTCGTACTGGCTTTTGAATAGTCCCTTTGACCGCCGGGCAACCCACTGTAATTTGAGCCACCAAGAATACAGCACATGTTGTCTGGCCCAAGAAAGAAAAGAATACAGCGTGAGAGCGCTGCGTCCTGCTGTAGTGCGCGGAGCTGCACGCCTACTTACCCATCCCACGCCTCAATTTGCGTGGGCTCGCGGTGACCCCGCGCAGCGCTCGCCCACCTTCACCTGCCGCTGGCAAGCAAGCGGCACGACAGCTCGTTCTCCCAAACAGCCGACGCCCACTTGGGGCCATTCTGCCCAGCCAAACGGTTCGGGACATCACGCCTACCCAGCGGGCTAAGTCGCTGCACCCACTGGCCACTGGCCCGGCTCAGTCAGCCTCCCGTCACGCTCCGCCGCGGCAGCTGACACGCGCATTCGGCTTTGGGAATCTGTTTCAATATTTCACCAAACATCTTGTTGAAATCAAAATGTTCACTTAAAGTCACGTTCTAAAACATCTTGTTTAGATTAGCTCACCTTCTTAGTGGTGCTAAAATCGGAAAGGATATACTGTTCCGCCATTGGTCTATTGATCTATTAATAGTACGTTATTAAAATAAGGTCAAAATGAGTTTCCGCCTTCACTCCAACGTGATAAAATTCCCACAATAATTAGAAAAAAAGGAAAAAAAGATTTACACACTTATTTTGGTGGGTTCATATTATAACATGTAGATTAATCATATCTATTTATTACTAAAAGTCGATGATATGCCTTTTAGAGTTGCTAAGAAAAAAAGAAATGTGCTAAAAATTCTCATAAAAAAGCAAAACACCTATCTATTAATTTAGTGAACATAAGTTATAACAGCTCAAATTAGAAAAAAGAGTTCATATACAATTCAAACTCAAACGCAACCACCACCCCCGCAAACACCATGCAAGCCCCACCTGACCCCTTTCTTGGATGGATGCGGCGGCCCATGCTTTTATCGTGAGACGCATTTCGTGCAGACGTGGACTGCATCTGGGCCGCTGTGGACTTCATGAACTTCAGCCCAGGTCCATGTTGCCCAAAGCATTGACATTTCTTTGGTTGTTTCATGTTGATATTGCGTGCTTTGATACGATAATTTGGTATTCATCACAATTTGCAGCAGTGATCCCTACTAAATTGTACATTTGATGGTCCAACTAGTCGGAATATATGTGTGTGCAAAGATGGTTAATTACATGATTCTAGAAAAAAACCAAAGTTGTGAAACACATTGTTTGTAAGTGTATATATAGAATAAATCTTTTCTAAGAATAATAAAATTAGAAAATTAGAAAAAAGCCCATATCAAGTATAATCCAAAATAACTAAAATTCAAGGAAGAAAACAAAAACTGGCATTTGATTTTTATATGAATTCCAAAGTAAATCCCCGAATAAATAAAATATATTTATTATATACTAAAAATTGATTACATAAGTTTTAGATTTGCTAAAAAGGAGAAATAAAATAAAAATAATCAAAAAATAAAAAACATCCGTTCCTCGATTTAGTGGACCCTTATTATGGTGAGTAACTAAACAACAATGGATGTCATAGATAAAACAAGAGAACTTATAAGACAAGCCCACCCACTATAGATTCTAGATGAACCCAGTAAATAAAGATAATTCTAGATGATCCACACTAAAATTCACGTATGAGAGGAAAAAAGATATTGACATGCAAAATAAATGAGTAAAAGTCATGCATAAGAAAAAAGTGGCACTCGGCAAGAAAAAAGAGAAATAAAAAAGACAAGATTTATTCTACTGCATACTTACCAACATTGTGTTTCGCAACTTTGATTTTTTTTAGAATCACCATCGATGTGGTAGATTCTAATTCAAGTTGCACTATATCAACCGTTATGTATTATCTGTCATAAAATAAAAGCATATGATGGCTAATTACATCAGTTGACTGAAAAAGAGAAAAATTATAGAAATTCTTCCAAAAATAAAATGAAACATCTTCCCTTTAATTTGGTGTACCCTAATTACATGTAGCAATCTATAACCAATGAATGTTACCTAATAAATAAGAATAATTTCTAGAAATTCTAAAAAAGATATCTAACTCTTAATTTGGTAAACACTTCTTATGATTAACAAATTATAACTAATAATTTTTCTTTATATATGAAAGTGTACATAAAACTGATTTACATTATGACATGCATGCATGTATAATTGGGGAACTCTTATATGAAATTAAGACGTGAAATGCTAAACATAGAATTGAACTTAAGGGATCATACACAGGAACAAACTTGTCTATAATATCTATTATAATTTACATTCTTTTAATTGTATTAATATGAATACAAATTATTGTCTCTAGTATTGGAGATACCGATTAAAAATTATAAAGAACAAGTATTCCTCCTAAAAATATAATCTGTATCATTTGTTTTAATATATACTAGTATACATTAATATCATAAATGAAACCAATTGTACAATATGAAAATTAAATCGAATTGATAAAGCTCTAAAATTCTAATATTTTGATTCTTTCATGTGATTTGCAACCCTTTATTTTCTAGATGTAGTTTCTTTATTATCATCACATATATAGTGCTAAACCAATTAAATATACTCTACGAATGTCATGGTAGTGTAAGAAAATACAGTTATTTTCTAATATAATAAATATAATTATATTTTCAATCATAGGTATAATAGTTGTATAACCATTACAAATCTATTTTCAGACATAAACATATATATTTTAGGGGTTTATCTAAGGGCCTGTTTGGGAGAGCTCCACTAGCTCCAGATTCACAAAAAACAGATCTAGATCCACTTTTCCAAGCCAAACAGTTCTAGCTCCAGCAGCTTCACCGTGGATCTGCTCCACCAAAACCATGGATCTGGCTCCAGAACCACCAAATCCATGGAGCACCTCAAGGGGTGCTCCACCAAACTCAAGTTGGTGGAGTTGGGGAAAATTACCCACCATGCCACTGATTACACACAAAAAAACGTTTCGTTCTTTTTATTTCCCGTCGCTGCGCCGTCCTCTCCGCCGCGCCTCCCCCGCCTCCGACCGCGTCCGCCTCCTCCCGGCCTCCGCCTCCCCCGCCTCCGACCGCGTCCGCCTCCTCCCAGCCTCCGCCTCCCCCGCGTCCGCCTCCGCCTCCTCCCGTTCTAGCGCCGCCTCCCCCGCCTCCGCCTCCGCCTCCTCCCGGGCCGGCGCCGCCTCCCCCGCGTCCGCCGTGCGCCTCGCCTGCGCCGGCCGGGGTTTTTTTTTCATTTTGCCCCCTGACGCGTGGGGGCCCAGGTGTAAGTGAGATAGAGAGGGAGGTGGAGCTGTACCAAACACTTTGACGAATCCCAGATCCACGATGGAGCTGCTCCACAGTGAATCCAGCTCCAGATCCACCTTTTAGGTGGATCTGAAGCTGGTGGAGCTCTGCCAAACAGGCCCTAACTTGAGGGCGTCCGTGATTAACAACTGACGGACGATCCTGCTCAGTGCGTGAAAGGATGTGTAAAAAGTTGATCCAAAAAAATTCTGAAAATTTTTCACAACTGATTTTGACAAAAAAAAACCGATTCAAAAAATCATTTGAGAAAAACTGAAAATGTGAAAAAGCTTCCGAAAAAATTTTAGCTGACAAAAAAGCAAAATTCTGTGAAAAAACGAATAAAGACCATTTCAGAAAAAATAGATTAAAAAATATGAAAAATCATTCCCGAAAAATTTCCAGCTGATAAAAAAAGATTCAAAAAAACCCTTCTTGGTGAAAGGTGGCGGTGGATCTGGCAGCGCGCGGTGGTGCAAGGTCGTCGGCAGGCCATGAGTTGAGGCAGCAACGGTGAGTGGTGGTGATGTCGAGCATGGATTGAGTCGTGGCGGTGCGAACATCATGGGGAAGGGCGCTGGTCATGTTTGGCGGGGAAAGAGAAGGGGGAAAAGGAGCGTTGGGCTGTCCAAATCCGGCTGCTCCCCTCTCAAGCAACGACGAGGAGTGGCAGTGGCGACATTGATGTTAGCGCATCGGCGGGGAGGGGGGAAATAAGGGACCACCTCTGCTTCACGCGAGTGGTGATGGTAAGGTATGCGCGCTTGGTAGGAAGAAGGTGAAGGGGAGTGAGGCACATGTAGGTGTAAAAGAAGGGGGAGTGAACTCACGAACACTTGCTACACGGAAAAAAAATTGATTGGGTGGCAAGGATCCTGTTGCGTCCATGGGATGGGGAAGTGATGATCACTCTTAGGTCTTGCTCGTTTCGGTTTGAACTTCTGATTTCTGATTAAGTTTTCATTATTTTTAAATTTCGTCTTTTTCTGATTTTTTGAGCTTTTTTATTGGTTCTTTTTTTTCCGTATTCGTTTGCATTGTCTATAATGGGCTAACCTATTTTTAAAAATTTAGGTACACCAAATAAGCCACCATCAGATACTGTATAATTTTAGCTAGTTACAGTACAATTTAGTCATAAGCTAGCTTATTTCAGCCCAACCAAACAACACCTTAAAATAGTGATTTAATATTTTAATATGGAAGTGATTATTGCACAGGCAACTAAAATTTTTTTCTCTTAGTCATCTGAAGTTGCACTTTCAATCACTTGAAGTTACAGGTAATTTTTTGAGAGCGGGGCTGCAACTTCAGTTGATTGAGAGTGCAACTTGAAGTTACAGGTTTTTTTAGAGAGAGGCTATAACTTCGGTTGATTGAGAGTGTAATTTCATGTGATTAAGAGATAAAAAAATTTTAGTCACCTATACAATAGCAAAACCGTTTTAATATCTAGCCACGCATACATGCACTGGAAATCCAGCTAGTTAGGAAAAACACTAAGCTCAGGTTATGGCCCTAGGCTAGCCCTCAATTTCTGCAGCCTGGTAGCCCGTACTTCTGATAGCCCTCTCGAACCGTTGCTCACGCTTCGGCCAGTCGGCCAACGTCAAAATCCTCCCACTCAAGCATGTCATCCGGGCCACCCGGTCCAATTCCCAAACTCGCCCAGTGCAGTGACCGCACGACGGCACGACACGAGCGTGCCAGATGGCAGCCAATTCCGCAGCAAATTCGCACACCGCAGATCCAGCCAACCATCCAAGGCGGAGGCCGACTCGAAGGGGGAGACCCCACGCTCATGGCTCGTACGCGCTGTTGATGAACCGTCGCTGACGATCAGTTCAAGCGATTCCTCTGTTTAGAACAAGAACGAATCAATCACAGAGTCACAGAAGAATAGATTGAACACACAGAGAGATAGAGAAAACTCCTGGTCTTCCTTTATTGCTTCTATTCATGTGTACATAATGAGGGGGTATGACTCTCTATTTATAGACTACAATGAGGTGCCCATCATGGGCCGCGGGCTGCTGGCCCAGGCCCAGGTTTCTTAACACTCCCCCTTGGTCACTCATCCGACACGTTCATGCCTCACTAAAACTCCATAAAAACCTAGTGGGAAAAATTTGGAGAAAGAGCACATGATACATGTGATGCTGCGATGCACGAATTGCCTCATTAAAAACCTTGGTCGAGAAACTTCATGGAAAACTCGTCAAGAGAAAAAGAGTACAATTCACCCAATTTCATTTGGTCTTCAGGACTTTATTCTTTGGGTACTTAATCTTCATGATCAAGATTTACTAACGGGCTTGAGAGAATTCTCCCCCTGAATTCTGCACTTCTCTAAGTCTCATCATTCCAATCCCTCACACGCACCTTTCAAAGTTAGATGCGGGGAGTGACTTAGTGAACAAGTCTATATGACTTAGTGTGCAGTACTTTAATTTTGTCCATCTTTGCAATTCATGAGTATAGAGGAACTTGGGGTTGATATGCTTACATAGCCCGTCTGCACTTGTGCAACGCAAGCTGCATTATCTTCATGGACAATTGTGGGGGTTTGCACAATGTTCATTCCACATGACTGCTGGATGTGGTGAATCGTTCAGCGGAACCAAGCGCACTCTCGTGCGGCTACACACAGTGCTATAATTTTTAAGTGGTTCATCGAAGTAGCTACAAGGCTTTGCTTAGACGATTTCTAGGAAATTGCAGTTCCACCACATGGAAATACATAGCCTGTTTGCGACTTAGCGGTATGCGGGTCAGACAGGTACCCAGCATCTGCATAGTCAATCAAGTTCAGATCTTGATTCTTTCTGTAAGACAATCCAAGGTCTTTGCTTCTTTGGAGGTATCGGAAGGTGTCCTTTATGCCTTGCCAATGCCTTTTGGTGGGCTCTGCACTGTACCTTGCTTAACAGGTACACGGCAAATGCAATGTCCGTTCTAGCGCAGTTTATTAAGTACATGAGTGCTACCACCGCACTGAAGTATGGGAATTCCAGTCCCAGGACATCCTCCCCCTCTTCCCTAGGTCGGAAAGGATCTTTTTCTTGCTGTAAAGACCTGCCGATCATCGGTACTTTCGAGGGAAATGCCTTCTCGAAGCCAAACCTTTGAAGCACCTTCTGGGTGTAAGTTGACTGATGTACCAAGATTCCTTCAGGGACATACTTGAGCTGCAGACCTAAGTAAAACTTGATTTTGCCCAAATCTTTCATTTCAAATTCTGACTCCAATAGGAGCTTGCTTCTTTTATGTCTTCGGCTGTCCCGATGATATTCAGATCATCTACATACATAGATATTATATAGAATTCATTCTAGGATCGCCGTATAAATACACAAGGACAGTCTTCATTGTTCGTGTAGCCTTTCTTGCAGAGAAAGTCGCTCAAGCGATTATACCACATTCTTCCAGATTGTTTCAGTCCATACAGTGACTTTCTGAGTTTCACACTGTACAGATTTCTATTTGCTCTGTCTTGGTTCGGGAGAGGGATTCCTTCAAGGACTTTCATATAAATCTCCAAATCCAAGTTACCGTAAAGGTATGCAGTCACAACATCCATCAGTTTTATTTCTAAGTTCAAGTTCACTGTCATTGAGATCAAATATCTAAAGGTAATTCCACTCATGACTGGGGAGTAGGTTTCTTCATAATCAACTCCAGGACGTTGAGTGAAACCTTGGGCTACCAGCCTTGCTTTGTATCTCACTATTTCATTTCTTTCATTTCTCTTTCGAACAAATACCCACTTGTGCCCAACGGGGTGTATGTGGGGAGGCGTGCGGCATACGGGCCCAAACACCTCTCTTTTGTTCAGAGAGCAATTCAGTTGCTATTGCCTTCTCCAATCTTCCCAATCTGATCTTTTCTTACATTCAGCGAGCGATGCAGGCTCGGGATCAAGATCAATGATGGAGGCAATTTTATTTGCGAAGTAGATATCGATATTAGCTATTGTTTTCAGGGATTCTCCCGTGTGCACATAATTTATAGCTATTTTTTCATGAGTTGCTTCTTCTAGAGCGATTGCTTCTGCTGGAGCTTCACCTTGCGCATCGCTTCTTTCAATTGCGGTGGCAAGTCGCTTTAGTTTTTCGGCTCCGATGTGTGCGCACACATCCATGCCGATGGGGATATTCAGATCCGGTATGCCCTTTTCTGAAGGTATAATACTTGTGCCAGGTCTCAACTGGCTCCTCTTCTCATTTTTGGGGACTTCAATGATCGGCTGTGATAAGTCCTTCTTATCCTTCTTCACCAAGCGTCCCCGATTACTAAGGATTCGAGGAACCGGAGTTCTCATCCTCTTTTTTTATTTTTCTGAGGCCTCTGGACGAGATTAGGGATACCTTCTGCTTTCTTTGGTATTTCAACCCTCTCCGGTGCAGTGCGTGTAGGCACATGCGACTTAGTCACGCTCTTCAAATCACTAAAGTGATCAGGTAGTTGATTTGCTAGTTCTTGCAAGTCGATTGTCTTCTGGACTTCTCTTGTCTTCTGGACTTCTATTGCTTCACTAGTGCGCGGGTCATGTGCATGAATTCTTATGGCTTGCCATGTAATGTCTTCTGGACTTCTATTGCTTCACTAGTGCGCGGGTCATGTGCATGAATTCTTATGGCTTGCCATGTAATGTCTTCTGGACTTCTCTAGTGCACGGGTCATCTGCATGGAGTCCCGTGGCTTGCCACGTAATTTCCCGACATTCTTCATCAAGGGGTTGATTTCCTCCCCCTAATGTTGGAAAATTTTCAGTGGTGACCCTTGCGCTAGTTGCATAGGTGAATGGATGTTGTAGGCCGAAGGTCTAAAGTTGATGAGATTCGCTGCATGGAGGACTGCGTGTCCCCAACATGTAGCTGGCAAATTACAATTATGCAAGAGGGGTCGGGCAATAAATTTAATTCTTTTAATTAAAGCCTCTGCCAGACTGTTCTGGGTATGGACATGCGGTACCGAATGCTCAACTGCAATACCCATCGCCATGCAATAATCATCAAATGCCTTTGAAGTAAATTCTCCGGCGTTGTCCATTCTGATGGACTTGATATGATGATCTAGAAACACATTTCTGATGCGAATGATCTGCGAGATCAATTTTTCAAAGGCGTGATTTATTGTGGATAATAAACCCACATACGACCACTTCGATTAAGCGTCAATGAGCACCATGAAATACTTAAATGGCCCTGAGATGGGCTGAATGGGACCACAAATGTCTCCCTAGATACGTTCCAGGAATGCAGGGACTTCATCCATCACTTTCAGAGTGGAGAGTCTAGTAATTAGTTTTCCGGTGGCACATGCAGGGCACACAAAATCTTCATGATTCGAGAAATTCTTCACATTAATATTATGCCCATGCGAGTTATTTATTATGTTTCTCATCATCCTAAGACTTGGGTGGTCTAATCTGTCATGCTAGAGACAGAAGAGTTCAGAGCTTCTAAACACTGTTTTCAGAACAGTGTACACTGCAGGCGCTTTAATGTTCGTATAATATAGCCTAGTGTCAAGTGAAGGAAATTTTTCTAATACCCTTTTGCCATTCTCTTCGCGTTTCGTGATGAGCAGGTATTCCTTACCGTACTCTTCGTCAGGCTCAACGTGGAAACCATTGGCGCGAATATCCTTAACATTTAGGAGAGTTCTAGTCGATTCTGAGTACAATAAGGCTTCTTCAATGACCAAAGTTGTGCCCATTGTGGCTCTTCCTGAACCAATTATACATGCATCGCTTTCGGCGATTGTCGTAAGGCTACCAGTGCTCTTACAGATCGACTGGAAATATTTAGTCTCTCTTAAGATGATATGCGTTGTGCCGGTGCTAGCTAAGCACACGTCCTTCATAGGGCGCTATACGCGTTCTAATATAGGATATTTATTAACATGTATGAGGAGGCAACAACACATAAATAAAATACTCCAATATCAGAACATATCATGCCATCATAAACTGAATAAATGAATGAATTCATCAAATATCATCCAACCATCACGAGAAAATAACAATTCTTAAGTACCATCCATGCAAATTCTAACATATTCTTCCACATAAAATAAATGACAATTAAAGTCTAAATGCATTCGGTGCACTAGACTTCTTCTGCTATTCTCTCGGGGGTGACATTCTCTTCAAGAGAAATCATGGCGGTGGCTATTTCTAGGTCGAGAAGGAGTGCGGCTGTCGTGATGGTTTCAACCTTCACCAGTGCAGGCAGCTAATCAGAACTCTCCCCCTCAGTCGATGCAAAGTGGGCTTCATGCTGCCCTTTGCCATCCCGCTTTGGCTTGCTGGCCTTATTCTCATGTGGAGCATCTGATTTGCCTTTCTGGGCTGTGGCCTTACCCTTCCTTCCCCTTCTCTTCATCAAGGGTTTTCGCACCTTGTAGCTCTCGGCGTTGGCTTCACGGCCAGCGGAGCTCCCAGGTGGCTGAGTGACGTAGTTCTTGCGGAGAACTTTGTCCTGAGCCTCCGCAACCTATATCAATCAATTCGGCATATTCCTTATAGCCGTTATGACGATAATTGCGTGAGGATTTGTATTGCATTGGGGTGGAAGTATTTTTTCAATTTTCTGTATTGGGGTATAAATCCTGTGCAAGGCAGAATTGTTTCCCTGACCGTCTTAAAGTCGGCAAACTTCAGTCTGATCCACTCTTACTCTGTTTGAGGAAGAATGATGTACTTTAGCCTCTCAAACCGCTTCTTGAGTGCGGTCCAGAGTGCTAGCGCGCTTTTCTCTGCCATATAATCATTCTTGAGAGTGAGGCAGAGGTGGTGCCTAAGAAAATGAAGATAGGGTTGTGTTCATCTCAAGCATGTATGGGGTTTTAGTGTTAGATTGAGAGAGAGAGAGAGAGAGTAGTGAGCTGAATGTAAACACTCTATATCAATCATGCATGTCTCTGTTTCAAGTTCTAGCTATCTTGTGTTTGACTTGTTTGGTTCTCTTTGTGTGCTTGAGCTGTTTTTGGGTTTCCTGTTGTTTCTTGTATTGATTTCTGGTGATTTCTGGTCCCCTGTCAAGAGACACTTGTTTATTTCTCTATTTACTGCTCTCGGTATTTCCTGTCCTCTTTTCTCTGTTGATTGCTTTGTCTAGTACTTGAAGCTTTCGGCTGGCTATTCATTTTTGGGCAGCTCCTTGGCCGAATAGAGTTCTTCCCAGGCAAGGAGTTGTTGCACTCTTATTGTGTCGGCAGGAATTTTTGTTCGGCTAGCTCATGCAGTCCGATTAGGAATTTTTGCTAGCATTAAAAGATCAGCAAGGCACTAAAAATTCGGCCAAGTGCAGCATTTAACTCATTTCGCCAGGACTTCTTCATTCTCTTGGGTTGTTGGCAGAATGATTCTTTCTTGTGATCATTAATAGCTTTCTTCCAGCAAAAGTCCTTCACGGCAGTGCTTGTTTCTCCTCTTTTCAAAGTACTGGACAGCAAGTGAAGTTGGTGCTTTTATTGCAAAAACAGTTCGGCCATGCATCCTGAGTACTACTTCTTGCTTTGATTCTCTTTTGCTCTTTTGTTGGTCTGCCAGCAGAAGTAATCAAACAAAATTCTGCAAAGTAGTACTCAGCTGGGCAGCACCTTTCTCTAAAAAGTCTCGAGTAAAAGAATTACATGCAGTTCTTGCTTTCCCTTCTTGTGCCATCCGAGAGGGAGCTTTAATTTCTGGTTCCAGCAATCCGTGGCAGCATTCTTGTTTGATTTGTTTGCCGTGGCAGCCGTGGCAGCTAAATCTCTTTGCCGTGGTAGCATTTCTTCGCTGTTTTCGTGCCATGTTTTCCGCTCCAGCTCTTCAATCTTTGTAAGCTTAAGTTTATCTTCTTCATAGCTTTCCAATAGCTACCGGAGAGTTGAGTTTTTGAGTACTTGTAGGGGACGAACTTTTTATGTGATCGACATTCACCCCCCATCTGTTGCCATTTCGGTCCAACAATTGATATCAGAGCCGGTTAGCTCTAATCAATAGATCTTAACCGGTCTCAAGAGCCATGACGATGGACAAGTACTCGACCATGCCGCCCGTTTTCGATGGCATCGTTTATCCCTTTTGGAAGAGCCGAATGGAGACATACATCCAGGCTCAGGGGTACGCCATCTGGCGGAAGGTGAAGGTGCGATATGTTGTTCCTGCCGATGAGAACATCAACGTGGCAAACATGCCCGATGTTGAGGCAAATGCGAAGGCAAGGAACATCATTATCTAGGGCTTGAGCAGAAGCGAATTCGATCGCATCTCTCACCTGTCGTCCACCTACGATATCTGGGTGACCCTCGACGCATACCATGAGGGCACCACCCAGATTAAGACGGTTCGACAGGACCAGTTCAAGCGCGAATACAACAAATTCGAGATGCTTGCTGGTGAGTCCCTGGACGAGTGCTTTTCGTGATTTCACAAAATCTTGAGCAACCTCCGAGCGGTCAGTCTCACATACCCCGACTCGGAGAACGCTCGTCAGATGCTCGCGGCACTTGATCTGCGTGTTTGGGAGATGAAAGTGACCACCATCAAAGACACGACAGACCTCTCGACCTTGACTCTTGATGCACTGTACTCGCGCCTCAAGACTCACGAGATTGACGTTGTCTCTCGTAGGTCGAAGTCACAGTCGATGGCTTTGGTCACCGATCCTAGTTCAGCTTCTGGTCTCTCTTCTGAGTCTTTTTCCGGATTCTCCCTTGCTGCTCTCTGTGACATAACTGATGATCAGTTAGAGCAGCTTGCGGATGAGCAGCTTGCCCTTCTTGCTCGAAGATTCTCTCACGCTTACAAAGGGAGGAGGGACAGAAAGAGATGAGGACTCGTGATTTGCTTCGAGTGTGGTGGCCCCAACCACATCCGAGCAAACTGCCCCAAACATGGGAAGGGCAAAGGTGACTACGGCGGTTCGGGCAAGAACGACTACACCGACAATAACCGCAACACGAAGCCCTCAGCACCTGCTCAAGGCAAGAAGAAGTTCCGCGATTTCGGGAAATCCAAGAAGCTCTTCCACCGCGTCCTCACCGCGTTCGATGACCTCGACCTCAGCGAGGTGGAGGGATGGAGCGACGACGACGGGACGGGTGACCAAGATCCCAAGAGCGGCGACGACTTCTCCGGCATGTGTTTCATGGCCCTCGAGGGCGAATTGAGCGACAGCGAGCTGTACTCCGACTCGGACGAGGTATGCCCCACCTACGACCAGCTCAATCATGCTTTTCATAAGCTAGGAGGTTTTCATGCTAGAGCTAGGGCTAGGTGTACTGAGTTAGAGAAGGAAGTAGATAGATTATCACGGGAGCTTACTTCACTTACATCTGCTCCCTCCCGTGATGATTGTGATACTTGCTGTGCTCTGTTGGGTGACATGGAGAAACTAAGGACCTTGGATGATAGTGTGTCCTCCGAGCTTGATATTGTTAAGGTGGAGAATGTTAGTCTGCTTGCTGAGTTAGAATTGAGTAGGATGGCTGTTACCCTACTTAATACTGATGAGTCTACTTCTCCCACCTCATGTGAAGTTAAGGACATTGCTGCTAGAGGACCTTATGCCATGCTTCTTGACCTGCCCGAGTCTTGTGAAAATTGCAATAACTTGAAGATGAACTTAAAACGGTCAGATCATAAAATTGCTGAACTACAAGCTTCTTTATTTGAGCCGATTGATTCATGCTTGAACTGTCCTAAGTTAACTGCTGAACTTGAAGCTGTCTCCAAACAGTTTCAAGATATGATTGATCGTGATAAGAAGTTGGCTCAGTTTGCTTCTAAGGACCCTGTTAGCTCACCATGCATTAATTGTAACAAACTAAAATCTGACTTGATTGCATTGTATGAGAAATGTGTGAAGCTAACTAAGGACCTTTTAGAGAAGCCACCTTGTGCTTGTAATGTGATTGTGGAGAAGGGGGAGAAGCCCCAGGGTAAGGTTGAGACACTTAGCGACGTGAACCAACTGGCTAGCAGTAGGACTATCCCCTCAGAGTCGGATGTGCATGCACAAGCCATTCTTCCCTCTGCTGTTGGTTCTTCTTCTGCTCCCTTACCTTCTGCTGTCCCTTCTTCCCCCTGCTTTTCTTGCACCTCTCTCTTTCAGGAGTGTCAGTATCTTATGAACACTCTCGAGAGATTTGTAGCGGCAAGAAGAAGCTTAATCTTATTCTAGACCAGTCCAAGATTTGCAAGTTCAATCAGGGTCTAGGATATGATTTCTATGAGGATATGAGGAAGCATCCACCTGCCGTACTCAAACCCATAGCACCAGGTGTGATCGAGACTAAGCCCAGGACCGAGAAAGTCCAATTTAAGTCAGCGGGCTATGTCTAGGGGATTTCTGACAGTAAGGTGATTCCACCTGCTGCTTCGGCCTCGCATAAGGCGAAGCCTCCCCGTGCTACTTCTACCTCTCAGAAGGTGAAGTATCACTGCTCTTTCTGTCAGAAGGATGGACATCTGATCGATCGATGCTTCAGGCGTGCCAAGATCGCGCGTAGAGACCGTGTTGAGTCTCTTGGGCGTATTCAGGGTCGGCCCCAGACCTTGAGTGCACCTAGGACCAACACGAGGTCTAGGACTGTTGAGTCTGGGTTTGGGCAGCATCGAGGACTTGGTTTTTCCGAGTTTTCTGATTTTCGTCCTCGATATGCTCCTAGTCGTGACTTCCGCCGTCCTGAGGGTAGATCTCGTTTCCTCCATCGAGATAGCTACCCGCGGCGTGATCAGCTTGTTACCGGTGTTCCGACTCGCTCTCCTGTAGCAGTCGGAGCCCGCAACAGCTTCAAGTCTGCTCACAGACCTTCTGCTTTGAGTGACAGAGAGCGTAGGGTAGCTAGAGGTCAGTCGTGTGTGGCTACTTCTGCTACTCGACGTGTCGTTCAGTATTGGGTGCCAAAATCACTCTTGATTTGCCCAAGTACTGAGACTTTACTCTCTGTTTGACTCAGGTTCGCCGGGCAGGGAAGGGAAAGGTTTGGCTCATAGACTCCGGGTGTTCATGACACATGACCGGAGATTCCCGTTGGTTTTCTTCCCTTGCCCGTGCTCCAGGTGATGAGACGATCACCTTCGAAGACGCTTCATCTAGGCGTGTCATCGCCAAAGGTACAGTGCACATTAATGATTCTTTCATTTTGAAAGATGTTGCCTTGGTTAGTAAGCTGCAGTATAATTTGCTTTCAGTCTCTCAGCTTACCGATGACGACTTTGAGGTGAGATTTAAGAAAAACAATTGTAAAATTCTTGATTCTTCGGGTAGTCTAGTTTGCGGGATTTCTCGTTTTGGGAGGATCTTTCGTGCTGATTTCTCTGAGTCTTCTAGTGATCCTCTCAGGTGTTTAGTTGCTTCTAAGTCCCGCGACCTTTCTTTCTGGCATAGGAGACTTGGTCATATTGGATTTGACCATTTGACTCGTGTTAGTAGCCACGATCTCATTCGTGGTTTGCCGAAACTCAAGATGATCAAATATCTAGTTTGTGCTCCATGCCGGCACGGCAAGATGGTTGCCGCTTCTCACCCTCCGGTCACAGTTACTATGACCGATGCACCGGGACAGCTGCTCCACATGGATACAATGGGACCAGCTCGAGTGCAGTCAGCAGGAGGGAAGTGGTATGTTCTTGTCGTAGTCAATGACTTCTCGAGGTATTCTTGGGTGTTTTTCTTAGCCTCGAAGGATGAGATGTTTTCACATTTTCGAGGTCTTTTCAGTAGGCTTTCTGTTGACCTCCCGGGTGCCTTACGAGCGATCCGCAGTGATAATGGCACGGAGTTCAAGAATTCCTACTTCGAGAGTTTCTGTGGTGAGACAGGTGTAGAGCATCAGTTCTCCTCTCCGCACGTCCCACAGCAAAATGGTGTTGTGGAGAGAAAGAACCGTACCTTGATCGAGATGACCAGGACGATGCTTAATGAGTACTGTACACCGAGGAAGTTTTGGGCTGAAGCCATTGCGACCGCGTGCCATGTTTCAAATCGAGTTTTTCTTCGGGCACACTTGCACCGCACTTCTTATGAGCTGAGATACGGGCGAAAGCCTAGCGTCTCTCATTTTCGTGTGTTTGGTTGCAAGTGTTTTATTCTGAAGTCTGGGAACCTAGACAAGTTCGAGTCACGTTCCTGTGATGGTATCTTTCTAGGCTACTCGACTTCTTCGCGAGCTTATAGGGTCTGGAACTGCGAGTCTAGCAAGTTGGTAGAGACCTGCGAGGTGACCTTTGACGAGGCCAGTCCGGGGACTAGGCCAGATATCTCAGGTTCTTTAGAGCAGTCTGAGACCATCTTTGTGGATGATGAGGACGATGGAGACGATAGTTGTTTACCTGATCCAGCTCCTCATCCTCCCCTTGAGATGCCTTCTTCCACGTCACCTCGAGGTGATCAGCCCTTGCCTACTCTTCCTCCGGAGCTAGTGGCTCTGTCCCTGCCTCATCTGCACACGAGGTAGAGGTCACTTCTTCATCTCATCCAGGACCTCCTCGGCATATCCAGAAAAACCATCATTCCGAGCAGATCATTGGAGACCTCTTCGAGTGTGTCACACGCTCTAAGTCTGGCTTTTCTCAATTCTGTCTCCATTCTGCCTTTGTTGCCTCCTTTGAGCCCAAGGACGTTTGTCACGCCCTTTCTGATGAGTCTTGGGTCAATGCCATGCATGAGGAGTTAGAAAATTTCGAGAGGAACAAGGTCTGGTCGCTTGTCGAGCCCCCGCGAGGTCACAATGTTATTGGGACTAAGTGGGTATTCAAGAACAAGCAGAGCGAGGATGGAGTGGTTATTCGGAACAAGGTTAGACTGGTAGCTCAGGGGTTCTCCAAAGTTGAGGGTCTAGATTTCGAGGAGACCTTTGCCCCTGTAGCTAGACTTGAAGCCATTAGAATCCTGCTTGCCTTTGCAGCTTCTAAGGGTTTCAAGCTTTACCAGATGGACGTCAAGAGTGCCTTTCTCAATGACTTTATTGAGGAAGAGGTCTACGTCCGACAGCCTCCTGGTTTCGAAAACCCCAAATACCCAAACCATGTCTTCAAGCTTTCCAAAGCTTTGTATGGACTTAAGCAAGCCCCTAGAGCTTGGTATGAGAGGCTTAAATCCTACTTGTTAAGTCATGATTTTGAGATGGGTAAAGTAGACAAGACCTTGTTCATCCGTCGGCATGGCACTGATCTTCTGCTCGTCCAGATTTATGTGGATGACATCATCTTTGGCGGCTCTTCCCATACTCTGGTTTCACAGTTCTCGGATGCTATGAGCACCGAGTTTGAGATGAGTATGATGGGAGAGTTGACTTTCTTCCTTGGCTTCCAAATCAAGCAGACTCGGGAGGGTACATTTCTTCATCAAGGAAAGTACACTCGTGACCTCCTGAGACGCTTCGATATGAGTGATGGTAAGCCTGTGTCAACTCCCATGGCTTCTACAGCCTATCTTGACCCAGATGAGGATGGCGAGCCGGTTGATCAGAAGGAGTATCGCAGCATGATTGGCTCCCTCTTGTACCTCACTGCCTCGAGACCAGACATACATTTTTCTGTGTCTGTGCGCTCATTTTCAGGCTTCTCCTCGCGTTTCTCACCGCCAGGCGGTGAAGCGCATCTTTCGGTACCTGCGAGCTACCATTGACTATGGTATCTGGTACTCTTCCTCATCCTGTCTTTCCTTGAGAGCCTTCTCGGATGCAGACTTCGCTGGCTGTAGGATAGATAGGAAGAGCACTTCTGACACCTGCCAATTTATTGGCACTTCTCTTGTTTTCTGGTCTTCGAGGAAGCAGTCCGGTGTTGCACAGTCCACCGCAGAGGCCGAGTACGTTGCTGCAGCCAGTTGCTGTAGCCAAGTGCTCTGGATGGCTTCGACCCTGCGGGACTTTGGGTTAGTTATCGACAGTGTTCCACTCTTTTGTGATAACACTTCTGCGATTAACATTGCCAAGAACCCAGTGCAGCATTCTCGGACCAAGCACATCGATATCCGCTTCCACTTCCTTAGAGACCATGTAGAGAAGGGCGATATAGTGCTCCAGTTTGTGGAGAGTGACCACCAGTTGGCTGACATCTTCACCAAGCCATTGGATAGTTCGAGGTTTTCAGCTCTGCGGGGAGAGCTTGGGGTGGTTTGTCGTTATGGACTGTAGTGAGGGGGAGCTTTGGGTTTTACAGCTTTACTATATTATTTATGCTCTTACTCCTTACATGTTGCATTGCATTTTGGGTGCATTTGAGATTAGTCCTCCTAGCATAGATTAGAGTGTTTCTCTTGTCTAGTTGCTTAGACTTCTGCTCTTATCTTGTGATTTTAGGATGCTGCTTATTAGCTGTTTCTTTTCTCACTAGGTTGAGCTCACTCACTGCTTGTAGGTTCTAGCGAGGGTTGGGCCACCCTCGGGTAGAAAGGGTACGTGTTTGCTCTCTAGTGTGTGTGCTTGACGTCAGCTGATAGTCCTGGAGTTATTTGGGGTAGATGAGAGTCTGTCTGAGCCATAGTATCCTCTTCATCTCATCTATGCTTTAAGGACTACCCGTTTGGATTTTCTTTGCCAGCTTCTCATTTTTATTGCTTTGGTTCAGGGGGAGTTCTTTTGGGAGCTTCTAGATCTTAATATGGATATAACTCCACTTGAACTAAAAGTTGCATCAAATGTTGAGGGGGAGCTGGATTTTCTGCATTTCTAGCATTCTGCATTGTAATATAACTCATGGAGCCTTGATTATTATCCTGTTATGACATAATTACAATGCTTTACACCTTGCCATGACTTGTGCTTATCTGCTAGATTTATCATGACTTCATATTTATAGACTAGCTTTTGCCATGATAAGTTAATTAAAATTGCTCAACTTGTATTAAAACTTGTCATGCTAGCATTTGAGTTTAGTCTATCTTTAGCTATCCTTGTATGACTCATGCTATGTCAAATAGGTTGAGTTGAGTCTTGAATCTAGGGTGAGTCCTAGATTGATCTATTTTAGTATCTTGATACATCATGAGTTAGCACAACCTATTAAAAGCAAAAAGATCTCTTTTTATGTGCGAAAAAACTGATTTCACCAATTCTTTCTCATGAGACGGCTTGCCATTGCACTAGGCATGAACTCAGGGGGAGTTTTGGATGACCTAGACTATCTTCTTAAGCTTCTCGCTTGGAGTAGTCGCATAAGGCTTGAGATCTAGCACATGACAAAATTTTTGGTTGGAAACAACCACAAGCTTGAAAAGAAAATATGTCAATTGTGCAAAATTTGCTTAATCACCTAAAGATGAAAAGTGCTTAAACAAATGATAAACTCTTGAGCTTATAGCACTCTAATTGATTCAATACTAGTTTCTTGATTCCACTTAGACTATTGACATGGCCTGCATCATTCTTGGATATCTCTAGCTAGACTTTGCTTAATTGCTGACTTGACTTGCTCACTAAATGCCCTACATTTCAGAGTGTCATCTTTATGTGCTAGCTGGCTTATACATATACTGTCATGATCTAGATAGCCTTTTATTGAGTTATGGCTTGGTGCGCTTCATTATGGTCATTATGGATAATTCTCATGGCTCAAAATGCTTAGAATAAACAAACTTCAGCCATTTTCATCCATTGACTTATTTTTGGCCCACCCCGCTGACTTGGCCCGTCCGGCACGAGCGCATGTTTCAAAGGGCAGGGGTAGGGGACCCTACCCTTGTTCATACGGGCGGCGGCTTTGACTGCCTCGGGTGCTCACGGCGGGGCAACTGGCGGAGCGGCTAGCCGGGCCGGTTGGTGCTGGGGCGCGGGATGGCCAACCGGCTTCGGGCCGGGTGGCGGTGAGAGACCATGTGGAGGTCATCCCGTGTGTATGATGAGTAATTGACATCGGTTTAGGAAAGTCGAGTTTGGTTTGGAGTGGTTCGAACCTTGACGTTGCGTGGTGCAACGGGCTCGGTCGGACTTGGTCAAACTTGGTCGTATGGGCTTAGGATGCATATTCTATTGTTTCGACAGGTTTGGACTTCGTCATGCGTAAGTATGATGTTTTGATGCTATTAACGCTTTCATGTGTCGAGCGGTGCTATTTGACGTGTTTCTTGTCTGTGTGACTGCAGGACATTGAGTGGAGTCGTGGCGAGACACGGAGGACCGGACTAGGCGCAGGTGGCGCTGAGGTCAGAACGGTCGGGATGTGTCGAAGACGACGTGGACTCGAGGTGGAGTCGTGGTGAGGCACGGAGGACCGGACTAGGCGCAGGTGGCGCTGAGGTCAGAACGGTCGAGGTGTGCCGAAGACGGCGAAGCTGCGTGGCTTGCAGGGCAAGGGATAAGGAAGCTTCCTGGAAGGTGCGCGAGGGCGTTTCGGTAAAAACGCAAAGCGGCACTAAAGGAAGCGGGTTTGGATAAAGCATCGAGTAGGTGGTGACCTAATGGGTAAAACATGTGCAAACCCATTAGTGAGAGGCTATAAAAGGAGAGGGAGAGGTTGTGCTGAAATTTGAGAGAGTGGGTGTAAAAGTTAGGGTTTTATTTGTGTCTCTCTATGGGTGTATGAGATAGGGTTGTGTTCATCTCAAGCATGTATGGGGTTTTAGTGTTAGATTGAGAGAGAGAGAGAGAGAGTAGTGAGCTGAATGTAAACACTCTATATCAATCATGCATGTCTCTGTTTCAAGTTCTAGCTATCTTGTGTTTGACTTGTTTGGTTCTCTTTGTGTGCTTGAGCTGTTTTTGGGTTTCCTGTTGTTTCTTGTATTGATTTCTGGTGATTTTTGGTCCCCTGTCAAGAGACACTTGTTTATTTCTCTATTTACTGCTCTCGGTATTTCCTGTCCTCTTTTCTCTGTTGATTGCTTTGTCCAGTACTTGAAGCTTTCGGCTGGCTATTCATTTTTGGGCAGCTCCTTGGCCGAATAGAGTTCTTCCCAGGCAAGGAGTTGTTGCACTCTTATTGTGTCGGCAGGAATTTTTGTTCGGCTAGCTCATGCAGTCCGATTAGGAATTTTTGCTAGCATCAAAAGATCAGCAAGGCACTAAAAATTCGGCCAAGTGCAGCATTTAACTCATTTCGCCAGGACTTCTTCATTCTCTTGGATTGTTGGCAGAATGTTTCTTTCTTGTGATCATTAATAGCTTTCTTCCAGCAAAAGTCCTTCACGGCAGTGCTTGTTTCTCCTCTTTTCAAAGTACTGGACAGCAAGTGAAGTTGGTGCTTTTATTGCAAAAACAGTTCGGCCATGCATCCTGAGTACTACTTCTTGCTTTGATTCTCTTTTGCTCTTTTGTTGGTCTGCCAGCAGAAGTAATCAAACAAAATTCTGCAAAGTAGTACTCAGCTGGGCAGCACCTTTCTCTAAAAAGTCTCGAGTAAAAGAATTACATGCAGTTCTTGCTTTCCCTTCTTGTGCCATCCGAGAGGGAGCTTTAATTTCTGGTTCCAGCAATCCGTGGCAGCATTCTTGTTTGATTTGTTTGCCGTGGCAGCCGTGGCAGCTAAATCTCTTTGCCGTGGTAGCATTTCTTCGCTGTTTTCGTGTCATGTTTTTTGCTCCAGCTCTTCAATCTTTGTAAGCTTAAGTTTATCTTCTTTATAGCTTTCTAATAGCTACCGGAGAGTTGAGTTTTTGAGTACTTGTAGGGGACGAACTTTTTAAGTGATCGACATTCACCCCTTTCTGTTGCCATTTCGGTCCAACAGGCGGTTGGACAGCGCGGGCCAGCGAGTCCTTGGGTGCGGAGCGGCCAGCCGGCATCGGGCGACGCGGCGGAAGGCGGCGAGAGGCGGCGGGAGGCGCCGGCTACGAGCGGCGCGACCGGAGGCAGCGAGAGGCGCCAGTTATGGGCGGCGGTACTTTTTTTGCCGATTTTTTTTTCGTATTCGTTTATGTTGTCCGTGATGAGCTAACATATTTTTCTCTATTTTTAATTTTTTTAAATTTAATTATACCAAATAAACTACCATTATCTGTAATGTAATTTTAGCTAATTAATTACAGGGCAATTTCAGGCATAAGCCACTATTTTTTAGCCCAATCAAGTGGTGCCTTAACTTGCGCCATTCTTTTTCGGCTGTACTGCTCGTGAAGTGCGGAATCAACGCATAAAAATGGTTCTCACTTCCTACTATATATGTGAGGGCTACCAAGGCATTCATCAATTGGTATGTCTTGTCTACGCGTTGTTTTGGACCGTAGTGCATGCTCAGTGCTTACTGGACATATATTGGTTCAGAGCCGAATGGAGTTTGACGGGAGAATGGAAAGAAATTTGAAGTTTCTGGCATATTGATGGAAGCTTGACTTTTTTTAGAACATTCATGAGGACAAGTTTATACAAACAAGAATTCGTTCTCAGATGACAGGTTTTGCCAAATAGGGCAGTACAATCGTAGGTGCTCATCAGAGTATCAGACAACACATTAATGTATAAATAAACACATAACAACATGCATCTTTTCATTTCTTTTTTATAAACAGAACAACTTGAACTGTTCAACAACAAAGAAATGTTATGCTAAAAGTTTCAAGCAGAATTACACAATTGTTTCAAAGAATCACTACGAGTTGGAGAATGACAAATAATCAACTTGGTTTTCTATCCCATTTTATGATCCATGTCCACCAGTCCGACGCGTTGATTTCAGATATGCTGGCATCCCAAAGATTAGTATGTAGGACCAATACGCGGCCGCCAGCTGGAGAATGTAAGGCCCAATAGGATATATGTAATGAACTGTATGCTCTTGTGGGAGACGTATGACTGTAAAGGTAAGATTGTAATTGTACTTTATGCTGGAATATATATATATGCACCCTACATATAGAGAAGGGGCAAGTATTGTTTATTCATCTCAACCACCACACTACTCTCCTACTTTACTATTTGGTCAATAGCCACAACAGTACCATTTGGCCTGATTGGTCTATTATATAAAACTCTACCGGATATAGGTTAATTGAACTCTAATATGTAATATTAATATTGAATATGGTTACTGTGATGTATATGTATGTTCTACTAATATATCTATGTGTACTAACTATAGATCTAAAAATAGTATGGTAAACATAGAGAGAGTTTATATTTGTAAATTCGGGTCCGATACAATTACAGCCGACTAATAAAAAAAGCATCTCCTCGGCTGTTTTTATTTTTACAGAGGCTATTGGGAAGACAGGGAAGCCTCGCCTCATGGTCGGCGCCTCCGCAACTTCCCTTGCCCCATCCGCACCCCTTGCCTCCCGCGGCAGTTTTCTGCTTCGGCGTGGCTGTGGCCGCCTCCTCTCCACCACCTTCATCTCCTACTCCCTCTTTTCCGCCCTCCCCTGAGCAGTTGCAGCACGGCCTGACCTTCGCTGTAGGCCGGTTCGTTGTCCATGTGTGCTCCGCATAACATGAGGTTCGTCGTAATCGACCAGGAGCATGTGCTCGGCGAGGATCTCGTCTAGTCAGGCGTCAGCCATGAGCATCCATGACATCAAGGCGTGTATGATCGCGAGCTCCTCGTCCTCTGATTCATACGTTCTCGGTGTTCCCCTGCTACTGTAATGCCGGGGAAGACGACGACAACCTCGAAATCCATCTCCAGCAGAAGCAGCGAAGGGGAACACTAATATGATTGTGTTATGCTGATCTTTTCTATATCCAATTTGATTTGGTGCTCAATTTTGCTTTTTATTCACCATGAAGTTTATTGCAAGTTTGCACAACATGAGGCAGTGCTGTTTGGACCTATCACTGTAATCCAAACAACAAATTACTAGTGAAAACATATACAGGGTAATTGAAGGATACCTAGTGCACAGGAATTGCAAGCGTTTTCTAATTCGGTTGTTTAGTGTTCGGAGGTTGCCAAGCAGGCCCTAAATGAGTCCCCTCTCACGTCTTTCGTCTGACGGGCGGATCGGCTGCAGAAGAATATCGAAGAAAAACAGACGTCTCGTCTCTGGCCGCTGGAAAGCCGATGCCGCGTTACCACGGACTATTCAACGGTGCGCAACACAGCCCAATAAGGCCCTGCAGCGAATAGCCCATCAAGCCTTCTCTCCCTCACTATTCAACTGTTAAATTTCTAATCGCCGAATTATGATTGTGAACTCCCAAGTCCCAACCATAAATTTCTAACCTATAAAAATGGTTATGAGAGATTTTATTTCAGATGATTAGGAATGATTTTTCCTCTCACAATTGATAAGGCCAAAAAAGAGCATCTTAAAATAAGTTGCCTTTTAAGCTCTGTCAAACTCACATTGCTCAGAAGTCAGAACTCAAAACAGGGATAAACGGGGCATTTTTATACAACGATGGTAACAGATGCTTAGCAGATGGTCCAATGTGCGCCATATACGAAAAACAGGAGAATATGTATTAAAAGATTGAACCATCCATACCCTAGTTCCAGGAGATCTCAGGAAACATGCTTCTTTGTCACGAATTTGTTTCAGTGAAATTTATATTTCACTACTCTGGCCCTCTTAGCAGCTCTAAAACTGTACCATTACGGTTTTACAGTTCTGTTTCTTTCCTATTATTCATGTGGCTGTACAATTGCAACAATCTCTTTTCGTAGAATTTAAACTAAGATACTAAGGAACCCTTGAAATCTGCAAGGATCTCACATTCTCTACTCCAATGCAATGGTAATAGGAATCTTCACCATGACATGTTCACCAGAGGTCAATTGGGGAGGGTTCGTTTCTTCTGATTATGGCTCGTGGCTTATGGCTTATATTATAGTAACTATTTTTCAAACAGTGTGTTTTTTAAGGCAGAGTCAACAGCAAGATTATAATAAAAATATAATGAGTTTAGTTATATCAGCTAAAATCACATGCGACTATTTTCCTGTACGTACTGCTTCTCACAAATAGCCAAAATTCAAAAATTTAAGTCATAAGTCACAGCCCAAAAGAACTCACCCTTAATCAAGGTCCACTCCTATAGAAATTTTCCCCATAACCAAAGACGATACCATGCAAATTAAGTTCACATTATTTCAACAAGTTCTTCGTAAATGATACACATCCACTAGATAATATAATATAGTTTTAGGCAAATACAATAAGAATGTTTACATGGTATTATATGAGCGCAGAAGATGGCACAACGGAAATTTTCAGGAATTGTTATGAAGAAATATAATGACGAGGAATAGTACATCACCCCGCTTATTTAAGTCAATTCATCATCTACCTTTCATTACCTCTCTGAAGCATCCTCTTCAAGTCATTTACGTTGTACTTTTGTTGAAATTGCCGCCAAAATGAAGACAGGTATCAAGGGCCAAAGATCTACTAACAGTGCGCCAAATATAAAAGTTGCAGACCTCAGCACTGCCCGATTCCCAATTCTACTACTTAAGGCTCTTGCTATAATTATGGTATCCAAAATTTCTACCTGTTCGAAGTATAGCGTCATAGCACACACCATCACACAAATTGTAATGGCAGTGATGTGAGCAACTGGAGCCAGCACCGTATACACACCCAATGCAAAGGCCGCAGCCATGCTCGTGAGTGAACCGGACACTAAAGATAGAGATGAATTGAAGTGCAAGCGGCGGACTCGCAAATCAACCATAGCCATTCCGGAGTACATGAGACTCATGGTAGATAAAGCGGAGCAAATGAATGCAAGCGTGTTGGCCACAATAAATGCATTAAAAGTGAACCTCCCGGCAAGTGTCGGTGTGCCCCCATTGATGTGGTCGTCGGCTTTGTAACCTCCAGGCAAGGCAAAAGTTGCGCCAAATGTGACCGTCGCAATTAACACTGAACCAATTGCCAAAGTTTGTGTTGAATCTTTCAATTTATCGGACTCTTTGGCTTCATCAATTTTTTGATTCTTGTACTGTTGGATAAAGTGATCTGCTCGATAATTTCCATAGAAACTGTGAGCATAAGTTAATGAACCATCTATCAGTTTCCTCGTAATCTGCAAAAGCAAACAGGAATAACAAGCAATGTAAATCACTACTAGTTTCTTCACTGTAAGGGAGCAGTGCTGCAAACACAAATATAACAACATATATTACCATATTATAAAAGAACCCTGGAGGAATCATGCTGTCTGACAAATGGCGAGCGGTTTGCCCATTGTAATTTGGTATATTTAAACTGGCTTGCCGGTTACCTAGTAGAGAACAAAAGATCGGCAGATTCCCCGCCTGGACAGCTAGGTGAATTGCAGTGTTCCCATCGAAGTCCTGCATATTCAAGATATGCGCAAACCTTGGTTGTCGGCAAGCATATGCAACTATGTTATCGCTTTCCTCCTCAACAGCGACATGAAGGAAGGTTCTTCCCCGAAGATCGCATAAATTTGCGCAATCAGGGCACTTTTCAAGCAAACTAATGACTGTCTTGTGCCAACCTAGCCATGCAGCAGTGTGTATGGGGAATGAACCAGTTATGTCTGGCTGATATGCTGAAGATGGATTAGCTTCCAGTAGTAGAATAGTTTCTGGTCTCCCCCAAGAAGCAGAAAAGTGAAGAGGGGTGCTTCCATTTTTGTCTCTCTGTTTTGTGAGGTCCTTGTTCCATTCTAACAACAATTTTGTCATATCTGTAATAGGGCCCAAATCAAAAAGAGAAAAATACACTTGCTTCAACAAACTAAATTAAAATTGACTCCGAAAAGTCAAAGAATCTTCCTAGATTCCTCGTAAAAAAGCAGCTTGCGAGATGATTAAAACATTCCAGTTATGTACAATTTTCAGTGTCAATTCCTCATGCGTTGATGTAACCCAAACTCTACCAACGAGATTATATAAAGGAAAATGAAAATTGGTAGATTTTTCTGCTGGCACACGGAGCAGGTACAAGCCAAACCAATGAGAACTTAATGCAAAAAAAAAAGTGGGAATTACTAGCACCCGTACGTCTGATAGAAACATTCCCATCGAACAGTCCGGTGCAATAATTCCAAATAGCATGAACAATATGTTTATGGAACTTGTACAACAAAAAAGAATTTGATAAAAAAAACATTCTCTCAACAAAATTTACTAGAAAACTACCAAGTATTGATCTTATATGAAGGTGCTCTCAAAACTGTACAAAATTCCAAAACAAAACAAAACTTTGGTCTCATAGCCAGTGCAACAATTTGGACATATGTATACAACAATTAAGAACAACAATTGCAACATAATTCAAATGAACCTATAAATATACTTCAAGGTGAGGGGCACCGTTTTATAGGGTGCTAGCATTGTACACTCTAATCGAAATATTTTATAGCAACGCTTGTAAAATTTTCATGCAATATGTGCAATAAAAAAGCCTAAAATATGTGCAACATCATCATATAACGCTTGCAACATTTTTATAACAACGTTACACCAATCGAAAAAATCTACAATAAATTGACAAGAGACTGCAACAATAGTGGACTACAACAAAATTGAAAAATGTATGCAACAATTTTACCGAAGTTGATCTTAGAAAAGAAGGAAGAAGAAGACGGACGTGCACACCACCACCACCTCGTCAACCGAGGCAATGAGAGAGAGAGACTACGTCACTTCTGTTCGACGGCAAGCTCACCGAGGACAGATCTGACAAGGATGTCAAGATTTGGACAAATCCCCGCAGGCCCTATCGGCCAGGCCGTCCTAGCCTACGCGGCTCATCATCTAGCCTGCCCGTCGTCGCCTCTCTAGTGTGACGTGAAGTGGTGGAAGCCCACAGTAACTGCTAATTTCACCGAAGAGAGTGAGGAGAAGCTTTTGCCATAGGGGGAGAGAACCAGATTGACGAGAACTGAACACTTCGGAGCCAGCGTATGGGATAAACTTCATGGCTGATGTGCATGGGCCGTGGAGCTCGTGGGCCGTGGGCGTTGGAGCCAGCGTCGGACGTCTGGTTTGCATCCATTCCTAAAAAAAATATCACCGAAAAATTAAAGAGGCTTCGTTAAGTTCGAATCAACTCCATAGATTAGCGAGGTATCTTGTCTAGTGCGCCAGCTAGCTAGCCAGCGGAGGCCAGCGACCACGGTGCGGGAGCGTCAGCGAGCCGGGTGGCCGGTGAATGCGCGAGGGCTTCACACGCTGGCCGCACTTCGGGGCGGCGGCGGCGGGTCCAGCCGAGCGGCCGGTGGAGCCGGCACGGCGGCGGCTGTCTTCTTCACCCCTCCCCTTCGTTTTTTTTTCTCTGGGATCTGTGTCGGTAAGTGGCCGTTAGCCTCGGCTCGGCCGGCGCGGCAGCCGGAGGCCGGCGAGCTCCGGGCTCGTATGGGGGGCGGATGGCTTCCGGCGGTCGGAGCAGATCCGAGGCGGTTCCTCCAGATCTGGCGGCGGCATAGACCTCGCTGTGCGACACGGATTCTGGATTCTCCCAGCAGAAGCCAAGACCACAACACCCCTAGTGAAAGGTATGCTTCACAACAGTGCAGCATTTACTACTACTTCCATTAGTGTGCATTGATGCGATGGAAGAAAGCAACTGATGATATGCAACAATGATAAGCAAACAATGTATGGATGGATCAAAGGTAGATACAGGCACGCACCAGTGTCTCGGAGAACAGCAATATGCAAGGCATTTTGCCCATCCGGTCCAGAGAACGACAACTGATTGTCTGTTCTATGCAGCTCCTCTGCAATATCCGTGTGTCCTAAAAAGATAGCAAGGTATAGAGGCGAAGTCCCTATACCCGGAACACGAGCCAGATCTGGGTGCTCCGCCAGTAGCCTCTTGACTAGAACCATGCTTCCCTTGCGGATTGCCTCATGCAAGACCGTCTCTCCTCTTTTGTTCTGCTTGCTCAGCACAGTCCTCGCCCTCTCATTCCCGCCTTCCTCTCGTTTAGCCAAATCAATGAGATGACATACCGCTTCAGTGTTCCCGGCCTTGGCAGCGCAGTGCAGGGGCGTTTCCCCCCTCTTGTTTGGCGCATCCAGGAGGTGTCTTGCCTTTTCGTAGATCAGGTCTGAGCATGTGACACATGACCCCTTCCTTGCTACTTCATGCAGTGCAGAGTTCCCCTCCATGGTGACTCCTTCGAGGAGGAGCGACGCAGATTGGTCAACGCCATCTGCAAGGACAGCAGCAGAAGATTGACGACTGGGCGTGGCCGAGCTTGAGCTTGAGCTTGCGTTGGTGTCGTGGGGGAAGGATACGAATATTTCGTCGGCTCCATCCCCGGCATCAACGATGCCCTGAGATGCAACCGCAGTTGGTTGCGGTGTCGGCCTATCTCCCCCATTCAGAAGATTCTCTAGCTTCTTGCATTGGTTGGATCTGATGGCCATTAGCAGCTCGGGATGCATGGCCACAGCCGGCAAGTCGCCGGTGGTTGCCTCCAGCTCGGGATACATGTCTAACGTGGAGGCCCGCACGTCCTCATTCGCTGTAGCGACCGAATTCCAAGGTTGCACTTCGTCTCTCCACGGCATCACCACTTCCGGGAGCAAGCTACGCATCCGCCTTTGCAGAACGCACGTCTCGTTTCTAAACTGCAGATTGCTTTCTGTGCACACAAGCTACTGCCTACTTGTGTGTGCTCCAATCAGAATCTGGTACATGCACTTCTATATATCGGGCACACTTGTGCACAGAACACAATCAACGGCACAGAACACAATCAACGGCACTAAAGTTCATCCCACACTAGACTTATGGTACTATGGTAAATAGTTGGATCAACAACCCTAAAGTTCGGTCCTTATAACCTGAGCGAGACTACTACAAACTAAAATCTTGTGCAAACCACACCGGTCTTAATAAACCACTCGTCCCAAGTTTAAAACCATTTTTATTTTCATATTTTTAACCAAAACATTAGAGCTAACCCCTCTGTTGAAAATGAGCTAAAACATTTTCCAAAGTGTCCAAAATTGAGTTATACCGATTTCTAGCATCTTTACCATTGTTGAAGTAAGCATGGCTAAACATATGACTCATATACCACTCTAAAATTCCATAAATATTTACTACGACAGAGGATAATATTTCGAGAGTGACAACAGTAAGGATAGCAACTTTTCAAGGTAGAATCAATACAATAATTAACGATAACTAAATACTAAACATAAACATAGTCATTTAATCAAAGTAAGCATGCATAATAGTTTAAGCAAGTAAAATACATAATATTGAAATATGGGGTCAACATGGTTAAATGAGAGTACTTGCCTTGCTCGTTGAACACTGGCACATTAGCCTAGACCAATTTCACATGTTTTTGGCACGTTGGTATCTACGCGAGAAAAGCAAAAAAACACAAATAAATTCAAAACAATTACAAAAATTCATGATTCAAACACTTTAATTGGAGTTCGTTTGCCAGGAGAGAAAATCTCAGAAAACAAAGAGCAAAAATACCGTACACTAGGGTTTCAAATTTTCATTTTAATTTCTATTTGGGAGTTATGTTGGATGAATGCTATGATGGAAATCGTAAAGCAAGAAAAATGGAATAGATAAACGAGATGGCGGTTCCACTGTGTGTTCTGAATGTCCGACAGAGCATGTTTGAGATGACAATGAGATCACGTCTCGACTACAAGTGGAAGGAAACCCAAATTGTAGTAAAGTCGTGATCTATACACTACTACAGAAAACCGTACTACAGACGGTTCAGAAACGTTATCACAGACGGTTTTCTAAACTGTTTGAATTTATAGGTCAGTGATAATCGAAAGTTATCATTTACGGTTTTCGAACCGTCTGTAGTGTAAATATCACAGACGGCTTGTAACTAAAAACCGTCTGTGATAGCTGATAATCACAAACAGTTTGTAAATAAAAACCGTCTGTGATAGGTGATAATCACATAGCTATCACCTCTTTTGAGTTCGCCACCACACTAGTGTCGGCGCTGTTGCTTTGCTATGCCACTGACCCAGCTCTGGTGAGCTTCGAGCTACAGCACCACAACCATAAGAGTCATCATAGCCACCTCTCTCCATTCCCATGCTCCCCTATGCCCCTCCGTGCCTCCCTCACCACCGACAAGCTCGGCCTCCTATGTTTTTCAGTGTATGACAGGCAAGCCGCATGATTAGAGTTGAGTTAGCACTAATGATGTTGGTTAGTACTAATGAGTCCTTGACATGTAGGCCGAGTAGGTTAATTAATTAGATATTTAATTAAACCTTATTTAATGTGTTGTTTCACTGACATGCGGGTCCCCTATCCCTGTAGACTCAACCCCATCTGTCAGCCGGATGATGCATTAAAGTCTAGTTTTCCAATAGAAATTAAAATGAAAATTGTGCCCAATACTTTCTCTCTCTTTTTCATGATTTTCTCTACCAGCAAAACTTTGAATGCTCATAACTTTTGCATATAAACTCCAAATTGAGTGAAACTTATTTCCAAATTTTTATAAAATCATACTCTTTGGTAATATGAAACAATAATTGAAATTTATCTATATTTGAATTTATTTTATATTTATTTGTGTTATTTGGCTTTCTGCGATAAATACCGACATATCAGAAATGCTTTGAGATTGATCCAATGCAAGAGACATGTTTTCAGCAGCAAGGCAAGCACCCCTTTTTAACATGTTGATCCTATATTTATACTATTTCGTATGTTGTGTTCAAGACTACTATGCATGTGTGTAATTTCAGTAAAAATTTGTTGTGTTGCTAGGTTGGTAGCTATTACCGAATTGCTGCATGATAACCACCTTGGAACTTGTTGTCCTTACTATTGTAAAAACTTGTTGTCCTTGCGCATCGACGAGAAAACGTTGCAATAGGCCCAATTTGGTTGCAAACGGTACGTATTGCAACCAAATCACGTTCGTTGCCATTGGATGCAATAAGTTGCGTTGCAATAAGGTATTGCAACCGTTGCTAGTTTGGCGTTGCAACTGTTGGGGTTTATTGCAACCATAGCTGTCCGTTGCCAAGCATGGCAATAGGACGTTGTTGTAACATTCACGGTCGTTGCAATATAAGCAATTGCCACGCCCATCTTCGTAGCAAGAGGTGGTACATGCAACGATCCATAGCGTAGCAATAGAGACATTTGCCACGAACAACGTCGTGGCAATAGTCTGTATTGCCACGCCATAATTTTGTTGCCAAAGGTGTTATTGCCACGACCATCATGCCGTGGCAATAGTACCATTTGCCACGCAATTTTATTCGTTGCGAGAGAACATACGTTATTGCCACGGCAGCCATGGCGTGGCAATAGTACCATTTGCCACGCAATTTTATTTGTTGCGATAGATAATACGTTATTGCCACGGTAGTCATGCCGTGGCAATAGTACCATTTGCCACGCAATGTTATTCGTTGCCAGAGATCATATTGCCACTCAAGTGAGTTCGTTGCCATAGACCATATTGCCACGTATAGCAGTTCGTTGGCATAGTTTGTATTGCAACACTAGTAGCATTTGATTTGTGGTTTAATAAATCGTCATTGCAAAAACAATAAACCATAATAAAAATGATTTCACTCACATATATTAATTATATTCAATCATTCAATAAGTTGACAATCCATTGAAGTAGTATCTAAAATCATAGACGAGTGTACAGTTCACTCATTATTTCACAACTTTTTAAAACTTGCAGCAGTACAAGACTCCCTAACATCTATGCAGCACTCGAGGGTTTCCTAGCAGCGCAACATGTCGGCTGTGTCCTTGCTTGATTCTGAGCCTCCCACTCAAACTTTGTCCACCTACTGACCAAAAGAATAAGATTGGGATATTAGAAACTTATTAAGTTTACTACTTCATGCACAGAATGTAAAGAGATTCGGATAGAACATGGTTGTAATTAAGCAAAAGTAGAATTAAGCAAAACTAGTTACCTATGGAAGGAGTGCTGTCAATTTAATTAAGCAAAAGTAGATTTAAAAATTACAAAGCCTAGTACTAAAGCAAGTACTCAATGAACACCACCACCTGCTGGCTAGACAGGCATATGTTTCAATATCCTCCAGCACTTCTATTGTAAGAACAAATATACGTTGCTCTTCTAGGGAACACCAAACAGTGTGTCCATTCAGGGATGCACTCCTTGCTGTAAACTGGGAACCACTACAGCATTATTATTATGTTTACAGTATAAAACATTTTCATACCTAAACTCAAAAAATTTATCAATCATACACGTGTATCAGATGTTGGTGCCTAGGCACCATGGTGCCTTATGTAATTTTCCTATATATATATATATATATATATATATATATATATATATATATATATATATATATATATATATATATATATATATATATATATATATATATATATATAATCAAAGGAGCTTAGCCAAAAATGACGGCAGAGGTTATCAAGGAGATGGCACGTACTTGACTGCCAAAACTAGCAAGGGAATTCAGCTAAGCTAGACCACGAGGAAAACCGAAACACTCACATCTGCAATATGTCTAAAATGCAATCTGTATATAAAAGGTGCAACTTTACCGTGGCAAAGATATAAAATAAAAGTGCTGAAGAAAAAACTGCGCGCGCATGGCCTTTTATCATTCCATGCATGCATGCGTACGTACCCCAATAGACAATTCAGCATCAGCACCCACAGCCGTATGGCATGAAACCAAGTGTTTTAGCATTTGTACAACAGAACATATAAAAGAAAATAACTCAAGAAGGATATATATGGTGCGCGATACTACTATAACTTTAGGTTTCAACTGTAAAATTTAACTGGAAAAAGAACCATGCTTATAAACCTAATTAGGATAAGAAATTGCAACAAACTAGAATTGACCAGTACTTTTGAAATTTTACAAATTTATCCCTGTGCTTTTGAAACTATGCAAGAATTATAATTCGATCACCATATGTACCCATGCATCATAGATCTCAGTTGGCATATATCATATAATTAGAGAGGACAAACCACCATACTAATAATATGCCTAAATTAAAAACATTAAGAATGTGAAAAAAAACACAGATATATTTCATGAATCAAAATCACAGCCTCATGAGCAAAATTCACAGCGATTTAAAAAAAACTACCACAGCCTCATCAGATGCACTCCTTGCTGTAAACTGGGAACCTTCTGAGTATTATTATGTTTTTATATGCACAAACAAGCATGTAGAGGTGATTGTGGATAGTTGTTTTGCTAATAAAGTTTGTTTGTTGTCAAAAAAACTGGGAGCGCATACAAATCTGTAATGATGAAATACAGCACAAAAAATACATTTTGACACTAAGAACTGTGTCCAAGGTTGGCTGATAACATATTGTAGTTGTTACCTGACTCTTCTTTTTCTGATTTCTTGTTTTATTCATAAGCTGCTGTGAAGTGATATATGTCACCGGTGCCACATTAGAATTGTTTTCGTTGAAAAGATTTCTGATGACAGAAGTAGAAGCTTTACAATTGCGAGTAGGTGGTACTGCATCTTTTTGTGTGGTGACAACGCTTCTTTGCTGAGTCTGGAAACATGAAATTGTTCGATCTATGTTAGCTACAGTTTAAGGTACATAGCTCAAGATTACTTGGAACATATTGCAATAATGTCATTACCTGCTGTAATGCATCTTCCTTTTGTTTTGCAAGTTCATCAGTCTCATCGTCCTCTTGTATGGTAGGTGCAATTTGTATATTGTCATTGTTTTGCGGGGTAGTCTACGCATAAAAATATTGAGGTAAAAGATTAGGCATCATAATCATAAGTTTATTAAAAGGACGAAGGATGAAAATTATTCTGAAATTTTACCTGATTTATAGTTCCTTCTTTGTGCTGCGCTAGCATTTTAAGAAATTCTTGCTTCAGTTCAATCTTAGCTTTTTCCAGATCCTCTTGCATCTTTCTCCTATTTTCTTCTTTCTCCCTTTCCCTTTCAGCAGCTTCGTGCGCAAGCTGTTGTTTCAACTTCTCAACCTCTACTTCAAAAGCAATTCTCTTCTCGTTGGCTGCAGCTTCAGCACGTGCATGTACTTCAAGGTTCTCTTTCATAAGTTCCCTGCGAGTTCGATACTTCGCCAAGTATCCATGCCCATGTACTTTGGATGATTTGATTTGTGTGGTTTCTTTGTAGCATGACTGGAAAATCATGTTTTCCTCAGCAGCTGTAAGTAATTGTCTATCAGGTTCTGACTCAATCTCACACATTTTGAAGGCTGCTATTTCCTAAATGAAATAACAGAATCCGTTAGAGTTTCTTGATACAACCAGCAGCTTTAAAAAAGGCTTGGCAAAAGATTTACTCACATATACTTCAGCTGACACAGAATTTGACCATTTCCCCTGTTTTGTGTGAGTGCTCTTCCAAAGAAAAAGATCACCTGGCTCTTCACCAATTTCTTTGTCTCTCTAGGATGCCAAAATATAATTCAACACATAAGTATTGCATCATACAATGGAAGGATCAGATTAGTGTATCTCATGATTACCTGCTCAAAGCTACACTGTGAGAAGTTTTTTGAACCCATCAGATGCTTGGTTTTTTTATGCTGACAGTTGGAGGAGTTCTGGCTGCTAACCTTCTGCAAAATGACAACAAGTGGTATGTAACAATGCAATTTTGGTTGCTAAAGTTTGTTTGACAAAGTAGATTTTACTAGAACTAACCTTGAATTTATCAGATCCAAAATGCAACAACAAGTAGTGCCACTCAACAAGGTGTAATTCTTCAGGCTTATTTCGTATTCTCTCACCATAATTATTATAAGCCTTGTATGTGGCACTCAGAGCTGATCGCCATCCTTTGTACCGCTCCTTGGCAATGTTCCATATTTTATCTTTTGCTTCATCCTCAGTGGCAATGTTGATGAAGTTCCACCTAGTCTGTTTACAATTAAAAAACAATCAAATGGTTTAAGCAGATTAATTTTACGCATCACACGAGTAGGAATAAAAAATAGTACGCAGCGTACCAGTATGTCTTCTGCAATTACATTTTTGACATCTTCCTTTATATCCTTCCAACTGTTTACTCCAATTAGTGGGGCCCTTTTCCTTGTAAACAGTACAACCTCATCGACAAATGTACGGGCGTTCGGTCCAACCGGACCTCCAAGCCTGGATGAAAATTCGATTTGTAGTTTTTGAGTGCGATCCTTAACTCTCTTGGTGGCTGCTGCTAGTCCTTTAACAGTGCCACGACCTCTTTTCTTGCGTTGATTGGAGCCATCTCCTTGCAAAAAAGACAATAACGAACTTGAGCTGTTCTAATTAGGGCTGAAAACGGTCGGAAACGATCGGTAGCAGGTCAAATCACTTTCAGTTTCATGTTATTTTCTCGAAAATGAAATCAATACGATATTGTCGGAAACGAGAACGACATCGATATTCCGGTAAATTCGGAAACGAAACTATTCGATCAAAAGTGCATCGATAACGATCGAAAATCATGAGAGCGATAGCTAAAATACGATATTGTCATATTTTACCTGAACAACTTGGAGCATATATTATGAGAGCATTTCAGTAGTTTGCAAATGGCTCTGTACTACCAGGTCAAGGCCTACTTTGCAACAATGATAGAAGAGAAGACTTATGAGTTGAACAAAAGGCTAGCGTTCAGTTAGTAAAACAAATGCTTAAAAAAATTGCACTGAACCTAAGAATCTGGCTTGAACCCACTATATCACACCATCTTAGAAAATCGCAGCTCATACTTTCATCTGTCAAATCAAACATTGAGGGGCATTACAGTTTCATAGAAATCTATGGCAACTACACGTACACAAATTGGTTGCCAGATGGCTAGGTTAGGTAGAGCAGATTTTTGCAAGTTGTTAGCCTATTCCTATTGAAAACTTCAAAATGCAGTATCATAAACAAATATAATATCTGTCATCTAGCAAATCAGTAGTAAGCTTTAGGAAATGCCCATGTATGGTGTGTACAGCATACCTTTTCATATGTTATACTGAACAAATCAACTCATAACACTGGACATGATTGATCAAATGATGGCCATTACTACTCCAAACAAATGGGTGTTTATTAATCAAGCAAGGAAATCTACGAACCTGATTCCAAACAAATGGGTGTTTTCAGCCCTAGTTCTAATTCTCAATTAAGATATGTGAATCCAATATTAAAAGTATATGAATGATCACAAACCATTTCCCTCTTCCCTTTTCTTCCTTGCATGGCTTGGCCTATTTGAGGGTGGTGTCGCATTGCTTCCATTACTTTCATCGTCTTCAATTATAATGCCATCAGTGTCATGTTGCTCTACATATGCCATTGCACACAAAGTTAAAAGCTTCAGTTCAAAAAAAAATAGTAGTAAAATAAATTGGTTGAAAAAGGAAAATTAATTACTAATTTCTGGAATGTGCCCTTTCAGCCTTAACCATTCATTGTACGTAATGATTGTTGCATCCCTAAAGTCATCCCTCAAATCTGTTAGTCACCAAAAACATATTAGATAAGTTGTAGTTTATATAAAGTGGCTAAGATTGTAAACAATACGAATCCATATGGAGAAACATAGATGTTATACTTGTGGATTTGTCCTTTTGCAGCCCCACTAGCCAGTCTTTGTATGCATCAAATGGATCATCCATAAACGGATGCTCATCATCTTCTGGCTACTGCCTTGGTCGCTTGAGGGGTGTTATGCTCACTTGCTGTGTTGTCTCTTGCTCCTTTGAGAGTACTAATCTGATTTTCCTTTCTTCCTCATGTTCCTGTAACATGCGTTCTGCATCTGGGGTATAATCAATAGCCTGCAGCGTTGCTACATCCGTGCCACATCGCTTCTTGTAGTATAAGTAGTCCCGCCCAGCATACCCTAGCTGTTCTTTGAAACTTAGCAAGGTCAAAAAATTTATATCACCCTTATCAAGTGTGAGGTGGAGGTGTGCTTTGTCTGCAGTTGTCCCCTTGCACATAAAATGTATTGACCACATCTCTCCGGTTAAATTTGCTCTGTACATTACAAAATTGTGAGTGCAATCAATTCAATATGTGATTTGCAGTTACAAAATTATACAGTGTATGCTCTTGATGCTTTTGTGCTCTCAAACTAACTATAGCTGGAAGAGGCCGCGTTATCGATGTGAAATGGATCCAGAGGGACCCCCTAGACATAATGGTTCGTGTATATATTTTACAGAAACGTGAAATCAAAGTTGGTGAAGATCAAAATGTACTCAAGTGGATTCAAACTGGTAGGAAAATTATAAGCTTGATACTACAACACAACTATCCAAAGAGGATGTGGAAAAATGGAGGAGGAATTATGTGGCTAAAGGAACAACACAACTACCAGGTTAAGCCTTGGGAATTGTGTGGCTAAAGGAACTCCACTCAGCCAACTATCGTCCCTAAGATCATCTGAACATGAGGCAAGAAATACTTCTTAGCTTCCAAGAGCCTTTGACAAAAATGAGAATCCCCATTTTTGACAGCGACCTGAGTTAAAAGTATTGTTGCCTAAGTATTTTCTTCTCAACATTATTTGCCAAATAGGTAAAAGACCTTTGTGAAATAGATGCCAAATAGGCAAACTGGTTTACATTAAGCAGGCAAATTGGTTTATACTTTTGAATAGAAGAGGCATCTATACTTTTGGGCAGCAGAGTGATAATCCCATGATTTAATCTCTCAATAGGTAAAAGACCTTTGTGAAAGTCATCAAACAAATCTTTCGGGTCCTTTTTCACAATATCCCAGTGTTTTTGGTAGAATTCGACAGGAAAACCGTCAAGACCAGGAGCTTTATTATGCTCCATATCAAAAACAGCATCTTTGATTTCCTCTATTCTAAACTCCTGTGTTAGGAAATGCTTATCATGTTCAGATAGCTTAGCCATATCTGGAAAATTACAACTCACAGCAGCGAAATTCTGATAATCCCCAAACAATTGTTTATAAAATTGAGTTATGTAAGATAAGAGATGTGGATCACCTTCAATTACCCCATCATCCTGATGAAGACTCAGAATTATTTATTTTCTTTTCCTACCACTATCTTTCAAATGAAAATAATTAGTGTTATTATCCCCTTCCAAAAGAAAGCATTTTCAACTTCCTTTCTAATTCTAACTTTATTTGTCTATCTTCTGCAGATATACCAAAGACTTCACATTTTTTTGTCCAGATGATATAATTGAGACAAGGTTTGTTTTTTGAGAATGTAATAATGGCCCTCTATATTCATATTCCAACCCTTTAAATACCTTCTAAGGTAACCTATTTTGCCATCTACCAATGCTCAGCCTACCCTGGACAGGTTTTGCCCAAAAATTAGCAATAAGATCAGCAAAACCCTCTCTTATTAACCAACATAGTTCAAAGCGAAAAATAGGATGATGCACAATCTGACTATCCCCTGTATCCAGCAACAAAGGAACATGATCAGATACAGCTCCTTCCATAGCCTTAACCACCACATTAGGGTATTTTAGCTCCCACACTGTACTAACTACAACTCTGTAGTTTTTCATAAGTAGGATCATCCAGATTATTGGCACATGTAAAAAGCCTCCACTTAAGTCAATTTCCTTTAGACCATGAGTTTCAATAATGGCATTAAAAATAAAACTCCACTTATTTGTGCCCCCAGGTTTATTCTTTTTAGAATCTCTTCTAATCATATTAAAATCGCCACTATCAAAAGAGAATAGTTTTTTTGTGGCAAACGTTAGCGAGTTCAGTTAGGAAGTGTTCTTTCCCTTCCATTTGAGCTGCCCTATAAACTACAATAAGATTCCATTTGAAGCCATTACTTCTATCCAATAACAACATCCTAACATAGTGGTTCCCTTCATCATGTTATGAATATTGTGTACGTATTCAAGAGGCCTAATGAGCAATATATATAGGGTAGGGGACACAAGACTACCCCCGCTCCACCGCTAGATCCGCCCCTCGACCTCTCTAAACTAAACCAATCCAATCCACATGCAAAATGAAGAGGGGATGAACCAAAACCCTAAACCATTTGCAGCTTTACATGTGAAGAGGGGATGAACCAAAACCCTTGATGGAGGTGCGGCGCGGCTGCATACCTACTCGATGACAGTCCGAAGATCTCTTGATCGACACGAATGTCGGCGTGGGCTTCTACTGCTTCTGGACGAGTACCAACGGCGGCGCGGCCTTGTTCATTGGAGTCGTCGCCATCGGTGGCGGCGGTAGGGGAAATCCGCGCCCTGGTTGGTGTAGTCGCCATTGCGCGCAGGAGGGGGTGGGGGGCAACACGAACCGGCCGCCGTCGTAGCCCTCGTCTATGCGTAGATTGATTAGCAAGTAGCGATTATTAGGGGTAGTGGATGGTGGAAGGGTTTCTGGAGGGATTATTAGGGGTAGTGAACCGGCCGCCGTCGTAGCCCTCGTCCGGATTTTGGATGGTGGACGGGTTTCTGGAGGGAAAATATGGCAGGGTGTGTAAAAAAAGGGTTTCTGGAGGGAAAATATGGCAGCGATTATGCGTAGATTGAAGGATTTCGGATTTTCCCCCTTTTTTATTACTGGAATCACTGGCAAAAATTTAATTAAAAAAACGTAAACCTCTAACTGCTATTGCGGCCGAGCAGAATCGAACCTGGGTCATTGGGCGTTCCTCTCGGTCGGCTAAGCCTCCAATCCATGCACCGCCTCTCCCCCGAATCCTCCCACGCGCTGCCTCTCCCCCGAAACCTCCCACACGCCGCCTCTCCTCCTCGCCGACACACAAAATCTCCGATCCTCGCCGCCCCTCGTGCCGCCCCTCGGTCCACCGCCCCTCGTCGCCCCTCGCCGCCCCTCGTTCCGCCGCTCCTCGCCGCCCCCTCGCCGCTCCTCGGCGCCCCTCCCCGCCCCCTTGCCACTCCTCGTTCTTGCGATCATACCATCATCTTCTTTGATACAATCCAGAAAGTGCAGCATCAGTTCTTGGAAGTCTATTATTATAGCATGGATATGGAATCAAATAAATGCACACAAGTTCACATTTATTATAGGTTCATTGTTTCCTGAAAACATGTCTGCAAAAATATCAAATAAATGCACACAAGTTCACATTTTCCTCTCACTTCTTCCTGGAGCAAATTTTACACATCAATTGAAAATACAGTTCATTAGTTACATATATATTTTACACATTCATGAACACCATAAAAAATCAATTTTGAAAAATAGCTTACTTTATCCATGGAGTGACCTCGTCACAGTTGGTTAATATGTAATGCCTCATCCTCTGCCTGTCAATATCAGAAACGTTCTCGATAGTACTTCCTTTCCTACTGTAGTCAATGCTCCCAAATATACTTAGCCCAGATGGTGGTTCACTAGCAGTGGCGCTTTCATGACGCTCTGGACGATTAAGCTTGGTACTAATATTTTCAAAGAAGCGAGAGCAAAATGTGAGGCACTCCTCAGATATATACCCCTCTGCTATTGAACCTTCAGGGTGCGCTTTGTTCCTCACATAGCCTTTAAGAGTACGAAGGTACCTCTCAACTGGATACATCAATCTATAACACACAGGGCCTCCAAGTCTAGCTTCTTCAGCAAGATGAACTGGTAAGTGCATCATAATATCAAAAAAAGCTGGTGGAAAAATCATCTCCAGCCGACAAAGGGTCTCCCTAATCGAAGTGCTCAGCTTTTCAATTTCTGAAAACTCCAATTCCTTTGAACATAGTGAGTTAAAGAACCTACTTAGCTCGATCACTGGGATCACTACATCTTCAGGCAATATGTTGCGTACCACTAAGGGCAAAAGTTTTTGTAAGATTACGTGGAGGTCATGAGTTTTAAGTCCAGAAAGCTTGCAACCATTGACGTCCACACATCTCCTAATATTTGCGGCATAACCATCAGGAAACTTGACACCATGTAAAAATTTGCACAGAACTTCCTTGTCATCCTTACCTAGAGAGTATAACGCTGGTGGCAAGGTGTACTTACCCTTTTCGAGCACTGGATGTTGATCTTTCCTTATACCCAAATGCTGCATATCAAGTCGAGCCTTGTCACTGTCCTTGCATTTACCTTGTAACTCCAGCAAAGTCCCCAGTAAGCTCTCACATATGTTCTTCTCAATATGCATGACATCCAAATTATGTCGTACAAGCAATGATTCCCAGTAAGGAAGCTCAAAGAAAATACTCTTTTTCCTCCAGTTGTGCCACCTTTTTTCTTCGTCACGTTGCTTCCTTTTCCTTGTATCCTTTCCAAAAGTCACTTGCTGGAAACTCTCATACTGCTGCTTCACCTGCTCACCTCTGAGCGGCACTGGAGCTTCCTTGGTTTCAGCCTTGTTATTGAAGCTCACCTTGTTCCTTCGCCACTTGTGGTCCGAGGGCAAAAATCGACGATGTCCCATGTAGCAATGCTTTGAACCATATTTTAACCACAAGTAATCAGTATCCTTGTGACAATAAGGACAGGCAAACTTACCTTTTGTGCTCCAACCAGATAACATCGCATATGCAGGGAAATCATTAATTGTCCATAGCAGAATTGCATGTAGAGTAAAATTCTTCTTCTCCTTCTCATCCCATGTTTCAACTCCTTTAATCCATAGCTCATGTAGCTCATCGATCAGAGGTTGCAAATATACATCAATGTTCACTCCAGGAGATTTAGGCCCAGGTATCAACATCGACATCATCCAATAAGGTTGTTTCAAACACAACCAAGGAGGCAGGTTATAAGGAATTAGTATCACAGGCCAACAAGTGTAATTAACATTCAACATCCCAAATGGATTGAAGCCATCGGATGCAAGTCCCAGCCTAACATTACGTGGATCCAAAGCAAATTTCTAATACCTTGTATCCACGTGCTGCCATGCCAATGAGTCTCCTGGGTGACGCATTTTCCCATCATGGACCAATTCTTCCTTGTGCCACCGCATCAATACCGCATCAATGATGATGTTTTCTCTGACATATATAATCGTTGCAGTCAAGGAATAAGTGGAAAATACCTTAGAACTTTGCAAGGAGTGCGCTTCTTCTTTGCTCCACCACTTTCGCTAGACTCGCCAATCTCATCAGAATTTGTGTCGTTCTTCCACCTACTCTCACCACATGTTGGACACGTATCCATATCAGCAAACAGCCCACGAAATAACACGCAGTCATTCACACAAGCATGGATCTTAATGTAGTTGAGGCCAAGGTCACGAATAACCTTCCGTACTTTCTCCATAGTGTCTGGGATACAATGTCCTGGGGGAGCACATCCGAGAATAGGCTAAGTAGTTGCCCTGTGGAATGGTTACTCCAACCACCCATGCACTTAAGCTGAAAGAGCCTGACAATGAAAGATACCTTGGTAGCCTCGGTGCAACCTGGATACAAATCTTGCTGCGCATCTTCCAACAAATCAAAGAATTTCTTTGCACTCTCATTTGGCTGTTCATTGTTATTACCACTGTTAGCACCCCTTATTATTGCGGACACCAGATTCTTGGCAAATGATGCATCATCTGCTGTGCCTACATTCAGATCCCTATCATCATTCCAAGGTTCAGCATAACCTTTCTCTTTGACGAAATTCTCATCAAACCCTTTAGATAGCAAGTCCATTTGAACCTCGGATTTTGTTTTGTATACGACTCCACGACACCTTGAACATGGACATGGTGCAGTTTCTGATGCATAGGTGCCTTCAAAAGTAGTATCAATAAATTTCTCGAATCCTGCTTGCCACTCAGCTGTTGACTGAGACAACAGCATCCAACTCCGATCATCATCATGTGCCATTAATTCTATCTTCCAAATGTCACAAGACTTTATTTCCGAGCACAACTGAAACCTTAATTTTAATTTTCTAAATTTTTATCCCTCTACAAATTAACTAGGTATTTGCGCTTTAGTTACTTTTTATTTTTTCTACTAGTATTTTTCTTTTATCCCACTAGCCAGTTCTAATACAAATATTTTTCTTTTCAAACAACGGAAGCTGTCTTATTGCAACGAAAGATAGTTTTATATATCAACTACTAACAATTGTGGCAATACAACCCTAGAAGATGCAACGATCTCAAATTTCGTGGCAAGACAACCTTGTTATTGCAACAAAATATAGTCTTCTATACCAACGACTAACAACCGTGGCAATACAACCCTAGAAGATGCAACGAACCCAAATTTCGTTGCGATAGATAAAGCCCTATTGCAACGCAAGCAACGATTCATGCAACGAATCAAATCCGTTGCAAAACTGTCCAGTATTCGCAACCATCAGCAAAAGCGTGGCAATAATGTCGACATATTGCAACGCACATCAAACGAATCACAACGCAAATTCATTACGTGGCAATATTGTCAAGTACTTGCAACCGTTTTATAAATGGTGGCGATAGCACCTACCAATTGCAACGAAATGCATGGTAATCGCCACGCAAAAATATCCGTGGCAACATGGTCAACTATCGCAACCAAAAATGAAAATTGCAACCAATTTCGTGTCGTTGCAAAGTTGATCGTGGCATTAGGGTCAAAACCTTGTAGTGTCATATTCTTAACTGGTAATTGATCATATACCCTCCATTTAGATGGAAATTGAGGATTTACCCTCCTGGCCCACGTGTCAGTGACTTACGATGACCCCACGTGTCATTGAGATGTGGAGAGTAAATCCTCAATTTCCCAACTATAGGGAGGGTATATGATCCAATCTCCCTATTCTTAATTGTGGAATTTTAGACCCTATTTGTGATATAGATGCTTATCCATGTTTGGATTTTTGGTATACTCAAAGATACATTGGGCTCAATCACAAATATTGGGAATGGTTATGTTGTTGGACTAGTGGGGTCACCTTTTATATTTTACTTAGGAAATGAAACTAAAAAACTTTGGTTTTGACTTGGGCGAGATATTTGAATATTTGTGTTATGATAGGATAACCCGCATGTAGATGTAGGTTGATGGAGACACTCGCTCGGGTCAGTTAAGGACCATGAACTTATGTGTTACTAATCTAAGCCTTTCATGTAACTACAAGTACCTTTATAGGAAGGCCCTGACGTAATAAGTTGTTTGGATCTAGTCTTGTACCCATGATTGATCAGAGTTGTGCGAGCATCAGGATCATTGCTCGAGGGGGTTCCCATTATAGGTATATATGTATGGGGGCAAAACCTCCAACATAACAGTGGATTCCTCGAGGTTGAATGATGAGGACATCCCTACTACGCATTCACCTTCCACTCCAAGGGTGTATGATAAAACTAGTGATGAGGCTCCAACAGGTCCTATGACAAGAGGAAGAGCTAAGCTACTACAACAACAGGTGCTTTTGTTTCTTAAAGAATTTAATATTACTTCAGACGAGAATGGTATACTACCTAATACAAATACATTATGCATTCTCAGATTTGAAGCAATGGAAGAACAAGGATGGAAGGACCAACAGGCCAGCCCCAAGGAGAAAGAGAGCCATGCGACCATAAGGGAGGAGGCCCATGCGGTCACATGTCAAAATGAGGGAAGCTCCACGCAGTCAAGACTTGAAGACGAGGCCCATGCGCCAATTGAGGAGTTTTGTGGGCCTGCGTGCCAATAGTGGGCTGAGATTGCGTAATTCAGCTATGTAATTAGTTAGTGTTTAATTCTGAATTGTTTTAGGATTCGTAAACCAGATTGAACTCAGCCTTAGGCCCAAGTGCGTGCGTGCGGAGGTTAGGGTTGGCTTTATGTAGAAGCCACCCCCTATTGTTCTTTAGACCGCTTTTGATAATAGAATACTCTTGTTCTTTCTGTTGGCCGAACCAACCTGATGGAAGAATTGAGAGTTCATCGAAATCAAGATCATTCAACCTTTCCGCTGGGAATTGGGAGCGCGATAGAACTTCATCTTGTGGTTGTGAAGTTCAGCACGTGTGGTTGGGCGAATTACAGAGTGCTAACTCTCTATTGCGAATGAAAACTTGCTTTATACAAATTAAACTAGAATACATAGCTATCTTTGTCTCGGCTTGCATACTATATAACTTTGCTATAAAATCTTACAGAGTACAAGTTTGTACTCATAATTCTTGTTGAACACTATCAAAGCAAGAAGAAAGAGATTTTTTGATCAATTACTTTTATGCCACGTTGTTTACTAAGGTTTAACTCCAGTCAGTTGCCTATGGTGGGCTGAGGTATGCTTTCTGAAATTTTTGTCTCATTTATCATTTATTCTGTTACCATTTCTTTGTTGCACTAACTATTTGGCCACTCGGCCCTTTTGTTGAAAGCTCGGTTGTATAAGTCTATGTTCACATGTTTATCACTATATGCAACTCTATTTATTTGTGCGTATATGGATGTGATACAAAAGATGTTGAATGTGTGTACTAGCCAATAATCATGGGACTAGTCTGGTATACACATGAGGGTTCAGAATGTAAATTCCTGGTCCTAAAGTTACCTTTACCTATCATCATTATCGCTAATCTAATCTTCTTGGTTGGCTCACCTGTTGGTGAGAGCGAATAGGGGCACACAACGTAGCCATGGCCAAGCATGGTAGTGAGGACAGGGTGGAGAGGCACAGGCAAGGTTAGGAAATAGGAAGAGGGGTCCATAGTGAGTCCATTAGTTGTGGCGACGGCCGAAGAAGTGGACGGAGGTGGTGGTACAACGGTGCTATGTGCTGAGGCACCTCGACTGAACTGCAGTGTTGGCATAGGAGCATAAGAGAAGGGCTAAGAGTTCTGGGATTACTTCCTAGGAAGGTTACGAAGCTAACAGTGGCAGCACGGGGCCCTATGGTCACTGAAACAGGAAACATGATGAGTGATAGTAGCTACTGCTATTGCAGTGATAGCCTGAATGGCTACCAAAAGCTAAGGCGAGCATGATGGTGGAGTTGGTGACAGTGGAGAGGCTCTAGAATGACATGTTGATGGTGAACAACAATAGTGGTGAAGCTCAATAATGATGGAGGATTGAACTTGACTATCCAGTGAGGTATGGGGATGCTTAAAATAAGCATGTCGAGGCTTAGAATTCACTAGAGAGGGGACTACTACGGAACGACATTGAAATAGGGGCGGAGGAGGTGAGCTCACAACACTAGGGCTCTATGGCAACGAAGGGCTAAAATGGGAAGTGCGACGAGCTTGAGAGAGAGCTAGAGAATTGCATGATCATCACAGCGGCAGCTGGAGTTGGGGACAACGACATGACACTACTGCAGAAAAAGGACATCACAGACGGTTCAAAAACATTATCGCAGACAGTTTCGTGAGTTGTCTGAATTTATGGGTCAGTAATAGCATGAGCTCATCACCAACGATTTTCAAACCATCTGTGCTACACATAATCATAGATAGTTTGTACATAAACCATCTGTGATAGTTCAATATCACAGACAGTTTGTACATGAAACCATTTATGATAGTTGAGTATCACAGACAGTTTGTCCAAAGGAACCATCTATGATATTATTGCATATTCCTAAATCTCTTGCCAATAAATAGAAGTAGATAGGGAAAAAATGTCAACTGTCTTCATGAAGAACAATTCATGAAGAGATGATGACGCTTTAGTTTTCCAACGGCCATCTTCTGACCACTGTCAAAAGGACATAATCCATGGATTTATCATGACTTCAAGATGTTCAAAAAATCAATTTATTCTATGGATCGAAGTCTCCAAGAAATTGGTAGAAGAAAAAAATCTAGAAGCATCAAGATTTACATGACCAAAACCCTAGCTAGCCATCCATTAATTTCACAATTTCAGATCTAAGCATCAATAAACAGAGGGGTGGGGGATCGGATAGGGGATATCACCGGCAATGAAGGAGAGGCGGCAGTAACATCACTATTGTGTCACGACGGTGACATTGCACAAGACACTCTTATGACACTTAAGACAAGAGTGCAAAGGTGGAGGTGTGAACCGTGACATCACAACCGGAGGCGGAGGAGCTCACGATAGTAGCCGATGTCATCAAGGGGATGGGGCGCTTCAGTTTAGGGGAGGAAGTAGGAGTAGGGGAAGGGGGGGGGGGAGAAAGGGAGAGGGGAGTACTAATATGGGGTGAGAGGTGGGAGGAGACTGGTGCCTACCGTTTGATGCAGAGAGAATGGATGGGTGAGATCGAAATCCTGGGAGACATGCTATGGATCGGTGATGGACATTATCACAGATGGTTTGGATTACAAACCGTCTATGATGTGTGATGATATCATAGATGGTTTGTAATCCTATTCATCTGTGATAATATCATAGATGGTTCTTAACAAAAACCGTCTGTGAAATAATAAGGTGGAATCTGGGCTTTACTCATATGGGCCTCACTCATATGGGTCTGTGATAATGGTGCATATTAGTGACGGTTTAGTATATGAACCATCTGTGATAATGCTTAAAAATGCGCGCTCTAGTCCTGCCTATTAATATTTCGATGTATGCAACCCTTGAACTTCCACACGGTTTTGGCTTTTAATTATATGTAGCATTCATTTTCTTGATACAATTCCTTGACACCACAAACTCAATCTCTTCTAAATAGTCCTCCCTCATCTTCTTCACCAGATTCAACAATGGCATCTGCTGTTCTTTTGATCTCCTTCCTCTCATCTATCCATCACGAGTTATTCGGTCGCAACCTTACACAGGTGGCCAACAACTTTTGTCTGGAATAGCTCCTCCGCACATGCCCTGCTCTCCTTCCACGAGTAGCTTTCATCCGTCAGCTAGACCTCATCATCTGATGTCGACGGAGGTGTCTCTTTGCCACTCAAGAAAGGGAGGCCGCCCACAGCCTTGTTCTTCTCTTCAATGTGCGTAAAGTGGAAGAAGTTCTTGTGGCAATGGAGAGATACATGGATAACCTTGTCGCTTAAGCAGAAGTGGCCGATTCTGAGAAAACTTATCATGAAATCCTTTTTGAGATTATGGGTCATGCTAATGATTTCCCCAGGCTAGAGGAGGAAGTGGAGAGGGCAAGGACAATCTTCGCGGCATTTGAGGATGCAACCGCTAATCATCCAACTCCAAAAGTAGAAGAGAAAGCATATGATGCCCATAAGACCAAGATATGTGAATCTATTTTTTTTACTTTGTAATAATTTTAAATCTAATTTGTCTTTTGTAAAAGTGATTGGTCACACTATTTGGCCAATATAAATGGAAAAAATATTGCATAAAGTTAGGTCGTATGTATGTAAAATTCCTACTTATCTGTTAATTTCAGCTCAGTAGCTTCTGTAGTTCATACGACACAAAACATAGATGATTCTTTTTAAAAATTGTCCATGATAATTCACAGATGGTTCTAATTAAAAGCCATCTGTGATAATGAGAGAGATTGCAGACGGCTTTTAAACCTAACAATCTATGATAGTTTCATAGACAGTTCTTTTCGAGAACCGTCTGTGATAGTTATGTATCACAAACGGTTCTAGCCATCATTCGAAACATAGATGGTTACGGTTGTAAAACCATCTATGATAATTGTAACACTAATGGCTTTTTGTAAACTGTCTGTGATCTGTAGTAATGTGATTCTGGCGCTTCACTAGACCTCTGCCCATAAAAAAAGTACGTTTTGATCTCCAAATACCAACCACCCACTATCGGTGCACTTCTTGTCAGTTTCATGGTCAAAAGATCAAATTTCGGCAGACTTCAGTTTTTTCCTCTTCCTGGGCCCTGTCATTCAAAGATATGGTAACCAAACACAGTTGTTACAAGAAGCACGATTGAGTGAGGGTTTTGAAAGAGGGAGTGAAATGGCATAAAGTGACATAGCTGTTGAGGCCAGGGCTCACCGGAAACAACATTGATCATGGTAGAGTGCAGTAAAGGACTCAACACTAGAGCCGAGAACGACAACCATGCTATGGGCGAACCAGAGAAGAAAAGTCATAGGGAGAGGGCAAATAGAGATGGTGTGGAGTAGAGAGGGAGATGACGGTCTTGGCTTGGCTTTAAAAGGGTGAGATGAGGGCGTGGAGCTCAACGATATCTCACAACCAATCGAGAGAAGTCACGAGAACAACGGTCTTCGATCTCCCCTACGTGCCAACAACTAAATGAGGCGGAGGCAACGGCTAGGCACTTCGTGCAGGACAGTCGAGGCAGGGCAGGTGGGTTGGTTTTATAGGTGCATGTGCGGCCACTATGTGCGGGAGCTCGGCTCCAATGGCAGCCGATCAAGGTGGACGAAGGGTCCTGGCGAGTGGGTCCCGTGTGTTAGTGGCAGTGACAAAGGGAAGAGAGAGGTGGCGCATTGGTGAAAGTATGCTTCTGCACGGAGAAAAGGGAAAGGGAAGGTGGCTGGCCTAGCAACGACATGCGGCCGGAAGAGGTTACGGGCTGCAGTTAGGGCAGAGGATACGGGCTGCAGCTAGGCCAGAGGAGGTTACGAGCTAGCCCGAGGCTACTGTTATGGCCTGGGAATGGTTTTCGATTTTTGAAACATTTCTGAATAGTTTTAATTCTAGAAATCAAGTTTAGGCTTGGAAAAATAGCAAACAAATTCGAAAAATTCTGAATTTTTTTGGAGATGCACTTTAGATTATTTAAAACTCAAATAAAATATTTCTAGGTTTTTATCGTGCTTTATTTATTTCCAAAATTTCATTTCCAGGAGGAAAAACCTTTAATGAATGCTCGAATTTGTTTTTGAAATTCAAAAAAATGTTGAAGTTTGGTTTAAACATGATTTAAATTAGATTATGAATATTTGGGTTGTTACGATGTTGGTGCATAAAATATGCATAAAATGAGCGTCAACAACAAGCCCTTCATGCTGCACCACCATCAAATCCGGGGGGGGGGGGGATGGCGGTGCGAACCAGAGCATTGTAGGGGAATGGAGAGGCTAGGTGGTGCATTTTGTCATGCAGGCAGTGGGTGGAGGTGATGATGCTTGCCTCAGCAATGGCGACCTAGCGAGCCTGCAGGGAGGATGGTTGTGGCGCCAACGACCGGGGAAGACGCCATGGCGCGGTGCGTATTCAGCCGTGTGATCGCGTCGGCGCCTGTGGCGCGTTCTAAGGCGAACAGGGGACCGGGCAGTGGACAGCGACATCGTCTAGCAACCTAGGATGTGCTTGATTTTAAGTAAATCTGAACTTTCCTCTTGTCCATGGCTGCCACTTAGGAAGAGTAGTTGGAGGAAGGAGAAGTAGAGGAAGAAGAAGATGGACAAAATGGTCAAAAGTTATAAATATGAAGGTCCAATCTTTGGAGTGGCAAAAACTGAATTACCATCAGTATACTAGCAAATCATGAAATGCCACTAATTGGAATGGCAAACCATGCGCGCATACGCGGGGGCAACCACCAGCAGCATTGTTTCCTGACACACCTGCATTGTCATGGATGCTTATCTGATTCTGTCCCGCGTATATTCCTTCAGTTTTTGGAGTCCTCGCTCGACCAACCTCGTTTTAAAGATGCTGGCATGTCTCGTTTTTTTTTCTTTTAAGATGCTCCATGCCTCGCCTTGTTGCCCTCTTTGGTCCTGCTATTCTTTTCTTTTTTCCTTTCGGATGGTACATCGAATGCATCGGGAGTACAAGCTGCACGCTGCAACCCCTCGTTTCTTGGGGCTTTTCCATTTCCCAGTACAAATCGAATATGGCAAATTTTATATGACAAGCCGTCTAAAAAGGTACGCTCACGTGAAATGCCACTCTGATTTTGCATGCTTCGTCACGCCACTCCAAATGTGTGAATAATCAATCACGGTATGTCACTTTTGGTATTTTTGCTCGTTTTTTCACCCCTTTTAATGTACACCCCACGGGAAATGACGTTCTTGTCACAAGCATGAGCGCACAAAGGTGACGATGCATCAACTATACGATCTGAGGTGCATGTCACAAGCTGGAGTACAATGATGCGTCATCAATCTCGAACGAATATAGAGTATATATAAGCGCACAAAAGAACTAACAAGTCAGTAAAATAAGCAAATCTAAAAATGACTATGCTGGGCGGAGACAAGAATTAGAGTGGAGTCGTCCAAAACTTAATTAGATTTTGATAGAAATGATATATCTATCTATATCTATAATAATTAGAGTGTAGAATCGTTGATGATATAATCAGAGAGGATGAATAATTGTATTTCACAACGAAAACTCTTCTTTTTAAGTCTAGTATCTTCTGTTTTTTTTCAACCTACCACTCACAATAAGAATAAAAAAAAGAGAATAAAAGAGAAAAATATTTTTTGGTTACTGTAGCAACTACGTAGATACGAGAGAGCAACCTCTGCACTCCCCCCTTCCGCCGTGTGACCCGCCGGTAAACTTCGCCTGCACCAACGCAAAAAAGGCAGCACATCCGCTGGACGTATCTCATGCAATCTTAGACCATGGTGGACGTAAAACCAAGGTAAAGGGAGTTTTAGACCATCAAAGCCATTGTTCTTGACGTCGCGATAGACAAGATGACGACGCAGCACAAAGGACCACCATGCAGCAGCTCTGCTTTCTGTGCTTTTCTAGTCTTACACAGAGTGCGCAGCTCCCCCTTCAAGCAAGACAGAGAAATAAAGAGTCGAACACAATAGTTTAATCTGGTTTTTTTATTGCTTCTCCTGCTAGACGTGGCCAACTAGATGTGATGCATCTTCTGCTTTGCGTGGTGCTTTTTCTCCGTGACGGCGTGACGCGCCCGCCGATCTCCTGAGAAGAGAATAGAAGATGGATACGGGCTTTTGGATTGGATATATTTATGTTTATAGTTATAAAATATTCTTCGGACACCTTTCAAACTTTAGTAAAAAATCATATCTATAAAGTCTTAAAGTTAGCCCTCAACTCCGTCTCTATTTGTAATCTAGGATCTAAACCGTGATCTTATCCCTAAAACTATGAGTTCTTTTCTAATTCTAAATAAATGATCCGAAACCCTTACATAACATAGATTTTTCACACTATCTAATTTTTCACACTCCAAAATTATCATGTATTGTAGTCTCCAGACCGCACCTATGTCGCTCCAACACACATCTTTATTCTTTGATCTCCACGCGCCCTAACTCGAGCACGATTGTCTTTTCCAACATCCTTAACTTTCTAGACGATGACTTTATACCAAGCCATCTTCCGGTCCTCGCCATAGACCATAATCGCATTCGAGTTACTCTATACATACAAAAACCAAAGCAACATATTTTCCCAGTATAAGTTTTTTCCAACTTGACCGACATGGGTTCACACACACTACACACCTTAAATAACATTAATAAGCAACACTGTCAATTATTCATCATAACAAATATTCTAAATCTAGCCACATAGTCTAACATAAAGACATCTCTGGGAGCTCTGATGGACCATGTGGTCGTGACCCCATGTGAGTGATGAGTAATTGACTTTGGTTTAGGAAAGTCGAGTTTGGTTTGAGTGGTTCGGACCATGTCGTTGCGCGGTGCAATCGGCTTCGGTCGGACTTGGTCAAACCTGGTCAAAGTGATTAGGATGCATATTATGATGATTTGACAGGTTTGGGCTCTATTATGCGTAAGTATGTTGCATTAATGCTATTTATGCTTTCATGTGTCGAGCGGTGCTATTTGATGTGTTTCTTGTTTGTGATGACTGCAGGACGTCGAGGTGGAGTCGTGGTGAGACACGAGGTGACCGGACTAGGCACAGGCGGTGTCGAGGTCAGAACGGTCGGATGTGTCGAAGACGGCGGAGATTCGATGTGGTTGCGAGTCGTGGACGACAAGGAGCGCGGAAGCTTCCCGGAAGGTGCAGGAGGGGCGAATTTGTAATTTCGCGAGGCTGCACAAACGGGAAATGGTTCCGTTCGGGTTTAGCGGGCGTAACGAGTTGGAGACCCGTTAGCCAAGGGCTATATATATGAGGGAGTGGCTGCATGCCCCCTCATGGATTCTATGGCTTTAGGACAGATTTAGGGTTTGTATAAGTCAAAAGAAGCTTTGGGAGGTGATTTTTACTTTGCTCTTTAGTTGGTAGAAGAGAGCAAGATATGTCTCCCAAGTGCTCTGTGTGTGTACGTTGTGTTCTCCTCCAAGCATGTAGAGAGTGGGTGAGTTCTTGGCTTGGGGAGAGGGAGAGATTGGAGTGATGAGCATGTAATCTTCCTTGTTCTAATATCCATGCATATCGGGACTCCTTGTAATCCTTGTTTGATTGGAATGAAGCTTCTGAAGTTTTATTTCTCGTGCGTGCTTCTCTGTTCTTCGTTTTTCTCTTTGGATGAATTCTTGACTTTTTGAGATTTGAGGTGTTTCTTGCTGGGAAGGCCCAAAATGGGTTGCTCTGTGTTGGGATGATGCCTCAAGATCATTTGATCGATTTTCCCAAGATCAAAACACGTTTTAATCTCAGATTTGTTTTCTTGGGCTCCTCTGTTCATCTTCTATTTTCTAGGGTTTTGATGCAATTTAGGATTCCCTTCTTGAGATGGCATGAAATTTGGACTCTCTAGTCCCGAGGCTATTGCTAATCTATCTGCAAAGTTTCTTGGCCATAGGATCAAAGTTGAGATGGGAATTTATGTTTTGGTGCTCCTCTCTGTAGGTTTTCAGTTTTGTGAAAAATCTGAAATCTTTGGCCTTGTGTTGGTTCTCTGTGTTTCCCAAGCCTCCCTAGTTATTTAGAATGTTTGTGTGTTGCTTTGGGCTGAAAAGGTTGGGTTCAATCCCTTGATTTCTTAGGATTTCTGGAAGTCTGAAGTATTGTCGGGTCTCAGCAGTTTTCAGCCTGCAGTCAGGTCTGTTTTCCCGAGGAGCGGTCAGACCGGAGGAGGAACGGCGGTCAGACCAGACCCGGCCGGTCAGACCGGCCTATACACGGCGGTCAGACCGGCGGTGTACGGGCGGTCTGACCGGCCCAAGTACACCGGTCTGACCGGCCTCCTGCACTTGGGATTTCCAGTGAGCTTTTAATGTCTTTTTCATAGCACTTGTTGCTATAGGAGAAGATCATTTTATTGGGTACTTGTGAGGGACAAATTTTTTTTGTGAGCGACATTCACCCCCCCCCTCTGTCGCCATTTCGATCCAACAAGCTCCTACCTTAATCCTACGTGGTAAACAGATAGAAATCTCCGTATTAATTGGAGAAAAAGTAAAAACATAAAACTTCCACACTAATCAAAGAAAAGAAAATGTCTGAAACGTTAAACTTTTACATAACAACATGATCGAGGTATGTGATTAAGTAGTGCACATAGTCCATGTTTAGAAATATAGTTTGGATTTGTGTCTTAGTGTTCGTTTAGATAAAGTAATTCTCTCGGAGATCAACTGTCTTTTTTGCAGACCGTATTCACTCTCTCAAAGCGTGATTTGTATACAACACAGGCACTGCTTAGGTGGCAAAACGTGATTGGTACAATAATATCTCTTCTTTCGTATTGTAAACTTATAGGCAATTGTAACCTTTTAATGGAAGATTGAGAAATGAGCTATCACCATTATAAGGGAAAGGAAGAAAGGTTTAAATTTCCACGAACTAGTCCATTTGTATTGCAAATAAACTTGTGTGGAGAGGCAAAACCAGATTTGGCACTGTTTTGCATCGTATTTACAAAACTAGTTATATGCCGAACGTATTGGCAAAAATGGCACTTTTGCTGTCCGGCGAGCGAGCGGCAGCGCCCGCAAGACGATAGGTGGCGAGACCGCCGGCGGCAAGCGCCTGCCGCCCCGCCAATAGATAGCAGGCTGCCTGCCACCCGGTGGGGGATGGCAGGCAGGATTATCGTCTAGTGAGGGGCTGGCAGGTGATTAAGTCTGCTTAATTACCTGTCCTAATTATTTGGTGTAATTATTATTTGAATTTTCAAATATAACAAATGAGCTTGAAAATATGAAAATTTATGTACACTCTTCAAACACAACGTACTTTATAGTGTAATTCTTGCATAATTTTATCTGTTGTGAATGTCGCTCAAAAATTCATACAATTTTCATATTTGTATGAATTTTTACATATAGCAAACAAGCTCTAAAAATTACAAAATTTTATGTGAAGCCTTCTGACACACTCATAGTTATTGTGTAATTTGTTTAGAATTTTATGTGGTCCGAATTTGCTATGTTAATTCACGAATTTATGGCCAGTGAATTTAATTCATGATTAAAGTAACCCGAATAAATGTGAGAAATTTGGATTACATAAAATTTCCAAAATATTATACAATAACTATGAGTATGTTGGGAGGCTTCACATAAAATTTCGTAATTTTTGGAACTCGTTTGCTATATGTAAAAACTTGAACAAATATCAAAATTGTATGAATTTTTGAGAAATATTCACAATGGATAAAATTACCCAAAAATTACAATATAAAACTCATTATCTCAAAAGACTACACATAAAGTTTTGTAATTTTTGAAGGTCACTTGTTTTATTTAAAAATTCAATTAAAACCTAAATGAAAAATAGGTAATTAAACCGGCTAATCAGCCTGCTTAATCACCTACTGCATGGGGAGGAGACGGCAGGTGATTAAGCTGACTGATTAGACAGCTTAATTACCTCCTCTAATTTTTTTGTTTAATATTTTTTTTGAATTTTTAAATATACTAAATGAACTCAAAAATTACGAAAATTCATGTACAATCTCCTGACAGAATGTGCTCAATAGTGTAATTTTTGAGTAATTTTATCCGTTGCAAATGTTGCTAAAAAATTCATACAATTTTGATATTTGTATAAGTTTGTATGTATAGCAAACAAGCTTCGAAAATTATGAAATTTTATGTGAAACTTTCTGATACTATCATAGTTATTGTGTAAATTGTTTGAGAATTTTATGTGATCTAAATTTGCCATGTTTATTTGGATTAATTTAATCATGAATTTACGGCCGATGAATTTAATTGTAAATTTAATACATGATTAAATTAACCTGAAAAAATATAACAAATTCGGAGTACATAAAATTTACAAAAAAATTATACGATAACTATGACTATGCGGGAGGCTTCACATAAAATTTCGTGAATTTTAAAGCTTGTTTGCTATATTTAAAATTTTATGAATTATTTAGCAACATTTGTAATGGATAAAATTATCCAAAAATTACACTATGATCTCATTTGTAATTTTTTGATCTCATTGGTATATTTAAAAATCCGGTGTAAAAGGGGCATTCGGTGATAAGGCGTGAAAGCCGATCTTGGCAATCGGATCCTGCTCGGGTGGCTCAGATCAAGGTGGGTGGGAACCTCTGTTCCACATACATTTTTTTGTAGAAAAACCCCTGTGACAAAAGTTACCGTGAAAACATCCTTGTCTACATACTTGCCTCCCCTCTCCTCTCTCTCTCTCTCTCTCTCGCGTCGCCCTAGCAGTGTAACATCCAAAAATTTTAGATGTTCGAAAATATAAAAATTTTAAAACTTTTGCTGCACCTTGTTGACATTTGATGTTCTTCTAAAATTTTAATTAGGCTCTTTGAATTTTGTGCTATGCAAATTAACAACAGGGAATAATTCCCCAAATGCAAGTGACAATCATAATAATAAAAGGATAGAAAATCTGAAACAATAAATTGCAAAGTTAAAAATATGAGAACTTAAATTTGTAGCTTAAAGCCTGAACTCAAATTGTTGGATCGAAATCGGCAACAGAGGGGGGGTGAATGGTGCCACTTTAAAATCTTGCCCCCAATTATTCACACGAGACTCTTCTCACCAATAGCTATAAAAGATATGAAAAGAATAAATCATGCTCTCTGGAGAACCTGACTGGACAACTATCAAAAAGAAGCAACGACACACAAAACATTGAAAAGAGATAACAAAAATCAGGCAAACATCCAGAGACCGGTCTAACCTCCCCTAATCGGCCGGTCTGACCGCCGCATGTAGGCCGGTCTGACCGCCGTTGGGGAGCTGGCCTGACCGCCATTGGGGAGCCGGTCTGACCGCAGTTAGGTGGCCGATCTGACCGGTTAACCTGATGAAGGGCACAGTGAAAAACCGAGGTCGAAACTGAAAATCCTGAAAGACTGAGTTTTGATGATTTCAACAAATTTAATGCATTTCTGCTGATGCCCTCAGACCATAAGAGCAAAAACCTATTGTAAACAACCTAAAGCCCTCAAACAACAAGAGAAATCAACTAGAGCCCAAGAATTTGAGATTTGAACCAAAAACTGAAAACTTACAGAGAGCAGCACCAAAATCCAAATTCCCAACCAATCTTTGATTCTTTGATCATGAAACCAAGAGATTAGCTAAGGAATAGCCTCAGGACTCAGAATCTCCAACCAGGGCACACCCTTTTGAAAGAAAAACGAAAAACATCATCAAACCCTAGAAATAGAGAAACGAAGAACAATTTTGACGAAGGACATAGACAAGAGATAACTCAATGAATCCATCTTTTGCTCTCGGGAATGGAATAGCCAAGTGGTCTAGAGTCTTTTCCCATCACAAAGCAAACCAAAAGACAAGAAACAACCAAGAAATCCCCTCTAAGCCTCAAGAACAGAGTAACCAGCAAAGAAGACAAACTGAAAATAAAACCAACACAGAGAGAAATAGAGAGGTCAAAGGCACTCAAATGGATTCATTGCACTTGAAGGATTATATAGGAGTCCCCATACGCGATTGAAACAAAGAAATCACACTACATGCTTCACATGAGGGGACACAAGCTCACAGTTCAAACCCTCCTCTCCATCTCTCAAGAACACACGTAGAGGACAATTGCAAATGCATTGGATGAATGTCTGTGCTCTTGTATGGATGAGAATCCAAGAATGGATAAGAGTGGGGGTAATTTCCATGTATCCTACTTCAAAACTTGGAGGAGAAGAGGAGCTGATGGGAAGGGGAGGAAGGAGAGGGGAACTGGAGGAGCACGGCTGGGCTAGAGGAGGGCCAATGGAGACATGCATCGATGCCGATATTGTACATAGTATACGAGAGCAACAAGAAGATTTAGACCTATCAACAACTACTTAATTATCTAAGTGCAAAGTAAATATTTATTCCAAAGTTACCCCGTTTAACATCAATGATTATTTTACTAAACGAAGGTATCTCAACTAGCTTCCAAGCACCTTAAAAAGTCTTTTCACCCATATATAACATTGTTGAAGTATACGTGAATTGCCCACATTTCCTTATCAGCTTAAGTTTTTAGGTAAACTTATTGGTACATGCAACTCAGTCTTCCAGAAAGCTGTTCCACACAACTCCCATCAAATGTGCATGGGAGACTAGCTCCAAGGCCCTTATATGACGATGTTGCATACGTCAGGATCCAAGGAGAAGCAGTGGGTGAGCCAGTACATCACATCTGCGATTCGAGTATTCTCGTCGTCCAGGTGTACCAGAGTGGCTTGCAAAAAACTGCTCAAGTCAACACCGTACGGACCTTCACAAATAGTGCCAACACTATAACACACTTCAATCTAGTGGGTACATGTATGGCTGATGCCTGCCTGCAAATATTTCTAATGTTGCAACTAATTAAATCACATCGCACGTTATGGAAGTACTGTTGTACTGTAATTTAGATTTCTATGGCCGTTCATCTATCTTGAACAGCTACACTACCTCATGGTTATGGTGTCATTCATTCCCTAAGGCAGGGGCCACAATGAACGTGCATGCCTCTCGATATTGGTTAATTTTCCTTCATAACATAACCCTTCCATTGCTCGTGGAAACACAGTTGCATTGTTTTTTCTTTCATTCCATCAAATTAAAAGATTTCATTTTAATTTACAAGGATATGTAATATGTCATGGTAGGGTGGCTTAGTGACAAACCTCCCGTTGATTAAAGCTAGTTACTGCATTCAAAATTGAATTTTCTACTATACCCATCATTTGTTATTATTTTACTGATGTTACAATATGTGGGCTTATCAATTGAGTGCATTAGATAGTTTGTTATTGTAGGCTAGGTACTGTTTATGCATGCATCTATATACATGTATTTATGTGAATATGTTTACATATATCCCCATATACTTTTATGTATGTGTGCATATATTTATACATATATAATATATTCATTTTGTCCCCTGGCCGACCCATTAGTCTTGCCCCACTACCGGCCCACTCTCTCTCTCTCTCTCTCTCTTCCCCTTTATCTATCTCAACTACTCCTCATTCGAACCGACTCCCTATCTGCTCCCACGCACACCGACGCCACTCTTCTCTCTTTGCTCGAACTCTCTCCTACTCTAAATAATTCCTAATGTGTTTTGAGAATTTACATGACACTAACAACATTAATTAAGTAATAAGTACGCGATATAGTAATTTAAATGGCAATATACCAGTTTTAATGGTACATGTGAATTTTCAATGCACTTATGACATTAAATTCATTCCTACTTAATCATAAATGCTGTCTACTAATGTTTTGCATTTTAATATGACTACCAAAATTTTTCACAGTATTCTAATATGCAACGGGATCCTCATAGTTAAATATTCACAATGAAATAAATTAATTATATGTGTAGTTATCCTCCCTTTTCTTTTCTTTCTCCTCTCTTCTTGTTTTTCTTTTGAGCCATCAAACCGAAGTTATACTATTCTTTTCTCTAATTATAATTTTCTACGGATACTAGTTATACTCTTCTTTACACTAAGTAAATTATTTACTTACTACAAAAACATAGACTAAAACATATAAAAATATTTACCTTGCGGATGAATCTCTTGTAGAACTAGCTAAACCTCCTCCTCTCCTTCTCGCTGTCCTCTTATCCTCTCCTCTCTTTTCCTTTCTTTCCTCTCCTCTTTCTTTCCTACCCTCCTCTCTTCTTTCTTTCCTCCCCTCCCCTCTTCTTGCGCTCAGTGTCAGCAGAGAGCAGTCACTTGGGTGCTCGGTCGGCCGAGTTATAAAGGGCTTGCTATCATCGAATAGTTTGGCGACAAGAGCTGTTGTCGCTTAACGGTTAGGCGATAGGAGGTGTTGTCGCTGAACGGTTGGGCAACAGCTCATGTCGTTCGACCGTTGGGTGACTACATCCCTGTCGCCCAATGGTGCAGCTCCTGCCTACGTGTCACTCAGGCGTTGGGTAACAGGGTCCAGTCATCTAATGGTTCGACTACAGGTGGTAACCTTTTGTAAAAAATAAAAACATAGGTATAATTTTGTATTTTCAAATAAAAAATATTTTAAAAAAATTCGACGGCGTTTGCCCGGTTCTTGTCGAACGTGGAAATCATCCTATATTAAGACCGGGGGGAAGCGCCCCCGCTAGCCCTCCACGTCAGCAATTTTGCAAAAAAAAGCCCTTCGGATTTTATGAAATTATATTTTGGTCCTCGGTTCTTGCAAAAAGACCTCTATCATATTTTTTTTCCTGGAAGCCCCCTCCACTTCACCGAAATTGAGTAAGTTTTTTTGTGAAAAAGGCCTTCGGTTTTTTCGAAATTACACACGTGTCCTCGATTTTTTTTAAAACAAATTTCCGCGAATTGTCGTCTTTTTTACTTCAATCTATACGATAGCTAGCATGATATGCCGCCGCGCTTACGCTGCTAGTTTCCTTGATTTGTCGACGGACTCGCTGTAAATTAGTAGTGCAGTTGCTGCAATAACTGGAGTCGACCGGTGGTGTACTGGCCAGAGATGTGGTGTCCTTTGGGCACACTGTATTAGCACAAAGTCATGTTTGTTCGATTGCTACTTATAGCAGATCATGTCGGTGTTGCTATAGAATCTAAAGTTTTAAACACATGCTATCTCTTGTCTGCACAGGATGTCCCATGTATGATTGTAATCAAAGTCTAATAGCATGGTTGAAGGTTCTGCCTGTCAAATCTATCCAGCGATGTACGTTATTGTATTTGTAGTCGATACGGCAACAACACCGACTAATTGGAAGCTTATGTCAAAATGTCCAGTTTTATGAAACTAGCGGATTTACTTGCGTAATTGTGTGGCTAGGTATTATGATATAACTAGCAGATCCATCTATGCAATTGTGTGACTGGATATTATGATACAATTGTTTTGGTATATAACTCTAATGTTTGTAATTAAAATATATTTATATTTGCTATACAACTCTAATATACATATATGAATAATCTACACCATTATAATTTTACCTCATCAAAATAAGTGATAGAGATGTTTATCTTTTTCCTCGATTAATGTGAGAATTTCTAGGATTTTTTATGATTATTGTGTGATTTTCATGCCCTCAAAACGACGATGATGCCTTGAATCTCACCAGTTATTTTTATTTATATAGATTGCTTATCTTCTTTCATCAGCTTAAGTTTTTAAATGGATTGATTGATGTATGTAACTTAATAGATGTATCCTGTACATGCATGTAACTCCAGAAGATTCAGAAATTCACCTCAATTCTCTCTGCTTTGTTTTACACATTTTCACAGAAGTCACATCCTCTGTTTTCCTTTATTATGGCTCGATTCGTTGGCCTAAATGAATTTTCTTGAAGAGCGTGGTCGTTGCAAGGCTCCAATTAACATACAAAGTCTTCCTTTTAGTATAATAATTCTTCCTTTTTAATGCGTATCAACGACTATCTGCGAAGTAGTTGGGCTAGTTCGGCCAAAGAAAGAAAAATGGAAGAAACAAAAAGAGGTTCCGAATTATCTCGGTCAAACAAGTCTTGCATTCATCCGAACAAAGGGCCGGTTTGTGGTGGTGGTACCACGAAGTGGATATAATGAGTTGTTTGTGGCACCATAGTGTTAGTACCTGTATGGTCGCTACTTCAGCAGAGGTGACTTCAATACGGTTCAATACTTTAACACTTCAATTGTTCAGTTTATAGGAACTGGGATTACATTTGTATATATGATGAAGTGTTTCGCAGTATATCTGGTGAAAATTCCATAAAAATCAAACACAAAAGGTTTCAAAATTCTCAACCAAATCATGAGGTGTAGGGTAGGGTATGTTCTATACGTATCCAAAATTTAAACTTAATCGTATTAGCAAAATACAAGAAAGACAAATATTTGCTAAATATTGTTTTGACTATTTTGACTAAGTATTTTAATTTTTTCTCACAAATGTAATTGAGTTTGACATTTAAATTTTGTATAAATAAATAATATACCCTCTTTGACACTGGTAATTTTTCTGAGAATTTTTAGAAACTTATACGGATATTTCACCGACATGTTCCACTCTTATTGTCGTGTTAAGCTTTTCCTTCAATCGTTGCAATTTTTTTTATATCTGTTGAATTGCACTTAGTTAAAGAAAAAGAATTCTACGTGAGACTGCAAGTGACTGGAGTGATGAAAGTGATGCGATACATGACGGGCTGACGGCATGGTGGTCAGGTCAACCATGAAGAATGTAGGTATGGTGGTACGGCCCATTAGGAACAAAAGTAGAAGTCCAGGTGTTGGAAATGCTAAGCCCAAAGTTTCACCGCTTGTAGCCCCAAATTTCGGCAGTCCAGAAGCCCTCCTTCCGATAGCCCACTCAAGCCATTGCTCCCGTTTTTCCGGGCTGGCGGAAGAACCCGGACGAATCTTTATTAAGCCCTTAAGCCCCTCTATTTGCCCTCTGCTGCCGAGCTATCTCTATCTTTCTCCAAAATTGTTACTTGCAAGCTCATATGAAGCATAGGAACATGAGGCCTGTTCTTTTGAGTTTATTTTAGCTTACCGTTTATAATTTATGACTTATAATTTTTCTTACACAAATAAACGAGACGATTTCTCCGTCGTCGTTTCAAAACTGCTTATCGGAAGTCTTTCAAAAAAGATTTATCGGCTTTTGGTTTGTTCGCACGAACTCTCGTGCTAGGTCAAAAGTTATAAGCTGCAACCCAAAAAAACAAATCCATAATCTATCTATATATGCACCAATAACTAGTGAGATTGAATGCATCTTTTTCACTTTGCGGATTAAAATTTCTAACTATAATCATAAAATTAAAAAAGAAAAAATTTAGTATGTTATCACGTTAATCCAAAGATAAAAAGAAAACATCATGCATATCTATGAGATGGCCCACATCTGTCATAAAGATCTTGCAAGAAAAGATCGTCTGAATGCTATACAAATCTTGAGGCGTAACTACATGTAAAAAATACCAACTCCTTTTCCTTTTTTTAACATTTCCCTTCAGTACACCACTAGTGCTCCACCGCTCCATGCAAGGCCTTAATGGTATCTCGATAACCTATACAAGACCTATACGGTACACAATCCGTGTAGTTGCCCGAACAAAAAAAAAGATCTACCAGATCAAATTCAGTGTCCACACATCTGATGAGGCAGGCTACAGGCTAGCTACAATATTTCGAATCAAGAGGCAAGTACAGGGCAAATGATAAAACCTGGAACGTTGCACAACACAAATCCACTCGTGACATAAATGTCACCTCTTTCGCTTTAGAGGGCTAGGAATTATCATAATTTTAATTAAATAAGAAAATAGAAAAATTCTAGAAATTCCATATTAATCAGAGCAGAAAAGAGTTATACCGTTGATTATTAGTGTGTTTAGATTATAACGGTATAGATTTATCTTAAAAGGTGGAAGAGTTTGAATAGAAAAGGTGATTTAGGAACGGCTCTTTAGTGACTCTACATGGCACGCATCGTTTTTTAATTGCAATAGTATGATGCTTATACGTTAAGTAGTGCTCTATATCTAAAAAGAACAAGTACTTGTTCTATAAGTACTGTATTGAGCAGTTGAACTTCACAAGACACTACAGGTGAGAAGATTGCGAAGGCCGAAGGCTCGAAGAGACCAGCTGCTCGCCAGGTCCAGACCTCCTTGATGAGCCAGAGAAGTTCCAAAGGTGTCTTTTGCTCAGCTTGAAAAATCCTCGCATTCCTTTCCTTCCAAATGAGGAAATCATGGCGAGGTGGTCGAAAGCTCGCCGAATTGTGTTGGCTACTGTTCCAGCCTCCAGGGTCGCTGCGCCACCACCCCTCGTTGCCTTCGTCTTAGCCATGAAGAAGCGGCTGACGCAGAGTATTGGCCGTCCGAGGCTCCAACCGAACAATGGTGTCATCTCTGTTGGTGTTCAGGGATACTCTGGATACTGCCCCCCGTTTTGCCCACTCCACCCACCCTCACAAGCTTGGACATCTCGCGGTCAAGAACGCCCTCCGACCCAATGCCCGAAAGCGCCCGGTGCAATGACCGCGCGACGGCACGACACGAGCGTGCCGGTCTGCCGGATGCCAATTCGGCAGCAAATTCGCGCCCCGCCGATCCAACTGACCATCCAACGACCCTCACGGCCGCAAACGTCACCGATCGAAGCAAACGACTCATTCGCCCGTCAGGCCGCCACATTTCAGTAGGCGTTCGGCCCGCTCGTCTGCACGGTACCTAGTCGCGTGTGTGCGTGCAGTGGTTCACAATTTTTCGGAATTTTCGTTCCATTCGCTACCCCCCGAAATTATTTCAACTTGGTCAAAAAAATTTCGTTTTAGTTTAAACTTTGAAGTACAAAAAAGTTAAAATGTCCACACTCAACAAACCAAAGATACTAGCCCAGTGGATAAAGCCTTTCCCACGCGCTCGAGGCAGCCAGGAATCGAATCCTACCTCCGTGGAAGCTCATGTATTTGTGACACAAAATCGCCATCACTAACTAATTTGTGTGGCAAAATTTTATTTTGTAGTGATGATATGCAGTCACAAGTAATCACTTTGCATGGCAAAATTCAAATGAAGATGTTATGATCTTTCATCACAAATTTAATTACTATTTGTAATGGTGTAGATCATTTTGCCACGCTTATAATTACTCATTCTGAGACAGAAATATTAACCAATATTAAATTGAACGAAATTGAATAACGATGAAACGTTAAAAACTTAGTCTTACACTGAAACAATCCGTTCCAGGAAATTGAACTCCATAGAGACACAGAAACTTCTGTTGTAACACTCTCTCGAAAATAATAGTGATAACTAAAATTATTGATGGAAATTTAAACTATAAGTAAAATAACTACGAAGGGAAAATGCCTAAGACGACTCTTGGATGCCAACTGGATGAACGTGATTTGTGAATATCAGTCATCCCCATTTGTATGGTCCTGCAAATATGAAGATAATTTTTTTTCAGGTTATTATTCACTTCCATAATATAGAAATCATTGAATAGAAATTAGAATGAAAGACACTAATCATACAGGGTTGATTGGTGCAGTCTGTTAGATTGATCTCTCCCAGATTAGCCCAACGGCTAATCTGGACCTTGATCACGCGCCCTGATCGGGGGCGCTCAGCCCAACAACTGGCTGATGGGCCCCCGTCGCGCTGCGCTATAAATAGAGGGTGGGGGCCGGCGGCTCGCGTCACGAGGTTCGCCTAAGCCGTACAACCCCACCGACAAAACCCTAACCGATCTAGAGGGGCGCAGCCAGCGGCGGGAAGTTCCGTCACCGTCACCGGATCTGCGGTGCCGCCACCGTCTTCCTCCTCCCTGACCACTTCACCGACGATGGCCGACTCTTCCTCCAATGCTTCCGACGGTTAGTACTGCCCCACTCTCTCTCTCTCTCTCTCTTGCCTCTCAGATCTAGACCCCAGGCGCAAAGATGCTCTCAACAATGGTATCAGAGCCTTGAAATCCCTAAAGTTTTTCCCACCCGAAGCCTCAGCCAAACAAAAAAAAAGGGGAATCGGGAACCTTCGGTTTGCGTTGCCGCCGCCGATGGCGTTGCGGGCGCCGCGCCGCCCTCGGGTCGCGCCGCCTTCGGGTCGCCGCCGCCCGCTGCCGCCTCCCAGGGAGCCGCTCCGCTTCGGGAGCAGGCCGGCCGGCGCCGCCGCCCCGCCACCCCGGGTCGCCGTTTCCGGGGCCGCCGCTGCCTCCCGAGCACGGGCGCCGCCGCGCCGCCCAGCCGCTCCGCCGTGCCGCGCCCCGCGCGCGGGGGCCAGCCGCCGCAGCAGCTCGCGCGCCGTCGCCGCGTGGGGGCCAGCCGCCGCAGCTCCGCCCGCTGCCGCCGTGCGGGAGCCGCGCGCCGTCGTCTTGCGCGCTGGGGCGTCGCCGTCCGGCCGCCGCTGACCCTGCCGTTGCAGCCGTGTTGCGCGGGAGCCGCCGCTCCGTCTTTTCCGGGAGGAGCCAGGGGCAAATGCCCCTAGGGTTAGGTTTTGGGGGTTTTAATCCCCCCGCTTGTGATCTTGACCGTGGATTTGATCGGGCGGTCCAGATGTTTTCGGTGGGGGTTGATGGGCCGGTGGGCACTGATGGGCTGTTTGGGCAGCTGGAGGCCGCGGGCCAGGCCCCCCCATGCGGGATTTTGGGCCAAAATGGCCATTTGCATAGTGAATCCCGAATAATGTTTTTAATTGTTTTCAGAAGCATTTATGAATGAATTTGAATGAAAATTGAACCAAAATCTCTGTAAATTTTTTGCACCAACATGTTAATTATTTCCAGAGATTGATGTGTACAGTATAATGCTTCTGTATAATGAATTATTTTAGAATAATTACAATTTCCGCTGCAAAAGTTAATGATTGATTGCTTTTTCATTATTAAATTCGAACCAACGGGAGAATTTAATTTCTGGAAAAATAGATATAAATCCCAGTTAATTATGATATTGTTATTTTCTGACCAACGTTGATAATAACAGTATTATAATTTTTAATTGGTGATTTTTATGCATTATTTCTATTTCTGCCCAACGGTGATGTAGATTTAATGCATAGATAAAATTGATTTAAATTGTATGTCGTATTTTTGACCAACGTTGGAAATAAGGCATATAATTTTCCTGTTATGTTCTCACTTTATTTGAAATATTTTTCAGGCGGATACAACTTAATGAGTTGTATCAGAGAGATCCCCACTCTCAAAGGAGATAATTATGGAGAGTGGAAGAAAAAGATAGACTTAGCGTTTATCTTGGCTGAGGTGGACTGTGTCCTTACTACAGCACGTCCCACTGAGCCTTTGGCACCAGTGAGGGAACAAAATGAGGATGATACTGCATGGCAGAAAAGACAGAGGGATCATGCTCCCTTACAGATGTCTTATGACCTTGAGCATAAGAAATGGACCATAGCCAACAAGAAATGTTTGGCTGTGATAAAGAACACGATTGAGCCTGCTATTGTGGGCTCAATCGCAGAGTGTGACACTGTCACAGAGTACCTTGAGAGAATAAAGAGTCAGTTTACTGGCTCTTCAAAGACTTATGCTACACAGCTGATTAAACAGCTTGTGACAGAAAGGTACTCTGGTGGTGGCAGTGGCATAAGAGAGCACATACTGAGGATGAGCAACATGGCATCCAAACTTAAACCAATGGATTTGGCTCTCAAGGATGAGTTCCTTATTCATTTGGTTTTTGCTTCCTTGCCTAAAGAGTTTGACACATTTGTTGTCAACTACAACATGCAGCCCGAGAAATGGGACTTGGAAAAGTGCATAGCCATGTGTGTGCAAGAGGAGGAAAGAATCAAATCCTCACATGGTGGTTCTATCAACTATGTGAAGGATAACAAGAAAAAGAACTTCAACAGTACCTCCTTCTCAAAGAACAAGGGAAAAGCCTCTGTCCATCAGCCTCATCAGAATAAATTTGCTGTAGACAAAGATCAGTGTCTTCACTGCAAGAAGACGGGACACTACAAGAAGAACTGTCCTGATTATTTAAAGATGATAATGGCAAAGAAAGGTGAGAACATTATTACCTTTATAAATGAATCCCTGTATGTGCAATATTCGAAATCCACTTGGTGGATTGACTCAGGAGCAACTATTCATGTTGCTAATTCTTTACAGGGATTCCGTTCGACGAGGACTACGCAAAGAAACGAAAGATGCATTAAAGTTACAAATGGAATCCAAGCTGAAGTTGAAGCCGTTGGCGATCTTTCATTAGAGTTAGCTAATGGCTCCAATCTTTTACTTAGAGATGTCCTTTTTGTTCCCTCTTTACAGAGGAATTTGATTAGTGTTTCAAAATTGGACAAAGATGGTTATGATTGTAATTTTGGAAATGGCAAGTGCGAAATAATGTTTAATAAAGAATGTGTTGGTCTTGCCATTTTACAGAATGAGCTTTATTTGTTATCATTATGTGATGATGTGAATGTCGTATGCGATAATGGGAATGTTGCGTGCGAGAAAGTGATTGAATCCTCGTCTACGAATGTAAACAGAAAACGAAAGAGAACTCTAGATGAGTCGTCGAAATTATGGCACTGTCGTTTAGGCCATATTTCGAGGGGGAGAATAGAAAGACTAGTTAAGAATGATATTCTTCCTCCATTAGAGTTCTCAGACTTAGAACAATGCAGAGAATGCATTAAAAGAAAATATGTAAAGAAAATTAAAAAAGACGCTAAAAGAAGCACAGGAGTTCTACAAATTGTTCACACAGACATTTGTGGTCCTTTTCCTGTGAAAAGTGTGGATGGTTATGACTCGTTCATAACATTCACGGATGATTACTCCCGTTATGGATATATTTATCCAATCAAAGAAAGAAATGAAGCCTTGGATAAATTCAAGATATTTAAGGCTGAAGTTGAAAACCAACACGATTTAAAGATTAAGATAGTCCGATCTGATCGTGGGGGGGAGTACTACGGTCGACATACCCCATATGGACAAGTTCCTGGACCTTTTGCGAGGTTTTTACAGGAAAATGGAATAGTGGCCCAGTATTCTATGCCGGGCGAACCTCAGCAAAATGGAGTAGCTGAAAGACGCAACCGTACCCTGATGGATATGGTGCGAAGTATGATGAGCTACTCCACACTCCCATTGAGTTTATGGATGGAGGCGTTGAAAACCGCCATTCATATTCTCAACAGAGTGCCTAGTAAGTCGGTGCCCAAAACACCGTACGAGTTGTGGACAGGAAGAGTTCCCTCACTAAAACACTTACGTGTGTGGGGGAGTCCTGCTGAGGCTAAAGTATTTAACCCAAACCTTGGGAAACTTGATCCCAAAATAGTAAGTTGCCATTTCATTGGCTACCCTGAAAAGTCAAAAGGTTATCGTTTCTACTGTCCAGACAGATATACAAAGTTTGTAGAAACGAGACACGCTGTCTTCTTAGAGGATGAAATGATGAAGGGGAGCATGGTAGCTCGTGAGATTGACCTTGAAGAGAAGCGGGTGTATGCGCCCACTCCGATGATTCAAGAGCCATTCTTCACACTACCTGCTATCGCTGCACCGACGGTGCAAGACACTGTGGTGACAGCACCTGTTATTGTTCCTCCTGTGGCAACAATGAATGATAATGAGGAACCTGTTCTTCAGGATCCTATAAAACCTATTGCCACAGATGAGGGGGAGCAACAGCAGCCTCAAACAGAAGATGTACCAAATGAGGAGGCCCCGAGGAGGTATCAAAGAGTAAGAAGATCAGCTATTTCTGATGATTATCAGATTTATCACACAGAGGAATTTCAAATGGAGGATGATCCCACCTCATTTGAAGAAGCCATGAGAAGCGAAAATTCCTCAAAATGGCTTGAGGCCATGGAAGAGGAAATGAGGTCCATGAAGACTAATAAAGTCTGGGACTTGGAAATTATTCCTAAAGGAACCAAAACAGTAGGCTGTAAATGGGTCTACAAGACAAAACATGACTCCCAAGGGAATGTAGAAAGATACAAAGCGCGACTTGTGGTAAAAGGATTTACGCAAAGAGAAGGGATTGATTACAATGAGACTTTTTCTCCAGTCTCATGTAAAGATTCCTTCAGAATCATAATGGCATTAGTAGCACATTATGATTTAGAGTTACATCAGATGGATGTAAAGACGGCATTTCTTAATGGGGATTTGGAGGAAAATGTTTACATGGCACAACCGAAAGGTTTTGTCGTGGAAGGAAATGAAAGAATGGGATGCCGCCTAAAGAAATCAATATATGGGTTAAAGCAAGCTTCAAGACAGTGGTACTTGAAGTTTGACAGTACAATAAGAAAATTTGGGTTTAAAGAGAATATAGAGGACAACTGTGTTTATGCAAAGTTTAAAGATGGGAAGTTTATCTTCCTAATCCTGTATGTGGATGATATCCTGCTAGCTAGTAGTGATGTTAGTCTGCTACTGGAGACAAAGAAGTTTTTGTCCTCAAACTTTGATATGAAAGATCTTGGTGAAGCTTCGTTCGTTCTAGGGATCGAAATTCACCGGGATAGAAACAAGGGGATATTGGGACTGTCACAAAAGGCATACATAGAGAAAGTCTTAAAGAAATTTGGTATGCATAAATGTAGTCCTTCACCTGCACCTATAGTCAAGGGCGACAGATATGGGGATTTTCAATGCCCCAGGAACCAGTATGAGATCGATCAAATGAAAGCGGTTCCATATGCTTCAGCTGTCGGAAGCTTACAGTATGCTCAAGTGTGCACACGCCCTGACTTAGCATTTGTTACCGGGTTACTTGGCAGATTCCAGAGCAATCCTGGAATAGAACATTGGAAATTGATAAAGAAAGTCTTGCGTTATTTGCAAGGAACAAAAGGCCTCATGATGACATACAGAAGATCAGATTTACTCCATATAGTGGGGTATATAGATTCTGATTTTGCGGGAGATGATAGAAAGTCTACATCCGGATATATATTCACTCTCGCTGGAGGAGCTATATCGTGGAAAAGCTCAAAGCAAACCGTCACTACATCGTCCACAATGTATGCCGAGTTTGTAGCATGTTATGAGGCTACGGGGCAGGTGAACTGGCTAAAGAAGTTCATACCCGGTTTAAAAGTGGTTGACGACATCAATAGACCACTTAAGTTGTACTGCGATAATGAACCCGCAGTAACGTATGCCCACAACAATAAGTCAAGTGGTGCTGCCAAACACATTGACATAAAGTACTATGTTGTGAAAGATAAAGTTCGGGATCAAATTATAAGTCTTGAGCACATAAGTACCGCAAAGATGTTAGCGGATCCGCTTACTAAAGGCTTACCACCCAACGTGTTCGGAGAACATGTAGCCGGCATGGGTTTAAGGGAAAGCCTATGATTCCTGGACTAAAAGATGGCCCAAAAGATTAAAATAACTATTTCAGAACAAGAGAGGTGTATTGTAGCTGTTGAATCTATCGGCGATTGACCGTGACGATGAGACATGTTCTATGCACTGATCTGTGATGGAATGTGTAAAGTCAAAAGTAATTAAAGTTAAAGCATAAAGGAGATCAAGGGGGAGAATGTTAGATTGATCTCTCCCAGATTAGCCCAACGGCTAATCTGGACCTTGATCACGCGCCCTGATCGGGGGCGCTCAGCCCAACAACTGGCTGATGGGCCCCCGTCGCGCTGCGCTATAAATAGAGGGTGGGGGCCGGCGGCTCGCGTCACGAGGTTCGCCTGAGCCGTACAACCCCACCGACAAAACCCTAACCGATCTAGAGGGGCGCAGCCAGCGGCGGGAAGTTCCGTCACCGTCACCGGATCTGCGGCGCCGCCACCGTCTTCCTCCTCCCCGACCACTTCACCGACGATGGCCGGCTCTTCCTCCAATGCTTCCGACGGTTAGTACTGCCCCACTCTCTCTCTCTCTTGCCTCTCAGATCTAGACCCCAGGCGCAAAGATGCTCTCAACACAGTCAACGAGGATTGAGAAAATGGAAGAGCACCACATGAGCCCATGCATGCGAAATATGTGGCCATATGTTGCTGAATTTTGTGTTCTACTAGTCAGTCAACTTCTGCACCTTGTTACTCCATTGTTCTTCTCTGGGAATTTAGTTCATCACGTTGAGATTGTTGCTCTTCGTGTAACCTTGTATTTGCTTCCCCCAATATTCGGACCTGAATATCCATAGCTTCTGCATGTTGTTCAGCAGAATTAACACATTGTTCTGCAACAGCTGCACGCTGTTCAGCAGCCTCAACTTGCTCATATAACCTGAGCCTTTCTTCAGCCACTCGGTTGACTGCACGAATACTAACACCAAATGAATGGTTCGTTTTCCTGCCAAGGACTAGTGCAAAGTGCTCGACTAATGGTATGGGTGCAGAAGAAATCTTTTCTTGATATGTCAGAGCAATATTCTAAAGTTCAACCTATACATTAGGAAATAAAACCAAGGGTAAGCACATGAGTAACATGTCATGTTAATGGTGTTGTGATACTACAAAGTTTTATTTTTTAACATGATTATTTTTATTGAAAGCAACACATAATAGCAACTTATTCATGCGCTAGGCGCAATAAAATATGTGAAATCATACTTAGTGATCCTTTATTAACCAGAGTAAATCATCAATGATAAATATTACTCGCAAATTGCTAGTTGATGAGCCATATGTTTTGGCTTCGCAAGCAGAGCAAATATATTATGTCAAAGATACTAGAGATCCTAAATAGTATGTTGAGGTGAAGACTAAACCTTGTGATTTGTATGGCCTACCTCTCGCTGAAGAATAAAGTGATATTATCGAATCGAATCAACTAAATCTACACCCGAAGCATGCCAATAAAATGAAGATATTACGGTTGCATTGAATCCAAACATAATAGAATATGGTGGCAACGGGCCACGGAACAAACCTGAAGCTGAAGCTATCAAAGCAAATCCAATAATTCTAACAGATGATGATATTGACGAAGAAGATGTAGAAGAGTCTAAAGCTGCTGCTCCTCCATGCATGTCACGGTTGCAATGGAAATGTGAAATTTTCCTTGATTTGATTTTCAATCTTGGTTCTTGATCAAGATTTCGATTTCATTATTTAGCAAAGAACCAAATTAAGAAATTTGAATAAACGCCAAAATTTTTAAACAACATAGGGAAAACAAATAAAAGATTTTAAAATTTTCACAATTACCATAAGGCCCATTTTGGGATGTTACAATTTGGATTTATTTTTATTCTCTTGTATTTATTCAAATTTCGATGTGATCACTCTAATAGATCCCCAAGACCTCAAAGAGGAGCAGTTCGAGACCAATGAAGACCTGCAAGATTGTGAGTAAGACAAGACAATACTTTAATTAGTTTGCACCTATTTTTTGAATGCAAGTTATATTGTTTTAACTTATTAAATTGCATTCTTACTTTATTTTGCAAATTATATTAATACTAGCTCATAGTTAATTCCCTACTAGTAAAATGTGATACTGCATCCCATTGCTCGATGTTGGACATAATACGTTTTTCACCCTAGCACTAATGGTATACATACTAGATTGTAGTGTGTATCTTGGTGCCTTTTTAAAGTTTCTAAAATAAAAATAATTTTTAAATTTTTAAAAATTTAACTAAAGCTTAATTTGAATTTTAGAAATTAAAATGATTTAATATGAATAAAATAAACTTCAATAAAATTAAAACCAATTTTATTTAGGTTCCTTGTATTGCAAGGAATTTTTTAGGAATTTTTGGAGTTTATTTGCTAATCATTGGAGCTCAGTTCAATTTACTTCAATTTCAAAAATTCAGAAATCCTTGAAATTTCAGAAATTCCTTGTGGGCCAAATTTTCCTTTCTCCTAACCCACCTTCTCCCATTTCAGCCCAGTCCAGTGTAGCCCAGCTACCCAATTTGCTTAACCCGCTCAACCGTTACTCTATCTCTCACCGACCAGCGGACCCCACCTGTCATCTGTCCTATTCATTGTCTTCAACTTGGCAACCGACTCCGACTCCTTCACGTGTCACCATCGTCTCCAACACGAACTCCTCCTCGCTTTGCTCTTGCCATCACTGGTTTTGCTCTCACTACGTCAGAATCAAGATTTGGCGACCACCGTCGTTTCTACTCTGGTGAGGAATTCTATTGAGTCCTCTAAGTCCCAGCCAATGCCAACCCACCACTGGTTCCACCTTATCGTTTTCCATAGCCTCATAACCTTGCCAACCCTTGAAGACCGTGGGAGGTGAGCCGCACATCGAAGAGCCGATCTACTCACCGCTCAAACCTCGCTGCTGGTAGCGTCGTGTCCCCTCTGGCCTCAGCATCTCCACTACCGAGTTACCTGTGTCCTCTCCGTGTTGCGCTCCTCCACTTGTTATACTATATGTCACAATCATCTGTGACCTTTGGTCCTGAGCTACCATTGCCATCGTCACTGACATCAGCAGCCACACTAGCCACCACATCAGCACTAGAGCCCACATGCGCACCACACAGCAATCATGCCAGCTCATCACACTGCAGCACCGCACCACGTCACTTGCTGTGTGCCGCCCACGTAACTGCCACCGCATCATCGTTTGCGCATGTGTCATCCCAGTTAGCCGCCACATCAGCACACAGTAGATGTAGACCAAGTCCACCGTAGAGCTAGCTTTGGTCCATGCACCCAATATACGGAATAGTAAATCATAGCATATTAGTTTTTCTCTTTTTTTTTTCTGAATTTCCCTTCCCATCAAATCTTCGGAGAGACTGTTCCCCTTCATACGAACTTCGATTGACCATATTCATCTTCCTAAATTCATTTAAAATTGAGGTGTATCTTTTAGTTCTAGTTTTTGTCAAATTTGTATTTTATTTGGATTTTTCTTTGAATTTGTGTTTCATTTGCTTTCCCTCTTGTTTAGATAAAGACTTTGAAGAAGCAGGAGTAGGATTTGAAGATCAAGGAGTGGTAATTGAGCAAGACCAAGGCAAGTCATGACCTTTGATCATATTAAACCTATTATTTTAAATTTAAATAATTTATTATTTTAAATTATTATGCATTATTAATTTATTATAAACCCTTGTACTTGTTAGTTACCAACCCATGATTCCATTATCACTATATGATGGTTAATTATCTAGTGATGTAATATTAGTATCTATTTGGGTTGTACATCTACTATACTTAAGCCATGCTTATTGATACATTAGGCTCATCATCACATTGATCAATTAATTAATTTTGACTTAATGAGATATTGAATCATGGTGCTTAGCCACAATTCTAAAATTAGTGTACCTTAACAAGGGTAGTATCATTCGTCTTGGTTAAACAAAATAGTTTTCACTTAAATGAGTGATCATGTAGTAAAGGGGGGGGGGGTGAAGTTAGCACATTTGGGATACAGATGTATTGCCTAGGTAATGACTAAAAACTAAACTTTGTTTTGCCATTGATTTGAGCCTTATCGTGTAACCATATGTCTAGTATAGGATAGACCAGGCTAATTAATTTGTGATGTATTTCTATATGCTAGAAGATGGGGCCTTCTGACTAGGTGATTAGCCTACTCGACAGTGAAACCTTAGTGGATGGAATAGGGTTGAGCTTGAGTATTGTAAAAGCCTTGTGATACTCTCTTAGTCGCGCATCTTTGAAAGTGTGTCAGATGAATAGTATAAGTTAATTATCTCTTATGGGTAAAATTATGCAACCCCTAAAGAGTGTAAAACTATTCAAATTGTCATATCCCTAGTTATGAACAATGCTCGGTGATTTCACATAAGAGTTAGAATTTCATAAAATTTTGGTTTCATTGAGAAGTGAATGGTTACTTCACTTATAGTTTATTCAATTCCTTTGATATTATTATTTGTTTACTTATTACTCATTTTCAAAGTATGCTTTCAATCTATTTATTGTATTTATTCTAAATTATTGCTTTTCGCAAAGTAACCACTCAGCTGTCCATGTTAAGCATTGCATAATTATATATTGCATCCTATTACATACAACTTGCTAAGTATTCTATGTACTCATGACTATATGCTATGTTGCCAAAGGAGAATCATATCAGAAATATGTATTTGAGGAGGAATACTTCAACAATTTCATGGATTACTACTTCCTTTTCGAGTCAATTGTTTGTGGATATGCCGAATGGTTATTATATTTATTCTTTATTTTTTCCTGTTAGTTTTTGTTAGGCCATTCAGGTTATTATTTGTAAGTTCGACTGTAAAGTCGCTACTTTGATAATTAATAATATTTGCTTCTTCCATAGCTAATTGCGACTATGGTTGATATTTTATCTATGTTGCCATTGTATGCACTAGCGTGATTCTAGACTAGTGCAGAATACATAGAGAGTCCGAATTTGCATATTCGGGTCTCAACGCTTAGCCTTGTGTAGATATATGTGGGCATTATTTTACCCTGGCATCATTTCAAACATGAAAACCTAGATTTCGGCAGCCATTAGATGAAAATGGTTGGTATATTAAACTAGAAAGGAAATTTTGGAATCCAAAACTATAAACTTGCTTTATAGCTAGGCTGGTGGTAAGTAAGGCTGTGTGGATGGAGCATGAGGGTGTGGCATATGGTAGAACCGCCCAAGGAACTTTAAGGACCGAATCTTGGGTACGACTTGGCCAATTAATTTGGATCGACCCAGCACTGGTTGCGTCATCCAATTGAACATGTGTAAGAGTACTGGATAGAAGCCTCTTGATGTGCGACACAAGAGGGGGCTTCCGAAATGGGTGATAGAACGCCACGGTGGTGAAAACCTTAGCGAGTGTAGCCACGTTGGGAAGGTGCATTGTAAAGGCTTTGTGGCGATCATCTGAGTCTTACGCTAAAGGTAGCATGGAAACAAAATAAGTTGGGCATCTCTTGTGGATGAAGTACGCGACCTCTGCGGAGTGAAAATTGTTTGAACAACCAAGCCCATTGTTAAGAACAGGCTTGGGAAATTACTCGAGTTAATGTCTATTTTATAAAAAAATCTTTGTGGGTGAGATAAAAATACGATGGGTGGATAGAACCCTGAGTTGATTTCCCCTGAGTGGATAGAATCCAGTAATTATAATAGGTGGATCGAACCCTAGTAACAAAAATAGCATGTCTCTCGTTCTTACCTTTGTTCAGGTAAACTTTAATGGCAATTGTGTGCACATCTATTATTCAAAGCTTGTATGGTAGTTGGACATCTTTTACCCTAGTTATTTGCATGCAGCAAAGTGTGGCCTTGCCTTTTGCTTTCTGCTTCTATTCCGTTTTTGGTAATATGTAATGTATCGTTTAACCTGATTGGTCCGTTACATAAAACTCTATCAGATATAGGTTAATTGAACTCTCAATAACAATAACAACAAATCCTTTTATCCCAAACAAATTGGGGTAGACTAGGAATGAAACCTTCTCAAGGTCAAAGACATGACAGACTTGAAATAAAATCTACAATGCTAAAATCTTAAACCGTACATTCTGCTATCTGAGCTGAGAACCTAAAACACTGCCCCTAACTTTCTTATGGTTCAGGTACATGGATCGTTAACTTTCATGCGCTCTTATCCAAAATTAATTCTTTAGATACATTCCAATCTCTCAAGTCTATTTTAACTGTTTTCTCCCATGTCAGTCTTGGTTCACTCTGCCTCTTCTTACATTTTCGGCACGTCTTAAAATTTCACTACGTACCAGTCCTTAAGAGGTCTCTGTTGGAGATGTCCAAATCATCGCAAACGATGTTGGAGAAGTTTCTCTTCAATTGGTGCTACCTCTACCCTATTACGTATATTATCATTGCGGATGCGATCCCGCCTAAGTTAATTGAACTCTAATATGTAATATTAATATCTGATATGGTTAATGTGGTGTATGTGTATGTTTTAGTAATATATCTATATGCACTAACTATAGATCTAAAAAAATAGTATGATAAAAATACAGAGGTTCATATTTGTAATTTTGGGTCCAATACAATCACAGCCGACTAATAAAAAAGCATCTCCTCGGCCGTTTTTATTTTACAGAGGCTATTGGGAAGACGGGAAGCCTCGCCTCATGTTCGGGGCCTCCGCAACTTCCCTCGCCCCATCCGCACCCCTTGCCTCCCGCGGCGGTTTTCTGCTTCGGCGTGGCTGCGGCCGCCTCCTCTCCACCACCTTCATCTTCTACTCTCTCTTTCCGCCCTCCCCTGATTAGTTGCAGCACAGTCTGACCTTCGCTGTAGAGATCGCTTGCCGGTTCGTTGTCCATGTGTGCTCCGCATAACATGAGGTTCGTCGTAATCGACCAGGAGCATGTGCTCGGCGAGGATCTCGTCTAGTCAGACGTCAGCCATGAGCATCCATGACATCATGGCGTGTATGATCGAGTGCTCCTCGTCCTCTGATCCATAAGTTCTCGGTGTTCCCCTGCTACTGTAATGCCGGGGAGGACGACAACAACCTCGAAATCCATCTCCAGCAGAAGCAGCGAAGGGGAACATGATTGTGTTATTTTGATCTTTTCTGTATCCAATATGATTTGGTTCTCAATTTTGCTTTTTATTCACCATGAAGTTTATTTGCAAGTTTGCGCAAAATGAGGCAGTGCTGTTTGGACCTATCACTGTAATCCAAACAACAAATTACTAGTGAAAATATGTACAAGGTAATTGAAGGATACCTATTGCACAGGGAATTGTAAACGTTTTCTAATTCGGTGGTTGTTCGAAAGTTGCCAAGCAGGTCCTAAAGGTCTTTCGTCTGCCGGAAGCTAAAAGTATGATCGACTGCGGAAGAATATCGAGGTCTCGTCTCTGGCCGATGGAAAGCCGATGCCGCGTTACCTGGGCCGAGGGAGCGCAGGTGGGCTCGCAATGCTGCGCAACACAGCCCAATAAGGCCCTGCAGTGAATAGCCCATAAAGCCTTCTCTGCCTATAAGAATGGTTAGGAGAGATTTATTTCATATGATTAGGAATTATGTTTCCTCTCACAATTGATAAGACCAAAAAAATAGCATCTTAACATAAGTTGCTATTTAAGCTCTGTCAAACTCACATTGCTCAGAAGTCAGAACTCAAACTGGGACAAACGGGGCATTTTTATACAACGATGGTAGTAGATGCTTAGCAGATGGTCCAATGTGCGCCATATATGAAAAATAGGAGAGTATGTATTAAAAGATTGAACCATCCATACCCTAGTTCCAGGAGATATCAGGAAACATGCTCCTTTGTCACGAATTTGTTTCAGTGAAATTTATATTTCACAACTCTGACCCTCTTAGCAGCTCTAAAACTGTACCATTACAGTTTTACAGCTCTGTTTCTTTCCTACTATTCATGTGGCTGTACAATTGCAACAATCTCTTTTCATAGAATTTAAACTAAGATACTAAGGAACCTTTGAATTCTGCAAGGATCTCACATTCTCTACTCCAATGCATTGGTCATAGGAATCTTCACAATGACATGTTCACCAGAGGTCAATTATTCCAGCCTTAACAGATATAAGGTTTAATCAAGGTCCGCTCCTATAGAATATTTTCCCCATAACGAAAGACGATACCATGCAAATTAAGTTCACATTATTTCAACAACTTCTACGTAAATGATACACATCCACTAGATAATATAATATAGTTTTCGGCAAATACAATAAGAATGTTTACATGGTATTATATGATCGCAGAAGATGACACACCGGAATTTTTCAGGAATTGTTATGAAGAAATATAATGCCGAGGAATAGTACATCACCCGCTTATTTAAGTCAATTCATCATCTACCTTCATTACCTCTCTGATGCCACCTCTTCAAGTCATTTACGTTGTACTATTGTCGAAATTGCCGCCAAATGAAGACAGGTATCGAGAGTCAATATAATCTATAAACCTTAAGCACTGCCCGATTCCCAAATCTACTACGTAAGGCTCTTACTATAATCATGGTATCCGAAATAAGTTCTACATATGCGTAGTAGAACGCGATAGGACACACCATCACACAAATTGTAATGGCAGTGAAGTGAGCAACTGGAGCCAGCATCGTATACACACCCAATGCAAAGGCAGCAGCCATGCTTGTGAGTGAAAAGTCCACTAAAGGTAGAGATAACTTGAACTGTCTTCGGCGGATTGGCAAGTCAACCGTAGCCATTCCAGAGAGCATGAGACTCATAGTAGATAAAACGGAGCAAATGAATGCAAGCGTGTTGACCATCATAAATGCATTAAAAGTGAACCTCCCAGCAAGTGTCGGTGTGCCCCCATTAATGTGGTCGTCGGCTTTGTAACCTCCAGGCAAGGCAAAAGTTGCACCAAATGTGACCGTCGCAATTAAGGCTGAAAGAATGGCCCAAGTTTGTGTTGAATCTTTCAATTTATCGGACTCTTTGGCTTCATCAATTTTTTGATGCTTGCACTGTTGGTTAAAGTGATCTGCCCGATAATTTCCATACCAACTGTGAGCGTAAGCTAATGAACGATATATCAGTTTCCTTCGGTTCTGCAAAAGCAAACAGGAACAACAAGCAATGTAAATCACTACTAGTTTCTCCACTATAATGGAAACACAAATAATACAATATATGTTACCCTCGCAAAAGACAACCCTGGAGGAATCATACTGTCTGACAAATGGCGAGCAGTTTGCCCATTGTAATTTGGTATATTTAAGCCGGCTTGCTGGTTACCTAGTAGAGAACAAAAGATCCGCAGATTCCCCGATTGGACAGCTAGGTGAATTGCAGTATTCCCATCGAAGTCCTGCATATTCAAGATAGGTGCAAACCTTGGTTGTTGGCAAGCATATGCAACAATGTAATTCCTTTCATTCTCAACAGCGACATGAAGGAAGGTCCTTCCCCGAAGATCGCACAAATTTGCGCAATCAGGGCACTTTTCAAGCAAACTAATGACTGCCTCGAGCCGACCTTGCGATGCAGCAGTGTGTATGGGGAATGAACCAGTTATGTCTGGCTGATATGCTGAAGATGAATTAGCTTCCAGTAGTAGAATAGTAGCTGGTGTCCCCCAAGAAACAGAAAAGTGAAGAGGGGTGCTTCCTTTTCTGTCTCTCTGTTTTGTGAGGTCCTTGTTCCATTCTAACAACAATTTTGTCAGATCTGTAACAGGGCCCAAATCAAAGAGAGAAAATGCACTCGATTCAACAAAACTAAATTAAAATTGAATCCGAGAAGGCAAAGAAGCTTGCTAGATTCCTCGAAAACAAAAAGCAGCTGGCGAGATGATTAAAATATTCCAGTTATGTACAGTTTTGAGTGTCCATTCTACCATTCCTCGTGCGTTGATGTAACCCAAACTGTACCAACGAGCCTATATAAAGGGAAATGAAAATTGGAAGATTTTTCTGCTGGCACAAGGAGCAGGTACAAGCCAAACCAACGAGTACTCAACTTAATGAAAAAAATACCACCTAAAAATTAAAGAGGCTAGGTTAAGTTCGAATCAACTCTCTAGATTAGCGAGGTATCTTTTCTAGTGCGCCAGCTAGCCAGCCGGCAGAGGCCAGCGACCGGTGCAGGAGCGGCAGCGAGCCGGGCGGGCGGCGGCCGGGCGAGCGGCGGTCGGGGAGCCTGGTTCGGCGGATGGCAGCGCCAGCCGAGGCGGCGACAGCGACCCGGGCCGGCGGAGATGTAGCCGGCGATCGCAGGGTGGGCGGTGCATGCGCGAGGGCTTCGCACGCCGGCTATACTTCGGGGCGGCGGCGGCGGGTCCGTCCAGCCGAGCGGTCGGTGGAGCCGGCACGGCGACGGCTGTCTTCTTCTCCCCTCCCCCTCGTTTTTTTTCTCTCGGATCTGTGTTGGTCTTTGGCCGTTGGCCTCGGCTCGGCCGGCGCATTGCGGGCGTGGCAGCCGGAGGCCGGCGAGATACGGGCTCGTATGGGGGCGGATGGCTTCCGACGGTCGGAGCAGATCCGAAGCGGCTCCTCCAGACCTGACGGCGGCACAGACCTCGTTGTGAGACACGGCGGTACAGAGACTGATGGCGGTAAGGAGTTGGTGTTAGACTATCTAGATAGTCGTCATTTAAAGTGAGATAAATAATTGATAGTTGGATTATTTTGGAATTTACCTTTGCGAAAGTTTTGATTGATTGCAGTGAAAAGTTTCAAATCCGAGCGATTTTGACCAGGTCTAACCCGCTCTGAGTAGTTTTCATCGGCTCTGAGTAGTTTTTGATTACTTCGAATGGTTTTGGTTGGCCACGAGTGGGTTTGGTTGGCTACAAGTAGTTTTGGTTGGCTCCGAGTGGTCGCTATCGGGTCCAAGTAGTTTTTAGATCACTTCGAGTGTTACAGCCCTGTGGTAATTGTCGGGTCCAGGTAGTTTCGGATCACTCTGAGTGGTCGTTGTCGGGTCTGAGTAGTTTCGGATCACTCTGAGTGGTCGCTGTCGGGTCCAAGTAGTTTTAGATCACTCTGAGTAGCTGTTGTCGGATCCGAGTAGTTTCGGATCACACCAAGTGTAGCAGTCGAGCCTTTGAGTAGCAATGGAAGATCGGACGACACACGAGTGCCATCGAAAGATTGGACAGTTTTCGAGTGGCACAAATACATTGGAGGCTGTCCGAGTACTATTGGTGCATCCGACGGTTTTCGAGTGGCCCAGATACATAGGATGGTGTCCGAGTAGCATTGGCACATCCGACAATTTCTGAGTGGCCCAGATATATCGAACGATGTCCGAGTAGTATTGGCGCATCGGACGGTTTTCAAGTGGCGCAGGTGCATTAGATGGGGTCTGAGTAGCTTCGGATGGTGTACGAGTACCACCAAAAGATCGAACGGTTTTTGAGTGGTCCTAGAGGATTGGACGGTGTATGAGTACCACCAGAAGATCAAATGGTTTCCGAGTGGCTTCGGAGGATCGGACAGTGTGCGAGTACCACCAGAAGATCAGATAGTGTTTGAGTGGCCCCAGAGGATTGGACGGTGTACGAGTACCACCAGAGGACGGACGGCGTACGAGTACCACTAGAATATCGGACGGGCCTCGAACGGAGTGTTCAATGATCAGAGCACATACCGGTCAAAGCTATAGGGTTTTTGTAAAGCCAAAGCTACAGTGTGTCAAATGAACAGTACTCGGAGGTGAATAGTGATTCAACTAGTACTCATAGAATATTGTAGCAGTGGTCGATACTCGGAAGAGTATTGTAGTAGACCACGACAGACATCGACCACGGCAATTCGACTAAGACCACGTCCGGCTTCGACCACGTTTGACTATGATCACGTCTGGCTTTGACCATGTACGACTTCGACCATAGCAATTTAACTACGATCACGTTTGGCTCCGACCATGTACGACTTCGACCAAGACAACTCGACTTTGACCATGATAGATCGACCATTGAAGGTAATCATAGCTACAGTACTTTTTCATGGTTGTAGCTACAATAATTTTACATGGTTGTAGCTATAGTACTTTTACATGGTCGTAGCTATAGTCTTTTCATGGTCGTAACTATAGTACTTTCCATAGTCGTAGCTATAGTACTTTTCATGGTCGTAGACTTTTTGGTCGATAGTCATAGATTTTACTGGTCATACTCGATAGTCGTAGGATTTTAGTTGTCGTACTCGATAGTCGTAGACTTAGTGATCGATAGTCATAGACTTTACGGTCGATGGTCGTAGACTTTGTGCTTGATGGTCGTAGACTTTGTGATCAATAGTTGTAGACTTTGTGGTCGGTGACTTTAGACTTTTGATCGGTACTCGTAAATTTTGCGGTCTGCTGTCGTTGTCTTAGATTTTTTGATTGGTTGCCATAGACCTCGCAATCGGTAGTCGAAGGCTTTGCGATCGGTTGCCGTAGGCTTCACGGTTGATACTCATAAACTTCATGATCGGTATGAGTACTTTAGACTCTTGTGATCTTCGAGTACTTTAAGTACTCATGTTAGTCTAGCGGGATGACTGGTTGGTGCATGATGGTCAGATGATAATGGTACTCATAGTAGGAAGGACTCGATACTCATAGTTAAGGCAGTGCGACTGGTTTGAGCGTTGTGGTCTGTACTAATATGCTTCGAGTACATGTTGCGATAGCAGGCAATGTTTGATGTTCAGTAGTCATAGACTGGAAGAGCTACGATGATTGTGGTTCCCGAGTATTTTGAGCGAAGTGATAGTGTTTTTCGAGTACTCGATAAGGTAGCGGCTGACTGTGTTGGTGGACATAGCGGTCGTAATGAGTGTTCTGATGCTGATGATAGGAAAGCGATAGAGTTGTGGCCATGGACGATTTGGTTGATGGTCGTAGATGGTTTGGTTCTTGTTTGTGGATAGACAAGGGTGTGTTTTGTGTTGATGACGATCAAATTGTGAAGAACTTGTGCCGGGAAAACGTTCTTTGGTCTTTGCATGTGCAGGTGGGTGTGGAGACGATTATGGTCGGTGACGAGGAGGACCGGGACTAGGATAGGAAGATCTGAGGTCCAGATGGTTGAGGATGTCACATGGGATGGTCGTGCTAACGCTGGAGTACATGGAGATCAAAGGTAGTGATGCGTGGAGGAGCTACGGGCGGTGTGGTCCTGGAGGTTTCAACACGGAAGGTAATGAGACGTAATGAAAATACAGGAGTGTGATCCTAGAGGCTTCGTCACGTGTTATGTTAGGAGTTATGGAAGGAGTCCATAACTTGGAAGAGAAAGAGTTTGGTTAAAAACCCGTATTAGGAAGGGTTTCGGGTCCCTTGATTTGAGGTAGAGATAAGATTCTATGTTTGTGTTTGAGTCAAACACGATTTGGAGCTCTAGAATATAAAAGCAGAGGTAGACTAAGGGTTTTAGCCATGGATTTTGCGAGGTGTTTGTGTGCTAAGGTTTTTAGGGGTGTTTCTAAGGGCACTTTGTAACTCTATGTAAATTCAGCAATAGAAAAGATCTTGAATTAAGCTGGTTCATGATTTCTAGTGATTGTTGGTTGGACGAAGGATACGACTGCGAGCGAAGTTGTGCAACGAGTATTCATTTGAGCGGTCGAATTCATCATTGACTACGTGAGTCTTATAGAAGCGGAGGCAATCATTCACCCCCTCTGATAGCGTCATACGATCTTACAGTTGGCATTAGAACCTAGTAAAAGGTTTGTACTATACATCCCAAACTAGCTATCCATATTTACTACTACTTCCATTAGCGTGCATTGATGCGATGGAAGAAAGTAACAGAAGATTTGCAGCAATGATAAGCAAACTATGTATGGACGAATCAAAGGTAGATACAGGCACGCACCTCCGTCTCGGAGAATAGCAATATGCAAGGCATTTTGCCCGTCCGGTCCAGAGAACGACAACTGATTGTCTGTTCTATGCAGCTCCTCTGCAATATCCGTGTGTCCTAAAAAGATAGCAAGGTATAGAGGCGAAGTCCCTATACCCGGAACACGAGCCAGATCTGGGTGCTCCGCCAGTAGCCTCTTGACTAGAACCATGCTTCCAGTGCGGATTGCCTCATGCAAGACCGTCTCTCCTCTCTTGTTCTGCTTGCTCAGCACAGTCCTCACCCTCTCACTCCCGCCTTCCTCTCGTTTAGCCAAATCAATGAGATGACATACCGCTTCAGTGTTCCCGGCCTTGGCAGCGCAGTGCAGGGGCGTTTCCCCCCTCTTGTTTGGCGCATCCAGGAGGTGTCTTGCCTTTTCGTAGATCAGGTCTGAGCATGTGACACATGACCCCTTCCTTGCTACTTCATGCAGTGCAGAGTTCCCCTCCATGGTGACTCCTTCGAGGAGGAGCGACGCAGATTGGTCAACGCCATCTGCGAAGACAGCAGCAGAAGATTGACGACTGGGCGTGGCCGAGCTTGAGCTTGAGCTTGCGTTGGTGTCGGGGGGGAAGGATACGAATATTTCGTCGGCTCCATCCCCGGCATCAACGACGCCCTGAGATGCAACCGCAGTTGGTTGCCGCGTCGGCCAATCTCCCCCATTAAGAAGATTCTCTAGCTTCTTGCATTGGTTGGATCTGATGGCCATTAGCAGCTCGGGATGCATGGCCACAGCCTGCAAGTCCAGCCTGCAAGTCGCCTGTGCTTGCCTCCAGCTCGGGATACATGTCTAACGTGGAGGCCCGCACGTCCTCATTCGCTGTAGCGACCGGATTCCAAGGTTGCATTTCGTCTCTCCACGGCATCACCACTTCCATGAGCAAGCTACGGTTCCTCCTTTGCAGAACGCACTTCTCGTTTCTAAACTGCAGGTTGCTTTCTGTGCACACAAGCTACTGCCTAATTGTGTGTGTTCGAATCAGACGCTGGTACATACACTTCTATATAATGGGCACACTTGTGCACAGAACACAATCAACGGCACTAAAGTTCATCCCACACTAGATTTATGATACTATAGTAAATACTTGGATCAACGATACTAAAGTTCGGTCCTTATAACCTGAGCGAGACTACTACAAACTAAAATCTTGTGCAAACCACACCGATCTTAACAAACCACTCCTCCTAAGTTTAAAACCATTTTTATTTTCATATTTTTAACCAAAACATTAGAGCTAACCCCTCTATTGAAAATGAGCTAAAACAATTTCCAAAGTGTCCAAAATTGAGTTATACCGATTTCTAGCATCTTTACCATTGTTGAAGTAAGCATGGCTAAGCATATGACTCATATACTATAAAATTTCATAAATATTTACTACGACAGAGGATAATATTTCAAGAGTGACAATAGTAAGGATAGCAACTTTCAAGGTAGGATCAATACAATAATTAACGATAAATACTAAACATAAACATAGTCATTTAATCAAAATAAGCATGCATAATAGTTTAAGCAAGTAAAATACATAATATTGAATTATGGGGTCAATATGGTTAAAAGAGAGTACTTGTTGATGCGGGGTGATTGCCCGATCTTCACGACGTAGGATTGATAACGATAACTTGAATTCGTGCAACCTGACGAAACGATGGTGCCAATCACTACTAGAATAGTAAACTAAGACAAAAGAATTCGTCCAACCACATGCTCGTGATCCCGTCTACTCGACCACACAAGTAGATGTGTCGTCGCTCCTGTAAATCACAAGGAATCATAGAAACAACGGGTTAAGAACGCCTAATTCCCCTTTAGGTTGTAGTACATGCCAAGCCCTAGGAAGAATAAGCGTATAACTCTCTAAAAATAATAGATTAATTTCTGTGGTCTCCTGATGTGTTCGGCCATTACAAAATAAATAATGACTGGACTCGGCCGACTTCACTGTGGGATCAAGTCGTACTCGGTTAAGAAATCAAGTCGGACTCGTTCTCCAGTTCGGAACACAAATAAAAATAATAAAAAAACGGTGCGACAAGCTTGAAGCATCTTGTGAAGGCTTATTTACCATAATTAAATTTAAAAAAATTTAAAAATAGAAAAAACATATTAGCCCATCACGTATAATGTAAACAAATACGAGGAAAAAAAGAACCGGTAAAAAAACTAAAAAAAAAGCCAAAAGTTCAGAAAAAGACGAAATTTATGAATAGTGCAAAAATAAGCTGAAGCCAGAAGCTGAAGCCATATTGATCGGGGCCTTAGTAGACTCTTTGACACTCCCATTATGTGCTTTCCTTCCAGCACACGCACATACAGATAGCCATGCATGCACATGCTTTATTCTTTCCTTCCTCTTAATGCTTGATTACTTTGCCACTTTCTTTGCTTCCAAAATATTTAATGCTGCATGCTGTGTTGCTTCTTCTCCAATATAGCGTGTTATTCCTTAGATTTCTTCGGCTGCAAATATGCACTTTTCTTGTGTCGCATGATTTTCTCTTTTATCGTTCCCATCATTCCGCACAAATCTGAGAATAATTAACATACTAGTATTAGATAGTAAGCAGCTCTCATGTAAATAAAAAGGTAGTAATTGCCAGCTCTCATGTAAATAAAAATCAAATTTACCTAGGAGCGAGTTCACCTGTTGATTAATCTTTTTAGTTCGTGCTCGTGTAATTGTACCAATCGGGATGTCCTCATCACTTACCTTGTTCATTGAACACTGGCACATGGCCTAGACCAATTTCACATGTTTTTGGCACATTGGTATCTACACAAGAAAAGCAAAAAAAAAACACACAAATAAATTCAAAACAATCACAAAAATTCATTATTCCAATCACTTTAATCAGAGCTCATTTGAGGGAGAATGAACCTTTTAAAGTTTTGTCAGAAGAGAAAATCACTACTACAGAAAGCCTAATACTAGACGCCAAATCACAGACGGTTTTGTGAAACCGTTTGTGATGTACACTATTACAGACGGTTTTAATTTGGAGGCCGTCTGTGGTATTTGTGGCGGGAAAAAGGAGTATCACAGACGATTCTTACCTCTGAACCGTTTGTGATACTGGAATATCACAGACGGTTTTATAATAAAAACTATCTGTGATATTCCAGATTATCACAGACGGTTTTATTATAAAACCGTCTGTGATATTCATTTTTATTATAAAACCGTCTGTGATATTCCAGTATCACAGATGGTTTTATAATAAAAACCGTATGTGATACGTTTCTCGCCTTGCAATCCCTCAAAATTTCATATTTTCCCGCTTAAGTCCGAGTATGATTCAGTTTTGAGACACCTTCAGTAAAACGGGCATAACTTTTGCATACGGTGTCCGTTTTCGATGTTCTTATACTCTTTGGAAAGCTAACGACGAGCCCGATCCAAAAAATGACCTGCTTGTGCTAGTCGCCCTCCAAGACCCCGAAAATCGGCCATCTTTGGATCTAAACCTACAACACAAGTTTTTGGTTTCTGTTTTTGCCCTTTTTCTTGGTCTTCCTTTTGGAATTTGGAATTTGGATTTTGCTGCAACTGAAAAGTTGTAGATCTCATCGAAACCTTTCAAATGAGTATATATAAGCTATATAAAACTTTGCTATTTTATCTTTTCAGACTAGTTGTTTATATTACATCGGTATATAAAATTTGTGCTCTAATTCACAGACGGTTCTATATATAGAACCATCTGTGATAATCTGACCGCTGGGCCCGTCGATCCTCCTCAACCCAATCATAGCCAATAGAAATCCACCAATCCTCACCCCACAGATCGTAGCTCCGCCTCTCCGTTCCCGCGTCAAAAATTTCGATCTCCCGCCTCTCCCTCCCTCTCCCTCCCCTATAAATATAACCAAAACACAGCCTCCTTGCTGGTCTTCTCTTCCTTGCTATCCTCCTCCTTGCTGTCCTCCTCCTTGCTGTTCTCCTCCTCCTTGCAGACGGCGTACAAGTCTACAGGAGGCAAGACACCGCATAAGTAACTAGCTCGTGCCAACCATGCAGACGCTCAATCAACGCCGACGATGGTGGGCATCAAAGACATCCAGCTCATGCGTTGCATCAGGGGCGAGAAGGCATAGATGATCTTTGCTTTTTCTCTGTTCTTGTTGTGTAACCTGCTCGTTGTTTTGGTATATTGTAATGGTAGGCTCTAATCTTAATAAAAATGGATGTTTTATGTTTGTGAAATAAATTGAGATGTGAATTGGATGTATACATGTACATATTGATCTCCTTGTTTCAGAAGGCATGGCTAGCATTTCCTGAGGCTAGCCAATAAACAGAAAAATGTTACACAACAAGCTAGCATTTCCTGAGGCTAGCCAATAAACAGAAATAGGTTTAGGAGTAGAAGGGAATATCACAGATGGTTTTTAATTAAAAACCGTCTGTGATTTATAAATATCACAGACGGTTTTCAGTTAAGAACCGTCTGTGATAACTATATATCACATACGGTTCTTAACTAAAAACCGTCTGTGATTATAACTATCACAGACGGTTTTTAGTTAAAAACCGTCTGTGATATTTGCACCACAGACGGTTCGAAAACCGTTTGTGATGACCTCGTATTATCACTGACTCATAAATTCAGAGGTTCACAAAACCGTCTGTGATGACGTTTTTGAACCGTCTGTGATGACGTTTTTGAACCGTCTGTGATGATCTTTTCTGTAGTAGTGAATCTCAGAAAACAATGAGCAAAAAATACTATATACTAGGGTTTCAGATTTTCGTTTTTATTTTCTATTTGGGAGTTATGTTGGATGAATACTATGATGGAAATCGTAAAGCAAGAAAAATGGAATAAATGAACGAGATGGCGGTTCAACTGTGGGTTCTGAATGTCCGAGAGAGCATGTTTGAGATGACAATGAGATCACGTCTCGACTACAAGTGGAAGGAAACCCAAATTGTAGTAAAGTCGTGATCTATATGACGGAAATCGTGGGAATAAATGAACAATTGCTGGAGTTTAGGCACCGCTCAGTTTAGAGATAGATCATAGCTTTTTTTACTGTAGCTGATTTATTTTTTTACTATAGCTGAGTAGCTTATCTAGCGTAATTAAATTTGAAAATTTTAAAAATAAAAAAAAGGTTAGCCTATGGACAATATGAAGAAATACGAGAAAAAAGAAAAGGCAAAAAAGCCAAAAAATCAGAAAAGACTAAACTAAAGAATAGTGAAATAAAAGTAGAAGCTAGAAGCTATCGCTCAAACAAGTGGGACCTTAAGTATGGATTGTCATGTATGGGATATAACCATGGTATGTACTAGGAATCTAGGTAAGTGGTCTCTGAAAACCAAAGTAGTGAAGCCAAATTTTGGAGATGATAATCGATGGATTCTTATGAGAGAATCAAATCACAAATATGAGCTTATGGATGTCTAGGAGATTCCATTAAGGCAAGTAACTTTGTTGGCAGCAATAAAAAATTTGGAAACAATAGAAGGAGTATAATTACTGTGGGTTAAATGCGATCGATGGACCATGCATGCTTAGTCAACAAATGAAAGTTGCCTTGTTTTCCTACCTCTTTCTAAGGAGGTAGGTCTGTAACTTCCAAAATTTCTAAAAGTTATTTAAATAGTTCCAAAATCATCTTTTCTGCATTTTCAAAATTTTCTACATCAAAGGAAAGGTTTTTTTAATCTCCAGTAGCTAAAAATGAATTTTGTAATTAATTAAAACTTGACAAAGACCTGATAATAATTTATTTGAGTTCTAAGTAATCTAATTTACCTCTCCAAAATTGTTCACAATTTTTGGAGTTAGTTTGCTAATATTAAAATATTAAACTTTATTTCAGGAATTAAAAAATAGAAATTGAATTAAAAATATTTAACTATTTTCAGGCCAAAATTGTAACCGCGGCCCAGTCCGTTCCCTCTTTCGGCCGAGTGTGGTCCGTGTGTTGTCCTCCCTTAGTCGTGCTCCCTGTTTCTGCCTTCCTAGAGCGGAAGCGGCTTTCGCTAAACTTGCCACCTCTCTCTTCTTCTCCCATCTATTGCTGATGTCTGGAGCCCACTCGCCATCAATCTTCCTCCACATGCCACACCTGCCATTAGGGAGTACCTCCTGAGCTACTATAGTGCCCTCGGTTTCCAACCTAGCTATCCATCGTTCTACATCGCTTGCTCAACAAACCACCGCTTACATGAGTTCTCATCGAGCTTTTCATCATCATCTTGTCATTTAAGGCTGCTTGACCATGCCAAAACCCTAGAAGCCCCTCGCCGCTTCCATTTTGCCCATTGTCAGCTCATCTCCTTCATTGAGCTGCCCAAAACGCCATTGTTGTCTTCGACTCTGGTGTGCACCTGGCACCGTGCTCCACCGTGGCTTGCACCGATTAAGGTGAGCTATAGCCTCAACATCCATGCCATCTTGCACCATTTGATCTCTCTTTCAAAACCCCTTACTTCATTTCACTTCCCCTATAGTGCAATGCCGAGCTCGCACCATCATCTTCGTCTCTAACTGATGTCATCGCTTCTCAAATCCCTCCACTCTAGTGAGCCTCAGATCACACCATGGTCATTTTCACCATCACCGTACCCCTCTAAATCCCTTCTCGTGCTTCTTTTCAACTCGTTCTCACCGTAGAGAGCCCTCACCGTGAGCTCGCCACTGCCACCGCTATTCTCTGATGACTCGCCACTCCAGACCTCCTCCGTCATCGCCAACCCCTTAAGCATGATCTTGGTGAGCCCTTGGTTCCCATGCACTACTTGCCTCTATGAGTCATGGCCGTTTGTACTATCGTTGTTGTCTCCATGCCCAACGACATCGCTCACCTCAATTCCTTCTCCTATACAGGTGACCATAGGTCTTCACGCTGACTTGCTCAGCTTCACAGTGGTTTAGTGAAGCCCATGTGCTATTCCTTTGGCCCATACTCACATCCTTTGAGTTTGCCATCGCACCAGTGTCGGCGCCGTTGCTTTGCTCTACCACTGACCCAGCTCTAGTGAGCTTTGAGCTACAGTACCACAACCAAAAGAGTCATCATAGCCACCTCTCTCCATTCCCATACTCCCATGTGCCCCTCCATGCCTCCCTCACCTCCGACAAGCTTAGCCTCTTATGTTTTTCAGTGTATGATAGGCAAGCCTGCATGATTAGAGTCGAGTTAGCACTAATGATGTTGGTTAGTACTAATGAGTCCTTGACATGTAGGCTGAGTAGGTTAATTAATTAGATATTTAATTAAATCTTATTTAATGTTTTGTTTCACTAACATGCGGGTCCCCTATCCCTGTAGATCCAACCCCATCTTTAAGCCGGATGACACATCAAAGCCTAATTTTCCAATAGAAATTAAAATGAAAATTGTGCCGAATACTTTCTCTCTCTTTTTCATGATTTTCTCTACCAGCAAAACTTTGAATGCTCATAACTTTTGCATATGAACTCCAAATTGAGTGAAACTTATTTCCAAATTTTTATAAAATCATACTTTTTGGTAATATGAAAAAATAATTGAAAATTATATGTATTTGAATTTATTTGATATTTATTTATGTTATTTGGCTCTATGCGATATCCGAAATGCTTTGAGATTGATCCAAAGCAAGAGACATGTGTTCAGCAGGAAGGCAAGCACCCCTTTTTAGCATGTTGATCCTATATTTATACTGTTTCATATGTTGTGTTTAAGACTATTATGCATGTGCATAATTTCAGTAAAAAATTGTTGTTTTGCTAGGTTGGTAGCTATTACCCAATTGCTGCATGATAACCACCAGGAACTTGTTGTCCTCACTATTGTAGCCATAGAAATGATATCCATAACTCATATTCTTGATTATGGAATTTTAGACCCTATATGTGATATAAATGCTTAGCCATGTTTGGATTTTTGGTATACTAGAAGATACGTTGGGCTCAATCACAAATATTGTGAATGGTTATGTTGTTGGACTAGTGGGGTCACCTTTTATATTTTACTTAGGACATGAAACTGAAAAACTCTGGTTTTGACTTGGGCAAGATATTTGAATATCTTGTGTTATGATAGGATAACCTACGTGTAGTTGTAGGTTGATGGAGACACTCGCTCGGGTCAGTTAAGGACCGTGAACTTATGTGTTACTAATCTAAGCCTTTCATGTAACTACAAGTACCTTTATAGGAAGGCCCTGGCATAATAAGTTGTTTGGATCTAGTCTTGTACCCACGGTTGATCAGAGTTGTGTGAGCATCAGGATCGTCGCTCGAGGGGGTTCCCATTATAGGTATATATGTATGGGGGCAAAACCTCCAACACAATAGTGGATTCCTCGAGGTTGAATGTGTGCTAACTCGCAAGGGAAAAATCCATCAGATAGGGCAAGGTTGGGGTTGAGCAATATAAAAGCCTTGTCATACTCGTTTAGCCACACACCGAAGGAAGTGTATTAATAGCTTGGCATTATGAGCTGAACATATCTTGTGAGTAAAGTCATACAACCTCTGCAGAGTGTATAGAATCGTCGTGCCCCCAATTGTAGGCAAAGCTTGGTGATGTCGCTAAGCCTAGTCTTGTGTTTTCAAAACTTAGATGGGAATGGAGGTTAACCACTCAGTGAATCTTGGTCATGAGTATGTGATGTTGTTGTTTATGGCTATGGGAGCCATATGTGGTATATGTTTTATGATTATCCACTTGTTACTTTTTATCAAATGTCAATTGCTTTTATAATCTCCGATTGCATTCTATTACTCTCTATTGCAAATGAAAACTTGCTTTATACAAATTAAACTAGAATACATAGCTATCTTTGTCTCAGCTTGCATACTGTATAACTTTGCTATAAAATCTTGCAAAGTACAAGTTTGTACTCATAATTCTTGTTGAACACTATCAAAGCAAGAAGAAGGAGATTTTGTAATCAATTACTTTTATGCCACGTCGTTTACTAAGGTTTAACTCCAGTCAGTTACCTATGGTGGGCTGAGGTTTGCTTGCTGAAGTTTTTGTCTCATTTATCATTTATTCTATTGCCATTTCTTTATTGCACTAACTATTTGGCTCGTCGGCCCTTTTGTTGAAAACTCAGATGTATAAGTCTATGTTTGCATGTTTATCACTATATGCAACTCTATTTATTTGTGTGTATATGGATGTGATACAAAATATGTTGAATGTGTGTACTAGCTAATAATCATGGGACTAGTCTGGTATATACATGAGGGTTCAGAACGCAAATTCTAGGTCCTGATGTTAACTTTAACTATCGTCATTATCGGTAATCTAATATTCTTGGTTGGCCCACCTATTGGTGAGAGTGAATAGGGGCACACAACTCAGCCATGGCCGAGCTTGGCAGTGAGGGAAGGGCGGAGAGGCACAAGCAAGGTCAGGAAATAGGAAGAGGGATCCATAGCAAGTCCAGCAGTGGTGGTGACGGCCGAAGAAGTGGACGGAGGTGGTGGTACAATGGTGCTATGTGGTGAGGCACCTCGGGAGAATGACAGTGTTGGCATAGGAGCGTAAGAGAAGGGCTAAGAGTTCTAGGATTACTTCCTTGGAAGGTTACGAAGCTAACAGTGGCAGCACGGGGCCCTATGGTCACTGGAATAGGAGACATGATGAGCTATAGTAGCTACTATTATTGCAGTGATAGCCTGAATGGCTACCAAAAGCTAAGGCGAGCATGATGGTGGAGTTGGTGACAGTGGAGAGGCTCTAGAATGACATGTTGATGGTGAACAGCAATAGTGGTGAAGCTCAATAATGACGGAGGACTGAACATGACTACACAGTGAGGTATGGGGATGCTTAAAATAAGCATGTCGAGGCTTAGAATTCACTAGAGAGGGGACTACTATAGAACAACATTAGCGATAGGGACGGAGGAGGTGAGCTAACAGCGCTAGGGCTCTATGGAGATGAAGGGATAAAATGGGAAGTGCGACAAGCTTGAGAGAGAGTTGTAGATGGTGAAATTGACCATGGATAGCATCGAGGCTCACCAGGTAGAGAACTGCATGATGGTCACGGCGGCAGCTGGAGTTGGGGACAACGATATGACACTACTGCAAAAAAAGGTCATCACAGACAATTCAAAAATATAATCATAGACAGTTTTATGAGCCGTCTGAATTTATGGGTCAGTAATAACATGAGCTCATCACCGACGATTTTCAAACCATCTGTGATACACACTATCATAGATGGTTTGCATATAAAACCGTCTATGATAGTTGAATATCACAGATGGTTTGTACATGAAATGATTTGTGATTGTTGAGTATCACAGACATTTGTATAAAGGAACTGTCTATGATATTATTGCATATTCCTAAATCTATTTTTGTTTATTAGCAAGCCTGTTAGCCAATAAACAGAAATAGATAGGAAAAAGAACGTGAACTGTCTTCATGAAGAACAATTCATGAAGAGATGGTGACACTTTGGTTTTCCAACGGCCACCTTCTGACCACCATCGAAAGGATAGAATCATGGATTGATCATGACTTCAAGATGCTCAAAAAGTCAATTTATTCTATGGATTGAAGTCTCCAAGAAATTGGTAGAAGAAAAATATCTAGAAGCATCAAGATTTACATGACCGAAACTCTAGCTAGACATCCATCAATTTTGTAATTTCAGATCTAAGCACCAAGAAAGAGAGGGGAGGGGATCAGACAGGGGATATCACCGTCAATGAAGGAGAGGCAGCGGTAGCATCACTGTTGTGTCACGACGGTGACACTGCATATGACACTCTTATAACACTTAAGACAAGAGTGCAGAGGTGGAGGTGTGAACCGCGGCATCACAATCAGAGGCAGAGGAGTTCACGGTGGTAGCCGACATCATCGAGGGGACGAGGTGCTTTGGTTTGGGTGAGGAAGTAGGAGTGGGGGAGAGGGGGAGGGAGAAAGGGAGAGGGGAGTACTAATAAGGGGTGAGAGGTGGGAGGAGACTGGTGCCTGTCGTTTGATGTGGAGAGAATGGATGGGTGAGATCGAAATCCTAGGAGACATGCTATGGATAGGTGATGGGCATTATCACAGATGGTTTGGATTACAAATCGTCTGTGATGTATGATGATATCACAGACTATTTGTAATCCTATTCATCTATGATAATATCATAGACGGTTCTTGTTAAGAACCGTCTGTGAAATAATAAGGTGGAATCTGGGCTTACTCGTATGGGCCTCATTCATATGGGTTTGTTATAATGGTACGTATCAGAGACAGTTTGGTATATGAACCATTTGTGATAACACTTAAAAATGCAATCTCTACTCCTGCCTATTAATATTTCAATGCATGCAACCCTTGAACTTCCACACGGTTTGGCTTTTAATTATATGCAGCGTGCATTTTCTTGATACAATTCCTTGACACCACAAACTCAATCTCTTCTAAACAGTCCTCCCTCATCTTTTTCACCAGATTTTTCAACAATGGCATCCACTATTCTTTTGATCTCCTTCCTCTCATATATCCATCATGAGTTGTTCGGCCCCAACCTTACATAGGTGGCCAACAGCTTTCATCTGGATTAACTCCTCCGCACATGCCCTGCTCTCCTTCCACGAGTAGCTATCATCCGTTAGCTGGACCTCATCATCCGATGTCGACAGAGGTGTCTCTTTGCCACTCAGGAAAGGGAGGTTGCCCTCAGCCTTGTTCTTCTCTTCAATGTGCGCAAAGTGACAGAAGTTCTTACGGCAATGAAGAGACACATAGATAACCTTGTCGCTTAAGCAGAAGCGGCCGATTATGAGGAAGCTTATTATGACATCCTCTTTGAGATTATGGGTCATGCTAATAATTTGTCCAGGCTAGAGGAGGAAGTGGAGAGGGCTAGGACAATCTTCATGGCATTCGAGGATGCAACTGTTGATCCTTCAACTCCAAAAGTAGAAGAGAAAGCATATAAAGCCCAGTAGACCAAGATATGTGAATCTATTTTTTTTACCTTGTAATAATTTTAACTTTAATTTGTCTTTTGTAAAAGTGACTGGTCACACTATTTGGCCAATATAAAATGGAAAAAATATTGCATAAAGCTAAGTCGTTTGTATGTCAAATTCCTGCTTATCTATTAATTTCAGCTCAATAGCTTCTGTAGTTCATGCAACACAAAACACAGATGATTCTTTTTAAAAATTGTCTATGATAATTCATAGATGGTTCTAATTAAAAGCCGTCCGTGATAATGAGAGACATTACAGACGGCTTTTAAACCTAACCGTCTGTGATAGTTTCATAGACAGTTCTTACTAAGAACCGTCTATGATAGTTATGTATCACAGACGGTTCTAACCATTGTTCGAAACATAGACGGTCACACTTGTAAAACCATGTGTGATAATTGTAACGATGACGTCTTTTTGTAAACCATCTGTGATGAGGCGTCCAATATAGCCTGATCTATAGTAATGCGATTCCGGCGCTTCACTAGATCTCTGCCCGTAAAAAAAGTATGTTTTGATCTCCAAATACCAACCACCCACTATCGATGGACTTCTTGTTCAGTTTCATGGTTAGAAGATCAAATTTCGTCAGACTTCAGTTGTTTCCTCTTCCTGGGCCCTTTGTCGTTCAAAGATATGGTAACCAAACACAGTTGTTACAAGAAGCACGATTGAGTGAGGGTTTTGAAAGAGGGAGTGAAATGGCATAAAGTGACATACCTGTTGAGGCCAGGGCTCACCAGAAACAACATTGACCAGGTAGAGTGCAACATAGGACGCACACCAGAGCCGAGAACGACAACCATGCTACGGGTGAACCAGAGAAGAAAAGTCAAAGGGAGAGGGTAAATGGGGATGGTGTGGAGTGGAGAGGGAGATAACTGTCTTGGCTTGGCTTTAAAAATGGGCGAGATGAGGGCGTGGTGCTCAACGATATCTCACGACTAATCGAGAGAACTCACGAGAATAGCAGTCATTGATCTCCCCTACGCGCCAACAACTACATGAGGTGGAGGCAACGGCTAGGCACTTCGTGCAGGATAGTCGAGGCGGGGCAGGTGGACTGGCTTTTACAAGTGCATGTGCGGCCACTATGCGTGGGAGCTCGGCTCCAATGGCAACCGATCGAGGTGGACGAAGGGTCCTGGCGAGTGGGTCCCGTGTGTTAGTGGCAGTGACGAAGGGAAGAGCGAGGTGGCGCATCGGTGAAAGTATGCTTCTACACGGAGAAAAGGGAAAGGGAAGGTGGCTGGCCGAGCGATGGCGTGTGGGCTGCAGCTGGGCCAGAGGAGGTTACGGGCCGGCTCGAGGCTACTGTTATGGCCTGGGAATGGTTTTAGATTTTTAAAACATTTCTGAATAGTTTTAATTCTAGAAATCAACTTTAGGCTTGGAAAAATAGCAAACAAATTTGAAAAATTCTGAATTTTTTTGGAGATGCATTTTAGATTATTTAAAACTCAAATAAAATATTTTGATGTTTTTATCATGCTTTATTTATTTCCAAAATTTCATTTTCAGCAGGAAAAACCTTTAATGAATGCTCGAATTTGTTTTTGAAAATTCACAAAAATGTTGAAGTTTGGTTTAAACATGATTTAAATTACATTATGAATATTTGGGTTGTTACGATGTTGGTGCATAAAATATGCATAAAATGAGCGTCAACAACATGCCCTTTATGCTGCACCACCATCAAATCCATGGGGGATGGCGGTGCAAACCAGAGCATTGTAGGGGAATGGAGAGGCTAGGCGGTGCATTTTGTCATGCAGGCAGTGGGCGGAGGTGATGATGCTTGCCTCAGCAATGGCGATACAGGGAGGATGGTTGTGGCGCCAACGACCGGGGAAGACGCCATGGCGCCGTACGTATTCAGCCGTGTGATCGCGTCGGCGCCTGTGGCGCATTCTAAGGCAAACAGGGGTCCGGGCAGTGGACAGCGACATTGTCTAGCAACCTAGGATGTGCTTGATTTTGAGTAAATATGAACTTTCCTCTTGTCCATGGCTGCCACTTAGGAAGAGTAGTTGGAGGAAAGAGAAGTAGAGGAAGAAGAAGATGGACAAAATGGTCAAAAGTTATAAATATGAAGAGAAAATTGCTATAATGGGACTCCAAAACAACGTGTTTCGCTATAATAGGACTTCTAACGTTGACATCGCTAAAATAACACCCGAAACATTGGCTTCTCGTAATACATGACATTTGGCTCTTTTAATTCCAATGTTCGGGTATTTCGAAACATTAGCCAAATGTCATGTATTACGAGAAGCCAATGTTTCGGGTGTCATTTTAGCGATGTCAACGTTAGAAGTCCTATTATAGCGAAACACGTTATTTTGGAGTCCCATTATAGCAATTTTCTCAAATATGAAGGTCCTATCTTTGGAGTGGCAAAAACTGAATTACCATCAGTATACTAGCAAATCATGAAATGCCACTAATTGGAATGGCAAACCATGCGCGCATACGCGGGGGCAACCACCAGCAGCATTGTTTCCTGACACACCTGCATTGTCATGGATGCTTATCTGATTCTGTCCCGCGTATATTCCTTCAGTTTTTGGAGTCCTCGCTCGACCAACCTCGTTTTAAAGATGCTGGCATGTCTCGTTTTTTTTTTCTTTTAAGATGCTCCATGCCTCGCCTTGTTGCCCTCTTTGGTCCTGCTATTCTTTTCTTTTTTCCTTTCGGATGGTATAGTAGATCATCGAATGCATAGGGAGTACAAGCTGCACGCTCCAACCCCTCGTTTCTTGGGGCTTTTCCATTTCCCAGTACAAATCGAATATGGCAAATTTTATATGACAAGCCGTCTAAAAAGGTACGCTTACGTGAAATGCCACTCTAATGATTTTGCTTCGTAGCGCCACTCCAAATGTGTGAATAATCAATCACGGTATGTCACTTTTGGTATTTTTGCTCGTTTTTTCACCCCTTTTAGCATATCCACCCCACGGGAAATGACGTTCTTGTCACAAGCATGAGCGCACAAAGGTGACGATGCATCAACTATACGATCTGAGGTGCATGTCACAAGCTGGAGTACAATGATGCGTCATCAATCTCGTACGAATATAGAGTATATATAAGCGCACAAAAGAACTAACAAGTCAGTAAAATAAGCAAATCCAAAAATGACTATGCTGGGCGGAGACAAGAATTAGAGTGGAGTCGTCCAAAACTTAATTAGATTTTGATAGAAATGATATGTCTATCTATATCTATAATAATTAGAGTGTAGAATCGTTGATGACATAATCAGAGAGGATGAATAATTGTATTTCACAGCGAAAACTCTTCTTTTTAAGTCTAGTATCTTCTGCTTTTTCAACCTACCACTCACAATAAGAATAAAAAAAGACAACAAAAGAGGAAAATATTGTTTTTAGTTACTGTAGCAACTATGTATGTACTTTAGCTGATTAAGAACGAAGATGCAAGGGAGCAACCTCTGCGCTACCTCCTTCCGCCGTGGGACCCGCCGGTAAACTTAGCCTGCACGAACGCAAAAAAGGCAGCACATCCGCTGGACGTATCTCATGCAATCTTCATGTGTTAGCCATGCAAAGTAAGACGCCACCTTAGGTATCTAGTCTTCCCTTGCCTGGACGTAATGGATCAACGCCATTGTTCTTGACGTCGCGATAGACAAGATGACGATGCAGCACAAAGGACCACCATGCAGCAGCTCTGCTTTCTGTGCTTTTCTAGTCTTACACAGAGTGCGCAGCTCCCTCTTCAAGCAAGACAGAGAAATAAAGAGTCGAACACAATAGTTTAATCTGGTTTTTTTATTGCTTCTCCTGCTAGACGTGGCCAACTAGATGTGATGCATCTTCTGCTTTGCGTGGTGCTTTTTCTCCGCGACGCGCCCGCCTATCTCCTGAGAAGAGAATAGAAGATGGATACGGCCGGGCTTTTGGATTGGATATATTTCTTATTTCTGAGTTATTATGTTTATAGTTATAAAATATTCTTCGGACACCTTTCAAACTTTAGTAAAAAATCATATCTATAAAGTCTTAAAGTTAGCCCTCAACTCCGTCTCTATTTGTAATCTAGGATCTAAACCATGATCTTATCCCTAAAACTATGAGTTCTTTTTCTAATTCTAAATAAAGGATCTGAAACCCTTACGTAACATAGATTTTTCACACAATCTAATTTTGAACACTCCAAAATTATCACGTATTGTAGTCTCCAGACCGCACATATGTAGCTCCAACACGCATCTTTATTCTTTGATCTCCACACGCCCTAACTCGAGCACGATTGTCTCTTCCAACATCCTTAACTTTCTAGACGATAACTTTATACCAAGCCATCTTCCGATCCTCGCCATAGACCACAATCGCCTTCGAGTTACTCTACACATACAAAAACCAAAGCAACATATTTTCCCAGTATAAGTTTTTTTCCAACTTGACCGACATAGGTTCACACACACTACATACCTTAAATAACATTAATAAGCAATATTGTCAATTATTCATCATAACAAATATTCTAGATCTAGCCACATAGTCTAACATAAAGACATCTCTAGGAGCTCCTACCTTAATCCTACGTGGTAAACAGATAGAAATCTCCGTATTAATCGGAGAAAAAGTAAAAACATAAAACTTCCACACTAATCAAAGAAAAGAAAATGTCTGAAACGTTAAACTTTTACATAACAGCATGATCCAGGTATATGATTAAGTAGTGCACGTAGTCCATGTTTAGAAATATAGTTTGGATTTGTGTCTTAGTGTTCATTTAGATAAAGTAATTCTCTCGGAGATCAACCGTCTTTTTTGCAGACCGTATTCTCTCTCTCAAAGCGTGATTTGTATACAACACAGGCACTGCTTAGGTGGCAAAACGTGATTGGTACAATAATATCTCTTCTTTCGTATTGTAAACTTGTAGGCAACTGTAACCTTTTAATGGAAGATTGATAAATGAGCTATCACCATTATAAGGGAAAAGAAAAATGTTTAAATTTCCACGAACTAGTCCATTTGTATTGCAAATAGAACTTGTGTGGAGAGACAAAACCAGATTTGGCACTGTTTTGCATCATATTTACAAAACTAGCTAGTTATAAGCCGAACGTATTGGCAAAAATGACACTTTTGCTGTCCGGCGAGCGGGCGGCAGTACCCGCGAGACGACAGGTGGCGAGACCGCCGGCGGCAAGCGCCTACCGCCCCGCCAATAGATAGCAGGCTGCCTGCCACCCGGTGGGGGGATGGCTGGCAGGCCTATCGTCCAGTGAGGGGCTGGCAGGTGATTAAGTCTGCTTAATTACCTGTCCTAATTTTTTGTTTAGTTATTATTTGAATTTTCAAATATAACAAATGAGCTTGAAAATTATAAAAATTTATGTACACTATTCAAACACAACGTACTTTATAGTGTAATTCTTGCATAATTTTATCCGTGGTGAATGTCGCTAAAAAATTCATACAATTTTGATATTTGTATGAATTTTTACATATAGCAAACAAGCTCTAAAAATTACAAAATTTTACGTGAAGCCTTCTGACACACTCATAGTTATTGTGTAATTTGTTTAGAATTTTATGTGGTCTGAATTTTCTATGTTAATTCACGAATTTACGGCCGGTGAATTTAATCGTGAATTTAATTCATGATTAAAGTAACCCGAATAAATGTGACAAATTTGGATTACATAAAATTTCCAAAATATTATACAATAACTATGAGTATGTCGGGAGGCTTCACATAAAATTTCGTAATTTTTGGAGCTCGTTTGCTATATGTAAAAATCATATTCTGATCCAAGGCTGCGCAGCATGTAGGCGATCACTTCATCATCTTCCAGTCACTTGCCGATTGCCGCCAATGTGTCAGCAAGACTCTTCACCTTGCAGAAGTAGTCGTTGACAGAGAGATCCTTCTTTTGGACCGTGGCGAGTTGCATGCGGATTTGCATCACTTGGGCACGTGATGTCGCTGCAAACGCCCTGTCGATGGCGAGCCAAACCTCGCGGGCAGTGGTACAGCTGATAACTTGTGCAAGTACGCCCTCAGTGAGAGAGGAAAGGAGTGCACTCATCACAAGCTAGTCCTGTTGGTACTAGGTGATGAACTCCGGATTGACGACGGTGATCGCGACGCCTCCTGTACCGGTCTGCGTGATGGTGGATGCCGGTCGAGCGATGGTGCTGTCGATGTACCCCAGGAGCCTCTGACTTCGCAGGTAGGGGAACAATTGCGTGGTCCAGAGAAGATAGTTGTCGCTGGACAGCTTGACAGTGATCATCTGGTTAAAGGCCGGAACTTGGATCCCGGCTTGGATGGACAAGGATGGATCAGAGATGATCGCTCCGGCGGTGCCGAAGTTCTGATCGCTCCCAGTCGTCAACATGGTGGAGAATTAGGAAGCGGATTATCATGGATTAAGATCGAGGCTTTGATACCATGTAAAGAACAATCGTATGATTGTGTAATGGTCGAACTCAACTCACTACTTGGATCGTGTTTCAGATATATAGTAACTTGATTACATGAGATCCATGAAAACCGGACATGCCCAGCTTCCACCACAGAGACGTGGTTATCACGATCCTGACGAATCGGTCACAAGCGCTTATCACGCCACACTAACGTATACATGACTAAGAACCCAAACAGCTCTAACAAAGTGAGAATCTTAACAGTCATCCCAACGGGTTAGGTCGCTGCACCCACTGGCCATTGGCTCGGCTCAATCAGCCTCCCGTCACGCTCCGCCGCGGCAGCTGACACGCGCATTTGCAATAGCAATAGCAGCTGGAGGTCGTGTTGGTAGACGGCAACAGTTGCGGCCGGGCAGCTGCGTAGCATTGGAGTTTTTGGCGGCCGCGGCTGCCCTTCTGTCCCGAAGTATTGGTCAGTTGTGGTCGTGGGTCTGGCTGAGCACAGAGGATCGGCGGTCCGCGGCATTTGCAAACCCGCTCCAACATATATAGATAGCAGCAATTGAGGTAACCCCACTCAATATATGTCCACCAAAGCTCAATCCATTCGACCAAATTGGGAATCTGTCTCAATATTTCACCAAACATCCTGTCGAAATCAAAATGTTCTCACTAAAGTCACGTTCTAAAACATCTTGTTTAGATTAACTCACCTTCTTAGTGGTGCTAAAATCGGAAAGGACATACTGTTCCGCCATTGGTCTATTGATCTATTAATAGTACGTTATTAAAATATGGTCAAAATGAGTTCCGCCTTCACTCCAAGGTGATAAAATTCTCACAATGATTAGAGAAAAAGGAAAAAAGAGTTACACACTTATTTTGGTGGGTTCATAATATAACATGTAGATTAATCATATCTATTTATTACTAAAAGTCGATAACATGTCTTTTAGAGTTGCTAAAAACAGAAATATGCTAAAAAAATCTCACAAAAAACAAAACATATATCTATTAATTTGGTGGACTTAAATTAGAACGTCTAAAATTAAAAGAAAGAGTTCATATATAATTCAAACTTAAACACGATCACTACCCCGCGCAAACGTCAAGCCCCGCCTGACCCCTTTCCCTGGATGGATGCAGTGGCGCATGCTTTTATCGTGAGATGCATTGCGTGCGGTCGTGGACTTCATCTGGGTCGGCTGTGGGCTGCATGAACTTCAGCCTAGGCCCATGTTGCCCAAAGCATTGACGTTTCTGTAGTTGTTTCATGTTGATGCTGCGTGCTTTGGTACCATAATTTGGTATCCATCACAATTTGCAGCAGTGGTTGTAACGCCCCCGTTTCCAGGGGCGCGTACGGACACGGCATTCCGTAACTATTCACACATGAACAGTTATGGAACGTCGCGCAAGAGTATACCATTGCATACTTACAACAAAGATCCAGCATATATTTTACATAAGGATTAACATCCATTTTTCGACAGCGGGGCGTGCAAGCCCAAAGTATACTTACAACACAAAAACTCCAGAATCCGCTTGAGCGCGGCCAAGACCTAAAGCCACGGGTCCTCGTCGAAGAAGAGACCTTCCGGGGTTTCCTCAACGGGGAGACCTTCACCTTCGTCTTGATCCTCTAAAGAAAGGCAAAAGCAAGCCGTGAGCCAAACAACCGGCTCAGCAAGTCCCAAAGGGACCCTAACTTATTACATGCACTGAACATCAAAGGAAGGGAGTATACTTGGTTTATTAACTTTGAGTGGATGCAGTTTTATTTGCAAACATTTTGATAAGACGGACCCAAAACTGCTCCTTAAGAACACAGGGATTTTCATGAAAGTTTAATTAACCAACTCAACAAGTTAAAGCATTTACAAAACTACTTAAGCTTTGCTGCTGGAATCACCCAAGTGACACGGCTCCAATAACCGGGAGCACGTCGTATTCGAATACCATTTATTTGACTCTGCAGAGTTTGCTCAGCTTTACCCACACGATTTCTTAATTTCCGCGTCCGGGTTAAGAAAGCCAGGTCGTTTCACTGCTCAACTCTTTAAATAGACTCTACCCGGTAGAATCCACTCGGGTCTGGCACATAAATATAACTCCCGTCCGCTTCGAGTGAACTCTACCGTTGTTAGGCACCCGCAGCACGGCCTACCTAACCTCGCTTTCTCAATATCAAGCCTTCTCAACATCTGTAGAGTTTCAATCGAGTTGAGCAGCTACTAAACCAGTGTTGACAAGTCAACTCCTGTGGTTGAGCGATCACCGTGACATTTGCTCAGCGTAAGGGTTTTAGTCCTTATATTTTCACATGGTCCACAACCTCATCAGGCCCGCGACCCAAACTAGGGTAGGCGGTGGGCGAAGGCCGTCTCGCGGCTCCCCACAACACCCTTACCCTAACTTCATTCCTAGGGTAAGAGTTGGGCGAAGACTAACTCGCCAGCTCTTTCCCCGACCCTTACCCTACCTTGTGCACGCAGGCACTCTCCGCTCTAGGGCACGGTGTCCCATACCACCCTACCCTAGAGTCGGGTTTGCAAATTCTATTGGCCCGCAGCCACAACCTTATTAGTCGAAGACTTTGCATGATAATAATAATCTACAATTATCTGGATTATCAGATAATTATTTCTAGGGTTACAAAGGCATGGCTACAAGCTTAACATGGCATTTATCGGTGGTAGGATTAACTACATAACATGTCATTCTAAACATTTTTATTTTTGAACTAACATTTCAGAATTAGCTCAATGCAAATAGCATAATAACTTAATTAGATAGCATGGGTTGCAACATGATCAAAGGATTTGAGACTTGCCGGCAATTTGGACGAACCCGGCTAGCTTGAACGTAGAAGCTCCTGGATCTTGCAACTGCACTTGAACTTCTGGGATCTTCGAAACTAGCGCAAACACACAAAATAAATAAGTCCAGCTTGAAACTAATCAAGCGAGGAAAAATAAACTAATTAAAAAGGAGTAAAATGCATAAATCCTCAAATGGAATTTTTAGGAATTTATCTGGGATGGATATGGAGGAATGGAGGCCAAAAATGAGTTCAGGACAATATTTGGAGCAAAGTGGTGAAATTTGAGAATTTTAGGGATTTTCTAGAATTTATTTGGATTTTCTGGGATTTTAGAGATTGAGAAATTATCTGAAAATCGGAATGAACAGTGCTAGGCCGGCCCAAAGCCACAGCGCAGCCCAGCACTGTGCGGCCCACGCGGCCGGGCGGCCCACGCGCGGCGCGCGCGAAAAGAGGCCGAGCAGGCCGGGCGCGGCCCACTCGCGCGGCGCGCTCACGCGGCTCGGATGGCCGACGCGTGGCGGGAGCGGACGGCACCGACGCGGGGAGTGCGGGCGGACGGAATGCGAGGGGTGGAGATCGAACGGTAGCGGGACGGTGAAGGGGGGCGGAGCGGAGGGTTCGATCGGGCGGCTGGGGAGGGAGGTGTTTATGAGAATCGGACGGCCGAGAGGAGTTGCCATCCGACGGCTCAAACGAGACGGCAACGGTTGGAGCAGAAGGCCGGGATGTGGCCACGTCACGGGGAGGGGCTTCTTCAACCTCCCGCCGTGCGCATTCGACCGAGGGGGCAGAGGAGCGGCGCCTCCGCTCTCCGGCGGCTGCGGGGGTCTTCAACTGCCCGGGAGGGGTCTATTTGGTAGAGCTTAACAAGGGAGGCTCGTTTTTAGGGTTTGGGAGGTGAGGGGGACAACAATGGGGGTCGGAGGCAGAAGGGGACAATATCGGGTTCACGGCGGTGCCAGAGCTCGTCGACGGCGATTTGCCCAAATTGAGGGCAGATTCACGGTCAGTGGAGTCTAGTGCGTACTCTGGCGGTGGAGGTTTCAGCTGAGGCATCGCCGGGAGGGCTGGCCACGTGAAGGTGCTTTGGCCGGCGGCGCGCGTCGGCGAGGGAGCTCCACAAAGGCTCTCCTAGCCTAGGAAGTTTACCAAGGTGTTTGTCAAGCTGCGGAGGTGCTCGGGGACAGTGGAATTGGGAAATGGGGAAGGTTAGAGGGGGATTGCCTTTTGGGGGGTTGCCGGCGCAGGGGAGGATGGCGGCGGGGCCTGGGGCAGCGAGGCCTCGATTGCCTGCTCCTGGGGACCCTTGGAGGCGGTGGGAGGCGAATGGAAGAGGTGGGGTGGCTCGGGAAGCAAAGGAGATGGAGAGAGCCGCAAGGGGGCTTTTATACTCGGCGGATGGAGGGGGAATCCGAGGGAGAGGAGATGATCCTTCGAGGAGAAGGCAATGGGCGCGACCGGGGAGTTGGTGGCGAGTCTTCTCCGCGCAGGGAGGGGTGACGCACGGCTCTGCACGGGTGACTGGCGACGCGACGGGAGCAGGTGGTCGGGGCGGCATGGGTGGAGGTGCGTCCGCGCGCGGGAGAGGGAGGGGCTGCCGCTGCCAGGGGGGACCAGAGCAGGGGCGAGGCGACGTGGCGCGCGGGCGTCCACACTTCGGACCGGGGTGGTCGGGACGGCGCTGGCGCGAGCGAAGCCAGGGGCGGCGCGGAGTCAGGCGCAGCGCTGCTCGGGCGCGGGCGCAGCGCGAGGGAGAAGGCGGAGAGGGGCTGGGGCGTCAGCGGGCAAGGGGGAGCGGAGGGAGGCGCTGGGCGAGGGAGAAGGCGGAGTCGGGGACGGCGCCAGGGCAAGCGCGAGGGAAGGAGACGCCGGAAGGAGAGAGGAGGCGGGAATCGGGAGGGGCGCCAGCGAAGGAGGAAAACGCCTGGCCTAAACGGGAAAGCGGAATTTCGGGGAACTTTCCAAAAAGGGAAAGTTTCAGAATTCACCCAAAAATGCAGCAAAAATTTGGAAATTTTTGGTTTGAAATTTTGGGGCTTTTCAGTGGTCCCTACTAAATTGTGCATTTGATGGTCCAACTAGTCGAAATATATGTGTGTGTGCAAAGATGGTTAATTATATGATTCTAGAAAAAAAATCAAAGTTGTGAAACACATTGTTGGTAAGTGTACATGTAAAATAAATCATGTCTAAGAATAATAAAATTAGAAAATTTAAAAAAGAGCTAATATCAAGTATAATCCAAAATAACTAAAATTCAAGGAAGAAAACAAAAACTGGCATTTGATTTCTATACGAATTCCAAAGTAAATCCCGAAAAAACAAAATATATTTATTATATACTAAAAATCGATTACATGAGTTTTACATTTGATAAAAAGGAGAAACAAACTAGAAATTATCAAAAAAAATAAAAAAATCCATTTCTCGATTTAGTGGATCCTTATTATGGCGAGTAAATGAACACCAATGGATGTCATAAATAAAATAAGAAAACTTATAAGACAAGACTACCCGCTATAGATTATAGATGAACCCAACAAATAAAAATAATTCTAGATGAACCACACTAAAATTCACGTATGAGAGGGAAAAAAGATATTGACGTGCAAAATAAATGAGTAAAAGTCATGCATAACAAAAAAAAGTGGCACTCGGCAAGAAAAAAAGAAGAAATAAAAAAGAAAAGATTTATTCTACTGCACACTTACCAATAATGTGTGTTTCACAACTTTGATTTTTTTCTAGAATTACCATCGATGTAGTAGATTCTAATTCAATTTGAACTATATCAACTATTAGGTATTATCTATCATACAATAAAAGCAAATGATGGCTGATTACATCAGCCGACTGAAAAAGGGAAAAATTATAGAAATTCTTCCAAAAATTAAAAGAAACATTTTACCTTTAATATGATGTACACTAATTATGTGTAGCAATCTATAACCGATGAATGTTACCTAATAAATTAGAATAATTGCTAGAAATTCTAAAAAAAGTATCCAACTCTTAATTAGGTAGACCCTTCTTATGACTAACAAATTATAACCAATAATTTTTTTGATATATGAAAGTATGCATAAAACTGATTTACATTATGACATGTAAAACTGATTTACATTATGACATGCATGTATGTATAGTTAGGGAAATCTTGTATGAAATTAAGATGTGAGATGTTAAAGATATAATTGAACGTAAACGATCTATACACAGGAACAAATTTGTCTATAATATCCATTATAATTTACATTCTTTTAGTTGTATTAATATTGATACAAACTATTATCTCTATTATTGGAGATACTGATTAAAAATTATAACGAACAAGTATTTCCTCCTAAAAATATAATCTATATCCTTTATTTTAACATATACTAGTATACATTAATATCATAAATGAAACCAATTGTACAAATATGAAAATTAAATCGAATTAATAACACTCTAAAATTCTAAAATTTTAATTCTTTCATATAATTAATTTGCAACCTTTTATTTTCTATATGTAGTTTCTTTATTATTATCACATATATAGTGCTAAACTAATTAAATATACTCTGAGAATTATGCCTGCGCAAGGTGCGCGTGCTACCATGCTAGTTTACATAATAATTTTCATGGTTGTGCAAACAAAAACAACTATTTTTCAATATAATAAATATAATTATATTTTCAATCATAAGTATTACAATTGTATAACCACTACAAATCTATTTTCAGACATAAACATATATATTTTAGGGGTTCATCTAACTTGAGGGTATTCGTCATTAATAATTGACGGACGCTCCCGCTCAGTGCGTGAAAGGATGTGTAATCGATCCAAAAAAATTCTGAAAATTTTCACAACTGATTCTGACAAAAAAAAATCGATTCAAAAAATCATTTCAGAAAATTTGAAAATGTGAAAAAGCTTCCAAAAAAGTTTGGCTGACAAAAAAGCAAAAATCTGCGGAAAAATGAATAAAGACCATTTGAGAAAAAAATAGGTTAAAAAAAATGAAAAATCATTCCCCAAAAAAAATCCAGCTGACAAAAAAATATTAAAAAAACCTTATCGGTCAAAGGTGGCGGTGGATCTGGCAGCGCGCGGTGGTGCAAGGTCATCGGCGGGCCATGAGTTGAGACAGCAACGGTGAGGGGTGGTGATGTCGATCATCGATCGAGTTGTGGCGGTGCGAACATCCCGGGGAAGGGCGCTGCTCGTGTTTGGCGGGGAAAGAGAAGGGGGAAGGATCGTTGGGCTGTCCAAATCCGGCTGCTCCCCCCTCAAGCAACGGCGAGGAGTGGCAATGGCAGCATCGATGTTAGCGCATCGGTGGGGAGGGGGAAATAAGGGACCACCTCTGCTTCACGCGAGTGGTGATGGTAAGGGTATGCGCGCTCGGGAGGAAGAAGGTGAAGGGGAATGAGACGGGCACATGTAGGCGTAGAAGAAGGGGGAATGAACTCACAAACACTTGCTACATGAAAAAAAACCGGATTGGGCGGATAGGATCCTGTTGCATCCATGAGATGGGGAAGTGATGGTCACTCTTAGTCTCGCTCGTTTCGACTTAAACTTCTGGTTTCTGATTTATTTTTTACTATTCCTAAATTTCGTATTTTTCTGTTTTTTGAGTTTTTTGAGCTTTTTTGCTGGTTCTTTTTTCCATATTCGTTTGCATTGTCCATGATATGCTAACCTGTTTTTTCTATTTTTAATTTTTTTTTAAATTTAGTTAGGTTAAATAAACTACCATAAGGTACAGTGTAATTTAAGCCAGTTACAATATAATTTCAGTCATAAACCAGTTTATTTCAGTGCAACCGAACGGCACCTTAAAATAGCGATGTTAGTATTTTAATATCTAGCCACGCATACATGCACGGGAAATCCAGCTAGTTAGGAAAAATGCTAAGCTCAGGTTATGGCCCTAGGCTAGCCCTCAATTTCTGCAGCCTGGTAGCCCGTACTTCTGATACCCCTCTCGAACTGTTGCTCACGCTTCGGCCAAGCTTCTCAATGAACATGCAACAATGGTTAGGGAAGTTCGCAAGTACATCCGGCGGATCGGAACAGATTCTCTGACGTAGCTTCACAGCGTGACTTACCTCTTGGATCAGCTTCCATCTAATAACCAACCGTCCAGATTATTTGAGCTTTTTTCTTCTAGTTTTAGCTTTTGATTTTTGTACTTCTAGTTTTTAATTTTTTTAGTTTTTCTTTTTTCTTATATTTCTTTATATTATCTGTGCTAAAATAACATATTTTTATTTTTTAAAAATAAAAAATATGTTATTTTAGCACAGATAATATAAAGAAATATAAGAAAAAAAGAAAAAACTAAAAAAATTAAAAACTAGAAGTACAAAAATCAAAAGCTAAAACTAGAAGAAAAAAGCTCAAATAATCTGGACGGTTGGTTATTAGATGGACGGCTGATCCAAGAGGTAAGTCACGCTGTGACTTGAAGAAGCTACGTCAGAGAATCTGGTCCGCCGGCGGATGTGCAAGTCGATGAAAGACATTGCAGAGTAAATGAGACCGAAGGTTGCCAATGTGGAGTAAGGGCCTGTTTGAATGGACTAGGACTAGTTATTAGCTGACTAGTAGTTAGCTGGCTAAATATTAGCCCAGTCCTGTTTGGATCCAAGGACTAATAAGTACTACTATCTCAGTACAAAGTCTGTTATACCCCTATACATGACGATCTGGGAGGGTTGGCGTGGGTATCAGCGTCTTTTTTCCATCCTGCTGGTCCTTTAGCCTTCATTAGCTGGGTTTGGCCAACTAGTTGGCTAACAACTAGTTGGGGCTTTGGCTAAACTTTAGCCCACTCATTAGCCCTCCTGTTTGGATCCACAAGGACTAAAAATTAGCAACTAGTTGTTAGTTTATGGGATCCAAACAGGCCCTAAATGAATGAGATTGTGATGGATATAATAAATGCATGAAAAGCGTAACTCCCAGCAAGTGTTGGTGTGCCACCATTAGCTTGGTCATCAGCTTTGTAACCTCCAGGTAACGTGAAAGCCGCAGCAAACGTTACCGTTGAAATTAGCACCGACCCAACGATGGCAACTTGCGTTAACTCTGTCAGTCTCTTAGATTCATTTTCAACATCTGCTCGACATGTATGATTTTCTTCAAAGCGATCCCGCCGATATTTACCATGTTCGGCCTTGGCACATTTCAATGTTTCATATATCAAGTTCAGTGTAGTATGCAGAATAGATAGGAGAAAATGACGTACTTTTTTTTTGAAATGTAAGCTCTAGTACTAATTATTTACAGTTTATAAAGGAAGAAGTTTGGATAAAACTGAGAAAGTCCATAACCCATTTATAACTGAACTCTGGAGGAATTTTACTCTCTGAGAGATCAAGAGGAGTATGTGTTGGGTTGATCTCTCGGCTAACCACCTGAGAGTTTTTAGGGAGGCACGTCCTCCACTTCACGCCCTGATCGGGGGCGTAACTAACTCTGACTTGGTTTCGGTCCCGGTCACCTAGCGCCAAATAAAAGGGGGTTTTGGGCAAGGCTTCAGACACTGGTTGTTGCTCAAGGCTCTACGAACCCTAACAGACCCGATCTATCACAGGCGCTACGGTGAACGAAGGCCGACGCCCTACTCCGTCCCCGGCGACCACCGCAACTCTGGCGACCTCCTCCGCTACCGTCGGCCACCTCAGCATCACCGAGCACCGAGCAAACTCGTGGCGTTATGCAGTTCGGGTATGTATCTTACGCTTCCGCTATAAGGATCTATTGTAGGTGTTCATGCCTTGATCTAGGGTTAATGTTAATGATTCATGATTAGACATAAATTAGGACTGACATTTGGTATCAGAGCACCCCTATGATCCTCATGAACCCTAGTTGGCTTCTCCCGAACACCGGATCTTGAATCTAGAGGTTAATGGCTCGGTAGAGAAATTTAGAAGGAGGGGATTATGTTTTTCTTTTGCAAACTTTAATGTAAATCCCCAATGTCAAGATTTCCCGAACCCTAAATCCCCAAATCAAACGATCAAAGTTTTGGATCGGCGACGGGAAGAAACAAAAAAAGGGGCAGATCGGGGTCTTACGGGTGACGTCAAGCCGCCGCTCGCCGTGAGCTTGTCGACGGCCGCCGCCCCCTGCCGTCGACTGCGGAGGCGCTGCGCGCCGCCCCGCCGTCGCGCAGCTTCGGGACGCGTGCACCACCGCCTCGGGTCACCGCTCGGGGTCGCACTCCTTGCCGCCCGCCGTCGCTCCGCAGGAGCTGCAGCCGCCGCACGGGAGCTGCCGCTCCGCTTCCGCCTGGGCGCGCCGTCGCCGCTCGGGGCCGCACTCCTTGCCGCCCGCCGTCGCTCTGCAGGAGCTGCAGCCGCCGCACGGGGGTCGCCACTCCGCTTCCGCCTGGTCGCGCCGTCGCTGCATCGGCCGTGTTTTTCGGGTGCAGACGGCGCATATGCATTAGGGTTAGGTTTTCGGGGCTTAGTTCCCACCCCACGCATTTTTGGCCGTTGGATTTCATCCGACGGCGGGCGTGACTCATGGGCGTGCGGGTTTTTGGCCGTGCGCATCCTTTGGGCCCTGTGCGCGGGTAAAGTTGGTGGGCTGTACGGCGCGCCCGAAAGTTTTGTGGGCCATCTGCAGTTTTTGGGTTGCGCAAGGCTTTTTTTTTGGGCCGCGCTGATTTTTTTTTCTCCCGTGCGGGAGTTTTGGGCCATGAGGTTTTTGGTAGGCCGAATGCATGAGTTTTTGGGCCGTTTTTTGGCTGATTCAACAGTGGTTTTGCCCTTATCTTTTAAGTTGCATTATCTTATGTTTTAAGTCATTCTTTATGCACTGTTATAATTATTTTCAGTGGCCCAAATTATGATGTACCTTTACCATATTATTATGTATAATCTCTAATTAAAATTGAACCAACGGGATATTTTAATTTTGAGATTTTATGATTAATTTTGGCATTATGTATACATATGGTTATATTCTGACCAACGTTGTTTATAATCATATGTCGCCATATTATTATGTTTTGTCTCTAATTAAAATTGAACCAACGAGATATTTTAATTGGAGATTTTTTTTTATGTTTTTGGCATTATGTATGCATATGATTACATTCTGACCAACGTTGTTTGTAATCATGTGTCGCCATATAAAATTATTGAGTTCCTTTTCAGTTTCTGCCCAACGGTGATATGAATTGGAACTGTATTTTGCATGTTATTAATCAGACCAACGTAGGGTTAATTGCATGCAATATATATTTATGATATTTCTAAGTTTTGCCTTGTATTTTGAAATTTAGCACTTAATGCATCAAACGTTGCCGCCATAAGGAACAAATTCATGTTGTCCTTGATGTTTTGGACCTTGACTATACCTTAAGGGTAGCCGTTCCCATTCCTCCCACCGAAGGTGAGGAGAATTATGATGAGAAAAAGAAAATTTATGAGGCCTATGCTAAAAAAAAAGGGAGCGGCCTGACCGCTTATCACTAATGATTATGAAGACCTCTATTTCAGTCGGGATTAGGGGAGCAATCCCCGATTCCGAAAATGCTAAGGAGTACTTGGCTTCAATCGAGGAGAAATTTAAAGACTCCACTTAAGTTTATGCCAGTATTTTGATTCAGAGGCTCTTAACCACTTAAGTATGATGGGTCCGAGAGTATTAGAGAGCATATCATGATGATGACTGATATGGTAGAAAAACTCAAGGGTATGGACATGGCAATATCTGATGGTCTCCTTGTCCATTTTATTATGACCTCTCTTCTTTCTGAGTACACAGCTTTTAAGATTAATTATAATACTCAGAAAGAAAAATGGAGTATGAGCGTTTTGATCGCCATGTGTGTCCCGGAGGAAGAGAGAATAAGAACATAAAAGAATGTTTTTGCTCTTCATGTTGGTGGCTCCAACAAAAAGGAAGTTCCAAGGGGACTTCAAATGTAAGAAAAAGCTGCAATTCTCCCCTAATTTAGACAAATCGGGGCCTAAAGTGCACAATGCACCTAAGCCTCATGTTGCTCCCGCCGGAGCATCTAAAGGGGGGAATGTTTTTTCTGCAAGCAGCCAGGGCATTTCCAGAAAGATTATGTATGATGCTAAGTGTTAAAAAAATAATAATGATGAGACTTCTTCGAAACTGTGGCACTGTCGTTTAGGCCACATTTCGAGGGGGAGAATGGAGCGTCTCATTTAAGAAGAAATTCTCCACCCATTAGATTTCTCTGACTCAGACCACTGCATTGATTGCATTAAGGAAAATATGTTAAGCAAATAAAGAAGGGAGCTACTCGCAGCACAGGACTTTTAGAATTACTTCATACTGATAGTTGTGGTCCTTTTCCTGTGACATCAGTGGATAGTTTTGATACATTCATCATATTCACTGATGATTTCTCCTGTTATGGTTATATCTTTCCTAATTAAAGATCGATCTGAATCACTTGACAAATTTAAGGCTGAATTTGAAAATCAGCACAACCTAAGAATTAAAGTGGTAAGATCGGATCGTGGGGAAGAATATTATGGAAGACATGCCTCTTATGGGCAAATGTCTGACCCTTTCGCTAAGTTCCTTCAGGAAAATGGCATCGTTGTGTTCTTTGAAAATAATGAGGACCTGGAGCCCAGGAAAATAGATCTTGAGGAGAAGCGGATTTATGTTCCTTCACCGCTCATCCCAGAGACCTTTGTTCCTGTGCCTAAGGCGGTTGCACCTCCAGTAGATAATACTGTTGTCGCACCCACTGTTGAGGTTTCTAAAATTCCTGATGTTATACCTAATGAAGAGCCTCAACAGTCTCTTGAAATAACTAATGAACCTATTAGAAGATCACAGCGGGAGAGAAGATCTGCCATCCCAAATGATTATGTTGTCTATACAAATGAGGATGTTAATGATGTAGGGAAGGTAGATGATCCTACCTCTTATAAAGAGGCCATACTGAGTGAACATTCTTCTAAATGGCTTGGAGCCATGGAGGATGAACTAAAGTCTATGAGCACTAATGATATATGAGACTTAGTAGAAAGTCCTGACGGAGTCAAAACAGTAGCCTGTAAATGGGTCTACAAAACTAAGCGTGACTCTAAGGGAAATGTTGAAAGGTTCAAAGCAAGGTCCTGACGGAGTCAAAACAGTAGGTTGTAAATGGGTCTACAAAACTAAGCGTGACTTTAAGGGAAATATCGAAAGGTTCAAAGCAAGGCTCGTAGCAAAAGGCTTCTCACAAAGAGAGAGGATTGACTATAATGACACCTTTTCTCCTGTCTCAACTAAATATTCATTCAGAATTGTTATGGCACTTGTAGCTCATTATGATTTAGAGCTGTATCAGATGGATGTTATGATGGAATTTCTTAATGGCGACTTGCAAAAGAATGTTTACATGGCTCAATCGGAAGGTTTTGTCATGGAAGGCAAGGAGCATATGGGATGTCGACTTAAGAAATCAATTTATGGCTTAAATCAAGCATCGAGGCAGTGGTACCTCAAATTCGATAAGATAATGAGTTTTGGATTTAAGGAAAATGAAGTTGATAACTGCATATATGTTAAGTTCAAGGGGAGTAAATCCACCATCTTAAGAACTTTATGTGGATGATATCTTATTGGCCAGCAGCGATAAGGATATGCTGTTTGAGACCAAAAGATTTCTTTCATCTATTTTTTGATATGAAGGATCTCGGTGATGACTCTTATGTTCTTGGCATTGAAATTCACCGAGATAGGTCCAAAGGAACATTAAGTTTATCTCAGAAGGCATACATTGGCAGAGTACTAAAGAGATACAATATTCATAAATGCTCTGGCTCGCCTGCTCCTATTGTTAAGGGCAATAAGTTTGGGACATTTCAATGTCCAAGGAACCAATATGAAACTGATCAGATGAAGTCGGTTCCTTATGCTTCAGCTGTCGGAAGCATTATGTATGCTCATGTATGTACGCGCCCTGATTTAGCTTTTGTAACCGGGATGCTTGGCAGATATCAGTCAAATCCAGGACCGGACCACTGGAAAGCCATTAAGAAAGTTTTGCGCTATATGCAAGCTACTAAGTATTTCATGCTCATATTTAAGTTTTCTGATAACCTTGAAGTTATTGGTTATTCAGATTCAGATTTTTACGGGATGTGTTGATACTAAGGAATCCACGTCAGGTTATATCTACACACTCGCAGGAGGAGTTTTCTCGTGGAAAAGCTCCAAACAAACCCTTACGGCATCTTCAACGATGCAAGCTGAGTTTTTGTGGCATGTTATGAGGCTACCGGGCAGGCTGTATGGCTTAAGAATTTTATCCCGGGATTTAGAGTGGTAGACAACATCTCTAAACCACTCACTTTATACTGCGATAATGAACCCGCAGTCTTTTATGCAAATAACAACAAGTCAAGTGGTGTTGCCAAACACATTGACATTAAGTATCATGTTGTGAAAGATAAAATCCAGGATCAAATCATAAGTATCAAGCATATTAGTATTAAGTTAATGCTTGCAGATCCGCTTACTAAAGGCTTACCACCCAATATCTTTCGTGATCATGTTGCCGGCATGGGTTTATTGGAAAGCCTCTGATTCTGGATAAAAGGACCTCAAAGCAAACCAACTCCCATTAAGTATAATGAATATCCATTTCAAGATATGATAGTACACTATAGGTACTGGGGTTGTATGGCACTTCATTGGCTGTGCAACACATTGCCTTGGTATGCTGTTTTATCAAGAATGGGCTTATGATGTTAGCCTTACGATCAAAGGGGAGAATGTTGGGTTGATCTCTCGGCTAACCACCTGAGAGTTTTTAGGGAGGCACGTCCTCCACTTCACGCCCTGATCGGGGGCGTAACTAACTCTGACTTGGTTTCGGTCCCGGTTACCTAGCGCCAAATAAAAGGGGGTTTTGGGCAAGGCTTCAGACACTGGTTGTTGCTCAAGGCTCTACGAACCCTAACAGACCCGATCTATCACGGGCGCTACGGTGAACGAAGGTCGACGCCCTACTCCGTCCCCGGCGACCACCGCAACTCTGGCGACCTCCTCCGCTACCGTCGGCCACCTCAGCATCACCGAGCACCGAGCAAACTCGTGGCGTTATGCAGTTCGGGTATGTATCTTACGCTTCCGCTATAACGATCTATTGTAGGTGTTCATGCCTTGATCTAGGGTTAATGTTAATGATTCATGATTAGACATAAATTAGGACTGACAGTATGCCCTTTTTTGTTGGCCAAATTTAAGCATGTTTGCTGATTCCCCATCAGACAACCAAAAATCCCCACATTCCCTGCTTGGATAGCTAGGCGTAGCGCCGTGTTCCCTTCACTGTCCTGCATGTTCAATATCCATGCCAACCATGTGTTTCTGCAAAGCAAACATGACTGCATTGCGCCTCTTGTTCTCTACAGCAACATGGAGGAAGGTCCTTCCCTTGACGTCGCGCAAACAGGGGCGGATCCAGCGGTGGGGCGGGGGGGGGGGGGGGGGCTCGAGCCCCCCTACCGCTACCGGACTCTTGGAGCCCCCCCTAAATTTTTAGCCATGGATGTATAATGTAGAAGGGGCTGAGGTCGAGCTGAAGGTACTTCAGCCCCTCCAAAAAATTTTCCTGGATCCGCCACTGCGCGCAAACCAGCACATTCAGGACACCTCTTGAGCAAAATGGAGATGGCCTTCTGAACGCCCATCGAGGCAGCAATGTGTATGGGGAATGACCCAGTTTCATCGGGTTGAAACGCTGCAGACGTGCTAACCTCCAGTAGTTCGCATGTTGGGACTTGCACCACCCGGTAAAAGGGAAACCAGAGAATTCTGATATATGAACGTTCTTCCTGTGATACAGCATAGTGGAGAGGCGTACTCCCATGTTGGTCTGCTTGCTCGGTAAGATCCTTGTTCCATTTCAGTAACATTTCTGTCATTGCTGCAATTGAATTGGACCCATCAACCAAGGGTTGGGAAAAAAACTGAAGAGCTGAGCACACAACACTATCTTTTGGCTACCTCAACTAGGAGGAAGTGGACAAGTGGTGTAGTAGTTATGTTCCTTATGAATACCTAAATAATAAACAGTAAAGCAACTAAGGATGACTCATCGAGCCTTCAAGAAAAAAAAATACCTGAATTAAATAATTTCTCAAGGGCATTTAGATGACTATTTTGGAAGTAATTGAACTTCAATGAGCAATTCAAAAAAAAAATGAAATGGCTTGAGGTATTTTTTTTATTTTCTTACTCAACTAATGTTCATATTTTACGAAAGTCTGTCACACCTATAAGCTATCGCGGCGCATATACACAGGTATAGACTGGAAGAAAATTATTAGACAAGCATGTAGGTAATAATTGGATAATTGAGATGAATACCTTTGCTCCGAAGAACTGCAGCATGCAATGCGTTTTGTTCATTTGGCCCGGAGGACGATATTCTGCCCTTACTTTTACTGTGCATCAAGCTTTGCAATATCTCCGTATCCTAATGAGACGGCCAGATACGGCGGGCCAAAGGGCTAGGCAGCATAGTTTCAACCCGTGAGAAGCTCTTTACTATGAGAAGCTCCTATAGTAGGGGTGGCCTCCACCTGAACCCATCCGGCCTATTAGTGAATATAAGGCCCAATAGGATATATGTAATGACATGTATGCTCTTGTGGGAGACGTATGACTGTAAAGGCAAGATTGTAATTGTGCTTTATGCTAGAATATATATGCACCCTGCATATAGAGAAGGGGCAAGCATTGTTCATCCATCTCAACCACCCCACTACTTTCCTACTTTACTATTTGGTCAGTAGCCACAACAGTACTATTTGGCTTGATTGGTCTATTATATAAAACTTTACTGGATCGATATAGGTTAATTGAAATCTAATATGTAATATTAATATCTGATATGGCTACTGTGATGTATGTGTATGTTCTAGTAATATATCTATGTGTACTAACTATAGATCTAAAAATAGTATGGTAAAAATAGAGAGAGTTCATATTTGTAAATTCGGGTCCGATACAATTACAGCCGACTAATAAAAAAAGCATCTCCTCGGCTGTTTTTATTTTTACACAGGCTATTGGGAAGACAGGGAAGCCTCGCCTCATGGTCGGCGCCTCCGCAACTTCCCTCGCCTCCCTTGCCTCCCGCGGCAGTTTTCTGCTTCGGCGTGGCTGCGGCTGCCTCCTCTCCACTACCTTCATCTCCTACTCCCTCTTTCCGCCCTCCCCTGAGCAGTTGCAGCACGGCCTGACCTTCGCTGTAGAGATCGCTTGCCGGTTCGTTGTCCATGTGTGCTCCGCATTACATGAGGTTCGTCGTAATCGACCAGGAGCATGTGCTCGGCGAGGATCTCGTCTAGTCAGGCGTCAGCCATGAGCATCCATGACATCAAGGCGTGTACGATCGCGAGCTCCTCGTCCTCTGATCCATAAGTTCTCGGTGTTCCCCTGCTACTGTAATGCCGAGGAAGACGACGACAACCTCGAAATCCATCTCCAGCAGAAGCAGCGAAGGGGAACACCAACATGATTGTGTTATGTTGATCTTTTCTATATCCAATTTGATTTGGTGCTCAATTTTGCTCTTTATTCACCATGAAGTTTATTGCAAGTTTGCACAACATGAGGCAGTGCTGTTTGGACGGTTGGACCTATCACTGTAATCCAAACAACAAATTACTAGTGAAAATATATACAGGGTAATTTTCTAATTCGGTTGTTTAGTGTTCGGAAGTTGCCAAGCAGGCCCTAAATGAATCACCTCTCACGTCTTTCGTCTGCCGGAAGGTAAAAGTATGACGTTTTCCCTGACGGGCGGATCGGGTGCAGAAGAATATCGAAGAAAAACAGGCGTCTCGTGTCTGGCCTCTGGAAAGCCGATGCCGCGTTACCTCGGCCAGGGAAGCGCAGGTGGGCTCGCAACGGTGCGCAACACAGCCCAGCAAGAGCGTGCAGCGAATCGCTGTTCTTTTTAGCTGCAGTTTGTGACTTTTAGCTGTGATTTGTAATTTTTAGGCTGTTTGTTCAAGAAATTACAGAGTAACAGAAATCCACGTGCGATTTTTACCGATATAAATGAAGTCAGTAAAGTATGTATTACAATTAACTAGTAGACGCTATCTTGAAAAAAATACTCCGTTTAAAAACTAGTTATTGTAGAAAAGTCGAAAAGTAACTTTTATAAGCTGAAAAGAACATGGCCTTTTTTTTCTCTCCTAAACTACACAGCTGTTAAATTTCTAATCGCCGATTATGATTGTGAACTCCCAAGTCCTAACCATAAATTTCTAACCTATAAGAATGGTTAGGAGAGATTTTATTTCATATGATTAGGAATGATTTTTCCTCTCACAATTGATGACCAAAAAAATAGCATCTTAACATAAGTTGCTATTTAAGCTCTGTCAAACTCACATTGCTCAGAAGTCAGAACTCAAACAGGGACAAACGGGGCATTTTTATACAACGATGGTAGTAGATGCTTAGGCCAGTCTCAATGGGGGTTTCATAGGAGTTTCATTCCCATTTAATATAGTGACACATCAGCAAATTAGCTGAGTTGGCAGTGTATTAATGAAGAAAGAGAGAAACTGGGTTTCATCCGAATGAAACCCATCCCGCACGAGTACCCAGGCGATGAAACCCCCGTTGAGGGCGTCGAGTTTCATTTCACAGCGCTCGGCGGGATCCCCTACGGCAGCGACGCGCACGGATTTTTCTCGCCTCCCGCCTTCCCCCTTCCTTTCTCGCGCCAACTCCAATCTCCAATCCCGGTCGCCTACAAGCAGTTGAGCGGCTTCCCCAGCACCTCGGGTGAGCGGCGGGGGTTCGTCGGCAAGCGGTGGGGCGTCGTCGTTGGGCAGGGCGTCCTGGTCAACAACGACGATAGAGCGAGATGGTGGGCGACGGAGCGGTGAATGCAACTTCACGCCGCAGCAAGAAGGGCACCAGCAAGTCCACTTCATCTCCCTCTCCTCCGAGCGCTCCACAGCCGCCGCCAGGTGCGCCACCGCCGGCTGCGCCATCGCCGGTTGCACCGCCCTCGGCTGCACCTCCTCAGGTTGGATTCCCCTTCCCCCTGCAGCCACCGCCACCATCAATTGATGGTTTTTGGCCCAGATCTAGTGGCAGCAATGAATCAGGTCACTCACCGCAAGGAACTCAATCTGCAAATATGTGGTAATCTCACATGTCTTGTTCGAATTAATTTCTATACGAGTAGAGTAGAAATGCAGTAGCAAATGTAGTAGCAAATGTGTGCAGTAGCAAATCTGCATTTTCTGAATTGCAGTAGCAAATGTGCAGTAGCCTTTCTGAATTCGATTTGTTAGATTTGCAGTTTCTGAATGTGCCTGAATCTTATATTTCTGAATCCTACATTATTAGATTTACAATTTCTGAATTGCTAGTTGAATTGCACACCTGTCAATCTAGTCCATCTATCTATATTGAAATAGCTAGTTGAATATAGTTGGATCATTCCTACTGTTATACATTTCAGTAACTTTAGTGCCTTGTATGTTCATGCATTTCTGAAGTATGCATCTGCAACCATGGGTATTTCTAAATTCACTAGTGGCCAAATCAATCTAGCAGTACGGATTTCTGAATATATAGACAGAGACAATTCTTAGAATGAAATGCAGAGCATGAATTTGCAATCAGAAAACAAGGCTAGTAATCTCTCATGTCTTTCTTAATTCGATTTGTTAGATTTGCCCCGATCTGGCAGTAGCAAATGTGCAGTTTCTGAATTGCAGTAGCAAATGTGCAGTAGCCTTTCTTAATTTGATAGCAATGCTATTTTAGTAGCAAATTCAGATAGCAATGCATTTGCATGTGTGAGCCTGAAACCTGACGCATTTTAGAACCTGATAAGATTGTTCAGGCGTGCGTGCGCCTGAAACCTGTTGCATATGCTTCTACTTGCAATATATTAATACAGTAACTAGATTACCTTCATGTGTCAGGGGATATCCGCAAGGTGGATTTGCTAGTTTCTTAATTTTCTTTGTCTCACCAGTACCTACTCTATTAATCTCAGCTAGAACTCCGAGTTAATCTTATATATATATGTATGTGTATGCAAAAATCCTGAGTTATTCTCATATATATGTATGTGTGCAGTTGGACAGCAGTAACTTGATGCTTGTTAACTTGAATTTGGTACATTTCAGTCTTCTCGGCAAACAGAAGTAGCAGTAATACACTCACTGTATTTCTTCAGTAGGGCAGCAGGTAGCCAGCCTGTTTCTGACTTTGTTCAGTTCGGTGGTGGCAACAATTGCCGTAGCTATCTGTGCATGTGCTATATAGTTTACTTGGTACATTTGATCACAACACCATACATGCATTAAATGTTGCAGGTTGTCTATGAAATAGTGAAATGAAACCCCTCACTGAGAGAGCCAGTTTCATTTCTCAATTCAAGTGTGCAAAGCTGATGTGGCAGTCTTGAAAACAGTGAAATGAAACTCCCCATTGAGACTGGCCTAAAGTAAGATATAGGTAAGAGAAGATTATCTAAGAGGAATGAGAGAGCAATAAATAATGCATATGATTCAGATGTAAGAACTCAAACAGGGACAAACGGGACATTTTACAACGATGGTAGTAGATGCTTAGCAGATGGTCCAATGTGGGCCATATATGAAAAATAGGAGAGTATGTATTAAAAGATTGAACCATCCATACCCTAGTTCCAGGAGATCTCAGGAAACATGCTCCTTTGTCACGAATTTGCTTCAATGAAATTTATATTTCACAGTTTTACAGCTCTGTTTCTTTCCTATTATTCATGTGGCTGTACTATTGCAACACTCTCTTTTCATAGAATTAAAACCAAGATACTAAGGAGAATTAAAACTAAGATACTAAGAAACCCTTGAATTCTACAAGGATCTCACATTCTGTACTCCAATGCAGTGCTCATAGGAATCTTCATCCATGACAAGTTGACCAGAGGTCAAATCTTCCAGCCTTAACAGATATAAGGCTTATTCACGGTCCGCTTCTATAGAATTTTTTCCCCCATAACCAAAGACGATACCATGCAACTGAAGTTCACATTATTTCAACAAGTTCTTCGTAAATGATACACATTATTTCACATTAATCAGGTCACCGAGTCTGAAAATAATATTTTGACTGCCCCGTTTTCTGAGGAAGAAGTAAGAAATGCAGTTTTCAATATGGAACATAACAAAGCTCCAGGTCCGGATGGCTTTCCTGCTGAGTTTTATCCGAAATTTTGGGAAACCATAAAGGGAGACCTGATGCGAATGTTCTATGAGCTCCACACATGTGAGCTGCCTATTTTTAGTTTGAACTTTGGGGTGATTACTTTATTACCGAAAGTTCAGGAGGCTAATGTTATTCAGCAGTACAGGCCCATTTGTTTACTCAATGTGAGTTTTAAGATCTTCACAAAAGTGGCGACAATGAGAATTAATTTAATTGCTGATAGAGTCATTAGTCCAACTCAAACTGCGTTTATGCGTGGACGCAATATCCTAGAAGGAGTCGTCATACTGCATGAAACGGTGCATGAGTTACATCGTAATAAATTGAATGGAGTAATTTTGAAGATTGATTTTGAGAAGGCGTATGATAAAGTTAAATGGCCTTTCCTATTTCAAACCCTACGTATGAAGGGATTTTCGTCCAAGTGGATAACTTGGATTAAATCCTTCATTTACGGGGGTAGTGTGGCTGTCAATGTTAATGATGAAATTGGTCATTTTTTCCAGACTAGGAAGGGACTTCGCCAGGGTGATCCTTTATCACCAATTTTATTTAACATTGTTGCCGACATGCTTGCCATTCTTATTAGAAGGGCAAATGAGGAGGGTCAGTTTCAAGGTATTGTACCCCATCTAGTGGATGGAGGTTTGTCGATTCTACAATATGCGGATGATACGGTGTTATTTTTGGATCATGATATTGATAAGGCAAAAAATCTTAAACTCCTGCTATGCGCTTTTGAGCAATTATCTGGACTGAAGATTAATTTTCACAAAAGTGAAATTTTTTGTTTTGGTGATGCAGATGAAGCTAGACAGGATTATGTGAAACTTTTTGGGTGTCAATCCGGAGAGTTACCAATCCGGTATCTCGGCATCCCGATTCATTATAGAAAATTAAGAAATGTCGACTGGCGATTGGTAGAGGAACGGTTTGAGAAAAAACTTAGTAGTTGGAAGAGCAAACATTTATCCATTGGGGGTCGATTGACGTTGATAAATTCCGTCTTGAGTAGTCTCCCAATGTATATGATGTCTTTTTTTGCGATTCCAAAAGGGGTTCTAAAGAAATTAGATTATTTTAGATCCAGATTTTACTGGCAAGGTGATAAACATAAGAGAAAATACAGACTTGCGAAGTGGAATATTCTATGCCAGCCAAAAGATCAGGGTGGTTTAGGAATAGCTGATTTAAACATTAAGAACATAGCGTTGTTGAGTAAATGGCTTTTCAAGCTTTTAACGACAGATGGTATGTGGCAACAACTTTTGAGAAATAAATATCTGGGATCTAAACCCTTAGTGCAAGTTGATCGTAATCAAAGCGATTCACATTTTTGGGCTAGTTTGTTGAAGGTAAAAGGACATTTCCTCCGGTATGGATCTTTCATTATTAAAGATGGCTCACAAGTCAGATTTTGGGAAGACAAATGGTTAGGCAATGATAGCTTGATGAACCAATATCCTGGTTTATACAACATTGTTAGACCAAAATTTGTCACAATTTCGGAAGCCTTGGCTTCTTCTCCACCAAATTTTTCTTGGAGACGTGATTTAATTGGTCCCAAGCTGGTGGAATGGAACAATTTATTAGCACGATTAGCCAATGTTCATTTGACACAAGGACATGATGACTTTCACTGGTCTTTACAACCTAATGGACAATTCTCGGTGAAATCATTATATAGAGCACTGATTCAAACAATTGTTCCTAATTTGAATAAACGCCTTTGGAAACTAAAAGCCCCGCTTAAGTTGAAGATCTTTTTGTGGTACCTTAGGAGGGGTGTGGTTTTAACGAAAGATAATCTAATCAAGCGTCATTGGCAAGGGAGCAAGACTTGTTGTTTTTGTCATCATGATGAGACAATTCAACACTTGTTTTTCGATTGTCGCTTTGCGCGAGCTGTTTGGGGTTTCTCTCAAATGGCTTTGAAGTTAACAAAACCACGAAGTGTATCACATATGTTCGGATGCTGGTTAAATGGAATATCTAAACATTTGAAATCATTAGTACTGCTTGGGGCAGCAGCAACATGTTGGTCTATATGGTTGTACAGGAATGATATTGTTTTTGAAAAGAAAATTTTTTTTCTCCTTTGCAGGTTATTTTTGCAATCTCTCACCGACTCCGTTCGTGGGCTATACTGCAACGACCGGAATTGCACGATACGGTTATGGTGGCATCGCGACAGTTGGAGCAGTTGGCGAATGATATCTTTACCCGGGCTTATGGGTGGCGATCTAGTTTTAGGATTGAGGGTCACTAAAGTCTGCTCGGTTCTGTTTTTTATTCTTAAGCTGTGTGCCTTTTAGGCAGAGGCTGGAAGTTTTTTGTTCCAATGATGTGTATCAACTCGATGTACTGTTTTTGGGATTAATAAAGTCTTCCTTTTCCAAAAAAAAAAAATCCATTAGATAATATAATGTAGTTTTAGGCAAATACAATAAGAACGTTTACATGGTATTATATGATCGCAGAAGATGACACACCGGAATTTTTCAGGAATTGTTATGAAAAAATATAATGCCGAGGAATAGTACATCACCGCTTATTAAAGTCAATTCATCATCTACCTTCATTACCTCTCTGATGCCTCCTCTTCATGTCATTTACGTTGACTATTGTTGAAATCTACAGACCTTAAGCACTGCCCGATTACCAATTCTACTAAGTAAGGCACTGCCCGATTACATAGTAGAGCGCGATAGCGCACACCATCACACAAACTGTAATGGCAGTGAAGTGAGCAACGGGAGCCAGCACCGTATATACACCCAATGCAAAGGCAGCAGCCATGCTTGTGACTGAACAGCGCACTAAGAGCAAGTACAACAATGGTCTTATAGCCATGCTTCTTCACTATAAGGGAGCAGTGTTGGAAACACAAATAGTATAACATATATTACCCTCGCATAAAAGAATCCTCGAGGAATCATACTGTGTGACAGATGGCGAGCAGTTTGCCCATTGTAATTTGGTATATTTAAATCGGCTTGCCGGTTACCTAGTAGAGAACAAAAGATCCGCAGATTCCCCGCCTGGACAGCTAGGTGAATTGCAGTGTTCCCATCGAAGTCCTGCATACTCAAGAGAGGCGCAAACCTTGGTTGTTGGCAAGCATATGCAACTATGTTATTCATTTCCTTCTCAACAGCGACATGAAGGAAGGTCCTACCCCGAAGATCGCATAAATTTGCGCAATCAGGGCACTTTTCTAGCAAGCTAATGACTGTCTTGAACCAACCTTGCGATGCAGCAGTGTGTATGGGGAATGAACCACTTATGTCTGGCTGATATGCCGAAGATGGATTATGAAACACCCCAAATTTTTTAACTTTTTGAAATTTTATTGAATTTTGATTTAAATTCGGATTTCTTTCCCTTTTTGGCAAATCCTAGTGAAAATACGCTTTCTCTTTTCGGCATTTGCGCCTTCTCCCTTTCTTTGGCCTTTCTGCCTCTTCACGCAGGCACCCGCGCGCAGCGCTGCCTCCTCGCCGTTTTACCTCGCTCGCCACCGCACGCGTCGCCGTTTCTTTGCGCAAAGTTGCAGAGCCGCTTTCCTCACCGTGCGTCACCTCTACACAACGGTCCCACTGGACAGCGCCTCCCCGTTCCGTTCTTCCCCCTTGGCCGTGCGCCACCACTGTGCCCTACTTTCTCCGCCGTAGCACAGCCCATCCTCTACTTCACTGTTCTTGCCTCTCACAAGGTCAATTGGCTATCAAGTCTAGCAATGGGGAGTCGCCACCTCCCTCTCACACAATCTCTGGGAAGATTTAGTTCATTCCCCCTCTCCATTCGCGGGAGAAAAACGTGACCGAGAATGCCTCACTGTAGAAACCGCCCTACACCTCATATAAATCCAATTGGCCACAGTGGAACGTCTCCAAACATTTCCCCGCACCTCCTCCCCCAACCGATTGAGCTCCATCACCTCTACTGCAGGCAATCGTCGCGCCCTGAGCTCGGTGAGCCCTAAAACCAATTGCTCGATTCCGCCGGTCATTTCTCAATTAAATGCTCTTACACAACCTTTGTTACCTCTGGAATACAATGGTGCACTCGCCGGAGCGTGAGCGTTTGCCTGTGGCCGTGGCAACGAAGATCACCGCCGGCCGAGGATCTCCACCGTGGCTAGCTCACTGGAGCATTCCCCGAGCTGCGCCGTCACCTCTACTAGCTTCCTAGTGTTCCGTAGTTGGTGAAATAGCGCCCAATCGCACCAAAAGACCACCGGAACACTTTAGTACCGCTGTGGAGGCCGCCGCCTTTCCGGCCACCGCTAGCCATGGCCATTTCTCCACTCACTTCCCAAAAGACCAAAATGGAAAACCAAGCCATATGCACAACCTTTGGTGAAACCAATTTACTTCTAGTGCCCTGTCGCCGTCGCGCCACCGCAGCCCGTTTCCTCTGTTTCCCGCCGGGTATGCCGTCTGGAGGTAGAAGATGACTAGTGGGGGCGGTGTGGCGAAATCTCAGCCCTTAGCGCCTGTTAATGCCTTCCCATCCGGGCCATTCACTCCGCGCGCATCCGGATCGTCGGCGCAGGCCGCGTGTCGCCCATCGGGCGAGTGGGCGCACGCGTGCGCCTGGGCCACGGCCTGCCGGCCCAAGCAACCGTGCGGGAGCGGGAAGAGGCCGTCGGCCTCACATCGTGGTTGGGCTGAGCCCATCACTGTTCACCCGACCGGGCCATATTGTGTAGTTAACCGGCCTGTTGTTGTTCATGAGTATTAAAAAAATTCAGAAAAATGAGTAAAAATCCCAGAAAAATCCACAAAACCCTAAAATACCAAAATACACCATTTTGACCAGTTTACTATCCCAAATTCAAATTTGGCATCCATTCTTCCAAATTTAAATTCTAAAAATTTAAATTTTACCACTTCGTAAACTTAACTCTTTAAATTCCATTTCCGCTGTTCCACCCAATTCAAATACTATAAATTCCAAATTCCCCCGTTCCACCAAATTCAAATTTTATAAATTCAAATGTTATTAATTCAAATTTAACCCTTACGTCGTATCCATCTCCAAATAAATTCAAGTTCTTTCGTCTTGCCGAATTGAACCTTGATAAAATCTAAATCCACCCAATTCAAAGGTCGACTATCCAATACCAAATGTCTATCTTGTATTCCCAAAAATCCGTCCAACATATATACCTCTCCTAATCACCCTGAACCTATTTTGTCCAAATCTCGCCATGTCCACCTATCAAACCTCGTTGAATCTCGATCTTCCGACCCAACCTATTTCTTTTTATGCTCTTTCTTGTTTTAATTTGGATTTTGTTCCCGGCTTGCATTCTGCAAAGCAGGAACTAATGGGTTTCGTTTTCTGCGCTAGTGAACGGACCAAGCGAAGTGGTCAACCGAAGAACAGCATTGTTTGAAGCTGATCAAGAGCAACAACAAGAAGGCAAGTCACATGTTTTTGATCATATTGAATCCCATGAATTTACATTATTTATTTAATGTATTTTCATTATTGATAGTTGCGAAATGATATTTGCTTAAAATAAATGTTTAGAATGACATGCTATTTAGATAAGTCCTACCACTGATAAAAGCCCTGTTTACCTTGATGGCCATATTCACCTTGACAACCTTAGTAATTATTGAAATATTGTACAACTACTCATATATTATTTCATTCCACAGTTTACACTACTAAGTGACTTTGGCCGTTGGCCAGTTAGTTTGAAAAACCCCGAACTTAGGGTAGGGTAGTATGGGATACCGTACCCTAGGCCGGTAATGTTGGTGTGCAGGGTGGGGTAAAGGTGTTGCGCGAAACCGTACGGCGAATTTCGCCCCTCGCTTTACCCTTCAACATGTACACTATTAAGGTTTGAACCGTGAGCTAGTAGATTTGGAAAAACCCGATCTAGGGTGAGCGTGCCCTAGAGCGGAGGTGTCGGTGTGCACAGTTAGGGTAAGGGTGTTGTGGGGAATCGTGTGGCGGTCTTCGCCCACCGCTGTACCCTAGAGTGGAGGTTGCGGACCTCGGAAAACCATAAGGACAAGAACCTTGTGCTAAGTAAAAGACACAGTGATCACCCAACCACAAGTGTTGATACGTCAACCCTGGTTTAGTAGCTGCTCAAATTCGATTGAACCTCTACAAAAGCAGTTTGGAGGCAAAGTGCGAGTCCGTACGGAAGGGGTAAGAAGGGTCGTATGGAAGTTGGTTATTTTATTTTGATCAATCTGACCGATTCGATCATGTGTTATGTGTGCCGCACAATAGTAGGCTAAGGTAAGTCAGGGGTAGCCTGAGCTTATTGGGAGGCCTACTAGGTAGAGGCTATATAAAGAATTGAGCAGCGAAAAGCTTTGTTTTCTTAATATCAGACGTGGAATTAAGAAATCTTGTGGGTAAAGTAGGGCAGCTCTGCAGAGTGAAATAAATGGTATTCGAATACGCCGTGCTTCCGGTTAATGAAGCTGTGTTAATTGGGTGATTCCAACAACAAGGCATAAGTAGTGTTTCTGGTGTTGTTAAATTGAATAATGATGAGATTCTATCTGATAATAGAAAACCCCCTGATCTTAGGAGCAATTGTTTTAAAATTTTATTTGTTTGCAAATAAAATTGCATCCACCTCTTAATAAAACACTATACTCCCTTCCCTTGAGAATCCTGGCATATAGTTATATAATGTTTTCCACATGTGATTTGCTGCGTACGGGGTTGGATTACTCAGGCTTGCCAAATTTTCCTCCACAGATATCAGAAGAAAAGAAGATGCTATAAGTAATCGTGTTAGGGTTACGACTACACTAAGTGTTCCTGTGGAGTTTTCTTCGGCTCTTTTGTATGTAAGTTAAGTTTTGGGCTTGGACGCCCGTATTATTGTTAAAATTGGTCATTAGGTCTTATTTCACTTAAATTAACTTTTTTTAATTGCTCGTGAGCAGGCATGATACACTGTTAAGCCGCAACAGAACTCTTGGGCTGTTGCGGGCCGTACGACGTCCCTGTTCCCAAAAGTCGGGGGCGTTACAGATTAGCTTCCAGTAGTAGTGAAATAGCTTGTGCTATCCCCCAAGAAACAGAAAAGTGAAGAGGGGTGCTTCCATATTTGTCGCTTTGTTTTGTGATGTCCTTGTTCCATTCTAACAACAATTTTGTCATATCTGTAATAGGACCCAAACCAAAAAAGAGAAAAATACACTTCCTTCAACAAACTAAATTAAAATTGACCCTGAAAGGCAAAGAAGCTTGCTAGATTCCTCGAAAAAAAAGCAGCTTCGCGAGATGATTAAAATATGGCGATGTCTAGGAAGTACTTGAGTATTTTGTTGTTTAATGAGCACTCAAATTTTTTTGCCATATATATAACATTTTTTATCCATATTTATAATATTTTAATATGTATGAAATATTTCTCGGTGAAAAATATTCCAGTTATGTACAGTTTTGAGTGTCAACTCCTCACGCGTCGATGTAACCCAAACTGTACCAGTGAGATTACATAAAGGGAAATGAAATTTGGTAGTTTTTTCTGCTGGCACAAGGAGCAGGTACAAACCAAACCAATGAAAAAAGTGTAAACCTTATATAAATTATAGGGAAAATTAGAAATGTACCGTTGTAAAGGTATGCAGTTTGAACAAAAAAAAAACCACCTAAAATTTACAGAGGTTTTGTTAAGTTCGAATCAATTCCCTAGATTAGCGAGGAATCTTTTCTAGTGCGCCAGCTAGCTAGCCGGCGGAAGCCACCGACCGCGGTGCGGGAGCGGCAGCGAGCTGGGCGGGCGGCGGCCGGGCGAGCGGCGGTCAGGGAGCGTGGTTCGGCAGGATGGCAGGGTCGGCCGAGGATGCGCGAGGGCTTCGCACGCCGGCCGTCCGAGCGGCCGGTGGAACCGACACGGCGGCGGCTGTCTTCTGTTAACACTGTCCCAAGTCCGACAACAACGGCCAATGAAGAAGATGCAAGCGCAGGAGCAGATGCAAGTACAGACGCTGAAGCAAGCCGGGTTTCCAAACCCATTCGCAAACGCCGGCCCAATCCGTTTGTAACCGGCCCAGATTGGATGTAATCGAGAGTATTTAAGAGAGAGTTCGGGAGGCTAGTTGGACACGAACTTTGTGAACCATTTTTCTGAACTATTCTGAACTCCTGTCTACCTTTCTTGTCCTATCTACTGTCTTCTTCTTCTTCTAGCCCAAGTTTGCGCTAACAACCTGGTATCAGATTCATCTCGATCCTTCTCTTTCCCCACCCTCTGGTTCCACGCTGGACCAAGCGACCGACGCCAAACACCACCATTACACTCGCCGGCAACGGCGGCTTGGTGCCATGGATCCCAACCTGAAGCTTGTCCTCGACGAGTTTGGACGCCGTTTCGACGATCACGAAGCCCGCTGGGAAAAGCGCTTCGCCGATATGGAGCGCGAGCGTGCGGATCGCAACGCTGCTGTTGATCGCCGACTCGCTGGCCTGGAGGTTGCCCACTCGGATCATGAGGTGGTCGTCTCCAAGCGCCTCTCCGATCTCGAGTCAATCCGCGTCGCGCACATCGCCGATGAACGCGATGCACGTGTGACCGCTCTCGAGGTTGCTGCGGCGGACTTCCATTCGTGGCGTCCCGAGCTGGAGAGCGTCGTCGACGACTTGAAGCTCGAAGTGCAGAAGGTCGCAAAGACTTGGGACCGCGCTGTGTTCGACACTGCGTCGCACCGCCCGGGTCTTCTCTCGTCTCCAATATCGGTGGCCGCGCGCCCATCTGCCGAAATCCCCACCGATGGGCCCAAAGGGCACGGCGCTGCAACTTTCGCACGGGATGGTGGGCTCGGGTCATCACTGACTCAGTCTTCCGTCCCGGACAATGGTATGCACACTGGTTCCCATCAATTTGCCACTCCTCGTTTATTTCCGCAACCGCGACCCCCACCTCCAGTACACCACCCACCTTCCACGGGACGTCTGCCGAAATTGCAATTCCCTAAATTCGACGGTGACAACCCGCGTTTATGGCGTTCTCGGTGTGAGAAGTATTTTGAAATGTATGGGGTTGATTCTAACATGTGGGTTCGGGTAGCTGAAATGCACTTGGAAGGATCGGCAACGCGATGGCTGCAATCTGTTGAACCACACGTCGAACAGGCGTCTTGGGCACAATTCTGTTGTCTACTTAGTGAACGATTTGATCGTGATCAGCATGAGCTTTTGATACGACAACTTTTCCATGTGAAACAAACAACCACTGTGTCTGAATATGTCACACGTTTCACTGAACTGGTAGATCAGCTCACCGCTTATGCAGGGGGCATTGACCCGGTCTATTTCACCACTAGATTCATAGATGGGCTACGTGCTGACATACGCTCTACTGTTCTTGTCCAAAGACCAAAGAATCTGGATGCTGCTTGTTCCTTGGCTTTATTGCAGGAAGAAGCTGGGAGTGTTCGGGATCATACCCGGACTTCATGGGCATCCGGGGCAAAACCATTGCTGAAGTCTCCAATGCCACTTCCTCCACCACCCAAAACTGACAAGTCCGGACCTGGAATCCACGACGCTTCCTCAAACAATGCAGCTATGGATTCAAAATTGGCGGCTCTGAAAGCTTACAGACGTGCTATGGGGCTCTGTTATAAATGCTCGGCCAAATGGTCTAAGGACCACAGATGTGCACCTGACGTATTACATGCGGTCCAGGACCTTTGGGAATCTGCTTCTATTGAAGAGTCAACACCACCGTCGGATTCTTCTTCAGGTGCGGCAACTGATCAAATTTTTTTAGCAATTTCTAAGGCAGCTGTTTCTGGTGCTCCTGCCCCGCGTACTATCCAGTTCTGTGGATCGTTACAAGGCATTCCTGTTATGGCTCTTGTGGATTCGGGAAGTTCCTCTTCATTTGTCAGTAACCTTGAGATTAAAAGGATGAGCCCTCAGTCTGTGCATTCTCAGCCGACTTCAGTACATGTTGCTGGCGGTGGTGTTCTTATTAGTCCAGGTATCCTGCATAACTTGAAGTGGAGTGTTGATAGATGCACATTCGTATCAGATTTTAAGGTCCTGTCATTAGCTCATTACGATCTGATCATTGGCATGGACTGGCTGGAAAAGTACAGCCCAATGCAAGTCCATTGGGCTCAGAAGTGGCTTCTCATTCCTTATGAAGGATCTCATGCCTTTTTACAAGGAATACAACCTGTAGTTTCTGAAAACCTACTGTTGCAGATCTCTTATGCTACTTCTGACACATCTCCTTTGGACTTAACTAATCTACCTACTGAGCTTCATCCTTTGTTACATTCTTTCGCTCACCTCTTTGACCCACCTACAAGTTTACCTCCCACTAGAGCCTGTAATCATGCAATTCCTCTGATTCCTGGCTCTAAACCCCTTGCCATCCGACCCTACAGATACCCACCCAAACTGAAGGACGAGCTCGAAAAACAAGTACAGGATATGCTACAGCAAGGTATTATACAGCCTAGTGCTAGTATCTTTTCCTCTCCTATCCTGCTGGTTCCAAAAAAAGATGGAGGGTATCGATTCTGTGTGGATTTCAGGCAGCTGAATGCTATCACTCTTAAGTCCAAATTCCCTGTTCCCGTCTTTGATCAGCTGATGGATGAGTTAGCACATTCACAATGGTTCTCTACTTTAGACCTTCGAGCCGGCTTCCACCAGATATTACTTCAACCAGGAGAAGAACACAAAACTGCCTTTCAGACACATTTAGGACAATATGAATTCAGGGTAATGGCTTTCGGATTGCAGGAGCCCCCGGAACGTTCCAAGGTGCCATGAACACAACATTAGCCCCAGGTCTTAGAAGGTTTGTTCTAGTCTTCTTCGATGACATCTTGGTCTACAGCAAGACCTTCGGAGACCATCTGTCTCATTTATCCCAGGTATTTCAATGGCTGTCTAATGACCAGTGGAGGTTGAAATTCTCTAAATGCAAGTTTGCTCAGAGATCCATAGCATATTTAGGCCATATTATCAGTAGTGCTGGCGTTTCTACTGATCCTGCTAAAGTAGCGGCAATTCAAAATTGGCCCGTTCCTAAATGTGTGAAGGACGTAAGAGGATTCCTTGGACTAGCTGGCTACTACAGAAAATTTGTCCGGCACTTTGGCATTATTGCAAAACCATTGACTGAGTTATTGTGCAAAGATACTCCCTTTTTGTGGAAGGAGGAACACCATCTAGCTTTTCAACGTCTGCAGCAAGCTCTCAGTTCATCTCCTTGCCTTGCTCTTCCGGATTTTACTCTCCCATTTCACATCGAGACTGATGCTTGCGCTACGGGAGTGGGTGCAGTTCTTTTACAGAATGGACACCCGTTGGCTTACATCAGCAAGGCTTTAGGACCAAGAAATCAAGGGTTATCAACTTATGAGAAAGAATACTTAGCTATTTTAGTAGCTGTGGAGCAATGGCGACATTATTTGTTACAAGGGGAATTCTATATCCATACTGATCAAAAGAGCCTGATCCACCTCAACGAACAGCGGCTGCACACTCCTTGGCAACAAAAGGTGTTTACCAAATTGTTGGGGCTACAATACAAAGTCATATATAAAAAAGGAGTCGACAACACAGCGGCGGATGCCCTGTCCCGTTGTCTAGCCTCCGATCAGCTACTGACAGTAACTTCTGTGCAACCACAGTGGCTCCAGGACGTTCAGCAAAGTTACATGTTTGATCCAGCAGCTCAACAACTTTTGACGCAGCTCTCAGTCAATCCAGAGGCTGCTCATCACTATTCTCTAATCAATGGCATTATCAGGTATAAGGGTCGGATTTGGTTGGGCACTAATACCGAGCTCCACAATAGAATATTTGCAGCCTTACACTCCAGTGCATTGGGGGGCCATTCTGGGGCTCCAGCTACTTACCATAGAGTAAAACAACTCTTCTATTGGTCTACCATGAGAGCTGACATTTGGTCCATGGTACAATCCTGTGACATTTGCCAGCAAGCTAAACCTGACAGAAACAAGTACCCTGGACTCCTCCAACCTTTACCAGTCCCTTCTGCTGCCTGGGACGTCATCTCTATGGATTTTGTCGAAGGGTTGCCAGTCTCGGGTTCAGCCAATGCCATTCTGGTGGTTATCGATAAATTCACCAAATTTGGTCACTTCCTACCTTTGCATCATCCCTTTTCGGCACATACAGTAGCCCGGCTGTTCTTGGATCAAGTGTATCGTCTTCATGGCATGCCAACGGCAATCATCTCTGACAGGGATCACATTTTCACTAGTGCCTTTTGGAAGCAATTGTTCAAATTGGCTGGGACTGAGCTTCGCATGAGTACCGCTTATCATCCGCAGACTGACGGACAAACAGAACGCCTGAATCAATGCCTTGAGACATACCTACGTTGTTTCGTTCATGCTTGTCCGACTAAATGGAAACAATGGCTATCTCTCGCTGAGTTTTGGTATAATTCCAGCTTCCATTCAACCCTCGGCCGAACTCCATTTGAAGTTTTGTATGGATATTCACCTCGGCATTTTGGGCTCTCTCCCGACCTTGTGGGCGCGACTATTCCAGATTTGAATGACTGGCTCTCCGAACGATCTTTGATGCAAGACTTGGTCAGACAACATCTTCTCCGAGCTCAAGATCGTATGAAGCGCCAATCGGATAAAAACCGTACTGAACGACAATTCGCGATCGGCGATTGGGTCTTCCTAAAATTACAACCCTATGCACAAGCTTCAGTTGCTCGGCGCTCCCATCAGAAACTGGCATTCCGCTTCTTTGGACCGTACAAGATTGTCGGCCGTGTGGGTGCTGTGGCTTACAAATTGGCACTGCCTCCTTCGTCATCAGTGCATCCCGTTTTCCATGTTTCACAGCTCAAGAAATCACAAGGCTCCGCTCCGGTAACAGCTCTCTTGCCTCTACTGACGTTGAGTTTCAGGTCCCTGAGCGAGTATTGCAGCGCCGCTGGACGTCGGGCGATCACCCAATCGAGCAAGTGTTGATCAAGTGGTCGCTGATGTCTTCCTCCCTCGCTACTTGGGAACCCTATGAGCAGCTTCGTCAGCAGTTTCCCCGTGCTCCGGCATGGGGACATGCCGGCTCTTATGGGGGAGGGAATGTTAACACTGTCCCAAGTCCGACAACAACGGCCAATGAAGAAGATGCAAGCGCAGGAGCAGATGCAAGTACAGACGCTGAAGCAAGCCGGGTTTCCAAACCCATTCGCAAACGCCGGCCCAATCCGTTTGTAACCGGCCCAGATTGGATGTAATCGAGAGTATTTAAGAGAGAGTTCGGGAGGCTAGTTGGACACGAACTTTGTGAACCATTTTTCTGAACTATTCTGAACTCCTGTCTACCTTTCTTGTCCTATCTACTGTCTTCTTCTTCTAGCCCAAGTTTGCGCTAACATCTTCTTTACCCCTCCCCCTCGTTTTTTCTTCTCTCGGATCTGTGTCGGTCTCTGGCCGTTAGCCTCGGCTCGACCGGCTCGCTGCGGGCGTGGCAGCCGGAGGCCGGCGAGCTCCGGGCTCGTATGGGGGGCGGATGGCTTCCAACGGTCGGAGCAGATCCGAGGCGGCTCCTCCAGATCTGGCGGCGGCATAGACCTCGCTGTGCGACACGGATTCTGGATTATCCGAGCAGAAGCCAAGACCAACACCCCTAGTGAAAGGTTCGCACTATACTATCCATATTTACTACTACTTCCATTAGTGTGCATTGATGCAATGGAAGAAAGCAACTGATGATATGCAACAATGATAAACAAACAATGTATGGATGAATCAAGTTAGATACAGGCACGCACCTCTGTCTCGGAGAACAGCAATATGCAAGGCATTTTGCCCGTCCGGTCCTGAGAACGACAACTGATTGTCTATCTTATGCAGCTCCTCTGCAATATCCATGTGTCCTAAATAGATAGCAAGGTATAGAGGCGAAGTCCCTATACCCGGAACACGAGCCAGCTCTGGGTGCTCCGCCAATAGCTTCTTGACTAGATCCATGCTTCCAGTGCGAATTGCCTCATGCAGGACCGTCTCTCCTCTCTTGTTCTGCTTGCTCAGCACAGTGCTCACCCTCTCACTCCCGCCTTCCTCTCGTTTAGCCAAATCTATGAAATGAAGTACCGTTGCAGTGTTCCCGGCCTTGGCAGCGCAGTGAAGGGGCGTTTCCCCCCTCTTGTTTGGCACATCCAGGAGGTGTCTTGCCTTTTCGTAGATCAGGTCTGAACATGTGATACATGACCCCTTTGTTGCTACTTCATGCAGTGCAGAGTTCCCCTCCATGGTGACTCCTCCGAGGTGGAGAGACGCAAATTGGTCAACGCCATCTGCAAGCATAGCAGCAGAAGATTGACGCCTGGGCGCGCCCGAACTTGAGCTTGACCTTGCGTTGGTGTCGTCGGCTCCGTCCCCGGCGTCAACGACGCCCTGAGGTGCAACCACAGTAGGTTGCGGCGTCGGCCTATCTCCCCCATTAAGAAGATTCTTTAGCTCCACGCATTGGTTGGATCTGATGGCCATTAGCAGCTCGGGATGCATGACCACAGCCGGCAAGTCGCCGGTGCTTGCCTCCAGCTCGGGATACATGGCTACCGTGGAGGCCCGCAAATCCTCATTCGCTGTAGCGACCGGATTCCAAGGTTGCACTTCGTCTCTCCACGGCATCACCACTTCCAGGAGCAAGCTACGGATCCAGGATCCTCCTTTGCAGAACGCACGTCTCGTTTCTAAACTGCAGGTTGCTTTCTGTGCGCACAAGCTACTGCCTACTTGTGTGTGTTCGAATCAGACGTACTTCTATGGGCTTATTCTTTTTTTGTTAAAGCTTATAGCTTTTAGTTACGATTTATAATTTTTGAGCTGTTCGTACAAGAAATTATAGAGTAACAAAAATTTATGTACCATTAGAAAAAATTTGGCCCTTAGGGCGAAGCTCACGAGTGATACTTCGCTTGGGAAGGTGAGAACGCCGTCGTCTATCATGAGTGACACTTCACTTGGGGAGACGCGAACACCGCTCTCTCCTATCAGAAAAAGCTTGGAGCTCAGGGAGAAGCTCACAAGCAGCACTTCACTTGGGGAGGCGTGAACATCATTATCTCTCATTGGAAAAAACTTGGTGCTCATGATGAAGCTCGTGAGTGGCACGACCCCTAGGGGAATGTTAGGTGACCTGACCATTGCAAGCTCAACTCCAGAGGGGGAAGTACAATGAGGACATCACTTTCATACATACAACCAATGGATCTAAATTTATACGCTTGCAAGGTCCAATCACAAGAGCTCGCACACAACAATTGAATTATCAGGTAATTTCATTTCTAGGAGTGCATTTTGTTTCTCATGATAATATGCTACTACCTAATGCATGTGATGTTCTTTTACTTAGGAACTTAGGAGCTGATTATGAAGATAAGCATGTGCAATTCAATTCGGCCTCTGAAGATAGCGCCAACTTCAAATATACATAACTTTCACATACGAAGTCTGTTTGAGGTCCATGAGTATTCGATGGAAAGCTTTTCTCGTCTTCTTTCCAATGGATCTGACCTCATCTCCAAATTCCTCCTGTGTGTGCTGCAAGCACTAAAAGAAGGTGTTACATCACCTGTTTGTGCTAAATTGGGCCTTGTAATGCTTGGGCCCAAGGGGAAGGCGCCCCTCTCTAGGCCCATACTGTTCACGGCCATACTATACACATGAATAATACTGTGAATAGTATCACCTTTTATTTCTTAGTTTTGCGTGGCTTTCCCTCTTCTATTTAAAGAGGATGCACCCTTCTAGTTTCTTTGGATTTCATTTGCTTAGTTTTTCCATTGTGAAAAGTCTTGTTCTTTGCTTGTGTCAACTAGACCAATCGTAAAGAACCTCTACGGAATTTCACCTTTTGAACTCAATTTATATATTTGTAATTTCAGATTATTTGTGATCTTGTTCTTGCGTGTTCTTCGGTTGCATGCATAAATAGACCTTCGTAGTCAGGTCAACCGCGTTCTTGGCACGATTAATAATGACTTAGTGATTAGTTCAGTGAAATTTTACAGGAAGATGGATAATGAAGTTATGAATCTAATAGCGGTAGTCTCGTTCAAAAAGGATCAAGGAATCAAAATTTATGGATTTCTTGGTGGCGGCTGCAGAGAAAGGAAAAATCAGCCGAATTGGAATTAGGGTTTGGGGTGGGGAAATTTTTTTCTTGTTTGGATTTTTATGGAATCAAGGATATGACCAATAACTAGACAATGCTAAAATGGATGCAAATTCAATTCAGCAAATCAAAACTAACATATTGAAAGGCACAACGGGGTTTGGACAGCAGGAATTAACTCGTTTTGTGGGGCAATTTTTTTTGGACTATACGAAATAAAAAACCAATCTACTAACTAGGGATACAAGAAATTCCTACTAGTCAACTGAAGCTCTGATACCACCTGATGAGGCAATGGGGTCCCGCTGATAGGATGATAACTTTGATTTGGAGGAGAATGACTTTGTCAATGCAGGCTAGCCACGACCAGAATACCAAGCAATCGCTAAACCACACTCTAAGTCGTTATCAATCGTGCTAAGAACGCGGTTGACCTAACCACAAAGGTCTATTCCCGCGTGCAACCGAAGAACACGCAAAAACAAGATAACAAGCAATCTGAATTGCAAATATATAAATTGAGTTAAAAAAATGTGGGATTCTATAGAGATTCTTTATGGTTGGTCTAGTCAACACAAGCGAAGAATAAGAGTTTTCACAATAAAAAAACTAAGCAAACAAAATCCAAGGAAACTAGCAGGGTGTGGCCTCCTTAAATAGGAGAGGGAAAGCCACACAAAACTAAGAAATAAAGGGTGACACTATTCACAGTACTGTTCACATGAATAGTATGACCGTGAACAGTACGGGCCTAGAGAGGAGGCGCCTTCTCCTTAGGCCCAAGCATTACAAGGCCCAATTTGGCCCAAAGAGGTGATGCAATACCTTTTTTCAGTGATTGTGGTATGCACAGGAGGAATTTGGAGTTGAAACTAGATCCATTGGAAAGAGGACGAGAAAAACTTTCCAAGAAGTACTCGTGGAGATCAAACGGACTCCGTATGTGAAATTTATGCATATTTAAAGTTGGTGTTGTCTTCGGAGGCCGAATTGAATTGCGCATGTTTATCTTCATGATTAGCTTCTAAGTTCCTAAGTAAAAGAACATCACATGCATTAGGTAGTAGCATATTCTCATGAGAAACAAAATGTACTCCTAGAAACGAAGTTACCTGATAGTTCAATTGTTATGCGTGAGCTCTTGTGATTGGACTTTGCAAGTGTGTAGGTTTAGATCCATTGGTTGTATGCTTGGAAGTGATGTCCTCATCCTCCTCTTCTTGCATGTTAGTCGTCCTCAACTCAAGCTCATCTTCTCCCAAATATGGCTTCAAATCTAAAAAGGGCTCATTTTTGTGGTAGAGTGCAGCGATCTATTGCAAGCAAACTCTACATAAGGTAGACATTCTTCCCACATCTTCAAGTTTTTTTTTCAAGATAGCCCTCAACATAGTTGATAGCGTGCGGTTGACAGCTTTAGTTTGTCCATCCATTTGGGGGAGACAACTAGTAGAAAACAACAGCTTGGTACCCAATTTCTCCCACAGTGTGCGCCAAAAGTGACTCAAAAAATTTGCATCTCGATTTGAAACAACGGTATTGGGCACTCCATGTAGTCGAACAATCTCTTGGAAAACAAATCGGCAACATTTGTAGCATCATCGCTCTTATGACAAGATATAAAATGTGCCACTTTAGAAAACCTATCCACAACAACGAAAACACTATCTCTCCCCTTCTTTGTTTTAGGTAATCCTAAAACAAAGTCCATTGAAATATCCTCCCAACGAACGCTAGGTACAGGAAGAGGTATATATGAACCATGTGGATTAAGTTGGGACTTAGCTTTATTGCAAGTAGTGCAGCGAGATACATAGCGCTCAACGCCGCGCCTCATCTTTGGTCAATAGAAGTGTTCAGCGAGGATGTCCTCCATCTTTTTGACACCAAAATGACCGATTAGTCCTCCCCCATATGCCTCCTGTAACAACAAAAGATGAACAAAGCTAGCTGGAACGCATAGCTTGTTAGCTCTAAATAAAAAACCATTATTGAAAACAAATTTATTCCAGCATCTACCATTTTTGCAATTGGACATGACATCTCTAAACTCATCATCAGAAGTGTATAGTTCTTTTATTGTCTCTAAGCCAAAAATTCTATAATTAAGTTGAGGCAACATTGTATACTATTTAGACAAAGCATCAGCAATCACTTTTTCCTTCCCTTTCTTATATTTTATGACATAAGGAAAAGATTCAATGAATTCAACCCAACGAGCATGTCTACAGTTCAGTTTAATTTGACTTCTAATATGTTTCAATGATTCATGATCAGAATGAATAACAAATTCTTTGGGCCATAAATAATGTTGCCATGTTTCTAATATTCGAACAAGAGCAAGTAATTTCTTATCATACGTAGAATAGTTCAAACTAGGCCCACTCAATTTTCAATAAAATAAGCAACAGGTTTACCTTCTTGTAGTAACACACCTCCAAGTCCAATTCTGCTAGCATCACATTCAAGCTCAAAAGTATTTCCAAAATCAGGAAGCTGGAGAAGCGGCGCATTTGTGAGCTTCTCTTTCAAAAGGTTGAATGATTGTTCTTGTGCAGGGCCCCAATGGAAAAGCACACCCTTCTTGGTGAGCTCATTCAATGGTGCGGTAATGGTGCTGAAATCCTTGACAAAGCATCGATAAAATCCAACCGATCCAACAAAACTTCGTACTTGTGTGACAGTGTTGGGAGTCGGCCAACTCTGTATAGCGTTAATCTTGGATTGATCGACTTCAATGCCCTATGGAGTAACAACATGGCTAAGAAACGATACTCGATCGGTGCAAAAGGTGCACTTCTCAAGTTTACCAAATAATCATGTAGCTCGTAAAGCATTAAAAACAGCACGTAAATGGTCAAGATGTTCCTCAAGTGACCTGCTATATATCAGTATGTCATCAAAATATACCACCACAAATTTTCCAATGAAAGCACGCAAAACTTCGTTCATCAATCTCATGAAAGTACTAGGTGTATTAGTTAAACCGAAAGGCGTTACTAACCACTCATATAGACTGAACTTAATTTTGAATGTTGTTTTCCATTCATCTCCTAATTTCATACGAATTTGGTGATATCCACTCCGCAAATCAACTTTAGAAACACATGATAGATCCACTTAATTCATCAAGTATATCATCTAACCTAGAAATAGGATAATGGTATCTAATGGTAATATTATTGATAGCTCTACAATGAACACACATACGACATGATCCATCTTTCTTTGGAACCAAAAGTACAGGAACAACACATGGACTAAGCCTCTCACGTACATACCATTTGTCAAGAAAGTCTCGCACTTGACGCTCAATCTTCTTGGTCTCCTCTAGATTGGTTCGGTATGGCGCGCGGTTGGGTAGGGAAGCTCCTAGGATCAAGTCAATTTGATGTTCAATACCCCTAATTAGTGGTAGCACTGGGGGTATCTCAGTAGGAAACACATCATCAAACTCCTACAAAAGGTTAGTGACAACAGGGGGCAAAGAAATAAGAAGATCCTCAAGTGAAAACAAAGCATCCTTGCACAAAAGAGCACAGCAAAAAGAATTAATAGAACAGTCCCTTTCAATTTAATTTCGTTATTCCTAGCACTTGTTCTTTTTATATCTTTCTTTTTAGATGGAAAGCATTCTTTAGTTACAATCTGATTTCTTCTATTTCTCCTTATTTACTCATTCAGCGCGTTCAAGTTCATCTTTTAAAATAGCTTCAGGAGACATTGGAAGTAAAACAATTTTCTTGCCCTTATGCATGAGAGTATATTGGTTAGTCCTACCATGATATATAGTGTCTTTATCATATTGCCATGGTCTACCTAACAATAAAGAACATGCTTGCATAGGTACGACATTGCAATCAACATAATCTTGGTATGAACCAATAGAAAAATGAACTCTCACAATGTGAGTTACCTTCAGCTTACCACATGAATTAAACCATTGAATATAGTAAGGACGAGGGTGTTGTTGTCTGGTCAAGGAAAGCTTCTCAACCATATCAATGTTAGCTAAATTGTTGCAACTTCCTCCATCAATAATCACACGACAAGAACACTCATTGGTCACAAATTTTGTTTGAAACTGATTGTGGCGTTGATTCTATTCAGCACATTCCACTTGAGTGCTAAGGACACGCTTCACGATTATGCTAAAAAACATATCACTTGCTTCAGCTCCAAGTCGTTCTTCATCAATTTCAGATTCATCTTGCTCAACTGTAAGGTAGTTTCAAGCAAGGCATGTTCTTCATCAATATCACTAGTTGAACTATACTCACCATCTTCTCTAACAAGAAGTGCTCGCTGATTTGGGCAATCTCTCATCATGTTCCCAAAACCTTTACAATGGTGGCATTGTATGTCTCGCGTTCTCCCAGTGGAAGCAACCAAAGTCAAACTCTTAGCTTGCTGACCTGAAGTTGATTTACTTGCATCGGAGGCTCGGGATGTGGGAGTGGTGCTTGCTGGTCGCCCATGGATGGAGGAGTGTGGGGGACGGCTAGGAGTGGCAAGGGCAGCATGGGGTGGCATCCTGCCTAAGGACTATGCCTGATTCTATTTACCTGGAAAAGAAACTCCAAAAGAGCCACGAGAGCAAGATTGTCTTCCCTGCACTTCACGTTCAGCTTTGCACACAATATGGAACAAATAGTTAATAGAATTGTACTCCTTATAATCTAAAATATGCTAAATGTCCCTGTTCTTGTTATTGTGTGTTCTTCGATTATGATCCTGTTCTTGCGTGTTTTTGGTTGCATGCAGGAATAGATCTTTGTGGTCAGGTTAACCGTGTTCTTAGCATGGTTGATAATGACTTGGTGATTAGTTTAGCGATTGCTTGGTTTGTACGTGATGCGTTCATAGCCTAGATCGTAAGAGTTGATCATCGTCCAATCAAAATTATCCTTCTCATCGAAAGATCAGGACAACACTAGCACATCAAAGTAGCTCAACCCCAGAGGGAGAAGGATCAACCCCAAGGAAGAGAGAAGTAGCTCAACCCTATAGGGAAGAAGTAGCTCGACCCCATAGAGGGAGAAGTAGCTTGACCCCATAGGAGAGAAGTAGCTCGAGCCTAGAGTTGACAAGTCATCGACCAGACCCCGAAGGGTAGATGTGAGGAGGTGAATGCTTGACCTAGAGGGGGAGTGTTCATCGACTCGACCCCAAAGGGTGGGCATAAGTTGGTGAAGAGTCAACTCTGAGGAGTGATAATCGTTAACTCGACCCTAGAGGGGGATGCATATCCATGCCTAGGCTAAGCCATCAAAGCTTGTTGGAGCTTGCTAAGGTGAATCCATCGAGCTAAGGGGGCCCTGGTCGAGGAGACACCATCGAGGTGAAGTTCATCTAAGGCAAAAACCATTGCTGCTGAAATGAGCCAAGCCATCGAGGATGTTAGAGCTCACCAAGGTGAGTCTATTGAACTAGGGTGAGGGCCCTAGTCGCGGAGACACCATTGAGGCAAAGCGAAGCACGGCCGAGGCAAAGCCATCCAGACCGAGTTGAACCACACTGAGGCCAAGCAATTGAGGTGTGTTGGGGGTCACTAAGGTGAATCCATTGATCTAGGGGGAGCATCTAGTTGAGGAGACGCTATCGAGGCAAAGCGAAGTTCAACCGAGGCAAAAGCCATCGAGGCGGAATTTAACCACACCGAGGCAAGGCCATACAGGCATGTTAGAGCTTGCCGAGATGAATCCATTGAATGAGGTGGAGGCCCTAGTTGCAGAGACACCATTGAGGCAAAGCAAAGCATAGTTGAGGCAAAGTCATCAAGGCCAAGTCGAACCATGTTGACCCATTGAGGGGGATACCGCCAACTTGACCCCAGAGAGGGGGATACCATCAACTCAACCCTAGAGAGGGGGATACTGCCAACTCAACCCTAGAGAGGGGGATACCACCAACTCAACCTCGGAGAGGGGGATACCATCAATTCGACCCTGGAGAGGGGATACCACCAACTCGACCCCAGAGAGGGGATACCATCAACTTGACCCCAAAGAGGGGGGATACCATCAACTCGACCCCTGAGAGGGATACCGCCAACTCGACCCTAAAGAGGGGGATATTGCTACTCGACCATGTCAAGGCTAAGTCGTTGAGGCATGTTGGAGATCGTTGAGGTGAATCCTTCGAGTTAGGGGGCCCTAGTCACAGATACTCCATCGAGGCGAAGCGAAGATCCATTGAGGTAAAGCCGTCAAGGTTGAGTTGAACCACATCAAGGCCAAGCCATCAAGGTGTGTTGGGAGTCACCGAGGTGAGTTCATCAATATAGGGGGAGCCCATAGCTAAGGAGACATCATCAAAACGAAGCAAAGCTCAGGCGAGGCAAAGCCATCAAGGTTTGTTGGTGGCAGCCCCTAGTCGAGGAGATGTTGTCAAGACAAAGCGAAGCTCGGCTGAGGCAAAGTCTTCGAGGGTGAGTTGGACCACATGGAGGCCAAGCCATTGAGGCATGTTAGAGCTTGTCGAGATGAGTCCATTGAACTAGGGGAAGCCCATAGTCGAGTAGATGCCATCAAGGCAAAGCGATGTACAGCCGAGGCAAATGCCATTGAGGCCAAAGTGAAACCATGCCGAGGCCATGCTATCGAGGTGTGTTGGGGTCATCGAGGAACCCAAGTGTTGGTAGTGTGGAGGGGATCCAGGTGCGATACTGATGTCGGTCCGGAGTAAGCAATACCATGGCTCGAGGGACTAGTGGCAAGGTCACGGATGTAGTCCGGGTGACTAAGAGGTGGGGTGGTGGACGTAGTTCAGGTGGCCATACAGTGAAGTGTGGAGCAAAGTCAGGTAGTGAAATGGCACTAGAAGACCCAAGGCAGAGTGCCCTGGGGTCCAAGAGACCCAAGGTAAAGCTCTCCAAGGGTGGCCAAGTGACTCAAGGTGAAATGCCCTAGGGGTCCGAGAGACCCAAGGAGGAGCACCTTGAGGGTGGTCAGGAGACTCAAGGTAAAGCACCCTAGGGGTCTAGGAGACCCAAGGCGGAACACCCCAGGGGGGCCAAGAGACCTAAGGCGAAGCACCTTGAGGGTGGCTGAGTGACTCAAGGTGAAGTGCCCCAGGGGTCTGGGAGACCTAAGGTAGAGCGCTCTAAGGGGGTCCAGATGATGTAGAAGCCAAAGTCTAGGTAGCACGGAGGAACCTCATGGGAGGGCGCACAGAGGTCGAGGCCAGGGCAAGTGCGAATGGGGAGCCCAGGGCCCACGCAAAAAGGAAACCCAGGGCATGCACAAAGGATGAGGCCAAGGCATGTGTAGAGGGTGAATCCCAGGGCGCACATGGAGGCTGAACCTTGGGAAGGCCCAGGGCAGGCACGAGGGGTGAACCTGGGGCGAGGTCGGGGTTCACGTGGAGGGCGAACCCCTAGAGGCCCATGCATGCACGGAGGATGAGCTCAGGGCGAGGTCTGTGGCTCACAGAGGGTGAACCCTGGGGAGGCTCGGGGCATGCATGGAGGGCGAGCCCAGGGCAAGGCCTATGGCGCACAGAGGGCAAACCCTAGGGAGGCCCATGGTGTGCATGGAGGGCGAGGCTGGGGTTCATGTGGAGGGCGAACCCCAGGGAGGCCCGAGATGTGCGTGGGGGTGAGCCTGGGGTGAGGCCCATAGCACGCAGAGGGCAAACCCTAGAGAGGCCCATGTCATGCTTGAAGGGTGAGCCCGGGGTGGCCAAGGGTTTGTGCGGAGGGCAAACCCCGGGAGGCCTAGGCCAAGGCCGTCCACCTCAGAGGAAGTCTGGGATGGTCCAAACTAACTCGGTGACCTTCCATGCATTCATCTTCCTATGCAACGTGCCTTCTCACTCAATCCCCACAAACAGCGCCAACTATTATCGGTACAAATCTAGATAGTAAACTTAGAAGCACCCCTAGTCAGATACGGAGACTACCGAGGATGTGAAGGGACACAAGGAGAAGAACACAACTACCAAGTGTATTCAACATGAGTGTTCTAGGCAGGCGAGTGAAGTTACAAGCTTTCCCTTGAGGCCTAGTTTACTCCTAGAGGTATCTATGTCATTTTACCCATCCAGGACTCTAGGGTTGGTTCATGGCTGGCTTTAGCTCCATCCGAGATTGGCCCTAGACCTCCCCTGGGATCAGCCCTAGACCTCACGTGGGGTTGGCCCCGAACCCCTTCAAGGTTGGTCTTGCATACCTCATCTGTCTGGGGTTGGCCTCGGACCTCACTTGGGGTTGGCCCCGAACCCCTTTAGGGTTGGTCTTGCATACCTCGCCTGGGGTTGGTCTTTCATACTTCATCTGGGGTTGGCCCTAGGCCCCTTTTAGGTTGGTCTTGCATACCTCACCTAGGGTTGGCCCCAACCCCTTCGGGGTTGGTTTGGGGACTTGGCTTGGGTAGACCCTCCAATGGGTGTCGTCCCTTTGGGATGGTCGTGTGCCTGAGGTAGCGTGGGGACCCTCCCCCAATGTACTTTTTATTTCTTTACAAATTAATTGCTCTTTAAATTTCTGTTGTAAATTATTACCTATCGATTTGTAAATGAAAACTTGCTTCATGCTGAAAATAACTTGTAGCATAGAGTCTCATCCTTTATTTAGCCTTGCATTTATATAATATGTTGTTATACACTATAAGTCTTTCTGAGTTTACAATGTACTCAACCTTTCTTTAATTGTTACTAAAAATGAAGAAGAAACAATTCCCGATGATGCTTACTTTATGCTTGGTACCGGAAGGTATGATTACGGGTCATTGTAGGGCCTAATCATTGTCAGTTGCTTGTGGGGAATGGATAGCATACCGTTGGAAGTATTTTGGTTTATTTACCATGTCTTCCGCTGCACTTTGTTGGTTCCTGTATTTATTTGGCCGATCGACCTTTTTTTCATAAACTTGATATATATCGCATATGTATGGCCTATTGTTGTAAGTTGTATAAATGTAATGCGTATGGATGTGATTTTAATGTTGTAGACATGTGTACTACCCACTAATCATGGGACTAGTATGGTACACACATGAGGATTATGGGTATTCGATGCCCAAGGTCTGACAAAAATGGAGGGAGCATGAGCATAAGGGAGGTGTAGGGAACTCACTGAGTTGGTCGGGTTAGCTGCGAAGAGGCCGAGGCGGGATAGCAATGTGAGCCAGAGGTAGTGCTCGAGCGATAGGGAGCTTCAACTGGCAGTTAGGGAAGGGTGAGGATGTCGAGGAGGTGCTCCATGAGGAATGAATCAAAGAGGGGATGATGGTGGTGGAGGTGGCGTCTGGCCAGAACAGAGGAAGAAAACCGTTGCAGCAAGCTCTAAGCAAAGAATCTCAATTAAATGGGAGGAGAGAAGAGGACACACTAGAACACAAGATGACATGGTCAGTTTTAGGGGGATGCTCTCTGTAGTGGCTAGAACAGTGAGGGGACGGTGCCGCCGCAGGCACAAGCATAGGCTCAACCCGAGCATGGCTTGGGGTTGAAGAAGGTGGAGGAGGGGAGCAATGGGGAGCTTAGGGCTACTTATAGCAGCATGACATTGTTGCTCCATAGTGGAATGAGGCGCGGTCAGGCAGTGCGGCCCGAGGTGTGGTAGGGACAGCGCGTGTGACACGATGGTCGGGCACGCACGGCGCGACGGTTGTGTTGGGGCTAGGTTGAATACAAAGTTCAATATTCCTTAATTTTTTTCTTTATTTAATTTGATTTCAACCTTCTATTTTTATTTCAATTTTAAATTCAAATCTAAAAATTTTTAGCAAATTTTTGAAAAGTGTATAATTTTGATTTTATTTGAATTGATTCAAGTTTTATGTTTCATTTTTATTGATTGATTGGTTTGATGCAAAAAAATCCAGATCAAGATTCTTAAGTCAAAAGTCTAGAAAAAATTCAAATTACATTGATGCACAATAACAAGTTTTAAATTATTCTCATTTTCAACATTCCACAATTTTGAGATGTTACAAACCCTACCCCCTCCCCCCTTAAGATGAATCTTGATGCCGAGATTTTGGTAGAATAAAAAGGAGGTGGGGCTAAAACAAACCAGTAGGAGGCTCAAGGGTTACTGGAGGCTCAAGGGTTTTTCTTGATGAGTTGTCCGCTCCTTGGAGCAGTCAGGAGAGAGAAAATATGCACAAAGGTGAGTTAAGACTTGGAGAAAAAGGAATGCAGAGAGAAACATTGTTCTTCTAGATAGGTCATAGTTGTCTTCACTTCATCGTAAGGTGCTTGTTTATTCCTAGGGCTTGTTGTTTAGGATTATTGTCTTCAAAAACATCAGAGGGTCACATGGTCATGTCATCTATTAGTCTTAGGACCATAAGAGATTTCCTATTTGATGGATTGATGGTAGTTTCCTATATCTCAAGGAATGGATGGCTTTGGATATGTCAATATGACATCTAGCATCACTATTATTGGGTTTTCTTTACCCTTACTAGAATCTATTTTTTATCCTTCAGCCTACTAGATACTGTAATTTGAGCTCTAGGTGTCGCTTGAAATCAACACCACCACAAGATTTTGGCTTGTGAATCCTCTTGTATTGGTCTAATTATTCTTACTATAACTTGTTGTACCACCAATTAGTGATTGTACATCATAGTAGCCCCCTTAAATTAAATGACAACCAATTCCAATCGTTCTTGCCTACTCCAGTAATGACAAGTCTCATGGCGGCTTGGAAATTATCCATTGCAACTCGGTTGCCTTGGTCAGCAACAGGCTCATGAAGCAATACTTGGGGGTAGTGATCTTGTCCTTCATAGAGAGAGGACATGACTTTACTTATTGGGCATTCTCCGGGTTGGTGGTCTTCATCGTAGTTGGGGTATTTTACAGAGCACTGATTTGTTTGATGTCCTTTTTCCCCCACAATGACTACACGTTACTCAGTTCATAAGGCAATCTTCTAATTGATGGTGTTCCTTGTAGCCGAGACAGTAGGAGATTAGACATATGTAGCAATAGCGTCCTGTTTGCATGCAGGTAAAGCATGTTCCTCTTGTAACTTATCACAGTAGAGGACATGATTGGGCATCATGTCCCATCTTGCCATATTCAAAGCATGTAGTACTTGGCAGGGCTTTTGGATCTGGTAGTAGAACTTCGGTAGACATAGCTTGCTTTTCAGGGTTGATACGTTATTTACGAGACTAAGGTTGGTGGCAATGGCACTCTTCTATTATGTTTCTAGATTCCTTTGGGGATGTCTATTCACATAATGTCCTTTATTGCTACAAAGGAAATAATTGGCTTCCTTGCCATGCTTTTTCTAGGGGCATCCATTGGTGTAGTGTCTAGTATTTCCGCAATGGAAGTAAGTAGCAGACTTTTGGGGTCCACCTCGTGTAGTGGTATAGTTGTCTTCAACGTGATGACTTCTACTTAGTAATCCTCGCAGAGTGGGGTTAGGAGAAAGCTTGTATGGATGGTAAAGGCTACGGTCAGTAGAAACTATTGGTCCCTTTTTCTTACTAACTATTGGTCCCTTTTTCTTACTTCCGCTTAGGATAATCATCTTGTTCCTAGCCATCATGTCTACCTGACGAGGATTTGATCAGTGGGTTTAGTTTGGGTCCTCGTGCGGGTTGAGGCTTCCAACTCGTTGTCTTCTTGGTGACATTGCTTCTCCGAAGATTGGAAGGTTGAGTGGTCACTACAACAAATATGAGCTTTAGTGATGAATACTCCTTGACGACCGAAACAAAGGTCATTAATAAGTAACTATCTGTGACGCATGTATTAAATTTGTCACCATTGAAAGTAGGGGTGTTTCGTCCTAAAACTTTATGATGATTTGAAAATTTTTGTCACAAAATACAGTTACATATCGTCACATATTGTCAGGTCAGAAGGGTGGCTACACGCCAAGGTGTTTTTGTGACACATTTATTTTTTTATCATGTATAGTTTTACTTTTCTATGACAAATTGTTATTGCTTAAAGGCATGGGGCATGCACAGACACAGTCTTGACTCCCATTGCTTAGAGGCATGGGCATGGGCAGGGAATGCAGAGGAAACAAGGGAGCATGGCAGGAGAAATGAGGCGACAGTGCACGACGGTGGACAATGGAGTGGCATAGGTGTCGGAGTTCTTTGGCGATGCATTGGTCAATTCAAAGCATAAAATATGTAGAGGATGTGCTAGTGATAGTGTAATTGTAAGGAATCAAAGAATGATTCACCAGAGATGATGAATCGATGACAAGGAGCAGAAATGGCTGGTTTCGAAAAAATCGCAATTCCTATTGATTGACTGAACCAAACACTTAGAAAGATAGTGTTTGGAAGGGAAGCAATGCAGTTACGGAAACCCAATTTGAAGGCTTAGGTGATGGGAAACTGATGAGTAATCAAAGGATTTGGAAACGACGGTTTTTGGTCATTAAGTTTGGAAACTACCAAATAAAAGAAAAAGGTAGAATAAATAAAAAAATAAATAGCTATGAATTGATGCTTGAGTAATTTTGGTCATTTTCTAATTTTTCATGAGGTGGATAAGAGGCTTGGTTTGAAAATTAGCTTGGAGAAGCAAAGAGTAGAAGAGGCTAAAGGAAAATTGTTCAATCAAATGAAAGAAAAAAGGCACCACGCATCATACCTTGAAAAAACATCGAAGTTATGTGAGGTCAGGTGAGAGATTAGCTAGGATAGGTGACCTTCAAGAAGCTGGACAAATATTATGGATGCTACTATGAAAAAATTATCGTAAAACATATCTGCCCGAAGCCTACCTAGCCGGACAGGCATAGAAATCTATGACAAAATGGCACGTTTACATGATGTTTACCAAAACATGCATGATGATTATAAATATCACTAATTGTTACATTCCATGACAATAATTTTTTTGTCACTGAGTTTGTGACGAAAATGCTTTGTCGCGCTACTAGATACAATCTATGATGCACTTTCTATGACGATGGCCGTGACGCCTTATTTTTGTCATAAAATATTTTTTATGACAAAAAAGTGATCTTCCGTGATGATTTCTAATCATTATTGAAGCCCATATTTGTTGCAGTAGGTCTTCACCTACATTTTGACCATCTTAGATTTGGCTATCCGTCACTTCACTTTGTAGATAAACTAGGGTTTTTAGCAAAAGGGTGAGGGGGAGTAGCATGATATAAGAAAAGAGTCACAGGGATGCGGTGTCTAAACCCATTTTTAATTCTAAAATAATATACCCATGAAGCTAGGGTGACATGTAAATCACACAAATTTTTAAAAACAAGCTTTTCCCATGATTACAAAATATAATACCTGAGGTTGAGAAGGCAATGCATAGGATCCAAATAAAATCTTATGACAGTACAACGTCTTTTCATGGGAGACACATAAGAGGGCGCATGCTTTAGCACACAAGGACTGCTTTAGGAATGAGACTATCTTATCTTCATAGCTCTTGATGTTTCCTAACCTTAGGTTTTTGATGTAAGGGTAAGGAAAGAGGAAACCAATTTTCTTATGTAATCAGAAGTAGAGGAGGAAGAGCATCGAGAAGTGTTTTGACAGTAATACTCATGTTTCTTATTACTATTTTGGAAATAGAGCTTTTTAGAAAATGATTTTTGAAGAAGGGTTTTGCAATATTGAAGTTGGAAACATTTGTTTTTCAAAAGAAAGTCTCATCAATAGTTTCCAAAGAGGATGGATCCCCAAGTTTTGGTTTTGAAGGAAAACAGTCGAGAACATGTTAGGACAAGTAAGTGCCGAGGTCTAGGTTTCAGTGGTAAAATCTGAAACCAAGTTTGCGACATCAAAAGAATACTCAAAGGAAGAGATGGTTTCAGTGGTAAGGAAAAAGGGGGATTAATTATCTTTTGAAATCAAAGGAAGAGAAGGAACAACATCTAGAGGGGATTGGATGGATAGTAGTACTCATGGTTGTATTACTATTTTTTGAAGTAGGGCTTTTGGCAATGCGATTTCCAAACAGGGTTTTGAGATACAGATTTTGATATATTTGCTTTGGAAAGAAAGTTTCGTCCATGGTTTGTGAAGAGAAGGGTCATCAATATTTTGGTTTTGAAAACAAGCTTTTGGATACAAGTCTGGACAAATAAATACTGGAGTCTATGCTTTCATGGTTAATTTTGAAATTGAGTTTTTCTCAAGTCCTTTTTGAAACCGAGTTTTACAGGCAAAAATTTTTGAAAGCAAAATAAGGAATTATATGTTTTCCTTTTTGAAGTCCTGAATGCCTGCTTAAAATAGCAAGGTTCTAGGGACAAGTTTGAGGAAAGGGATTTTGAAGAAAGCTTTCACCAATAGATTTTTTTTAAGTAAGATCTTGTGGTGTTGAAACTTTTGGGATTAGATTGAAAATAAAATTAGAAAGTATGCTTCAAAATTTTAAATTGAGGGTAAGAAGTAAAATAATTCCTATCCATGAGTAGCGAGGCAAAGCATGGGGGAATAAGGTTTTACAAACAGTACATTTTTCCATTTAGAACCCGAAGGTTAACATTAAAATAAGCCCCTTTTTTTGGGGGGGGGGACCTTTTTGCTTTGACTGTTTGAGAAATTAAAAACAAATAGTGGAGTAAATATGAGAAGAAGTTGAACTTTTGAAAGAAGCCTTTTTGGGAAAGATTGTTGGGAATCGGTTTGTTTTGATCACTACTTTGAGGAACGAAATTGAATTCTTTGGAATGAATTTGGTAAGAAGTATATATTTTGAAAATTCCCTTGGAAGATCATGTTCTTAAAAATGAGTCCGAAAATGAGTTTTGTAAACAAATGGATAATCGAACTTCCAAGGATAAAACAATTTTGAAAACAAGTTTCAAAGTTAAGCTTCATGGTTTATGTCTAAAATATATTTTCAGGATGCCTTCACGGAGGATTCGTAAGGAGAGTTTTGGAAATATAATATTTTGAATCAGGATAAGGTAGCTATGTAGTTAAAATTACTAAAGTAAGATATAGGTAAGAGAAGATTATCTAAGAGCAGGTACAGTAAAGCTTAGTCAGCAGGCTATAGCAAATATAATATCAACAAAATCTTACGTGGCAGAGAGAGAAAGGAAAAGAGAGAAGGAAGCTGGCTACTAAATTACAGCTAGCTATAGCACGTAAAAATATGCATTTCACTCTCTTACACGTGGGGCCAAATAGTTATTGTAATAGCTACCTTATTGTATGAACTATTTTTTTGAATGCTATAGATGAAATGGATAAGTGTTATAGTCACTAATTGACTATACTATTGTACTTGCTCTAAGAGGAATGAGAGAGCAATAAATAATACATATGATTCAGATGTAAGAACTCAAACAGGGACAAACGGGACATTTTACAACGATGGTAGTAGATGCTTAGCAGATGGTCCAAGGTGCGCCATATATGAAACATAGGATAGTATATGTATTAAAACATTGAACCATCCATACCCTAGTTCCAGGAGATCTCAGGAAACATGCTCCTTTGTCACGAAGTTGTTTTAGTGAAATTTATGCTCCACAACTCTGACCCTCTTAGCAGCTCTAAAACCGTACCATTGCAGTTTTTGACAGCTCTGTTTCTTTCCTGTTATTCATGTGGCTTTACCATTGCAACACTATCTTCTCACATTCTCTACTCCAATGCAATGCTCATAGGAATCTTCATCCATGACGTGTTCACCAGAGGTCACTTCTTCCAGCCTTAACTGATATAAGGCTTAACCAAGGTCCACTCCTATGGACTTTTTTCCCCACAACCAAAGACGGATTACAATGGAAATTAAGTTCACATTATTTCAACAAGTTCTTCAAATGATACACATCCACTGGATAATATAATTTAATTTTAGGCAAATACAATAAGAATGTTTACGTCCTATTCTTAGCAGTTTTTAAAAGCCGCTTTTGACTTTTGCTACATTACCTAATTTTTAAACGGAGTATTTTTCAAGACGGGGTCTACAAGTTAATTATAGTATACGTTAAAAGCCCAACATCTAGTGAGTATCTCTCTTTCCGTAATCTCTCTCACGACTAGCCCAAAATTCAAAAATTTCAGCTATATACCATAAGCCACAGGCCACAGCCATAAGCCAAAAAAGAACAGGCCTGGACCTGTTCTAATCGGCTTTTCTCAGCGGCTTTTGGCTTTTACTACAATACCTAACGTTTAAACGGAGTATTTTTTTAAAACGAGGTTTACAAGTTAATTGTAGACATTGAAAAGCCATCATCTGTACCGGCCAAAATGGCATGCGAGTATCGCTCTTCATAATCTCTGTCGCAAACAACCAAAATTCAAAAATTTCAGTCAAAAGTCGTAAGCCGCAGCCACAAAGAACAGATGAGCACAGAAGATGACACAACGGAAATTTTCAAAAATTGTTATGAAGAAATATAATGCCGAGGAATAGTACATCACCAGCTTATATAAGTCAATTCATCATCTACCTTCATTACCTCTCTGATGCCTCCTCTTCAAGTCATTTACGTTGTACTATTGTTGAAATTGCCGCCAAAATGAACACAGGTATCAAGGGCCAAAGAGCTAGTAACACTCGGCCTAATATAAAAGTTGCAGGCCTTAGTGCTACCCGATTCCCAAATCTACTACGTAAGGCTCTTGCTATAATTATGGTATCCAAAACTCCTACATGTCCGTAGTAGAGCGCGATAGCACACACCATCACCCAAATTGTAATGGCAGTGATGTGATCAACTGGAGCCAGCACCGTATACACACCCAACGCAAAGGCAGCAGCCATGCTTGTGACTGAACTGAACACAAAAAATAGAGATGACTTGAAGTGCCAGCGGCGGACTGGCAAGTCAACCATAGCCATTCCGGAGTACATGAGACTCATGGTAGATAAACCGGAGCAAATGAATGCAAGCGTGTTGGCCACCATAAATGCATTAAAAGTGAAACTCCCGGCAAGTGTCGGTGTGCCACCATTAATGTGGTCGTCGGCTTTGTAACCTCCTGGCATGGAAAAAGTTGCACCAAATGTGATCGTCGCAATTAATACTGAACCAATGATCAAAGTTTGTGTTGAATCTTTCAATTTGTCGGACTCTTTGGGTTCATCACTTTTTTTATGCTTGTACTGTTGGATAAAGTGATCTTCTCGATAATTTCCATACCAACTGTGAGCGTAAGTTAATGAACGATGTATCAGTTTCCTTCGGTTCTGCAAAAGCAAACAGGAACAACAAGCAATGTAAATTAGAATTTTTTGTACGGATAATCCATTTTTTATTCGAAATTACATAAATATACCTGCGGGAAAATTTTTTACAAAAATAGGCTCCAGTCGCCTAATGGTTGGGCGACTGGAGCCTTTCGCCCAACCAGACCGCGACACAATATATCTCGCTGCACAGTAGAGCGACTGTATTAAGTCGCTCTTCCGTTCGGCGACTTAAGTGTAGTCGCCGTCCCATTAGGCGACTAGCATGTAGTCGCCATCCCGTTAGGCGACTGCATGTAGCCCCCGTGATTGTTTTAGATTTTGTGAATTTTGTAACGTTGAACCGGTAAAAAATACGGTGAAGTTGTAATAAAAGTTTATGTTCATTGTATATTGTAGGTGTGTAGAAAGTTTTTTAATTTTTTTTTATGAAAGATTGAGTAGAGAACGATCGATGCATACACTGTTAAGTGAGATAGTTTATGTGCGGAGAGAGATGATAGACTATGTAAATTTAAATAAACTTCATAATATAACTGAGAGTAACATGACGCATGTTTTTTCATTACATGCATAACATATATAGCATCTGCAGCACGCCTCACTCGTCACCCTGGTGTGCCTCGTCACCGCGCCCGCGTCCTCCCATACGGCCTCGCTTGGCCCTCCTCCGGTGCAACGGGTTAGGACGATCCGAAAAGGTAAAACGAGCAGGAGGGTGTCTATCCCGCCCCTGTGCTGGTGGAGTCAGCTGCACCTCTGGCTGTGTGCTCTCCGGTGCACCGGGGAGGGCACTGCGAAAGAGAACCTCCGGTGCTGCGTCGGAGAACTGCCCGGGCCACTCAGCGAAAAACTGGTCCACATCGTCCTGGCCTGGGGAGACGCCGTGATGCTGGTAAGTACCTGCAATATTAATATCGTTAGTTCGTTGCATGTCGTCTTCGGATAAACACGATATAAGACCCTCTGCGTACCCGTAGCTGGCGCCATGGAGGAGGCGTACACCCCCTGCGTAGGAGGCGTGAAGTGAACCGGTGTAGGAGGCCCTGCCCAGGCTGAACCCCCTGGCTGCTCCGGGTGAGGCGGTGGAGGACGTGTCCACGTCGGTGCACCAGAGTAGTGCCACGCTGGTCGGGGTGGCACTGGTGGACGAGCAGTCGGAGCGGTGGGCGTGGAGACCGCCGGTAGCCTCGTGCAGGACAGTAGGCTAACGATACGTCTACACCCCTCGTGCATCCGATGCGCAAAGCTAACGCCCTCCTCATGGGTCAGCTGCGCACCACTGGTGAGCCTCTCCAGTACTGTGCCGGAGTCGGCACATAGGGCAGAACCGACGTCAGCCTGGACACAAAGACATGAAATGTTCGATTATCGAAACGACATTACCATTTGGGAATCTTTGAAATGACATGTAACGTACCGCGAGGTGAGCGTCGCGCGCGAAGTGCGCGGGGTACGTGTCCGTCGGAGCAGCGACGTGTGTGGTACGGGTCTGCGGCTGGTACCAGTGAAGGTACCCCGCGTACTCCCTGCTGTCGTACGGGTGGTCCTCCTCCACGCGGTCGTCGAGCGCACCGTCCCACTGATCGACCCAGGGCTGCATATTCAACGACCAGTCCGTGCCTCTTTTCACTCCCTTCGCGCTGTGCCTGCGTATAGAACCATTATGTAATGTGAGATACCTGCGTATAGTAGTAAGTATGTACATATTTACCACAAACGATCACTCACCCGTGCACGTGCCGCGGAAGCGATGGTCCGACTGGTACAGGAACCGGCTGCCGTAGCCCGAACTGCCGCATCACCCGCTGGGGTGCGTAGTCCTCCACGTAGATGAGGTACACGAGCTTCCGGCGGGTGAGCCAGAAAGCCCGGTCACGCCAACAAAATGAGGACAGACCGCCAGGAGCACGGGCCTGCACTGCCGTATCACTGTACCTGCAAGAAAGACAAGTTGTTTAGAATGACGATCGTCAATAAGAAAGAAATAGTTGACTGTGATAATACTTACTCGACGACGGCACCAGATAGAACCCATCGTCGGCCGGTCGACGTCTCCCCCTGGATACATCTCGGGCCCGTACGGACCCATGTCGTCTAGCACAGGTCGTCCGACACTTAAGCGCTTGAACGACCACAACTGCAGTAGCAGGGGACAGCCCGTGAGGATCGAGTTCGCCTTGATCCTCGTGCACGCATCGCACAGCGCGCGGTACGTCGCGGCAAGTACGGCCGATCCCCAGCTGACCTGGTGGGGCTCGCCGTCAGCGATCGCCCTCACATAAGCGATAAGGCGCGCATCCACCGAGTTGCCGTGGCTGGTGGTGAAAAGCACCCAACCAAACAGCCACAGCACGTACGCCTCCAGGTGTCGCGAGACCTGGAGATCGTCTGCCTGCAGAACCATGCGCTCCACCTGAATGCAAAAAAGTTGTTATTAATACGTAATACCACAAATAAGAGCTTCGAAGACACGATCGATTTTATATACCACGTACCCGGTACTGTCAGAGCCACCTAAGTGTCAGCCCATGGGTCTGCGCCTCTCCGAACACGTGGTGGTCAGCAGCCGGTGGAACGACACCCTGGAATCTGGCGAGCAGGTCAGCGCGCCAGTCGGCCGGGGCCTCCGGTAGGAAGGCAGCGTCTCCCGCGATCGGAAGCCCAAGGAGCAGGGACACATCCTGCAAGGTCGGCGTCATCTCCCCGAATGGGAGGTGGAAAGTGTGCGTCTCGGGCCGCCAGCGGTCCACCAAAGCCGTCAGCAGGGAACGGTCGAACGGAAAGCATCGTGATCGCTCCCCGCTCGCCTCGTCCCTGCCCGCCTCGTCCCCGCCCTCGTCCCCGCCAGCGGCTCCATCCTCATCCGTGGCCTGCACCATCCGGGCAAGAGGGAGTAGCCCGGCATCCCGCAGCCTGCAAACAAAGTGAAGGTCAGCACGGAACGAACTTACGGTCGCACTAAACGCTGGAGTAGTGCAAACCTGGCAGTCCAACGAGGGTCGAGTCCCCAGGCCACGCGAGGTGTGCGTGTCCGGACCACTCCCAGCTGAGGCGGCTCGTCCGTGCTCCCCGGTGGCGGGACTAGACGGGAAGCGCGATGAGAGCGGTCCACGTGCTCGTCCAACAGCGCGAACCGCCACTCTGAGTCACGTCCAGCATGAGTCATATCTGCAAAATTTGTACAATAATTTATACATTATATTTTCTACATCTAAATTTCAACACTAAATTTTCTACATCTAAATTTGTACAATAATTTCAACATTATATTTTCTACATCTAAATTTCAACACTAAATTTTCTACATCTAAATTTGTACAATAATTGCAACATTAAATTTTCTACATGTGCATTTAAATACTATATTTTGTACAATAATGCATTATAAATGGTATACAAAATTAAAAACTAAATTTTGTAAACTAAATTTATAAACTATATTTGCTAAACAAAATTTGAAAATTAAATTTCTAAATTAGATTTCTAAAATTAATTTGTAAACTAAATTTCTAAACTATATTTTCTAAATTAATTTTCTGAACTAATTTTCTAAACTAATTTTCTAAACTACATTTTCTAAACTACATTTTCTAAACTAATTTTCTACACTAATTTTCTAAACTACATTTTCTAAACTAATTTTCTACACTAACAAACAATATAATACAACAAAATTACCTGAAAATCGCGCACTCCCTCTCCTCTTCTCCTCCTCTCCCTCTCTTTCTCTCCCCCTCCTCTTCTCCTCTCCCTCCCTCTCCTTTCCCCTCTTCTCTGCGCTGGCCGAACGGAGGAATGCAAACAGTGCGGCGCGCTCGGCGCGTCGCCGAGCGCGGCTTTATATCCCACCTGTAGTCGCCGAACCGTTGGGCGATTGAATCTCAGTCGCCCAACGGTTCGGCGACTTCAGGGAAGTCGCCCAACGGTAGGGCGACTGCAATTAATCGCCAAACGGTTGGTAGACTTTCCAGCTGTCACGGTCTGGTTGGGCGAAAGGCTCCAGTCGCCCAACCATTAGGCGACTGGAGCCTATTTTTGTAAAAAAAATTCCCGCGGGTATATTTATGTAATTTCGAATAAAAAATGGATTATCCGTACAAAAAATTCATGTAAATTACTACTAGTTTCTCCACTATAAGGGAGCAGTGTTGGAAACACAAATAGTACAACATATATTACCCTCGCATAAGAGAACCCTTGAGGAATCATACTGTCTGCCAAATGGCGAGCAGTTTGCCCATTGTAATTTGGTATATTTAAACCGGCTTGCCGGTTACCTAGTAGAGAACAAAAGATCGGCAGATTCCCCGCCTGGACAGCTAGGTGAATTGCAGTGTTCCCATCAAAGTCCTGCATATTCAAGATAGGCGCAAACCTTGGTTGTCGGCAAGCATATGCAACAATGTCATTTCTTTCCTTCTCAACAGCGACATGAAGGAAAGTCCTTCCCCGAAGATCGCATAAATTTGCGCAATTAGGGCACTTTTCAAGCAAACTAATGACTGCCTTGAGCCAAGCTTGCGATGCAGCGGTGTGTATGGGGAATGAACCACTTAGGTCTGGTTTATAAGCTGAAGATGGATTAGCTTCCAGTAGCAGTGAAATAGTTCGTGCTCTCCCCCAAGAAACAGAAAAGTGAAGAGGGGTGCTTCCATGTTTGTCACTTTGTTTTGTGAGGTCCTTGTTCCATTCTAACAACAATTTTGTCATACCTGTAATAGGGCTTTTTATGTCAAATCAAAAAGAGAAAAATACACTTGAAAGACTATGTGAGAAGGTTCATAGTTTTGTTGTGTTGAAACACTACCATTTTGGAGTAGTGAAATTTTGAAATTTACATATTTTTCTTGACAACCTGTAAAAATAGGTGATTTTGAAAAAGTTGAGTTATAGGAAGACTTGATAACCTAGGTCAATGGTTATAAGTTGCATGAGACATGTTATTACTAATTTTAGTCAAGTTACCGAGAACTTATACTCAATAATGATTTCTTTGTCTTAAGATCTGCAGGGTTGCATGAAGACAACCACGGTCAACGGCGAGGGTTGAGACTATGCTTATGGAGAAGTCGAGGCTCAAAACGATGAAGGATATCGAGTCAAATGGTAAGTTCAAGTATGGTACGAGAAAAGCGGGAAAATTACAAATGTACCGCTGTAAAGGTATGCAGTTTGAAAAAAAAAGATACCACCCAAAAGTTAGAGGGTATGTTAAGTTCTAATCAACTCCCAGATTAACGAGGTATCTTTTCTAGAGCTAGCTAGCCGGCGGAACCCACCGACCGCGGTGCGGGAGTGGCAGCGAGCCGGGCGGGCAAGTGGCGGTCGGGGAGCTTGGTTCGGCGGGATGGCAGGGCCGGCCAAGGCGGCGACAGCGACCCAGGCCGGCGGAGATGCAGTCAGCGATCGCAGGGTGGCCTCTGGATGCGGGAGGGCTTCGCACGCAGGCCGTACTTCAGGGTGGCGACGACGGTTCCAGAAGAGCGCCCGGTGGAGCCGACATGGCAGCGGCTGTCTTCTTCACCCTTCCTCTCGATTTTTCTCCCTCAGATCTGTGCCGGTCTCTGGCTATTAACCTCGGCTCGGCCGGCGCGATAGCCAGAGGCCAGCGAGCTCCGGGCTCGTATGGTGGGCGGATGGCTTCTGGCGGTCGAAGCAGATCTGAGGCGGCTCCTCCAGATCAGGTGGTGGCATAGAGCCATAGACCTCGTTGTGCGACACGGATTCTGGATTCTCCGAGCAGAAGCCAAGATCAACACCTCTAGTGAAAGCTTTGCACTATACATCCCCAACTAACTATCAATATTTACTACTGTGGTCGTATAAACCTGACTCGACCATATTGTGCGTGGTCGGAGGTCGTTACGACCACGTTCTGCATGGTCACAGGTCGTTACGATCACGTTGTGTGTGGTCGTTTATGACCACGTTGTGTGTGGTCGGTTTCGACCACGTTGTAAGTAGTCGTTTACGACCACGTTCATTGTAGTCGGTTACGATCACGATGTGTGTGTGGTTGGTTTCGACCACATTGTAGTCGGTTACGACCACGATGTGTGGTCGTAACAAGGCTTGTGTAAGCGGTCGGTTACAACGAGTGTGGTCGTGGACGACCAGTTTGTATGAAGTCGACCAGTGTAGTGTTTGCGTGGTCGAAACTCGAGTGCCGCGGTCAAAGCCAAGATCGGAGAAGCGGTCAAGGAGCAGCTGAAGTGGAAGCCAGTGGCTGAGATCATGTGGCCAGTCGCTCGAGCGGTCAAGTCGGCACAGTGAGTAGTTGCAGGCATCGGCACAGAGAAGTGTGAGTGACACAGATCATACGGCGGTCGGTGAACTGACTGGTCATAGCAGCAGTAGTCGTTAGAGCTCCGGTTGGGCAGCAGGTGCGGTGGAGCACTACAGCTGCTGTCAGCGCTCTGGTTGGGCAGCAGTGGCGGTGCACTCTGCTCAATGTATGCAGTAGTCGAAATGTCTGTATATAAGTCGTAATGTAACTCGAAAGTAGTGAGAGATTTTGGAGAAAAAGCAAAGAAATTGCTCCACTGCGCAAAGAACTCTCTTCTACTAGTAATCTGAGACTCTGTTCTTCCTGAAACACCATAGTCATAGGAACTCTGGCGAGGTCGTAAGTGCATTTGGACGTGTAGATCCGGTACCAGCTTCCAACACTTGGTATCAGAGCACAGTGCATGCCCAAATACTTGCAATTAGAGACGATGGCAACCAGTGCTCAGCAGGCGGTGAGGAGAGCGACGGTTTTCCCTTTCACTACCCGATGCTGACCTCCTCCAACTACACAGCATGGGCGATCAAGATGGAGGCGCTGATGGATGCCCAGGGGATCTTGGAAGCCATCTATCCACCAACTGGAGTGGTTGTGGATGCCAAGAAGGACAAGTCGGCACGGGACTTCATCTTCCAAGCCATATCTGAAGATATTCTTCTGCAAGTGGCAAAGAAGAAGACGACTAAGAAGGTCTGGGACTATCTCAAGACCAGATACCTCGGCGCCAACCTAGTGTAGAAGGCTCACCTGCAAACTCTACAAAATGAGTTTGTGGCACTCTGCATGAACGATGGAGACTCCATCGACGATTTGCCGGAAAGTTGTGCGGGATGGCGAGCAAATACAGTGCACTTGGCTCGACCCTGGAGGATCCCGTGCTAGTGAAGAAGCTTCTCTATTTGGCATCCGACAAGTTCCTCCCCATGGTCGCCTCAATCGAGCAATACCCCGACTTGGAGTCGATGCCGTTTGAGGAGGCCATTGGGCGCTTAAAAGCCTATGAAGAGAGGATCCGACATCGTACTGACAAATCTAGTACCGATGGGCAGCTCCTCACTCACACCGAGTGGTTAACATGGCAGAAGAACGGCGACGGGGAGTTGTCGGTAAGTAACAAGAGTCGAGGCACAAGAAACTTGCAAGGTCTCTGCCAGGGCAGAGGTCGTGGCTGTGGTCGTTGTCGCAGCCACGACAAAGGTCATTCTGCCAGCTCTAGCGGGACACAGAAGCAAGGCGCTGGAGGCGGCAAAGACAAGAGTCACATCCGGTGTTTTAACTGCGACAACAAGGGGCACTATGCCTCTGAATGTCATAGCAAGCGCCAGCAGGAATTGAACCTGACAGAAGGCAAAGAAGAAGAACCAACCTTGATTATGGCCGTGTGTGCGGAGGAGTCGTGCAACCTAGTGCTCTTGAACGAGCAGCAAGTCATTTTGTAGAGTAACCACATGAATGGCAAGAAGATGGCGACGAGCAAGTCGAAACTCAAGAATGGCAAAAGACCGGGATGTGGTATTTGGACAATGGGGCCAGTAACCACATGACCGGGCAACGTTCGTTTTTCACTGAACTCGATGAAAGTATCATCAGGAGAGTAAGCTTCGGAGATGGATCGACCGTGCAGATCAAGGGAAAAGGCTCAATCTTGTTCGAATGCAAGAATGGGGAACAACGGCTGCTGACTAAGGTTTACTACATACCCAGTCTCTGCAAAAACATCATGAGCCTGGGGCAACTGATAGAGGCAGGCACCAAGATTGTACTCGAAGACAACCTGCTCCGAATATACGACCGGACAGGAAGGCTCATGATGAAGGTGGAACGCTCGGCGAGTAGACTGTACAAGGCGCTACTGAGTACTGCCGAACCAGTCTGTCTTGACGTGAGCTTAGCCAAACAGGAGTGGTTGTGGCATGCTCGCCTGGGACATCTAAACTTCCAGGTGATGAAGCTGATGGTCGACAAGGAAATGGTGCAAGGACTGCCCAGGATTGAGTGCCCTACTCAGATCTGTGAAGGCTGTCCCCTGGCCAAGCAAGCTCGACTGTCGTTTCCAAGTCAAGCGGTGTATCGAGCAGACCAGCCTCTACAACTTGTGCATGTAGACTTGTGTGGTCCAATCACACCTCAAACACTAGCCGGGAGCAAGTATTTCCTGCTACTTGTCAACGACTACAGCTGGATGATGTGGCTGTACACTCTGAGGTCGAAGAGTGAAGCAGTCGAAGCCTTCCAGAGGTTCAAGAAACTGGTTGAGAACGAGTTTGGGAGAAAACTAAAGACTCTTAGAACTGATCAAGGGAGAAGTTCCTCTCAAATTAGTTTGCGCAACTCTACAATGAAGAAGGAATTCGATGGCATCTAACCGCACCCTATTCACCACAGCAGAACGGGATGGTGGAGCAGCGAACCGTATGGTGCTAGCAACCACAAGAAGTCTTCTGAAGACCATGGTTGTACCCAGCATATTATGGGTAGAAGCCGTCTGCCATGCAGTATACCTCCTGAACAAAGTCACGACCAAGGCACTGATCGGAGCCACCCTGTATGAAGCCTAGACAGGGAGGAAACCAAATCTGGCACATGTGAGGGTGTTTGGGTGCACCGCAGATGCAAAGGTACTAGGAATCCACTTGAGCAAAGTTGATGCAAAAGCAAGTCGTTAGTTCACCTCGGAGTCGAAGAAGGAAGCAAAGCTTATCGGCTATATGATCCTGTAAACAAGAAGATTGTCGTAAGCCGAGATGTAGTCTTTGAGGAAGAAAGGAAGTGGAACTGGGAGACAGCAAGCTGCGGCGAGGTCGGAGAGACTGCTGATTTCACTACAGCAGATCCTACAATAGAGGCAAACACCTCAGTACAAGGGCTGGAGGACTCAACCACAACCATGACTGAAATGTCTGGTGGCCAGTCACACTCGGGTGAAGGTCAAGGCCCTTTAAGTCCCTCCTCTCCAGAAATAGAGGAAGGGACCGTTAGATATTGACCACTCTCTGAGGTGTACGCAGAAGCACAGCCGGTCGAACTCGACCCAAAGCTGTTGCTGCTGCTGACAACTGAAGAGCCGCAAAGCTATCTAGAGGCGGCAACTTCACCCGAGTGGCAGAAGGCGATGAAGATGGAAATAGAAGCGATCGAGAAGAACAAGACATGGTCGCTCATTGAGTTGCTGACCAGTCACAAAGCAATCGATCTCAAGTGGGTATTCAAACTAAAAAAGGATTCAGATGGGAATACTGTGAAGCACAAAGCACGTCTTGTTGCCAAAGGATACGTGCAGAGATAAGGAATAGATTACGAAGAAGCATTTGCACCGGTGGCGAGAATGGATACGATAAGACTATTGCTAGCACTGGCAGCTCAAAAGAATTGGGAAGTTCATCACCTTGACGTCAAATCTGCATTCCTGAATGGGAGACTCCAGGAAGAGGTCTATGTGAAGCAACTCGAAGGTTTTGTTGTAGAAAACAAAGAGCACCTTGTGTACAAATTGTACAAGGCGCTCTATGGTCTGCGACAAGCTCCAAGAGCATGGAATATCCGGTTGGATAGCACACTGAAGGAGCTCAGCTTTCAGTAATGTCCCCAAGACCATGCTCTCTACAAAAGATGTTCCAAGTTTGAACTCTTGGTGGTCGGAGTGTATGTGGATGACCTGATCGTCATAGGTACAAACAAAGCCCACATACTCTTGTTCAAGCAGCAGATGATGAGGGAGTTCAAGATGAGTGATCTCGAACTCCTCACATATTACCTGGGAATCGAGGTGGAGTAGAAGGCGGGAGAAATTACCCTGAAGCAATCAGCATATGCCAAGAAGTTATTGCAGGTGGCCGGATTGTGGGAGTGTAATCTGGCAAAGTCCCCATGGAACCCAAGTTGTAGCTGAGCAAGGATGAGGAAGGGATACCTGTGGATGCCACTAACTTCCGTCGCATAATCGAAAGTTTGAGGTATCTGACGCAACTTGGCTGGACCTGGCGTACTCGGTGGGGATTCTTAGTAGATTCATGGAAGCACCCATGGAATCCCATCTTCAGGCGGTCAAGCAGGTCCTGAGAAAAGTGAAGGGATCTATCAACTCAAGCCTGAGGTACTCGAAAGGAGGTGAAGGGCTCCTAGCAGGTTATAGTGATAGCGACCTCGCTGGGGATGTGGAAGACAGAAGAAGCATAAGCGGCAATGCCTTCTACCATGACGGGAGCCTGATTGCTTGGAGCTCTTTGAAACAGAGAATGGTCGCACTCTCTTCATGTGAGGCCCAGTTCATGGCGGCGACCGGTGCAGCCTGCCAGGCCCTCTGGCTCAGAAGCTTGTACGGTGAGATCACTAGGAAGAAGCTCGAGCCCGTAACCCTGTTCGTCAACAACAAGTCGGCAATTGCACTCATGAAGAATCCAGTGTTCCATGGCAGAAGTAAGCATATTGACACACACTTTCACTTCATCAGAGAATGCGTGGAAAATGGGCAAATTGTCGTGGAGCATATCAGTACAGAGGAGCAGCGTGCGGACATCCTCACGAAGGCACTTCCCAGAGTCAAGTTCGGCGAGATGCGGGAGTTGATCAGAGGGGTGAGTGCGGACATCCTCACGAAGGTACTTCACAACTTGAGTCAGGTTTAGGGGGGTGAGTGTGGTCGTATAAACCTGACTCGACCACGTTGTGGTGGTCGAAGGTCATTACGACCACGTTGTGTGTGGTCGGAGATCGTTACGACCACGTTGTGTGTGGTCGGAGATCGTTACGACCACGTTGTGTGTGGTCGATTTCGACTACGTTGTAAGAGGTCGTTTATGACCACGTTGTGTGTGGTCGGTTTCGATCACGTTGTAAGTGGTCGTTTACGACTACGTTCGTTGTAGTCGGTTACGACCATGGTGTGTGTGGTCGTAACAGGGTCTTGTGTGTGGTCGGTTTCGACCACGTTGTAGTCGATTACGACCACGGTGTGTGTGGTTGTAATAGGGCCTGTGTGAGTGGTTGGTTACGACTAGTGTGGTCGTGGACGACCAGTTTGTATGAAGTCGACCAATGTAGTGTTTGCGTGGTCGAAACTCGAGTGCCGCGGTCGAAGCCAAGATTGGAGAAGCGGTCAAGGAGCAGCTGAAGTGGAAGCCAGTGGCTAAGACGTGTGGCCAGTCGCTCGAGCGGTCAAGTCGGCACAGTGAGTAGTCGCAGGCGTCGGCACAGAGAAGTGTGAGTGACACAGACCATACGGCGGTCAGTGAACTGACTGGTCACAGCAGCAGCAGTCATCAGAGCTCCGGTTGGGCAGCAGGTGCGGTGGAGCACTGCAGCTGCTGTCAGCGCTCTGGTTGGGCAGCAATGGCGGTGCGCTTTGCCCGGTGTATGCAGTAGTTGAAATGTCTGTATATAAGTCGTAATGTAACTCGAAAGTAGTGAGAGATTTTGGAGAAAAAGCAAAGAAATTGCTCCACTGCTCAAAGAACTCTCTCCTACTTGTAATCTGAGACTCTGTTCTTCCTGAAACACCGTAGTCGTAGGAACTCCGGTGAGGTCGTAAGTGCATTTGGGCGTGTAGATCTGGTGCCAGCTTCCAACAACTACTACTTCCATTAGTGTGCATTGATGCGATGGAAGAAAGCAACTGATGATATGCAACAATGATAAGCAAACAACGTATGGATGAATCAAGGTAGCTACAGGCACGCACCTCTGTCTCGGAGAACAGCAATATGCAAGGCATTTTGCCCGTCCGGTCCAGAGAATGCCAACTGATTGTCTATTCTATGCAGCTCCTCTGCAATGTCCTGGTGTCCTAAAAAGATAGCAAGGTATAGAGGCGAAGTCCCTATACCTGGAACACGAGCCAGCTCTGGGTACTCCGCCAATAGCCTGTTGACTAAATCCATGCTTCCAATGCGGATTGCCTCATGCAAGACCGTCTCTCCTCTCTTGTTCTGCTTGCTCAGTACAGTCCTCACCCTCTCATTCCCGCCTTCCTCTCGTTTAGCCAAATCTATGAGATGACATACCGTCGCAGTGTTCCCAGCCTTGGCAGCGCAGTGAAGGGGCGTTTCCCCCCTCTTGTTTGGCGCATCCAGGAGGTGTCTTGCCTTTTCGTAGATCAGGTCTGAACATGTGATACATGACCCCTTTGTTGCTACTTCATGCAGTGCAGAGTTCCCCTCCATGGTGACTCCTCCCAGGTGGAGAGACGCAAATTGGTCATCACCATCTGCAAGCATAGCAGCAGAAGATTGACGCCTAGGCTCGCCCGAACTTGAGCTTGACCATGCGTTGGTGTCGTCGGCTCCGTCCCCAGCATCAACGACGCCCTGAGGTGCAACCACAGTTGGTTGCGGCGTCGGCCTATCTCCCCCATTAAGAAGATTCTTTAGCTCCACGCATTGGTTGGATCTGATGGCCATTAGCAGCTCGGGATGCATGACCACAGCCGGCAAGTCGCCGGTGCTTGCCTCCAGCTCGGGATACATGGCTACCGTGAAGGGCCGCAAATCCTCATTCGCTGTAGCATTGCTGGATCGAAATCGGCAACAGAGGGAGGGGTGAATGTTGTTTTTTTTAAATCGCTCCCAAAATATCCACAAGAAATCTCGATTCTCCAATAGCTATAAAAACTATGAAGAAGGTGAGCAGTAAATATCAAAAAGATTGAGCAATATTTCTACTGACACACCTAACAAAAGAAGAAGTGCATTGCAGCCGAACTAAATGAATACAAGTAATAGGTCTCAATTTCCAGTTGGTCTCAATGTAACCATACACTTAGTGCAGCCTAAAAAGAGCATAAAAGAGAGATAAACTACTAGTCAAAACTAACCAGGCATCCTGCACAACATAGCATCCGAGGGGAACAAACCAACAGAGAAATAAAAACCATTTGCCTTTTGATATCTCAGACCATACACCTGCTCGGCCAAAAGAGACACAAAAAAAAACTGAGATTGCAGGCCGAAAATAAGATCATAACAGCAAAGCTGAGACAGCTAGAAACTGCAGAAATAAAATGATCGGAACAGAGAACACGGCAGATCCAAAAAGAAGGAAAACATACTAAAATGAACCACCCATCACATGGAGTGCTTATCCTCTTAATCTGGCTCTACAGTACATGAGACAAAGACTTTAAAGTAGTACTAGAGTGCTTCACACGCCAACAAAAAAGAGAATAAAGGACCAGTGAGATATCATGTGATGGACCATGATTTTCACGTTTAGTTCCTCTTCAGATTTCTTAACAGAGATCGGCTGAGAACTGCAAAAGAAAAAAAATGTAACCAGGCGCACAGCCTTCAACAGAGAGTATCTGACTGGAGAGAAAGAAAACTGAGCGACTGGAATTAATTTCTCCTGAGAAAACTCGAAAGCAGCCGCAGCAAAAATTAAACAAGAGATACCGAAAACAAAAAGATTAGAGAATCAAACATTTTTTTTAAACAGAAGAACAGAACTGGGCTCAAGAAGGCAGAACTCAACCGAAAACAGTAAGTGCTAAAACTCTGGAATAAAAGTTGAAGACAAGACCCAAATCACAGAACAACTCAAGATAGTATATCTCAGCAGAAATAGAGACAGGGAAGATTTCATAAGGATGAATGCTTACAAAGTTTCTTCCCAATTTCACATTCTTGAGAAACACACACAAGAGAATCAAACTCAAAAATCTCACGCAGGAGACAAAGAGAAGACTAGACACCCTTGCTGCTACTCTCTTTCTCTCCTTTATCTCAACAACTTCTGATCAACTAAAGCCTAAAACCAAACCTACCTCTCAAAGGCTCTTTTGACTAAAGCAAACCCTAACTCTCTCCCAAAACCATGAGGAGGCATGTAGCCCCTCCAATCATATTTATAGCCCTTTGCTAACGGGTCTTCAACCCGTTACGCCGGCTAAACCCGAACGGAACCGTCTCCCGCCTGTGCAGTCTCGTGAAATTCCCAATTCGCCCCTCCTGCACCTTCCGAGAAGCTTCCGCGCTCATTGTCGTCCACGACTCGCAACCACACGAATCTCCGCCGTCTTCGACACATCCGACCGTTCTGACCTCGACACCGCCTGTGTCTAGTCCGGTCACCTCGTGTCTCGCCACGAATCCGCTTCGACATCCTGCAGTCATCACAAACAAGAAACATATCAAATAGCGCCGCTCGATACATGAAAGTATAAAAGCATCAATGACCCTCATTATGCAAGAAGTAGCCCAAACCTGTCAAATCGACATAATCTGCATTCTAACCACTTTGACTAGGTTTGACCAAGTCCGACCAACGCCGATTGCACCACGCAACGACATGGTCCGAACCACTCAAACCAAACTCGACTCACAAAAACCGATGTCAATTACTCATCACACACACGAGATGATCACCACATGGTCTCTCACGACCGGATTCCAAGGTTGCACTTCGCCTCTCCACGGCATCACCACTTCCAGGAGCAAGCTCTGGATCCTCCTTTGCAGAACGCACGTCTCGTCTGCAGGTTGCTTTCTGTGTGCACAAGCTATTTGTGTGTGTTCAAATCATACGATAGTGCCCACACTTGTGCTCAGTTGGGTTGAATTTTGGTAGCTTATGACTAAATTTTTACTATATTTGACTAAAATTACACTATAGCTGATGGTTACTTATTTAATATAATTAAATTTTAAAAAATTAACAATAGAAAAAATGGGTTAGCCCATCGTATATAATACAAATAAATACAGAAAAAGAAATGGCAAAAAAAAGCTTAAAATAAGCTGAAAAGATAGAAAAAGACGAAATTTAGAAATAGTAAAAAATAAGCTAAAAGCCAGAAATCCAAGTCCAAATGAGAAGCACAGTTGTGCATTGAAACAAAATCATTTATTAATTAATTCAACCACTTGAAATTATTATGTACTAGTCAACACCGCGTGAATGTGCATGGGCCACGTGTTTTGAATAGTGTTTTATTATAAATCACTTTAAATTTTACATTAATGATATAAATTGAGATAATAAAATTTCAGTTTGAAAATTTAATTCGAATTTTTGTGTATTACAATTCTTGAAATTTAAAAGCTTTAGTTTTCTAATTTTATATAGATTGCATAATATAGCTTTTATTTATTTTTAAAATTTATTTAATTCATATAGCACAGTTTTCTAGAATTTTTATACCAAGTAAAGAAATATATGCTTAATTCAATTATATAACTATTTATTCTTGAAAAGCATGTAATTATTTTTGAAGAGGTCGTAATAACAAGAAAAAAAGATCGCAAAAGAAAAGTCTCAAGAGCACTTATTATCGAAGATAACATCTCTTGTTATCACCACAGGCCACGGCAGGACCTTGGCAATCCACGACAGGCCCGCTGGACCCTTATGCGTGGGGGGTTTTTTTTTTTTACTTTTAGCCTGCTTTGGTTTATGCGGTCTAGTAACTAAGTTTTAAATAATGTGTTTTTTAAAACAGGATTAACAAAAAAATTTATAGTAAAAAGTATATTAAGTTCAGCTGCATCAGCCAAAATCGCATGTGACTATTTTTCACTACATACTGCTTCTCATGAGCCCTAAGCCACAGACTAAAAAAATCCATCTTATATATAACATGAAACAAGATGACAAAAACTATAGAAAATGATTAGCGTCCAAATGTTTCGATCCAAGCACTAGCATCATATGCTATACTCAACCGTCTGATTATTTGCTCTAGTTTTCCCCCTCGAGCTCCTCACGACATTACCTTCCTCTCATGACCATTGCCTTCTTGCGTTTAGAAATTTGCGCGCAACATATTTAACTCTAATGGTTTATCTAGTTCAAAAGAAAAGGATAATCCAAAATAACCGAGACCTTAGACTATCATACTCCTCTCCCTCATAGCTAGTGCAATAATAATTAACTATAAAATCACAACAAAATAACCACCAAATATCTGCAACAAACAAATCAATGAACCACAACAATGTGACAAAAGAAACACAATGAATAAGCATCAAATCATAATAGATGGGTTGAGCTACATAAGAATTTCTAGAAAAATGTTACAGCAACAATCCAAATTAATAAGAGCAACAATTGAAAGAAGAGAACGCAACATTTCAAAACCTCAAATGCAACATTTAAAATTTTTTGTTGCAACAATAAAAATAAATAGATAAAACATTTTGAAACACCTATTACAACAATATGAATAACCTCCTACAACATTATCTACATACAAATAGATGAAATATCTCAAAACACTTATTTGCAACATTTGAATGATCTACTGCAACATTGCCTTCATAGAGCGATAACTTGCCTTTTCTTCTCTATCAACCATAGCTGTCACACTTGCGAAGTTTGCTTCTAACCGTGGCGGAGCCTTTGAGTATGAGTGATGGCGGCCTCAAAAGGGGAGGCCTTGGCTTGGGACTTTGGTACAACATGAGTGGTAGAGAGGAGAGAGGGCGAGGATGAGATCATATGGCCATAGCTATGTGTGATTAGATAGAGAGGTGGGAAAGAGAGAGAGAGTAGGAAGAAGGCTAGAGAGAGGGTACATGCTATGATATGTAGGGATAGCTATAGTGGGGAGACAAAAGTGGAGTAGGATATGGTCAGGTAGATGAGAACAAGCCACGTCCATGTCTGGATTGCTTGTTTTGTTTGGATGAAAGAGTCAAAGCAATATCCAAACTATATGACATTGAAGGACCATGTGAGAAGAACCTGTTTAATGTTGCGATGAATCATTGCAATTTTTCTGGAGTGGTTATTCGATTTACCAAAAGATTGCATTTTGTTTGGGTTGTTTTCTAGAATTTTTAGGAAAAATGATAGTACTGTAGGTATTGGTGTGGTCATACCACAAGGCGTTAGAACTGTAGGTGTTGGTGTCATACTACAATATGGTAGCACTGAATTTTACATGACGGTATATTATTTCTAGAGAGGTCTATTTCGGGATTGTAAGGTGCGGTAGTACTATCCCAGGGGAGCGGTAGTACCGCAGTGCAGTAGTATCACCTTGAAAGGAGCGATACTATCGGATTTTGCAAAAAAATATGGTTTTGGGGAATTGAATCATGGATTGAGTTTGGCTTGACCAAGGTCAGTGGATATATATTGCATGAAGCATGTGTTAGATAACGTAGGTCAAGTTATGAAGAACTTATACCTGAAAACGATTTCTTTGTCTTAGGTGTGCAGGGTTGCTTGGAGTCAACTGTGGTCAGCGGTGAGGATCGGGGCTAGGCTCATAGAGGAGTTGAGGCCCAGAATGATCAAGAATACCGGGCGAGATGGTGAGCTCAAGTATGGTACGAGAAAGGCGGGAAATATTAAAGGCGAGTTCTAACGTCGAGATTACACCATGAGGCTTGGACGGTCCAAGTGAGTCATGGTTCATGGAACCAGGACGAGAAAGACTTCGCGACATGTGGTATGCTAGTAATACACCCATACGTGGCAAGCATGATGATTGTTTGCAATGGGAGACGAAGATCGAGTCAACGAGGAGTATTTTGGTAGTTTGGCCAAAATACTAGAAATCACCTTGGATCAAAACCACGGCGCATGAGTGGCACTTAGGAGAGCAATTTAGGTCAAGGTAGAGCTGATTTGATCAAGATGGATCAAGGCTACGGATTTAGCAGATACAAGCTTATGCACTTTGAAAAGCATGTATAAGTGAACATGTGTGAGTAAAATCCATTTGTGTGGGGTTAATGGATTTTTCTTATTGTGCTAACTGGATAGTATCTACTAAAAGTTAGAGGTGGCTGGTTAGCCCACCTATAAAAGCGGGTTGGGCTGGACATATGGTTAACCAATCAACCCATCTCTCTTGTGCCTTCATGTCTAAGTTAGGGTTTCAGAATTGAGTGTCTTGTGTGCTCTCTATCCTCCAAGGTGGATTGGTTGTAAAACTTATCTCCTCAAGTAAGCAATACATCAATATTTATACACCTACATGAATCTATCATGTCTTGATTGATTTGCTTTTGTTTTATTTGGTTTTGATGTTTCCTCTTCCTTCATCTTAATCTTGCTATACTAAGGACGTGAATGAGATGAAAATAACCCCTTGAAATCAATCTCCAATCATCTAGGCACTTCGATAGCAAGTTCATCAAGAAACCCAGTTTTGCTTGGTTTGGCCTCTTTGAGCAATTTCATGACCTGAGGGTTTTTGGTTTGATTTTTTCAGTGTTTTAACTTGTTGTGACATGTGGGAACATATATAGATCCATCTTGGTCATCATCTACCCACGAGCAAATTGTATTCACCGCTTTGGATTTTTGATCGGTTTTGATGCAACATTCCTTCAAACTAAAAAAAAGTCTCAACTTAGGCCATGATTTTCATGAACGTTTGTTGGAATAGGTTTATAATACCCTAGAGAAGATTTCTGCAAAATTTTATATTATTGGATCTATGGATCAAAAATTCTATCGATTTTGGTTTTTGAAATCATGCTGAAAATACTATTGTTGGACCGAAATGGCGACAGAGGGGGGGTGAATGTCGATCTTTAAAAATCGCCCCCCAACAAATATCTTCTTCTCCAGTAGCTATGGGAGCTATGAAGGAGAAAAATAAGCCCTCACTGGAAATCACAAAGACACTGAAAATCTAGACCCAGAAGGAAGCAATCAAGAAAAACAGATTCAGCTCAAATCTGACCTCGAGCGGTAGTACCGCTTGGTCGAGCGGTAGTACCGCTGAGCGGTAGTACCGCTGGTCAGAGCGGTAGTACCTTTGAGCGGTAGTACCGCTCCCCGAGCGGTAGTACCTCTCGAGAAAAACAGCAAACAGGAAATTCAGAAAAAAGAGAGATTCGCACCGATTCTTGGATTCTTGGCTTGAGAAACTTTGAGGATAGCTAGGGAACACTCCCAGAAGACTAAGCCAAAAGACAATAACAAGAAATCCACTCCAAGAATCAAGAATTTCATATTTGGGTAAAAATCTGAATTCTTGCACGACCCGAGCCAAAAATCAAATTGCTCCCAAACGGTTGATCCTTTGGCTATGAAATTTTGAGGATAGCTATAAGATAGCCTCTGGATCCTCCATGCCAAATTTCAAGCCATTACAACAAGGGGAACACTGGGAGCACCAAAACCCTAGAAAAGCAAAGCTTGAACAGGGGAGGTCAAAAAGGCAAAACTGAGATTAAAACCTTGTCTCTGGGATTTTAATTGATCAAATGATCTTGAAGCACTATCCCATCATGGAGCAACCCATTTTACACCTCCACAGCAAGCAAGAACTCGAAAATCAAAATCTCAAGAAATCCACCAAAAGAGCATCGAAGGAAGAACAGAGAGCACGGGAATAAAAACTTCAAATTTTCATTTCTTGGATCACAAAGAATACAGAGGAGTCCCGATACCCCGACTTGATACAAAAGGAAAGATTACAAGCTCTCAACTCAACCCATCCTCTCCCTCTCTACTCAAGAACACAACTCAAGAACACATGAGGGAGGGAGCACTCAGGAACACATCGATGGAGGACAGAACAGCCCTCTGCCTTCTCCACCCACTCTCAACAACTAAAGCCTAAAGCCTAAAGCAACCACTAAAGACTCTTTTGACTCTAGCAAACCCTAATTCCACCTCAAGTGCTCAAGGAGGGCATGCAGCCCCTCCTCTCCTTTTATAGCGCCTGGCTAACGGGCCTCCGCCCCGTTACGCCCGCTACGTCCAACGGAGCCCGCTCCCGCGTGTGCAGCCTTGCGAATTTCCCGATTCGCCCCTTCTGCACCTTCCGGGAAGCTTCCGCGCTCCTTGCCTCGCACGCCTCGCAACCACCTCGAGTCCACGTCGTCTTCGACACATCCCGACCGTTCTGACCTCAGCGCCACCTGCGCCTAGTCCGGTCCACCGTGTCTCGCCACGACTCCAACTCGACGTCCTGCAGTCACACAGACAAGAAACACGTCAAATAGCACCGCTCGACACATGAAAGCGTAAATACTATTACACTTACCACAGATGAAGTCAAAACCTGTCAAAACATTAGAATATGCATCCTAAACCCAAATGACCAGATTTGACCAAAGTCCGACCGAGCCCGATTGCGCCACGCAACGACTCGACTCCGAACCACTCAAACCAAACTCGACTGACCTAAACCTTTGTCAATTACTCATCACTCTCATGGAGCACGACCACATGGTCTCTCAATCTCCCCCTTGATGAGTCTATTGACAAACGCAGAAAAAGCATTAAGAAGAGTTTGATTTTGAAGAATCCAACATGGTCCAAAGAATGAAATGAAGCTAATGACCATGTCGACAGAAGGAACACTAGAGCAACAACTGAAAGAGCAAATTGATCTACAAAGCTCTAAACTGTTCCCAACAGACTTTTTCTTCTCTATTCTCCCCCTTTTGGCAATAAACGCATCAAGATGCAATAGAGAGAATATGACATGTCAATGGATGAATATGGCTGAAGTTTGTTTATTTAAGCATTTAGAGCCATGAGAATTATCCATATTGACCATAATGAGATACACCAAGCCATAACTCTATAAAAAGCTATCTAGATCATGACCTGACATGTATAAGCTAGCTAGAACACATAGATGACAATCTGAAATATAGTGCATTAAGTGAGAATGCCAAGTCATCAAGAGGTAAAGTCTAACTAGAGATACCCAAGGATGATGCCGGCCATGTCAAGTAAGCTAAGCGGAACCAAGAAGCTAATATTGAGACCAACTAGAGTGCTATGCTCAAGAATGAAACATTGGCGCAAGTACTTGGTTCTTTTTGTAGCTTAAGCAATTTGAGCACATAAGACATTGTCTTTTTAAAGCTCATGGTCGTTTCTAACCCAAATTTTGTTTATGTGCTAGATCTCAAGCCTTATGCGACTACTCCAAGCAAAAAGCTTAAGAAGATAGTCTAGGTCATCCAAAACTCCCCTGAGTTCATGCCTAGTGCAATGGCAAGCCGTCTCATGAGAAAGAATTGGTGAAATCAGTTTTTTCGCACAAAAGAGATTTTTTTTTGTGCTAGATCTCAAGCCTTATGCGACTACTCCAAGCGAGAAGCTTAAGAAGATAGTCTAGGTCATCCAAAACTCCCCCTGAGTTCATGCCTAGTGCAATGGCAAGCCGTCTCATGAGAAAGGATTGGTGAAATCAGTTTTTTCGCACAAGAGAGATCCTTTTTTTTAACATATTGTACTACCTCATGCTACATCAAGAGACTAAAATAGCTCAATCTAAGGCTCAATAAAAGATTCAACGCTCAGCTAAGCCTAGTTGACATGGCATGAATCATAAAGAGATAACTCCAGAAAGACTAAACTCAAATGCTAGCATGACAAGTTTTACTTCAAGTTGGGCAATTTTAATTAACTTATCATGGTAAAAGCTAGTCTACACATATGAAGTCATGATCAATCTAGCATATAAGGCACAAATCATGGCAAGGTGTAAAGCATTGTAAACATGTCATAACAGGATAATAATCAAGGCTCAATGTAGTTATATTACAATGCGAAATGCTAAAATGCAGAAAAAATCCAGCTCCCCCTCAACATGACATGCAACTTTTAGTTCAAGTTGAGTTAAGTCACAATTAAGCTCCAGAAGCTCCCACATGAACTCTCCCTGAACCAAAGCAATAAATCGAGAAGCTGGCAAATAAAACCAAAACAGGCAGTCCTTAAAGCATAGATAAGATATAGAGACAACTATGGCTCAGACTGACTCTCATCTACCCCATATGACTCCAAGACAATCAGCTAACAGTAAATCACACACTAGAGAGCAAACACGTACCCTGTCTACCCGAGGGTGGCCCAACCCTCGCTAGAACCTACAAGAAGTGAGTGAGCTCGACCTAGTGAGATAAGAAGCAGCTAATCCTGGAAGCACAAGATAAGAGTTAGAAGTCTAAGCATCTCGGCAAGAGAAGCACTCTAACCTATGCTGGAAGGACTAAACCCAAATGCACCCCGAGTGCAATGCAACAGAAATGAGACAGAAGCATAATCAATATAGTAAAGCAGTAAAGCCCAAAACTCCCCCTCACTACAGTCCATAAGGACAAACCACCCCAAGCTCTCCCCGCAGAGCTGAAAACCTCGAACTATCCAATGGCTTGGTGAAGATGTCAGCCAACTGGTGGTCACTCTCCACAAACTGGAGCACTATATCGCCCTTCTCTACATGGTCTCTAAGGAAGTGAAAACGGATATCGATGTGCTTGGTCCGAGAGTGTTGCACTGGGTTCTTAGCAATGTTAATCGCAGAAGTGTTATCACAAAAGAGTGGAACACTGTCGATAACTAACCCAAAGTCCCGCAGGGTCGAAGCCATCCAGAGTACCTGACTGCAGCAGCTGGCTGCAGCAACATACTCGGCCTCTGCGGTGGACTGCGCAACACCGGACTGCTTCCTCGAAGACCAAGAAACGAGAGAAGTGCCAATAAATTGGCAGGTGCCAGAAGTGCTCTTCCTATCTATCCTACAGCCAGCGAAGTCTGCATCCGAGAAAGCTCTCAAGGAAAGACAGGATGAGGAAGAGTACCAGATACCATAGTCAATGGTAGCTCGAAGGTATCGAAAGATGCGCTTCACCGCCTGGCGGTGAGATACGCGAGGAGAGGCCTGAAAACGAGCACACAGACACACAGAGAAGTGTATGTCTGGTCTCGAGGCAGTGAGGTAAAGAAGGGAGCCGATCATACTTCTGAACTCTTTCTGATCAACTGGCTCGCCATCCTCATCTGGGTCAAGATAGGCTGTCGAAGCCATGGGAGTTGACACCGGCTTACCATCACTCATATCGAAGCGCTTCAGGAGGTCACGAGTGTACTTTCCTTGATGAAGAAATGTACCCTCCCGAGTCTGCTTAATTTGGAAGCCAAGGAAGAAGGTCAACTCACCCATCATACTCATTTCAAACTCGGTGCTCATGACATCCGAGAACTGGGAAACCAGAGTATGGGAAGAGCCGCCAAAGATAATGTCATCGACATAGATCTGGACGAGCAGAAGGTCAGCGCCAAGCCGGCGGATGAACAAGGTCTTATCAACTTTACCCATTTCAAACCCATGACTCAACAAGTAGGACTTAAGCCTCTCATACCACGCCCTGGGGGCCTGCTTAAGTCCATACAACGCTTTGGAAAGCTTAAAGACATGGTTTGGGTATTTGGGGTTTTCGAAACCAGGAGGCTGTCGGACGTAGACCTCTTCCTCAATAAGGCCATTGAGAAAGGCACTCTTGACGTCCATCTGATAAAGCTTGAAACCCTTAGAAGCTGCAAAGGCAAGCAGGATTCTAATGGCTTCAAGTCTAGCTACAGGGGCAAAGGTCTCCTCAAAATCTAGACCTTCAACCTGGGAGAACCCCTGAGCAACCAGTCTAGCCTTGTTTCGAATAACCACTCCATCCTCGCTCTGCTTGTTCTTGAACACCCACTTAGTCCCAATAATATTGTGACCTCGCGGGGGCTCGACAAGCGTCCAGACCTTGTTCCTCTCGAAATTTTCTAGCTCCTCATGCATGGCATTGACCCAAGACTCATCAGATAAAGCATGAGAGACATCTTTGGGCTCAAAGGAGGCAATGAAAGCAGAATGGAGACAGAATTGAGATAAGCCAGATTTTGAGCGGGTAACACGCTCGAAAAGATCTCCAATGATCTGCTCTGAAGGATGAGCTTTCTGGATATGTCTAGGAGGTCCAGGATGAGATGAAGAAGTGGCCTCTATCTCGTGAGCTGACGAGGTAGGAACAGAGCCACCAGCTCCAGAAGAAGCAGAAGGCATGGGCTGATCACCTCGAGGTGCGGTGGAAGACGGCACCTCAAGGGGTGGATGAGGGACAGGATCAGGTAGACAACCGTCGTCTCCATCATCCTCATCATCCACAAAGATGGTCTCGGACTGCTCTAAAGAACCTGAGATATCGGGCCTAGTCCCCGGACTGGCCTCGTCAAAGGTCACCTCACAGGTCTCTACCATTTTACTAGACTCGCAGTTCCAGACCCTATAAGCCCGCGAAGAAGGCGAGTAACCTAGAAAGATTCCATCACAAGAACGTGACTCGAACTTGTCTAGGTTCCCAGACTTCAAAACAAAGCACTTGCAACCAAACACACGAAAATGAGAGACGCTAGGCTTTCGCCCATATCTCAGCTCATAAGACGTGCGATGCAAGTGTGCCCGAAGAAAAACTCGATTTGAGACATGGCACGCGGTGGCTATAGCCTCAGCCCAAAACTTCCGCGGTGTAGAGTACTCATCAAGCATCGTACTGGCCATCTCAACCAAGGTACGGTTCTTTCTCTCCACAACGCCATTTTGCTGAGGGACGTGCGGAGAGGAGAACTGATGCTCTACACCTGTCTCACCACAGAAACTCTCGAAGTAGGAATTCTTGAACTCCGTGCCATTGTCACTGCGGATCGCTCGTAAGGCACCTGGGAGCTCTACAGAAAGCCTACTGAAAAGACCTCGGAAATGCGAAAACGTCTCATCCTTCGAGGCTAAGAAAAACACCCAAGAATACCTCGAGAAGTCATCGACCACAACAAGAACATACCACTTCCCTCCCGCTGACTGCACTCGAGCTGGTCCAACTGTGTCCATGTGGAGCAGCTGTCCCGGTGCATCGGTCATAGTAACTGTGACCGGAGGGTGAGAAGCGGCAACCATCTTGCCGTGCCGGCATGGAGAGCAAACAAGGTCTTTGACCATCTTGAGTTTCGGCAGACCACGAATGAGGTCGTGGCCGCTAACTCGGGTCAAATGGTCAAATCCGATATGACCAAGTCTCCTATGCCAAAAAGAGAGGTCGCGGGACTCAGAAGCAACTAAACACCTAAGAGAATCACCAGAAGACTCAGAAAAATCAGCACGAAAGATCCTCCCAAAACGAGAAATCCCGCAAACCAGACTACCCGAAGAATCAAGAATTTTGCAATTGTTTTTCTTGAAGCTCACCTCGAAACCGTCATCGGTAAGCTGAGAAACAGAAAGCAAATTGTACTGCAGCTTACTAACCAAGGCAACATCTTTCAAAATGAAGGAATCATTAATGCGCACAGTACCTTTGGCGATGACGCGCCCAGAAGAAGCATCTCCGAAGGTGATCGTCTCATCACCTGGAGCACGGGCAAGGGAAGAAAACCAACGGGAATCTCCGGTCATGTGTCGTGAACACCCGGAGTCGACGAGCCAAACCTTTCCCTTCCCTGCCCGGCGAACCTGAGTCAACGAGAGAGTAAAGTCTCAGTACTGGGATAAATCAAAAGTGATTTTGGCACCCAATACTGAGTAACACGTGGAGCAGATGAAGTAGTCAAACACGACTGACCTCTATCTACCCTACGCTCTCCGTGACTCAAAGCAGAAGGTCTGTGAGCAGACCTGAAGCTGTTGCGGGGTCCGACTGCTACGGGAGAGCGAGTCGGAACACCGGCAACATGCTGATCACGCCGCGGGTAGCTATCTCGATGGAGAAAACGAGATCTACCCTCAGGACGGCGGAAGTCACGAACAGGAGCAGCATGAGAACGAAAAACAGAAGACTCAGAAAAACCAAGTCCTCGATGCTGCCCAAACCCATCAACAGCAGTAAACCTAGACCTCGTGCTGGTCCTAGGTGCACTCAGGATCTGGGGTTGACCCTGAATACGCCTAGGAGACTCAACACGGTCTCTACGCGCGATCTTGGCGCGCCTGAAGCATCGATCAACCGTGTGTCCATCCTTCTGACAGAAGGTGCAGTGATACTTCATCCTCTAAGAGGTAGAAGTAGCACGGTCAGGCTTCGCCTTCTGAGAGGCCGAAGCAGCAGGTGCAAACACTTTGCTGTCAGAAATCCCCTGGACATAGCCCGCTGACTTAAATTGGACTTTCTCGGTCCTGGGCTCGGTCTCGATCACACCTGGTGCTATGGGTCTGAGCACAGCAGGTGGATGCTTCCTCATATCCTCATAGAAATCATATCCTAGACCCTGATTGAACTTGCAAATCTTGGATTGGTCTAGAATAAGATTAAGCTTCTTCTTGCCTCCTACAAATCTCTCGAGAGTGTTCATAAGATACTGACACTCCCGAAAGAGAGAGGTGCAAGAAGAGCAGGGGGAAGAGGGAACAGCAGGAGGTAAGGGAGCAGATGAAGAACCAACAACAGAGGGAAGAATGGCTTGTGCACGCACAGCCGACTCTGAATGGACAGTCCTACTGCTAGTCAGTTGGTTCACGTTCCTAGGCGTCTCCACCTTACCCTGGGGCTTCTCCCCCTTCTCAGCACAAATAGTACAAGCAGTTGGTGCCTTCACTAGTTGATCCTTAGTTAGCTTCACACATTTGTCATTCAAGGCAACGAGTTCAAGTTTTAGTTTATCACAGCTAATGCAAGGTGAGCTAACAGGATCCTTAGTCGCGAATTGAGCCATCCTCTTATTAGTGTCAATCATTTCTTGAAACTGTTTTGAGACAGATTCAAGTTCAGCAGTTAATCTAGGACAATTCAAACATGAATCAATAGGCTCAAGTAAAGAAGCACACAACTCAGCAATCTTGTGATCTGCCCGTTTTAGGTTCATCTTTAAATTATTGCAATTTTCACAAGACTCGGGCAGATCAAGGAGCATGGCATAAGGTCCTCTAGCAGCAATGTCCTTAACCTCACATGAGGTGGGAGAAGTAGTCTCATCAGTAGTAAGTAGGGTAATAGCCATCCTACTCAATTCTAACTCAGCAAGCAGACTAACATTCTCCACCTTAATAGAATCAAGCTCGGAGGACACACTATCATGCGAGGTCCTTAACTTCTCCAAATCACCCAGCAAAGCACAACATGTATCACAGTCGTCACGGGAGGGAGCAGATGTAAGAGAAGTAAGCTCCCGTGACAGTCTATCTACTTCCTTCTCTAACTCGGTACACCTAGTCCTAGCTCTAGCATGAAAACCTCCTAGCTTAAGGAAAGCTTCATTAAGTTGGTCATAGGAGGGACATACCTCGTCCGAGTCGGAGTACAGCTCGCTGTCGCTGAGTTCGCCCTCGAGGGCCATGAAGCACATGCCGGAGAAGTCGTCGCCGCTCTTGGGATCTTGGTCACCCGTCCCGTCGTCATCGCTCCATCCCTCCACCTCGCTGAGGTCGAGGTCGTCGAAGGCGGTGAGGACGCGGTGAAACAGCTTCTTGGCCTTCCCAAAGTCGCGGAACTTCTTCTTTCCCGGCGTCTGAGCTGGAGGCTTCTTGTTGCGGTTCTTGTCGGTGTAGTCGATCTTGCCCGAACCGCCGTAGTCGTTCTTGCCCTTCTCCAGCTTGGGGCAGTTTGCCCGAATGTGGTTGGGGCCACCACACTCGAAGCAAATCACGGGTCCTCCTCTCTTTCTGTCTCTCCTACCCTTGTAGGCATGTGAAAACCTTCGGGCTAGGAGGGCCAGCTGATCATCCGCAAGCTGCTCTAACTGATCATCAGTTATGTCACAGAGAGCAGCAAGGGAGAAACCGCAAGAAGACTCAGAAGAGAGACCAGAAGCTGAACTGGGATCGGTGACCAAAGCCATCGACTGTGACTTCGACCTACGAGAGACAACGTCAATCTCGTGAGTCTTGAGGCGCGAGTACAGCGCGTCAAGAGTCAAGGTCGAGAGGTCTGTCGTGTCTTTGATGGTGGTCACTTTCATCTCCCACACTCGCAGATCGAGTGCCGCAAGCATCTGACGAGCGTTGTCCGAGTCGGGGTATGTGAGACCGACCGCTCGGAGGTTGCTCAAGATCTTGTGAAAACGTGCGAAGCACTCATCTAGGGACTCACCAGCAAGCATCTCGAATTTGTTGTATTCGCGCTTGAACTGGTCCTGTCGAACCGTCTTGATCTGGGTGGTGCCCTCATGGTATGCGTCGAGGGTCACCCAGATATCGTAGGCGGATGACAGGTGGGAGATGCGATCGAACTCGCTACGACTCAGGCCCTGGATAATGATGTTCCTTGCCTTAGCGTTTGCCTCAACATCATGCATATTCCCAGCATTGATGTTCTCATCGGCCGGAACAACAAACCGGACCTTGACCTTGCGCCAGATAGCGTACCCCTGAGCCTGGATGTATGTCTCCATTCGGCTCTTCCAGAAGGGGTAATCGATGCCATCGAAAACGGGCGGCTTGGTCGAGTACTTGTCCGTCGCCATGGCTCTTGAGACCGGTTAAGATCTATGAATTAGAGCTAACCGGCTCTGATATCAATTGTTGGACCGAAATGGCGACAGAGGGGGGGTGAATGTCGATCTTTAAAAATCGCCCCCCAACAAATATCTTCTTCTCCAGTAGCTATGGGAGCTATGAAGGAGAAAAATAAGCCCTCACTGGAAATCACAAAGACACTGAAAATCTAGACCCAGAAGGAAGCAATCAAGAAAAACAGATTCAGCTCAAATCTGACCTCGAGCGGTAGTACCGCTTGGTCGAGCGGTAGTACCGCTGAGCGGTAGTACCGCTGGTCAGAGCGGTAGTACCTTTGAGCGGTAGTACCGCTCCCCGAGCGGTAGTACCTCTCGAGAAAAACAGCAAACAGGAAATTCAGAAAAAAGAGAGATTCGCACCGATTCTTGGATTCTTGGCTTGAGAAACTTTGAGAATAGCTAGGGAACACTCCCAGAAGACTAAGCCAAAAGACAATAACAAGAAATCCACTCCAAGAATCAAGAATTTCATATTTGGGTAAAAATCTGAATTCTTGCACGACCCAAGCCAAAAATCAAATTGCTCCCAAACGGTTGATCCTTTGGCTATGAAATTTTGAGGATAGCTATAAGATAGCCTCTGGATCCTCCATGCCAAATTTCAAGCCATTACAACAAGGGGAACACTGGGAGCACCAAAACCCTAGAAAAGCAAAGCTTGAACAGGGGAGGTCAAAAAGGCAAAACTGAGATTAAAACCTTGTCTCTGGGATTTTAATTGATCAAATGATCTTGAAGCACTATCCCATCATGGAGCAACCCATTTTACACCTCCACAGCAAGCAAGAACTCGAAAATCAAAATCTCAAGAAATCCACCAAAAGAGCATCGAAGGAAGAACAGAGAGCACGGGAATAAAAACTTCAGATTTTCATTTCTTGGATCACAAAGAATACAGAGGAGTCCCGATACCCCGACTTGATACAAAAGGAAAGATTACAAGCTCTCAACTCAACCCATCCTCTCCCTCTCTACTCAAGAACACAACTCAAGAACACATGAGGGAGGGAGCACTCAGGAACACATCGATGGAGGACAGAACAGCCCTCTGCCTTCTCCACCCACTCTCAACAACTAAAGCCTAAAGCCTAAAGCAACCACTAAAGACTCTTTTGACTCTAGCAAACACTAATTCCACCTCAAGTGCTCAAGGAGGGCATGCAGCCCCTCCTCTCCTTTTATAGCGCCTGGCTAACGGGCCTCCGCCCCGTTACGCCCGCTACGTCCAACGGAGCCCGCTCCCGCGTGTGCAGCCTTGCGAATTTCCCGATTCGCCCCTTCTGCACCTTCCGGGAAGCTTCCGCGCTCCTTGCCTCGCACGCCTCGCAACCACCTCGAGTCCACGTCGTCTTCGACACATCCCGACCGTTCTGACCTCAGCGCCACCTGCGCCTAGTCCGGTCCACCGTGTCTCGCCACGACTCCAACTCGACGTCCTGCAGTCACACAGACAAGAAACACGTCAAATAGCACCGCTCGACACATGAAAGCGTAAATACTATTACACTTACCACAGATGAAGTCAAAACCTGTCAAAACATTAGAATATGCATCCTAAACCCAAATGACCAGATTTGACCAAAGTCCGACCGAGCCCGATTGCGCCACGCAACGACTCGACTCCGAACCACTCAAACCAAACTCGACTGACCTAAACCTTTGTCAATTACTCATCACTCTCATGGAGCACGACCACATGGTCTCTCAACTATTCACCCTGATTTTACTATATCAGTGGTAGTACCACGGTTACTGTGGCGGTAGTACCACGGTTACTGTAGTAAGTAGTAGTACCGCAATTACAGTAACAGTAGTTTCGTTTTTGCTGATTTTTATTGGGTTTTTAGTTTCTCGAATCGCTAATTTTTATGGTGGCTTCTATCCTAATCTTAATAGCTCTGTCACTATTGAAGTAAAGGATTGTTGAATATTTGAGGAAAAATTTTGAGGTACTATTTACCCTCCTCTGATACCATCTTCGGTCCTACAGACTGAAAAAGAAACGGAGGGAGTATTACGTAACAGGGGATTAGCTACTGCACGCTTCTTATCAACGTGAAAAAGTATTTGTTAGCTGAAGGTCCCAATGCCATTGTTTTGCTATTGCTTAAGATAACGGACAGGACAGGGAAACCACGGAGGAGACGCAAGGTCATTTTCTTCTTATGATTATTTTCAGCATGTGGGAGAAGAACAGATGTTAAATCTTACTTATATACCTCCAACCATTAATACTTAGAGTGAACTTTACAAAGAAATAAAATATTTGCATCACAATTAATATACGGACATTTTCAACTAAAAGGAACGCATTGCACCTTTTTCTCGCACAATTATGCATATTTATCATGAATATTAGAACAATGTTAGTGCAAGAAATATGTATAAAATTAGCGCCAATAGGCTGGGAGAACGGTGTTTATTGTGATGCAAAATTATTATCAAAGATATGCTCAAATATCTTTATCATGAATACTTATTATATTCGTTAAACCCTAGGTAGTTAGATGATCTTTGAGTTGTGTACGTAAGGCAAAGTTAGATGTTCTCTGCGAATACGATAACCTTGAAATATTTTAGGTGAAAAGCTACAATTAACTCATATGCTTGCGGTATTTATTTATTGCACGTACCTCTCGTGTTAACAAGCTTTTTTGGCACTGTCCCCAGGGAACGACAACCGAACCGTAGGGAATCGATTTAGATTTTCATCTAACCCCATTATCATATATATCCTGTTTTGCTTTGCACTCTCATCCATGAAGCAGGAAGAAGGGATTGTGTGCTGTCTGTTACTAACTACGGGACGCTGCCTCGACGATTCGAACCAAGATCTCACATGCAAGTCAGCATGAAGCCGATCGACAAAGCTCCGAGACGTCGGATGATGTGCACAGGTGATTGAGGCTGGCACCGGTCCTCGCTGGCCATGGTGGTGGACGGGTTCTGGCACTGCTCTTCGTCGCTCGATCGAAGCCACCGCGGCAGCACGAGCTACTTGCCTAGCTTAGATTCATGTTGAATAAGGAGTTGATGAGCATATGGACAGCTGCCCACGTTGTTAAGTTTGTGAACTTGTAGTTTTCCAAAAAAAAAAATCATGTATGAAGTACTTATATTTTTTTTGTGCGCCTGCAAAAATTGGTAAAAGTTCAGTCACACACGGGTACATCAAGATGCCATGTGATAAATATTGCTTAGTGCAGGATGCTCGAGGAGGGGCAGTTGGGCCTAGGATGGCAATTATGCCAATTTACTCGTATACCCGTGGGTAAATGTTCTAATGGATCCAGATATGGAATATTTTTTTTACCTACGGGTATGGAAATGGGGGGAACACACTACCCGTCAGGTAAACGGGCACGGGTATAGGTAAGCTTCACTCGTACCCGCCCCCCCCGTTTACCCACGATATAGATTGACGGGTGGCGTAGCCATAGCAATATCTCTAATTGCTATTGATTGTTATAAACTTTTGCATATCTCTAATTGTTATTGATTGTTATAAACTTTTTTGATAGCTATTATATTTTCTAGCAACAGTTGTTGTTTATATGTACCTGTCATTAGTTCAACTCTCAGATAGTAACTCTCAGTTTGCAGGTAAACGGGCATGCCCACGGGCGACGGGTATGGGCGAGGTTCTTCACCCGTCGTCCTTCGCGGGTATGCCCGTGGGTGTAAATCGGAGTCGCGGGTACGGGTATGGGCGAGCACTACCCATACCCGCCGCGCCCGATTGCCATCCCTAGGTGGGCCGGCTTTTGGAGGCGTGCGGGCGGCTAATGTGCGCGGGGGCTTAGCTCCAATGGCGCCCAACCGAGGCGGGCGAAGGGTCTTGGCGAGCGGGCTCCACGTGTCAGTGGCAGCGGCGAAGGAAGGAGAGAGATGGCGTATCAACAAATTACGCTTTCGTATGGAGAAAACGGGAAAAGGAAGGCAGCTTGCCGGGCGATGGCGCGTGTGTCGCGGCTGGGCTGGAAGAGGTAACGGTCCGGGCAGAGGCTATTGTTACGGCCTGCGCACAGTTTCGATTTTTAAAACATTGCTGAATAGTTTTATTTCCGAAAATCAATTTTAGGCTTGGAAAAATACCAAAGAAATTTCAAAAATTCTTGAAATTTTGGGAGATGCACTTTAGATTATTTAGGACTCAAATCAAAAATTTGCAGGTTTTTATCATGCTTTATTGCTTTAAAAAAATCATTTTTAGTTGTTGAAATTAGGGAAAACAATTATTAAATGCTCAATTTTTAAATTCACAAAAATGCAGAAATGAGGTTTAAACTTAAATTAAATTTTAAAAATTTGGGATGTTATAATGTTGGTGCATAAAGTATGCAAAAAATGAGCACGCCACCATCAAATACGCGGGGGAATGGAGAGGCCAGCAGGAGCTTTTTGTCGAGCAGGCAGTGGGTGGAGGCGATGACGCTCACCTCAGCAATTGCGACCTAGTGAGCCCGCAGGGAGGATGGTCATGGCACGAACGACCGAGGAAGAAGAAGAAGAAGACACTGACCACAACATAAGGAAAGGAGCCAGGCGGGGGAGGAGCTACCAGGGTGGTGCGTCCGCCATGGCCCCGTACATCTTCAATTGTGTGATCGTGTCGACTGTGGTACGTTCTAAGGTGAACATGGGTCAGGGTAGTGGACCTGGCCCAAAATTCAACGAAATTCGTCGACAATCAGATTTCTCGACCCACTCAGAGAAAAGCCCAACTCGGGCAAAAAATTCGGCCTTTTTTAAAAGTTTTCAACCCAACTGAGCCTCTTTATTGCCAAGCCAACTAAGCGGCTCACAGCCCAACCTAATGGAGGCCTCTATGCTTAATCACATGACCTAGCCCATGCTTCCAACCGAGCCGAGGGCAGCACAGAACGCACATTTCCCCCATGACCTAGCCATCTCTACCAACCGAGCTCATGAGGGCGGTGAATGGAAGGCACCGGCAAGGGAGGCAGGGAGGTGGCGCCGGCAAGGGAGGCGAGAGAGGTGGCATCTCTGCCTAATAGAGGTCTGGCTCGCACGTGGCCGCCGCTATGCCATCCACCTCGCACTCCCTTCGTCTACATTCTACAAGGTGGTGACACCATGGGCTCTACTGCTTGGTTCGTACTACTAAGTAGAAGCACTATAGTCAGGGGCGGAGGGCCCGATAGGGCAAGCTCTGGCTTGGGCCAGACCTTGAATTTTTGCAACAGACCCCCATATACCCCTCTATCCAATAGGCAATAGCCCAATAACGTAAACCCTAGTGGCTCTTTGCGCCTCGACTGCTCCTGAGGAGCGCGGCGGCCGGTGGCCGGTGGGACTCGGGAGGCGGGCGGGCGGGCGGCGAGCGGGCGGTGGGAGGCGGGCGGGCGACAGGCGTAGCCGGCGGCGGGCGGGCGGGACTCAGGAGGCGGGCGGGCGGGCAGGCGGGACTCGGGAGGCGGGCGGGCGGCGGGAGGCGGGCGGGCGGCGGGCGGCGGGCAGCTCTCTGTCACTCGATCCGCCCCACCTCATTTTTTTTCCGTCCTCTGCCACTGACTATAGTAGTTGATCTGGGTGTGGTTAAGTACTTGGCTCTCATGATGATGTTTTGTTTGTCTTTTGGTGGTGGTGATCTGTAAATTCTACTGGTGTCGGGGAACGGCGAAGGACAGTGTGCGTAGAGGAGTACTCAGCGGTGTGGATGGCATCTCCGGTGCCGGGAAGGTTGAGGGCGACGGCAACGCTGCAGTCGGAGGTGACATGTTCTTTTTTGTTTAAAACTTGAGCGCAATCCTTCAATCGTTGCATTCATTTGCGCAATTGCAACTGCAATCAGTTTCTGGCTACATTTGTTTTCCCAAAAGTACCGAATTTATTCAAATTTTTTGAATTCAAAATGTGTTTTGATTTTTTTTAGACCGAAATTTTCCAAAAAAGTACCGAATTTTTTGAAATTTTCGAATTTCAGTTTTTTGGTGGGTGCCAAAATTTTTTTGAATCGAAATTGTTTTCCCTACAGTGGACAACGACATCGTCTAGCAACCTAGGATGTGCCTGATTTTGAGCAAGCTTAAACTTTCTTCTTGTCCATGGCTGCCACTTAGGAAGAGAAATCGTTGGAGGAAGGAGAAGCAGAGGAAGAAGATGCGCAAAATGGTCAACAGTTGTAAAAATACGAAGGTACTATCCTTGAAGTGGCAAAAGCTGAACTATAATCGGTATAGTAGCAAATCACGAAACACCACTCTTTGAGTGGCAAAGCATGAATTACCCCGTACTATTGTCGAGTTGGGGAGGGGTCATGGATGCTTATCTGATTGTGTCCCGCGTATCTTCCTTTAGCTTTTGGAGTCCTCGCTCGACCAACCTCGTTTTAACGATGTTGGCATATCTCGTTTTTTTTTTCTTTTAAGATGCTCCATGCCTCGCCTTGTTGCCCTCTTTGGTACTGCCATTCTTTTCTTTTTTCCTTTCGGATGGTATAGTAGTCTTCCCTTGCCTGGACGTAATGGATCAACGCCATTGTTCTTGACGCGATAGACAAGACGATGATGCAGCACAAAAGACCTTCTCTGCTCTCTGATGTGATGGAACATAAAGAAGCACCTTCCTCCTTCAGTCAGTTCCTACACGCAAAGGACCACCATGCAGCAGCTCTGCTTTCTGTGCTTTTCTGGTCTTCACGTAATGCGCAGCTCCCTCTTTCCTGCTTGATGCGAGACAGAAATAAAGAGTCGAACACAATAGTTCAATCTGATTTTTTTTATTGCTTCTCCTGCTAGACATGGCCAACTAGGCCCGTTCGGTTCGATGAAAAATAGTAGCTCATGACTAAAATTGTATTATAGCCGAATAAAATTGCACTGTAATTAAAGGTGGCTTATTTGGCGTAATTACATTTAAAAAATTTAAAAATAGAAAAAATATGTTAGCTTATCACGGACAACGCAAACGAATACAGGAAAAAAAATAACCGGCAAAAAAGCTAAAAAAAGCCAAAAGTTCAGAAAAAGATAAAATTTATGAATAGTGAAAAATAAGCCAAAAGTCAGAAGCTCAAGCTAAAATGAGAAAGGTGTACATGTGATGCATCTTCTGCTTTGCGTGATGCGCCCGCCGATCTCTTGAGAAGAGAATAGAAGGTGCATACGGGGCTTTTAGATTAGATCTATTTTTTATTTCTAGATTATTATGTTTATAGTTATAAAATATTCTTTGGACATCTTTCAAACTCTAGTACGAAAATTGTATCTATAAATCTTATAGTTAGTCATTAACTCCATCTATATTTATAGTCTAGGACCCAAACTATGATCTTATCTCTAAGACTATGAGTTCTTTTCTAATTCTAAATAAGGAATTCGAAACTCTTACGTAGCACAGGTTTTTCACACTACCTAATTTTGGACACTCCAAAATTATCACGTATTGTAGTCTCCAGACCACACCTCTGTAGCTCCAACACGCATCTTTCATTTTTGATCTCTATGCATCCCAATTCGAGCACGACCATCTCTTCCAGCATTTTTGACTCTTTAGACCATGACTTTACATTAAGCTATCTTTCGGTCCTCGCCATAGACCACAATCGCCTTCGAGTTACCCTGCACATATAAAAACCAAAGCAACATATTTTTGCGGTATAAGTTTTTTCCAACTTGACCGACATGAGTCTATACACACTACACGCCTTAAATAACATCAATAAGCAACACTGTCAATTATTCATCATCATAAATATTTTAGACCTAGCCACATGGCCTAACATAGAGACATTTTTAGAAGCTCCCACGTTAATCCTACGTGGTAAACAGATAGAAATCTCCTCATTAATCGGAGAAAAAGTAAAAACATAAAAATTCCACACTAATCAAAGAAAAGAAAAATCTGAAACGTTAAAATTTTACGTAACAGCATGATCCACGGCTATGATTAAGTAGTGCACGTAGTCCATGTTTAGAAATATAGTTTGGATTTGTGTCTTAGTGTTCGTTTAGATAAAATAATTCTCTCAGAGATCAAACGTCTTTTTTGCAGACCGTATTATCTCTCTCAAAGCGTGATTTGTATATATACAACACGCAGTGCTTAGGTGGCAAAACGTGATTGGTACAACTTCTTTCGTATTGTAAACTTATAGGCAACTGTAACCTTTTAATGGAAGATTGATAAATGAGCTATCACCATTATAAGGGAAAAGACAAAAGGTTTAAATTTCCACGAACTAGTCCATTTGTATTGCAAATAGAAGTGTGGATGCATGTATCTGAACCGAACAAAACATCCCTAATGCAAGTCCATTTGTATTATGTATGTAACCAGCACCGGAAAAAAATGAAGACTCTTGACACATACATGAAAGGGGGAAAAAAAAAGAATGACATAAAGTTATTATGATAAAGGCAGCGTATCCGGTGTAAAAAGGGCATTCGGTGATAAGGTGTGAAAGCCCATCTTAGCAATCGGATCCTGCTCAGGTGGCCTAGATCAAGGTGGGTGGGAACCCCTGTCCCACGTGCGTTGTTTTGTAGAAAAACCTCTGTGACAAAAGTTATCGTGAAAACATCATTGTCTCTACTCGCTCGCCTCCCCTCTCCTCTCTCTCTCTCCCTCTCTTGCGTTGCCTTAGTAGTGTAACATCCCAAAATTTAAGATGTTCAAAAATATAAAAATTTTAAAACTTTTGCTGCACCTTCTTGACATTCGATGTTCTTCTAAAATTTTAATTGGGCTCTTTGAATTTTGTGCTATGCAAATTAACGATAGGAATAATTCCCAAATGCAAGTGACAATAATAATAATAGAAGGATGGAAAATCTGAAACGATAAATTGCAAAGTTACAAATATGAGAACTTAAATTTGTAGCTTAAAGCCAGAACACAAATTCTACTCACTAAATGCAAAACCAGAATGTAACTGAAAATATGAGAGAAGAAAATTTTGACCCAAAGGTTTAGATTGAAAAGCAAATTCAAAAACTTGGAAGATACAAGAATAAACTAATTTCATAATTTCTTCTAGAATTCAAATACTACTCAAAAACATAAAAATAAAATTTCAAATCAAATCTGAATTTTAAATTAGGCTAGACATTCTCTTTTCTTCACTCTTTGACACCTGGCCTCTTCCGCCTCCTTTCTTTTCTTTTCTCCACCCCGTTCTTTCTTTCTCCTTTTGTTTCTCCCTGTTTTCTCTCCCTTTGGCTCGGCTGGCACGCTCCTGTGCCGTGCGCCTGCCACGGCTGACCCAAGCTAGCTATGCCACGCCCCAACCGCCCAAGGCTCCACTTCTGCATGCCCACACCATTTTTTAGCCTACCCCCCAGATCAGCCATGCCCTTGCATCGACATGCACTGTACCGTGCGTCTGTGGGCCATGCGCCCACAAATCAACAAATCTGCTGCAACTCTTGACCATGAGCCGTGCACCACAAAGCTTGGCCACTAGCACTGCCATGCCCATACCTTGCGCCAGCGCTTCGTGCCAACCATGCACCGCTCTAGCCTCGCCCATGCGTCATGCCCGCAACTTGCACGGCACTGCGTCCAATAAAATGAGCCACAATGTTGGACCTCCGCCCTTCACTAGCTTTCAGGACACCATCAAGTTGCCACTCTATGCCCTAGTAGGTGCCATGGCCTGCTTTGCCACGGCCGTCCCATCGCCAGTTGAGAGCTATGCCACGCTGACGTCGGAGCCCATGCAGCGCCCTGTGCCTCGGTTGCCGCCTACATCGTGCCACCCTACGCTATAAATAGCCCTTTTGAGCTCACCTTACCCCCTGCATTTCCCCCTTTACTTCCTTCCCTTCCAAGTCGAGCTCAGCCCATGCTTGCCCCTATGCTCCCGTGCCACCCGTCGTGCCTACTTGCCATTTTGGCTGGCCCAACGCTTCTAGTGCATTTGTGAGCATGTCACTTTGTGTTCCTACTCCCCTTACTCCTCGTCTCCGGCTTAATTGGAATCTCGTGCACTGGAGTACACTAGAGCCCCTTTCTCCCTCGCCACTGGCCGTAGGCTCCACCACCACGCTCATTCCTCCTCCGTAGCATCCCAGACCAATCCGTTTCTCTATGAGCATTACCACGTTGTCCCCATGCTTCCCTGATCAACACCAAGAACTCATCTCCCACCTTAGCTCACCTGCGCCATGCACCCGCCCACGCCACTGGGGGCTCCTACCACCAGGCCACTGGAGTCAATCCCTGCCTTTACCAAAAGCTTTGGAAAGTTTCCCATGGTTCCCTCCCGATCATGCTCTCTCCAATTCTCCCCCTTTTCCCTTCGGCCACCATTGCCCTATGGTTGCACAACCTCTGACAGCTCACAACACCGCTAGCCACTCCCGGCGTCACCTCATCCCATGCCGATGCCCCCAGCAGCTTCCCCATCCCTAGGGGAACCCATTTTGGCCGCCACCTTGACCTCTCCAGCCGTCCCTTGCCAACAGCAACCACCGGCTGGCGTGACATTCTCCTGTTTTGGCCAAAGCTTCCACCCTCACCATTGCTAGTTAGTCCCCCTCCCTTCAAGTCACAAAAGGGTAGTCATTTAGTTGGTTACCAAAGCAAGATTTAGACTCCTCACAAGAAGTCATGGGTTCAAATCCCCCTTCCCTTGTTTTTTTATTTGTTTTCTTTGGGCCCATTTTAATTAGGAAATAATTCATAGAAGCCAATAAAATTTATTAATGTTTAGATAAAAATAATATGAGAATAAATTTGAAGTAGGAAACATTTAAATAAAAATATAAATGGAATATTGTTATTATATATATATATATATATATATATATATATATATATATATAGGACACTGAAATGGGCACCATGGTGTCTGAGCACCAAGCCTCCCAGCCTTTGGATTCCTTTTAGATGCATGCAAGTGCAATGATATATCATATATCACGTAAACCCGTTAATATTCATTAATTCGAAAAGGCATTGATTTGGAAAGGAATTCAATCATAGATGGAAAGTCTTAATCTTAATTATGGATGAAAACTTTCAATCATAGAGCCTGGGCACTATGGTGCCCCTGTTATTTATACTGTCTCTCTCTCCATACATACATACATACATACGTACGTACGTACATACATATATACATACATATGAGTAAAAATAATTATGAAAGTAGAATACAAATCTATGCAAAATAAACAAATATTGGAGAATTGATCTCAGTTAATTGTATGTTAACACGGTGTAGCAAGACAATTATAATTAATGCAAGAATAAGCCATGTGTAATTCAAGTTAACTACATAAGTACTGAATGTCATATCTAGTCTTGTTTAAATTAACAATTGGGTTATGATTAAGATAATTAGCCAATATGTCTTGGTCACTAAAAATAATACCTATTTAAATTAAAGGCCATGATGAAAATATAATCTTGCCACCAACATCTGATTTAAAATGGTAATGTTAAAATAACATCTTGCTTAAATAATAATGAGCAGGTCATTACCTCTGAATATTAAAATCACCAATGATACGTGGTCCAAGGCACAACCTTAAAAGAGGACCCATTAAAATATAACCCATTGTCTTATCAATGCCCAAGTGTTGATCATTACTAACAAACTTGCTAAGCGACAAAATGATAAATCATAAGACGACTCTAGCATATAACTAGATGTCTCCCTAAGCAAGTTTGCGTTAGAGTTAGAGCAGCCACCTTAATTAAGGATTTTTCTAAAAATAGCTAGTTAAAAATGGAGGATATATATAAAGCCCACCAATAATTATTTTAGGATATTTTTATGTTCGTTGTAGGCCCTACTCAAAATATAAACCATATCATTAACATACTGCCGATAATTAAAGCCTAATGGTATATTTAATTATTGACAAAAATGAAATGTAATTGTGTATAACAATATCAGCCCCATGTAAAAAAATTGATTAATATTAAAATATGCCAGATGCTAAGTAAAGGCACATAAAATAACAATGGCATTTAATTCCAAGAGCGTCTCAAATTAAAGATCACATTAAAATATAATGTTGTGCATCTATTAAAATGTAATTGGGTATCATGATACCCCTGGGTCATCGCCATTAAAATAATCTTGCTAATATACAATTTGATAAACTATGTGATATTAGGACCAATTAATTAGACCTAATAAAGATAATTCACTACAGGATGGTAGGGAATTTGGGGCAAGCTAATCAGCCTCAAAATCTAGAAAAATCAGCCTAAGAATATATATTGAGGCTAACACAGCCTGCCTCGGATATCCTTGCCTCAAAATAAACATATTGAGGCATCCACTAGAGTTAGCCTCCAAAAGCTAAATCTGAGGCTGACAGACCTGCCTCAGAATTTGATTGAGGCAGACTGCCTGCCTCAACAAGTATGACTAGCCATAAGGCTATCATTTCCGCCTCAAAAGAATTGAGGCAACTATATGCTGCCTCAACGTAACATGCATCAAATTAAAATTATTTTCAGCATATACATGTATTTTTCTCAATAATTATTGTCAAACACATACATTTCATCACTATGCACACAAGATAGTTGAAACAGTAACAAATATAGCTCCAAATCTCTTCATTCAATAGATTAAAACATCACAGCCACACATGCATGTTTAGGAGAAAATATATAGCATCTCGTTTGATCTCCACATGGTCCTCCATCAGTTTACAAAAGTAACATTCAACTATGCATACAGTAGATAGTAAAATGCTCAATAATGTAGCTAGTCAGTGGGCGGTGGACACTTGTTTGAGCCATCAGCCGTATAGTTGCCATGGGCAAACAAAATATATCATCTATACAAAATTTGAGATAGTAAACTGCTCAAAAGTGTGGACAGTCACTGCTCATGATTGATGAGCCATATAGTAGCTATGGGCACATAATTTGTCATCTTTATAGAAGTTGTCGCCAATTTTGCATGGTTGTGCCTGGTGGCGCAAGAGAAAGCCGATCACCTAGAATGTAAATTTATAAAATTCAGTTTAGTGCTTCATACAAAGATATTAGGAACAAACAAAATAATCCAAAACATTTGGCTCAAGAAAGTAGCTGCAACTGTTTGTACAGATCACAGGATGTTTCTTTTATATTCATAAACAACATAGTTCAATTCATGTTTCATTTCTACTCATAAACAACATAGTTCAGTTCATGTTTCATTTCTATTTATATTTTTGCCTACCTACTAGTTTCACTAAACAATTAGACAATAACTTGTCGTGCACTACAAACCGTTTGCATCCTGAAGTTTAGGTGTAGAAGTTTTATGATAAACTGAAGTTTTGACATTTTGCATCCTGAATATAAATCTTGGCTAGCATCAGCAGCTAACTTATAGAATTTTTCTGCATTTTCACTATATCCGTCTCCCATGTGTTCATCTTCTTCTAAACCATTAAAATAATTATATCCAAGTCCATCTATTAACATTGCATCGATGTCATCAGATTGTTCTTGACCTGTTTCTGGCTCCATGCAAACATTAGTTCTAGCTAAAGATGAGCCCTCCCCATGAAAGAACCATTCACTATAGCCTCGCATAAATCCATCACATATTAGGTGTTCACGAATTAATTCAGCATGTAGCCAATGGCAGTTCATGCATTTCTTGCAAGGACAAAGAATCATGTTGTCTTTTGCCGAATGAGTGAAAGCAAACTGCAAAAATTGTTCCAATCCTTCTTCATATTCATCTGTCCACCTGTTATCGTTGTCATGTTACTTAAGTTACATATTATATAATATATGTGTTCACTCATGTAACATACTTAATACTCATAACCCCACATTTACCTAGGTTTTTCCAGCCAGCTTTTGTCCATGTTAGAAATGGGAGGTATTTAGCAATCTGCCCAAAAAGTGCATTCAATATATGTATCGAGATATCTATATGTTCTTTCCAACAATGCAATATCAAAAAACAAACAATAAGCTTTTAGCAATCTATACAAGCATGGAAATAGAAGTGATGTTAAGAAATTACCTTACTAAGAATAACAAGCAAGTAAGTTTGTAGTAGGGAGCAGGCCAGCAAACAGGCACCCGATTTGACAGCACAATAGCTATGACAGATCGTCGGCTCTCTTGGTGCAGCAGAAATCTGAGTAACTAAATTATGGAAAAAATTAATATGCCACATACATGCTATCAAAAGCAGTATGAATTAAACTACTGACAATACTCACTGAAATCACAGAAATTAGCCATACTCACTGACTAACACAGCAACACACCTCTACAGATCACAAACAAATTCTAGAAATTAAACTATTGACAATATGAACATTGAGCAAATCTGAACCAAATCTGGACCAAATTAACAGAGCACAACCACATGCATACATCACAGTCATAGATCACAAATCAACAGTTTAAAATTCACAGTTCATATAGTAATAGTAACTGAGAATAGAAGATGTGGGAGAAGGGATCAACCGAAGGGAGAACAAGTAGCAGAGGGAAGCTGAGGAGGAGGTGATGTCGGCCGGTGCAGAGGTGAACGGGAAGTAGTGGAGCGGTCGCCGCACGGGAGTCGGTGGTGCTGTGAGTAGCGGTGAGGACGTGGTGGCGCGGTGGAGGAGAGGAAGCCGACGGCGGTCAGCAAGAAGAAGAGAGGCAGAGAGATGGCCGCCGACGCCGGAGTTTGAGAGGGGAGAGAAAAGCCAAGGCGGCGGCGCAAGGAAGAGGAAGCAGGGAGAGGTGGATCTGGTGGAGGAGGAGAAGAGGACGCCGGCGCCGAGGTGCGTGGTGGTGCGATGGAGGAGCTGCGGGTGGAGAAGGCGGAGACGGTAGGCGGCGCTTGGTGGCGATGGAGAGGGCGGTAGTGAGGTGGTTGGCCGCCGGTGGATCTGGTGCAAGAAGTGGAGCGGCGCTGTGGCGTGGAGATGGTGGGGAAGAGGTGGAGGAGAGGAAGCCAGCGGCGGTGAAGAAGAGACGGTGGCGGCCGAACTGAGGAGAGGAAGAGGCGGCGGAGAGAGATGGCGCTGGGGGAAGAGCAAGAAGGGAGGTGGCGCACGGGTGGCACGCCGGAGAAGGCGGCGCGGGTGATGCAGAGGAAGAGCAAGGAGGAGAGGGCAGCGGTGCAGTGGATTGGCGAGGTGGAGAAGGGAGGCGACCGGCGAGGTAAGGCCCAGCCCTCGCCGGCGCCGGTGGAGAAGAAAGGGGATGAAGTTGGGGGTGACAGGAAGAAGAAAACCGGGCTTGGTTTGGATCTGGGCGGCGCTAGGGTTTTGTGGGATTGGGTGTTTTCGGTGATTTGCGATTTAGCCCTTCTGATTTTCAGAAATTATAGTTAAGCCCTTCTCCAATGAGATTTCTTCTGTTCTGGCCCTTGGAAACTCCGATTTCATCGCGGTTTAGTGAGGCTTATATGATCTGCCTCAATTTTATAATTTGAGGCAAACGTTGCTGCCTCAGAGCATATTTTGAGGCAATTATCTTTAGGATGCCTCAAAAGCTTGCCTCAGTTTAATGAGGCTTATATGGTCTGCCTCAATTTTATAATTTGAGGCAAACATTGCTGCCTCAGAGCATATTTTGAGACAATTATCTTTAGGATGCCTCAAAAGCTTGCCTCAAATTCCCCACCGTCCTGTAGTGATTCACTAACACACCAATAGATGGAAGTTTTAGGTCCAGTAATACCCAAACCTAATTAAGAGGAGCATTTTGTCTAAAATACATATAAACCCTAGAAAGGCTCGACAATCGTAGAACGTTAGTAAATAGTAACCTAATTAAAATTAATTATTAATTGGATAATTAAATAATCCCATGCTTTAGTAATTTTTTAAATTGATCATGTGTTCAAACCTTTCGATCATTTGGCAACTAAACCTCAAAATAATAATGCATCGTGAGTTCCCCAAAGATAAGAAATAAAAGAATAATACAACTAATTAACCATTTACCGAGCTCGGCTTTGAGTAAGATCAGGGCCACGGTAAATTGAGCAAGGTGAAAGCATCTAGGCCCCTAAAATTGGTTTTGGTAATTAATGAATTTATATGAATATTGAACTAACATGTTTGTTGAGTGTTTAAAAATCTAAGTCCCTACAATGATGACAAGATGTATACTAAAGATCAAAATGAAGATCAAAAGTGGCTCAAGGCGAATGTATACTTAGAATAGGACCCTCTTTTACTTTTACCGGTCTTAGGAGAAAGGATGGAAGACCGGATTATAGGCTAGATGTCATACCATAAAGAGGGATCATGGCAAGTAGCTTGATAGCAATTCTCTTGTGCCATTTGGATCAATCTAGGATCATGCATTCATTAGAAAATTAATTTTATAGCCAAATCAGTGCTCTGTCTGGAAAAACGGAAGTACCACAATTTCAACGGCGGAACTACCGTGGTGCGGTAGTTCCGCATCCTTGACCGGTACATCCAGCGCTTGGAAGCTCTGAAAACTAAGCGGAACTTTTTTTTCCAGAGAGCACCCCCAGAGTTGCTCAGTGCTTTGTCCGGGCAACTGGAAGTACCAACATGTAAATTGTGGTACTTCCGCTTGCCGGAAGCTTCGGCCCTTCGGACGGAACCTTTTTTTCAGAGAGCACCCTTGGGACGATTCTGTAGTCCACGGAAATCGGAAGTACCGAAGTTCAACGTCGTAACTACCGGAGAAGCGGTAGTTCCACACCCTTGACCGGTACTTCCGGAGTACGGAAGCTCCAGAGGCAACGGCAGAACCTTTTTTCCAGAGAGCGCCAACTTTTGGTTCCGGCCCAAGCGGGAGTACCACGCCAACTTCCAAAACTATTGCAAAATGGAAGTACTGGATTTATAACGGCGGTAGTTCCGTGCCGACTTTCAAACAGCTAGTTCAGAAGCTCTAACAAAACCGTTACTATCACGTTAGAGCCAGAGCGGAAGTACCAGCCTTTAGCCTGCGGTACTTCCGCTCACCCTGTATTTTTTTGAAATTAACTCTAATGGCTAGTTTTGGTTGGTAAGGGTATAAATACCCATACCCCTACTCAAGGACAGCAAGAATAGGCTCTATTGAACATTTTTTAGTATTGGGCATTCACTCCACACCTCATTTACTCCTTGTGCATTCATTTGAGGTGGTTGAGCCAAAAAGTGCATTGCATCAAATAGATTGATCCTTTGGCACTAAATTGTGGTCAAGTGAAGTTGAAGATCTTTTACTCTTGGTGTTTGCTGACACCTAGATGACTTGGTAGAGATTGACCGGTGATCTTCTCAAAAAAGCTTGTGAGAAGGCCCGGTGTGCTTGTGAAGGTTAGAGCTCACCTATCCGGAGCGGGAAAGAGCTACCACTAGTGAATTGGAGGTGCTTCAGCTTAATTCGTGGAGCTGGTCCAATTCGTTTGGGCTAACCTCAATGTGGATTAGGGGAAACCGACAAGTTTCCAAACACCACGGTGAAAACTTCGCATGTTCATTGGTGACCCATTGTCCCTTACTCATCTCTTGCCCATTATTTCATTGTGATTGTCTACTTGTGCTAGATCTTCTTTAGAGATATATTCTTGTTGTGACTTAGTCTTACTAGAATTGTGTAGGATTTATTTGAGTTAAGTTTTAATCCCTTAAAATTAAATTAGAAGTCAAGAAATTTTAAAACCTCCTATTCACCCCCCTTTAGTCGGTTATCCTTGATTCTACAAGTGGTATCAGAGCTTGGTCTCTCATTCATAAGACTTAACCATCTAAAGAGAAAGGATGGCTAGTAAGGGGATTGTTATAGGAAAGGCACCTTTCTTTGATGGCTCGAATTATTCTTATTGAAAAATTAGAATGTTAATATATCTTAAGGCCATAAGTCCAAATATTTGAAGAATCGTAAATGAGGACTATGTCATGCCTCTTGATCCATTGCACCCTACGGAACAAGATGGGCGTAACTCTCATTTAGATGCCTAAGCCATGAATGTGCTATTTGGAGTTTTAAACGCAGACGGGTTCAATCGGGTGAGCAATTTAGAAACTGCTCATGCTATTTGGACAACCCTCTCCGAAATTCATGAAGGGACATCCACGGTTAAAGAAGCCAAATTGCATAAGCTTCGGATCAAGTATGAAACATTTACGATGTTGCCTCATGAGGACATAAATGAGATGTACTAACGACTTAACAACATCGTAAATGAACTCAAGGGCCTTGGTACTAATCTAACCGATGTTGATGTTGTAAGAAAAATGCTTAGGGCTTTGCCAGAAAAATATGAAACGTTGGTGACTCTCTTCCTCAACTCACCTGAGTTGACAAGAATGATACCGACACAACTCTTGGGCAACCTCATCACGAACGAGATTTACAAGAAGGACAAGGAGGAGCTCTTGGAGCAAGTTTAATTTTGTAAGAAAATCACAGCTTAATTTCAAGGTTAAAGCGATGGTAAGCGAGGAGTCCGAAGATGATGAGGAGGACTCCGAGGAGGAGTTGACCCCTTTTGTAAGAAGGATGAACAAGTTCATGAAGAGGCGCTCAAACCGAAGCGCAAATCATGAAAAAGCAAAGAAAGGGCTCTCCTACACCAACAAGCACTATAGCAACATCCGTTGCTATGAATGTGATGAGAAGGGGCATATTGCCTCTCAATGCCCTACCAAGAAGGATGATAAGGAGAAGTCATCAAAGAAGAAGAGCTACAACAGTAAAAAGAAGCTTTTCAAGAGGCTTCAAAAGAATGGCAAGAATGAAGCCCACATTGGAGAGTGGGATTCCGACGATGAGTACTCCGACTCCGACTCAAGTGAAGATGAGTCTCCCAAGAAAAAGGGATTATTCGGTATCGCCATCAAGGAGGCTCCATCGCTCTTCTCATCTCCAACATGCCTTATGGCAAAAGGAGAGAAGGTAAAAACACTTAACGATGATGAACCCTCATATGATGATCTTATGGATATGCTTGAAGAACTAAATGAATTTCTTGGAAAAGAGAAGTCAAAATTTAAGGTTTTGAAGAGAGAGCATATTTCTCTAAAAGAATTTTATGAGGAGCTAAAGGAAGCTCATGACATGCTCAACCAGGAAAATTTAAATAAATCTTACACTAGTGTTGGAATCACTTGTGATATTCTAAATGAAACGCCTAGTGTTAAGATTTCTAAAACTAGCATATCTACTTCGTGCGATGATTTACTTGCTATGCCATGTTCTTCAAATGTTGGTTCTAAAAATGCAATAACCATGTCTTTTGATGATGAACTTGTTAATGAGAACAAACAATCTAAAAGAACAAGTTACAAAATTAAACAAAAGTTTGGAGAGATGCTTCAAGGATAAGGCTACCCTTGACAAGTTGTTGGGTGATCAAAGATGCTTATTCAACAAGGAAGGTCTTGGATACATATCCAAGAAAGGTAAGAAACCGACAAACAAGCCCACAAGATTTGTGAGGCAAAATGGTAAGTATTGTACAAAATGCTGGGAATTAGGACATGAACAACAAAATTGTTCTAAGGGTAAAACTCAATCCATTGGTTTATATGATTCATGTTACATGCTAAAAAGGGCGAATAATGGTAAAGTCATTGCTACATTTATTGGCACTTCAAATTTAGGTGCTAAAAAGAATGCCATTTGGGTGCCCAAAGCCTTGGTTACTAACCTCCAAGGACCCAAACAAATTTGGGTACCTAAAAAACTTGATTTCTTTTGTAGGTGAATTACAAGACCGGTGGACGACATTTGGTGCTTAATAGTGGGTGCTCTCAACACATGACCGGAGACCAGAAGATGTTCACCACATTTGAAAGTGGGAGCAATGAAAGAATTACTTTTGGGGACAATAGCAAAGGAAAGGTATTTGGATTGGGTAAAATTGCTATCTCAAATGACTTTTCCATTTCAAATGTATCTCTAGTAGAAACATTAAATTTTAATTTGCTATCCAATGCCCAATTATGTGATTTAGGATTAATTTGCTCCTTCACTAAAGAAAATGTAACTATCTCTAAAGAAAATGGAAATGATTTTGTTTTCAAAGGTTTTAGATTTGGAAATCTTTACTTAGTTGATTTTTCTTCTAGTGATGCTTGTCAAAAAACTTGTTTAATGGCAAAAACTTCTTTGGGTTGGTTATGGCATAGAAGGCTAGCTCATGTGGGAATGATTCAACTTAAAAATCTTTTCAAACATGACTTAGTTGTTGGCTTGAAAGATGTGAAGTTTGAGAAAAATAGACTTTGTATCGCTTGCCAAGCCGGTAAGCAAGTTGCAAATTCTCATCCTTCCAAAAGTATCATGTCAACTTCTAGGCCATTGGAGCTCTTATGTATGGACTTGTTTGGGCCAACAAGCTATAAGAGCATCAGGGGCAATAGTTATTTTTTAGTCATTATAGACGATTACTCAAGATACACATGGGTATTCTTCTTAAATGACAAAGGCGAAGCCTCCGAGGTTTTCAAAAGTTTTTCAAAAAGGGCCTAAAATGAATTTGATTTTAAAATAAAGAAAATTAGAAGTGACAATGGTTCCGAGTTCAAAAACACTAAAATTGAAGATTTTTGTGATGAACTTAGAATAAAGCATGAACTCTCCACAACCTACACTCCCGAGCAAAATGGAGTTATAGAAAGGAAAATTCGAATATTAATTGAAATGGCTAGGACAATGCTTGATGAATATAATACTTCCAATAAATTTTGGGTAGAAGCTATTAACACTGCTTGTCATGCCAAAAATCACCTTTATCTACATCGTCTTTTGAAAAAGACTTCTTATGAGCTTCTTATTGGAACAAAACTGAACATATCCTACTTTAGAGTATTTGGATGCAAATGCTATATCTTGAGAACGGGTGTTCGGCTCTCAAAATTTCAAAGTCGATGTGATAAAGGATTTTTATTAGGTTATTCTTTAAATAGTAAAGCTTACAGGGTTTTTAATAAAAATTTGGGAATAGTTGAAGAATCTTGTGATGTTCAATTTGATGAAACTAATGTCTCTCAAGAAAAGCAAGAAAATTTTGATGATGTTGGAAATGAAGGACTACGCCAAGCCATGGAGAATATGCAAATTAGAGATATTAAGCCAAAACATGATCCAACATTACCCACCTCATCAAGAGAAGTTGAACCACCTACTTCTTCCACAATAAATGATATACAAGTCATAGATGATGAAGTAAAGGACCAACAACATCCAACTTTCAAGATCCATAACACAATCGCTAAAGATCATCTAATAGACCAAATATTGAGTGACGTGAGTAAGGGTGTTCAAACTAGATCTAAAGTACCTTCTTTTTATGAACATTACTCGTTTATGTCTTCTCTTGAACCCAAATTTGTAGATGAAGCTCTAGATGATCCGGATTAGATAAATGCAATGCATGAAGAATTAAATAATTTTGCCCAAAACAATATTGGACTTTGGTGGAAAGACCCAAGGAGCACAATGTAATTAGTATAAAATGGGTATTCCGAAATAAGCAAGATGAAAATGGAGTTGTGGTAAGAAATAAAGCAAGGTTAGTTGCTCATGACTATACTCAAGTTGAGGGATTCGATTATGATGAAACTTCTGCACCTGTAGCTAGACTTGAGTCAATTAGAATTCTACTTGCCTTTGCATCTAACTTTGACATTAAGTTATTTCAAATGGATGTTAAAAGTGTTTTTCTAAATGGAACCATCTCCGAACTAGTTTATGTTAAACAACCTCCAGGGTTCGAAGATTCGAAAAATCCTAATCATGTATATAAGCTCTCAAAGGCACTATATAATTTAAAACAAGCTCCTAGAGTATGGTTTGAACGCCTTCGAGATTTTCTTGTTTCAAAAGGATTTAAAATTGGAAAAGTAGATACAACCCTATTCACATAGGTGATGATTTCTTTGTATGTCAAATTTATGTTGATGATATTATATTTGGATCCACTAACCAAGAGTTTTGCAATGAATTTGGTGAAATGGTGTTAAAGGAATTCGAGATGTCAATAATAGGAGAATTAAGCTATTTCCTTGGACTTCAAATCAAGCAACATAAAGATGGGACGTTCATAAGCCAAACAAAGTACATGAAGGATCTTTTCAAGAAGTTTGGTATGAAAGATGCAAAACCCAACAAGACGCATATGGCAACAAATGGGCATCTAGACCTAAATGAAGGAGGTAAGTCGATAGATACAAAACTTTATATATCCATGATTGGTAGTTTACTTTATCTTACCGCATTTAGGCCCAATATCATGTTTAGTGTGTGCATATGTGCTCGCTTTCAAGCCTCTCCAAAAGAGTGTCATTTGATGGCCGTAAAAAGAATTCTAAGATATTTAAAGCATTCCTCTAACATAGGGCTTTGGTATCCTAAAGGTGCAAATTTTGAAATGATTGGATATTCGGATTCTGATTATGCGGAATGTAAAGTGGGTAGAAAAAGCACCTCAGGAAGTTGTCAATTGCAGGTAGGTCCTTAGTATCTTGATCTTTCAAGAAACAAAATTTCATAGCACTCTCAACCGCCGAAGCCGAATATGTTTTCGCCAGAAATTGTTGTGCTCAGTTATTATGGATGAGACAAACCTTGATGGACTATGGAATTAAATTTAATAAAATACTTCTTTTGTGTGATAATGATAGTGCAGTGAAAATTTCAAATAATCAAGTTCAACACTCAAGAACCAAGCATATAGATATACGCCACCATTTCTTGAGAGATCATGTGAGCAAAGGAGATATCACAATTAGCCACATCTAAACTGAAGACCAATTAGCGGATATCTTTACCAAACCCTTAGATGAAAGCCGCTTTTGCAAATTAAGGGATGAATTAAACGTCATAGATTACTCTAACATTGCTTAAATTTACGGCTCAATCATTTTATGCTCATTTGAAGTTGCTTGGAGCTTGTGAGAAAATAATCTTTTCTTTATTATTTTTGTACAAAATTATCTATGATCATATTGCTATTTTCAAGAGGAGCATATCTAATGCATAATGGTCTTGAATGATTTTAATTTGAGTGCAAAACTAAGGATCATTTGCATCTATCTCTAATTCAAGCCCTGATCTCTGAAAACTCCAAAATTATCGGAACTACCGCTGTTGTTTTTGCGGTACTTCCGTGTAACATCTCAAAATTTAAGTCTAAAAAATATGGAGTTTTCAAAACTTTTTCTTGCATTTTGCTGGTATTTAAATTTAAGCGTTGAGTATTTATTTGAGACTTTGGGATTTCATACTATGCAGATTAATAACTCAAAAGTAAACTCAAGTGCAGATAATGAGCAGGTAAATGATAAAAATGGGAAATGACATTCCAAATCATAATATCCAAAAATGCCTGAAATCGAATTCTAGTTGATAAAATAAAACCAAGTGTGTGTGTTTATATATATATATATATATATATATATATATATATATATATATATATATATATATATATATATATATATATATATATATATATATATATATATATATATATATATATATATATATATATATATATATATATATATATATATATATATATATATATATATTAGACTCTATCTCTAAAGGGTCACCCTTATTTATAATCAAAATATATGATCTAACATTTAACGTGCCGTCATTAGATAGATCTCAATAGTAAATTTAATTAGATAAGAAAGGCCGCTTCATAAAAATTTATTTAAACGACAGGACGTGACCACAAACATTTAAATTAGAAAGTCCTAATATAACCCTCGCCATTAGCACGCCACCAATAAGTAAATCTCCATGGTGATTTTAGTGGAATAAAATTTGGGTATAGCGAGCTTGGCCCTATGTGAATAGAAGTTTAATTAAAATATGCAAGATGCTAATGCAAAGGCTAAAGTAACAATGACAGTTGGTCCTCAGAGTATTTCCAAATGAAAAGCCATGTTAGTGTATGGATGCTAAAGTATAGTAGCCCTAGGTCATCGAGCGTTGAGATAATCGTACTAATAAACAATCCTATGACCAATAGTAGCAGATAAGTAGCAAATAAAAATATACTAAAAATTCCTATTAGACATCAATGAGATAATTAAATACTCCCGTGCGTTGCTAAATTATTAAACTAATCATTAGGAGTATACTTTAAATAATTAGTAAATAGAATCCCACAAAATACCACAGCCTAGACTGCTAGGAATACAGGCTCTAAAGATTAATATTATGAACTAAACACATGTGTCTATTCGTAAGTCTAACCCAGTTCATGGAACTTCCTTGATAAATACAAAAATAATAAAAGAGGTTATTAATAAAAAGATTGAGTCATCGTATTATGCCACTGACCCTGCCTCAAGTCACCCGAACCACCCCTTAACTCGTAATAAAGCTAAATCGAGTTTATTTGGATTTTATTTGGATCTTTTGAGTTATTTGCCTTTATTTGTATTCAGTCATCTAGCACGTAAATTAGAAAGTGGAGTTCTGAAGAGTCAAGAGATCAAGCGAGATCAAGAGCAAAGTGAAAATAAAGACCAGATTTGCCTTTATTTGTATTTGGATTTTATTTGGATCTTTTGAGTTATTTGCCTTTATTTGTATTCAGTCATCTAGCACGTAAATTAGTAAGCTCAAGACCACGGTAAACCGCGCCAGGCGAATCAATACTTTGATCATGTTGAGCCTACATTTTCTGCAAATTATTTTGGTTTAAATTATCAAATTGCATGCTGTTATTTTATATACAAATGCATGACTAATTTAATATTCTAGTTATATGCCCATTGTTCAACTTGATTGATATTACCCCTCCTTTGGAATATTTGAACCTTGTCACCCTAGTAAAGTTATAATGGTAATCTTTCAAAGATAAGTCAGTAATTATATGCCATGCTTAGTACTGCTTAGATACTCGGGGGCGTTGAAATGCCCCAAGCATCATTATCATTTTTCAATCATGAGAAACTGGTTTGGGAAGTCATAGTGGAAATGACTGGTATATGTTGGTATGATTATTTTATGTTCCCAAAAACCCCAACTTGCTTAAATATCTGGGCGGATGGTTCGAGTATGTATGTGTATATGGTGCAGGTGTGCACGAGAGTGTGGTTTGTGGCAGAACCGCCCAGATAACCCTAAGGACTGAATCTTGTCATGACCTCCTGTGTAAAACAAGTACAACCACAAGTCTGTAAAGTACAACTTGGCTTAGTAAATTTACCGGACCCTGAAAGTCATCATGGCAGTAGTGTAAGGGGTTGTCTGGGTGGCGGACTTGAATGGGACACCGCAAGTGGCTGTCTAGGTGGCGGGCTTGAGGGTGAAGTTCTTCTGCGGTGTGCTAGCAGTGTGGGTAGCCAGCTGCTAGGCGCATAGGAGGGGAACATCCCGCACAACCTATGAGACCTGCCGCAAGCGGGACAAGCTCATAGGGGTGAGATGATGGAAGGGGCGAGGTACTTTGAACGGTTATTGTGATGGTTGGCTCAACTGCATGACTAAGGAATCGTGTGGAGCAACGAGTGAACTGTCTCTTGTGGGTAAAGTGTGCAAACTCTGCAGAGTCAAAAGAGTCAAAACTATTCGAATAGCCGTGCCCACGGTCAAGGGCGGACATGGGAACTTAAACAGATATAGTTCTATTTCAAAAACTTTGTGGGTGGGAATGGAAAGAGTGGAGGGCAGTGGAAAGCCCTGATTTGAATTGTCCTGGGTGTCGTCCCAGTGGTAAGTTAAGCGGCTATAACGCTGAAAGATGCTATATGGTGCAGATGCCATGTAACGGTGGATGGAATCTGGATTGCTATTATTATTGCATTCTCAACACATTATGTTTTTATTCAAAACTGCTAGGTCTCAGGAAATTTCTATGTATTATATTTCTGAATAATGTTAATACATCTCACAAAGTCAAATGTCAGGAAGAATTGATAGAGTCGTAAGAAAAGTAGATGGTTGATTGTGTTAACCGTATAAAGTTGTTGGTGGATTCATGTCAATCATAAAGGTGAAAATGATAATGCGAATTCTGGGATAAATAAATTGGTGGAGCCTAAATGAATATATAGGCTAGATAGACGAATTAAATGATTTTTGGGGAATTAGGGAGTGCAAAGGTATTTGCTGGATTATGACACTAATAATTAATATAAATTCTTGGAAGATATTGGCGATAATGGAATTAATAGGATTTGATCGATTACTAGATGAGTCAATTGAATTGTTGGGAATTTGAATATGTGATAATTGGAGTATAGATTTGATCAATGATATTCTTGGTGGATGTATACTAGCGAATCGTAAACTTGATCAATGATATTGTTGGTGGAGGTATACTAGTGTATTAGTTAGAGATAGATAATGGAAAATAAGGTTGATTATTGGAAGAGCAAATTGTGGTTGAGAATCAATAACAAAAGGAATGGGTTGTTAGAGATTTGGGAATACAAAAGATATTGGTGGAATGTACAATTGATGATATTCGCTGTTTGGAGTTTTAGACAGCACTTAATATAGAAAGTGTGTGTTCGGTGGATTAATTGAATGATATTAGATAAATGATGTCACTAGCTGTTCGGAGATTTAGGCAACAATTGATTGGTGGATTGTATAATTGATGTTATCCGTTGTTTGGAGTTTTAGGCAGCAATAATCAATATAGAAAGTGTATGATCGGTGGATTAATTAAATGATGTCACTTGCTGTTTGGAGTTTTAGACAGCAATCAGTATAGAAAGTGTATGATCGGTGGAATAATTAAATGATGTCACTCGCTGTTTGGAGTCTTAGACAACAATCAGTAAGGAAAGTGTGTCTTTGGTGGATTAAGTCAATTATGGCAATCGCCGTGTGGAGTTTAGGTAGAATTAATAACACTATGATTTAATAATAATAATTCTACCAAAAGCGAATTTTGGCAAATAAAATAACCCAAGCCTCTCCTTTGATAAGCCATGCATACTATTTAATTGCATCCTGTGTGTTGGCTCGCGAGCACGGTGGTTTGTGCTCATATTCGCTTTCCCCACAAATCCAGAATCAGGAATCAAATCACTACGCGTTAGCAATACTTTTGGATCATGATGGCGAAGAAGATGAGGATGTCAAAAACTAGGTCACGAACCTCCAGTTGGCTGCCTGTGGGCATGTCCTGAGGGTTCCACCTTTGTGCTTCGTTTCCGCTGCTGCATCTTATTGATTTCGGCCTAATCGGCCCATGAGTAAGTTACTATTATATTTACGCTTCCGCTTGATATGTACTTTGATATTCAGAACTGTAATCTGTGAGCACTATCTACTGATCCAGTGAATAGTGCGGTGGAATCACAAAGGATGCCGGATTGTATAATCTGGGTCCTTACATTCCGCTGGCTGGAACTACCGATGATCTTTGTGGTACTTCCGCTTTGTGGAACTACCGGCAAAGTTTGCGGTACTTCCGCATTTGCCTAGAGAGGGCAGTAACCGACCAATCCTAGGGCTTATACCGCGGGCGGCCTTACTCCCTCTCTGGTCATTCCATTTTTTCTTCCGCCCGAGCCCGTACTCTCTCTCTTCTCCTCAAAAACCTCCAAAATCGCCCCTTGAATCCTCAAATCGAGCGAGATTTTTCTTTGGTTTTCGAGATCCTTCTCTTTCTAAGGGTTCACCTCCTCTGATCCTCAAGGTAATCCGGATCAAATCCTCTCTTTTAATCCCGTTCAAGAATCCTAGGTTGAAAATCGGTTTGATTAAAGTGTGGATGAATTTGAGTGGTTGATCTAAGGCAAATGGTTAGTTTTGGTGTCTAATGGTGTTCACCCACCTATTCCTTGGATTCAATCCAAGAAAAACACCAAAAATTTCATGCATTCCCTTGCCCTAGAATCGGTCAGGGAGAGCAGAACTACCGCTCGACAGGAGCGGTACTACCGCTCACTGAACGGTGGTACTTCTGATCCCCCTGATAAAATAGCAATCTCATTCCATTTCTTTTCAATCCTTTTTGATCAATTCTCACTTGTTTCTAATATCAATTTCTCCTTAATCTTACATGCCTAAGACAAGGAATGCCAGTCGCAGACTCTTCTCCTCATCAGTTGCTTTTGAAGATTCTTCAGACACACCAGCAACAAATGCCCCTCCTCCTGCAGCTCCATCCTCATGTGATGCTGCTCAAAAGGCTCAACAGGACAAAGGAAAGAGGATAGCCTCAGATTCAGAGACAGAATTTGAATAGCCAGTCAGCTCTTCCATGGAAGAATCTGAAGAAGACTTGGCTGACAGAGAGGACCCTCAGATTGATCTAAGGAAGATTTCTTCAGAGGAGTATGTCAGGCTGAGGCATAGGAAGCAGTTCATGCTGCCATGCAACTCCATTAACTCGAGGTTCCACACAGATTCAGGAGCAGGTGTATGAGCAGCTCTATGGGAAGTCCAGACTATTTGCTAACCACAAATACATTGATTGGGACCACTTAGACTCAATCAATAAGTATGATGGCACCTACAGACTTTTCCAGAGAGCTGGGATGCAGAACTTGGTGGCACTAAAGTCTGACTACAACAAGGTGTTGGATCAAAATCGGCAACAGAGAGGGGTGAATGTTGCTTACAAAAATTTAACCCCCAAAGTATCCACTTTGAGTCTTCTCTCCAATAGCTAAAGAGCTATGAAGAAAAAGCGATCAAATCCACTAGCACCTTAAACAAACAGAAGAGAAGACAAGAGCCTAAAAGAACGGAAAAGCAACCAAGGAACTCAGCTCAACAAGAAGGACAGCAGCTGGAGAATAGGAGACAACTCAAGCTGCAGGGGGCCGGTCAGACCGCCACATATGGGCCAGTCAGACCACACCCTGGCCGCTGGTCTGACCGCCCCTATGTGGCCGGTCTGACCGCCCAGGTCCGGTCTGACCGCTCTGTGTACACCAGTCTGACCACCATGGGCTCTCCGGTCAGACCGCCAACAAGACACCGGTCTGACCGCCCCTCGAAATTCAGAGCAGACAGCAGGAAGAAAATTTCAGGGACTTGACCAGTTTTCAATAAAATTTGTGGTCTTTCTTTAATCTCTTCAATCCAAAAGTGCAGGAATGTGATCTAGATAGTATCAAGAACTTTTGGAACAGAGGATTCCGTCATTTAAGCAAGGATTTAAGATTTAGACTAAAATCTGAAAAAGAGGTTAAGAAAAACACAATTTTTCAGATTCCTCACTATTCGTTCATCCTTTGCCCAAGACCTTTTGCAATTGATTTAGCAATGATCTTATGATCTTAGAACCCAGATTTCAAGCCAAGTTATGAAGGGAATCAAGAAATCCAAACATCCTCTGGCATGAAACCCTAGATATTGCAAGAGCAGGGGAGGAAGTGACGAAGCTCTGGGAGAGAAGAGAAATCAGTGAATCTTCCATTTGATCTTGAAAATGGAATGCCCAAGGGGTCTTGAGTTACTTCCCATCTCACAGCGCAGAAGAATCAAACAAGCAAACTCCTAAATCATCCCAAAGCTGCCAACAGAGAGGAACAGGGAGAAAACTGAAAACGAAGTTCATCACAGAGAGCAAGAAAAAATTCAGTCCATCTCAAATAAAACCATCTCAGATTGATATTGAGGAAGAGAGATGAATGATTACATGAAGTATCAATTCATTCCATCTCTCCCAAACTCAAGATACTCAAGAACTCTCAAAACCACAAACACTCACGAGAGAACATGGACAGCAAGCAGAACAACCCTCTGTCCCTCTCACCCACTCTCAAGAACTAAAGCACAAAGTAAAACAGATTCAAACCCCTCTCTCAAGCCATACAACATGCAGGAAACACTCCTCCTTTTATAGCCTCTCTTAATGGGTTCACCACATGCTTTGCCCATTAAGCTTTTGTGCTTTACCCACTAACTCTAGTGCTTTAACCACAATCCACTTCCTTTAGTGCAGCTTTGCGTATTCACCAAAATGCCCCTCCTGCACCTTCCGGGAAGCTTCCTCATTCCTTGCCTTCCAAGCCTCGCAGCCACCTCAAGTCCTCGCCGTCTTCGGCACATCTTGACCGCTCTGACCTCGGCATCGCCTGCGCCTAGTTCGGTCATCCGTGCCTCGCCACGACTTCACCTCGACGTCCTACAGCCATCACAGACAAGAAACACATCACATAGCACCGCTCGACATATTGTAATCAACAATAGCATTAAGAGTAATCTTAAACATGAAAAAGCCCAAACCTGTCGAATCAAGAGAATAAGCATCCTAAATTCCTCGACCAAGTTTGACCAAGTCCGACCGAAGCTAATTGTACCATGCAACGACATGGTCCAAACCACACAAACCAAACTTGACTTTCCTAAAACCGATGTCAATTACTCATCACACACTCGGGGTCACCTCCGCATGGTCTCTCAATCTCCCCCTTGATGAGTATATTGTCAAACCCAGAAAAAGCGTAAAGTTGAGTTTGAAAATAAATGAGAGTCAAACGTGGTCCAAGAGAAATCAAAGAAGCTTATGACCATGTCGACAACTGAAGCAAAACAGAAAGAGCAAGTTTTCCTCAAAAGCTCCAAAACTACCTTGAAAATGACTTTTTCTCCACTATTCTCCCCCTTATGGCAATAAAATCATCAAGGATGCAAAAGAGAGAATAAGGCATGATGTTGGATGAAAAGGCTGAAGTTTGTTTATTTTAAGCATTTAGAGCCATGAAGATTATCCAAAATGACCATATGGGAATTACATCAAGCCATAACACATAAGTATGCTATCAAGATCATGACAATGCATGTATAGACAAGCTAGGCCAAATAAGTCACAATCTGAAAATTAGTCGAATTTCTTAGCATGTCAAGTCATCTATGATTATAGTCTAGCAAAAGGTATCCAAAGATAATGTAGGCCATGTCAATAATCTAAGTGGAACCAAGAAGCTAGTATTGAGTCAATTTAGAGTGCTATAAGTTCAAGAATGAGACATTGTGCAAGTACTTGATCTTTGTGTAATTAAGTAAACTTAGCACAATTAACATGTTTTTCTTGAGAAATCTTATGGCATTTCCAACCAAACTTTTGTTTAGTCATGTGCTAGATCTCAAGCCTTATGCGACCACTCCAAGCAATAAGCTTAAGAAGATGATCTTGGTCATCCAAAACTCCCCCTGAGTTCATGCCTAGTGCAATGGCAAGCAGTCTCATGAGAAAGAATTGGTGAGATCAGTTTTTTCGCACAAAAGAGATCTTTTTACTTTCTTAAACGGGTGTACTAACTCATGCTTCATCAAGAAACTAGTATAGCTCAATCTAAAGCTCAATAAAGATTCAAGACTCAACTCAGCCTATTTGACATAGCATGAATCATAAAAGAATAACTAAAGACAGACTAGTCTCAAAAGTTAACATGACATGATTTAATTCAAGTTGAGCATTTTAATCAACTAACCATGGCAAAGACTAAACTACACATATAAACTCATGATAAATCTAGTAAATAAGCACAGATCATGGTAAGATGTAATGCATTGTAAGCATGTCATATACGGATAATAATCAAGGCTCCATGCAGTTATAATACAATGCAGAATGACATGCAAGAAAATCCAGCTCCCCCTCAACATGTGATGCAACTTTTAGTTCAAGTTGAGTTATGACAAGATGAAGATCTAGAAGCTCCCAAATGAACTCCCCTGAACCAAAGCGATAAATCGAGAAGCTGGCAAAGAGATCAGAAAAGGTAGTCCTTAAAGCATAGACAAGATATAAAGTAAACTATGGCTCAGACTGACTCTCATCTACCCCATATGACTCTAGGACTATCAACTGGTCATCTAACATACTAAGGAGCAAACATGTACCCTATTTACCCGAGAGTAGCCCAATCCTCGCTAGAACTTATAAGAAGTGAGTGAGCTCAACCTAGTAAGAAGAGAACCAGCTAATAAGTAGCATCCTAGAATCACAAGATGAGAGTAAGAAGTCTAACCAACTGGCCGAGAGAAACACTCTAATCTATGCTAGAAGGACTATCTCAAATGCACCCATATGCAATGCAACAGAAAGGAGCATGAGCATAATAAATATGATAAAGCATGAAGCACAAAACTCCCCCTCACATCAGTCCATAAGGACAAACCACCCCAAGCTCTCCCCGCAGAACTAAAAACCTAGAGCTATCCAAAGGCTTGGTAAAGATATCGGCTATCTGGTGGTCACTCTCCACAAACTGGAGCACTATGTCACCCTTCTCCACATGGTCTCGAAGGAAGTGATATCTGATATCAATGTGCTTGGTCCGAGAATGCTGCACTGGGTTCCTAGCAATTTTAATCGCAGAAGTGTTATCACAAAAGAGTGGAACACTGTCGACAACTAACCCAAAGTCCCGCAGGGTCGAGACCATCCAAAGTACCTGGCTGCAGCAACTGGCGGCAGCAACGTACTCGGCCTCTGCGGTGGACTGTGCAACACCAGACTGCTTCCTAGAAGACCAAGAAACAACAAAAGTGCCAATGAATTAGCAGGTGCCAGAAGTACTCTTCCTATCTATCCTACAGCCAGCAAAGTCTGCGTCCGAGTAGGTTTTAAGGGAAAGACAGGATGAGGAAGAGTACCAGATACCATAGTCTATGGTAGCTCGAAGGTACCGAAGAATGCACTTCACCGCCTGGCGGTGAGATACGCGAGGAGAAGCCTGAAAACAAGCACATAGACACACATCAAAGTGTTTGTTCGGTCTCGAGGCAGTGAGGTACAAGAGGGAGCCAATCATGCTGCGATACTCCTTCTGATCAACTGGCTCGCCGTCCTCATTTGGATCAAGTGAAGCTGTGGATGCCATGGGAGTTGACACGGGCTTACCATCACTCATGTCAAAGCATCTCAAGAGGTCACGAGTGTACTTGCCCTGATGCAAGAAGGTACCCTCCCGAGTCTACTTGATCTGGAAGCCAAGGAAGAAGGTCAGCTCGCCCATCATAATCATCTCAAACTCGGTGCTCATGACATCCGAGAACTATGAAACAAGAGTATGAGAAGAGCCGCCAAAGATGATGTCATCCACATAAATCTGGACGAGCAGTAGGTCAGTGCCATGCCTACGGACAAACAATGTCTTATCTACCTTACCCATCTCAAAACCATGACTCAACAGATAGGACTTAAGCCTCTCATACCAAGCTCTGAGGGCCTGCTTAAGTCCATACAAGGCTTTGCAAAGCTTGTAGACATGGTTTGGGTATGCGGGGTTCTCGAAACCTGGAGGCTGTCTCACATAGACCTCTTCCTCAATGAACCCATTGAGGAAGGCACTCTTGACATCCATCTGGTAAAGCTTGAAACCCTTAGAAGCTGCGAAAGCAAGCAGGATTCTAATGGCCTCAAGTCTAGCTACAGGGGCAAAGGTCTCCTCAAAGTCTAGACCCTCAACCTGGGAGAAGCCCTGAGCTACCAGTCTAGCATTGTTCCGAATGACATCCCCATCCTCACTCTGCTTGTTCTTGAACACCCACTTAGTCCCAATGATATTGTGACCTCGAGGGGGCTCAACAAGCGACCAGACCTTGTTTCTTTTGAAATTTTCTAACTCCTCATGCATGGCATTGACCTAAGACTCATCAGAAAGAGCATGACAAACGTCCTTGGGCTCGAATGAGGCAACGAAGGTAGAATGGAGACAAAACTATGACATGCCAGACTTTGAGCATGTGACTCGCTCAAAGAGATCTCCAATCATCTGCTCGGAAGGATGGTCTTTCTGGATATGTCGAGGAGGTCCTGGATGAGAAGAAGAAGTGGCCTCTACCTCATGAGCTAAAGAAGTAGGAACAGAGTCACTAGCTCCAGAGAAAGCAGAAGGCATAGGCTGATCACCTGAAGGTGCCGTGGACGAAGGCACCTCAAGGGGAGGATGAGGAACTGGATCGGGTAGACAATCCTCATCTCCATCCCCCTCATCGTCCACAAAGATGGGATCGGACTGCTGTAAAGAACCTGAGATATCGGGCCTAGTCCCTGGATTGGCCTCGTCGAAGGTCACCTCACAGGTTGGACTAGGCCTCGTCGAAGGTCACCTCACAGGTCTCTACCAACTTACTAGACTCGCAGTTCCAAACCCTATATGCCCGCGAAGAAGTCGAGTAACCTAGAGAGATCCCATCACAAGATCGTGACTCGAACTTATCTAGGTTTCCGGACTTCAAAATGAAACACTTGCAACCAAACACATGAAAATGCGAGACACTGGGTTTTCGCCTGTATCTCAACTCATAGGAAGTGCGATGCAAGTGTGCCCTCAGAAAAACTCTATTTGAAACATGGCACGTGGTCACTATAGCCTCAGCCCAAAACTTCCTAGGTGTAGAATACTCATCAAGCATCGTCCTGGCCATCTCGACCAAGGTACGATTCTTCCTCTCCACGACGCCATTCTGCTGTGGGACGTGCAGAGAAGAGAACTAGTGCTCTACACCTGTCTCATCGCAGAACCTCTCAAAGTAGAAATTCTTGAACTTCGTGCCATTGTCATTGTGGATCGCTCGTAAGGCACCCGGAAGCTCAACAGAAAGTCTACTGAAAAGACCTCAAAAATGTGTAAACGTCTCATCCTTTGAGGCTAAGAAAAACACCCAAGAGTACCTCGAGAAGTCATCGACCACGACAAGGACATACCACTTCCCTCCTACTAACTGCACTTGGGCTGATCCAACTGTGTCCATATGGAGCAGTTGTCCTGGTGCATCGGTCATAGTCACTGTGACCAGAGGGTGAGAAGCGGTAACCATCTTGCCATGTCAGCATGGAGCACAAACAAGATCTTTAACCATTTTGAGTTTAGGCAGACCACGAATGAGATCATGGCCGCTAACTTGGGTCAAATGGTCAAATCCAATATGACCAAGTCTCCTATGCCAGAAAGTAAGGTCATGGGACTCAGAAGCAACTAAACACCGAAGAGGATCACAAGAAGACTTAGAAAAATCAGCACGAAAGATCCTCCCATAACGAGAAATCCCACTGTTGTAGGGGTGGCCCCCACCTAAACCCAGCAGGCCTGTTAGAAGACTATAAAGACCAGAGTAGAACATGTGTAATGACTCAAATACCCCTAGTAGGGATAAACTGATGTAAGGGCATAATTGTAAAATCGCTCCTCATGTATATATATATATATATATGAAACACCGGCCATGGGGAGAAGGGGGTGGACATTACACTCTACATCCTCCCGCTCCCCACTACCATCTCTCTCTCTGTTTGGTCTGTAACCACAACAGTTGGCGCCATCCGTGGGGAGGACGAGGACAAGCTTGAAGATCGAAGAAGAAGATGGCACCGAAAAAAGCTTCATCGGCGGCGGCTAAAGGAAAGAAGACGGTCGGGTCGGAGCGGCGCGTGAACACCAGGGCCTCGGCGTCGGCTGCCGCGGGCGCGAGCATCGACGTTCGCCCGACGACGACAACCGACCCCGCCACCGCGACGACGACAACCGACCCCGCCACCGTGCCGACGACAACCGACCCCGCCACCGCGACGACGACAACCGACCCCGCCACCCTCGCCGCAACGCTCGCCGGTAGCGCGGACCAGACGGCTGGTGGTAGCCGTAATGAAGCGGTCGGCAGCCTGGGACCTCGGGAGGCGATAGTTACCATGCCAACTCGCCCGCCGGGCGCACCAGTGGCCCCACCCACAGCTGCGGTAGAAAGCGCCCTGCTGGCGGCCCTCAACGCGTTCCAGCAGGAGCTCGGAGATCTTCGCGGAGCTGTCCGAGACATGCCAGAGGCGCGGAGCCAGCAGGCCGCACCAGTGGTCGCGCTGGAGCCCACGCCGGAGAGGGCGGACAGTCGTGACGCCCCCACATCCAGTCGCGCCCCGCTGCGACGCGTCGATCCGGAGTCCCCGCTCTCGGCAGGATTGCAGCAGGCGGAATGGCCCGAAGACTTCAAGTTCCCCAGCGTCATCGAGCCGTTCAAGGGCGATACGGACCCCCGCGAGTTCGTGCGCGTGTATGAAACCGCCATCGAGGCCGCGGGCGGAGACGATACCACAAAGGCGAAGGGGCTCCCCCTCGCGTTGCAGGGAGTGGCGCTGTCCTGATTTTTCACCATAGAGCCGAACTCCATCTGCGCGTGGGAGCAGCTCCGCGACCGCCTCCACAACAACTTTCAGGGAAACTACGTCGAGCGAGTCGACGCGGATCAACTCTTCGCCGTAAAGCAGAAACCCTCGGAGAAGCTCCGGGACTACTTCAAGCGCTTCGCGAAGATACGCTGCCAAGTCAAGGACGTCAACGAGACCACCGTCGTCAACGCAGCCATACAAGGCCTCCGCCCGGGTCCGATGGCCGAGTACAACGCGTGGAAGCCAATCAAGACGGTGGCAAAGCTCTTCGACAAGATGGAGGAGTACGCCAGGGCAGAAGAGGACGCCCGGCGAAGGTGGGGCGATGACTCCGATATTAACCAGGCCGGTGGCTCGACAAGAGTTGAAGATCCGTCCAAGGATGACTCTTCGAAGGGCAAGCGCAAGCAGGAGTCGTCCAAGGATGCGACCGACCGCAGTGAAGCCCCGCATAAGGAGCCATCCAATAGGTCCAAGCGAGGACAGCAGAAGTCACGGTGAGGCCGCTTTGTCTTCGACATCGAAGGCGGTTCCGAAGAAAGCGTCTCCGCAGGTCGTGGCAATCGGGGGCGCCGAGGCCGAGGTGGTCGCGGCCGCGGTCGGGGCCGCGATGACAGAGGCCAGGGAGATTACGACGACCGGCAGCACGGGCTGTGGTGTGAAGTCCACGGCCGAGGCACCCATGACACACGCTCGTGCGTCTCCATTGCGGCGCTCCGCCAGAGTGTTACTAGGGACAGGAACCCGGAGGCGCGTCCGCCTGTGGTGGCCCACGTCCAGCTCCCGTACGAAGCCCCCATGCAGATTCAGGGGCAAGGGGTACAACCCCAGGAAGGCCCTCTGCGGATCCAGGCTCACGTGCAGCAGCCCCGGAGGCAACTCACCGCAGGGTCATCAACGTCATATCCGGAGGCTCTGCGCTGGAGTTCGCCTCAGCACGGCAGCAGAAGGCCTATGCGCGAAGGTTACATCACGTGGCGGCGTACCCAGCGCAAGCACCTCCGGACTGGGCACAGCGCGAAGTCACGTTCACACCCGAGGATGCCTGAGGCGTATACTTTCCTCACCAGGACCCCCTGATTATCCGGGTCATCATCGCGGGATGCGACGTGGGGCGTGCCCTCGTAGACGGAGGTAGCTCCGCAAATGTGTTGTTTGCGGCGGCCTTCGACCAGATGGGGATCCCTCGAAGCCGTCTAGGGCCCTCGGGAGTCCCCCTGCAGGGCTTCGGGGGACAGCCCCTACGGGCGCTTGGCCAGATATGCCTCCAAGTTTCGTTTGGCCAAGACGACAATGTGCGGGCCGAAGATGCCACCTTCGACGTGGTTGACCTCCCGTACCCCTACAATGCTATACTAGGGCGCCCAATCCTCAACTCCTTCGGCGCGGTGCCACACCACGGCTATCTATGCATGAAGATTTCGGGGCCGCGGGCTATCATCACCATCCGTGGCGACCAAGATATGGCCCGGCGCATCGAACCGGGTACCAGGTATCCGCGTCGCGAAGCTCAACGACGCTCTTAGGGTTGGCACCGCAGAGCGGAAGTCCCGCGGCGTCATTCGAAGGCAGCTGGGCGGGCCCTACAGATAGCCTGACCACTAGAGGCAACAACCGCGCCAGGAACAAACGGTTAGTCTATCCCTCTTTTGTAATTGCTCACCCGCGCAAACGGGAAGGCAATAAAGTTCACCGTTTGTCGCTCATTGTTGGTTATTATGCATCAAAACGCGGTGAAGGGCGCGCGGAGGCCTGGCCTACGCACGTGCTGCTCCGGGCGCTCAAAACCAAAGACGCATGTTCGCGTGTGCACTCGCCGTAGCCAAAGGTGACGGGCCTGAGTATAAACCAAAGACGCACGTTCGCGTGTGCACTCGCCGTAGCCAGGGGTACGGGACTGAGTATAAATCGAAGTCGCACGTTCGCGTGTGCACTCGCCGTAGCCAAAGGTGACGGGCCTGAGTATAAACCAAAGACGCACGTTCGCGTGTGCACTCGCCGTAGCCAGGGGTACGGGACTGAGTATAAATCGAAGTCGCACGTTCGCGTGTGCACTCGCCGTAGCCAAAGGTGACGGGCCTGAGTATAAACCAAAGACGCACGTTCGCATGTGCACTCACTGTAGCCAGGGGTACGGGACTGAGTATAAATCGAAGTTGCACGTTCGCGTGTGCACTCGCCGTAGCCAAAGGTGACGGGCCTGAGTATAAACCAAAGACACACGTTCGCGTGCCCGAAGAATCAAGAATTTTGCAAGTGTTTTTCTTAAAGCTCACCTAAAAACCGTCATCGGTAAGCTGAGAAACTGAAAGCAAATTATACTGCAGCTTACTAACCAAGGCAACATCTTTCAAAATAAAAGACTCATTAACGCACATTGTACCTTTGGCGATGACACGCCCAGACGAAGCGTCTCCGAAGGTGATCGTCTCATCACCTAGAGCACGGGCTAGGAAAGAGAACCAACGAGAGTCTCCGGTCATGTGTCGAGAACAACCAGAGTCCACAAGCCAAACCTCTTCCTTCCCTGCCCGGCGAACCTGAGTCAAACAGAGAGTAAAGGCTCAGTACTGATATAAATCAACATGGATTTTGGCACCCAATACTGAGTCACACGCCGAGTAGAAGAAATAGCCACACACGACTGACCTCTAGCTACCCTACGCTCTCTATCGCTCAATGAAGCAGAAGGTCTATGTGCAGACCTGAAGCTGTTGCTGGGTCCGACCGCTATGGGAGAGCGAGTCGGAGCACTAGCAACATGCTGATCACGCCGCGGGTAGCCATCTCGACGGGGAAAACGAGATCTACCCTCAGGACGGCGGAAGTCATGACCAGAGGCATATCGAGGACGAAAACTAGAAAACTCAGAAAATCCAAGTCCTCAATGCCGCCCAAACCCATCAGGAACAACTGAAGCAAACCTAGACCTCATGTTGGTCTCAGGTGTACTCAAAGTCTAGGGCTGACCCTGAATACGCCTAAGAGCCTCAACACGGTCTCTACGTGCAATCTTGGCGTGCCTGAAGCATCGCTCGATCAAGTGTCCATCCTTCTGACAGAAGGTGCAATTATACTTCACCTTCTGAGAGGTAGAAGTAGCACGATGAGGCTTTGCCTTCTGAGAGGCCGAAGCAACAGGTGGAATCACCTTGCTGTCAGAAATTCCTTGGATAAAGCCCGTTGACTTGAATTGAACTTTCTCAGTTCTGGGCTTGACCTCGATCACACCTGCGGCTATGGGTCTGAGCACGGCAGGTGGATGCTTCCTAATATCCTCAAGAAAATCATATTCTAGACCTTGATTGAATTTGCAAATCTTGGACTAGCCTAGAATAAGATTTAGCTTCTTCTTGCCTCCTACAAACCTCTCGAGAGTGTTCATAAGATACTGACACTCCCAAAAGAGAGGTGCAAGAAGAGCAGGGGGAAGAGGAGACAGCAGCAGGAGAAGAGGAAGAACCAGCAGCAGGGAATGGCATGTGCACGCACAGCCGCCCTAATATTGAGGTCTTCGCAAGGACTAGGAGGGACAATCCTACCTCTAGCTGTTTGGTCATCGTGCCTAAGCGTCTCTACTCCTTTGGGCTTCTCCCCCACCGAGGGAATCACATCACAATCAGTTGATGGCTTTACTAGAAGATCCTTAGTTAGCTTCACATATTTTTCATTCAAAGCAATGAGTTCAAGTTTTAGTTTTTCGCAACTAATGCATGGTGAGCTAACAGGGTCCTTAGTCGCATACTGAGCCAATTTGTTGTTATACTCAACCATTTCTTGGAATTGCTTAGAAACAGACTCAAGCTCAAGGGTTAATTTTGGACAATTGGTGCAGGAAACAATAGGCTCAAGTAAGGAAGCATGCAACTCAGCAATTTTATGATCTGCCCTTTTTAAGTTCAATTTCAAATTTTTGCAATTTTCACAAGACTCGGGCAGATCAAGGAGAATGGTATAAAGACCTCTAAACGCATTATCCTTATCCTCACATGAGGTGCGAGATGTAGTCTCAACAACAGTAGATGAAGGAGTAACAATCCTACTCATCTCTAGTTCAGCCAAAAGACTAACATTCTCTACCTTAAACATGTCAAGCTCAGAAGACAAACTATCATGAGAGGTCCTTAATTTCTCCATGTCACCAAGCAAAGCAAAGCATGTATCACATTCGTCACGGGAGGGAGCAGATATAAGTGAAGTACGCTCCCTTGACAGTCTATCTACTCCCTTCTCCAACTCGCTACATCTAGCTCTAGTTCTAGCATGAAATTTACCTAACTTAAGAAAAGCATCATTAAGCTGGTCGTATGAGGGGTATACCTCGTCAGAGTAAAGCTCGCTGTCGCTGATCTCGCCCTCAAGGGCCATGAAGCACATGCCGGAGAAGTCGTCGCCATCCTTGGGTTCTTGATCACCCATCCCATCGTCGTCGCTCCATCCCTCCACCTCGCTGAGGTCGAGGTCGTCGAAGGCGGTGAGGACGTGGTGGAAAAGCTTCTAGGCTTTGCCAAGGTCGCGAAACTTCTTCTTTCCTTGAGCATGAGCCTGGGGCTTCTTGTTGTGGTTCTTGTCGATGTAGTCGTTCTTGCTCACACTACCGTAGTCGCCCTTTCCCTTCCCCAGCTTGGGGCAATTCGCCCGAATGTGGTTGGGGCCACCACACTCGAAGCAAATTATCGGACCACTCCTTTTTCGATCTCTCACCCTCTTGTATGCGTGGGAAAACTTTTGGGTAGCTGCTCTAACTGATCATCAGTTACATCACAGAGAGCAGCTAGAAAGAATCCACAAATCGACTCAGAAGAAGGTCCAGAAACCAGACTGGGATCGGTGACTAAGGCCATCAACTGCGACTTCGACCTACGAGAGACTATGTCAATCTCGTGAGTCTTGAGGCGTGAGTACAATGCGTCAAGAGTCAAGGTCGAGAGATCGGTGGTGTTTTTTATGGTAGTCACCTTCATCTCCCACACACGCAAATCCAGAGCTGCGAGCATCTGTCGGGCATTGTCCGAGTCGGGGTATGTGAGACCGACCGCTCGGAGGTTGCTCAAAATCTTGTGGAACCGCGCAAAGCACTCATCGAGGGACTCACCAGCGAGCATTTCAAACTTGTTGTAATTTCGCTTAAACTGGTCCTGTCGAACCGTCTTAATCTGGGTGGTGCCCTCATGGTATGCATCGAGGGTCACCCAGATGTCGAAGGCCAACGTCAGATGAGAGATGCGATCGAACTCGCTTCTGCTTAGACCTTGAATTATGATGTCCTCTCCTTAGCGTTCGCCTCAACAACAAGCATATTTCCAACGTTGATGTTTTCATCGGCAGGAAAAACATATCGGGTCTTGACCTTCCGCCAGATGGCGTAGCCCTGAGCCTGGATGTAGGTCTCCATCCGACTCTTCCAGAAGGGATAGTCGATCCTATCAAAGATCGGGGGCTTGGTCGAGTACTTGTCTGTCGCCATGGCTCTAGAGACCGGTTAAGATCTATCGAGAAGAGCTAACCGGCTCTGATACCAATTGTTGGATCGAAATCGACAACAGAGGGGGGTGAATGTTGCTTAAAAAAATTTAACCCCCAAAGTATCCACTTTGAGTCTTCTCTCCAATAGCTAAAGAGCTATGAAGAAAAAGCGATCAAATCCACTAGCACCTCAAACAAACAGAAGAGAAGACAAGAGCCTAAAAGAACAGAAAAGCAACCAAGGAACTCAGCTCAACAAGAAGGACAGCAGCTGGAAAATTGGAGACGACTCAAGCTGCAGGGGGCCGGTCAGACCGCCACATATGGGCCGGTCAGACCGCACCCTGGCCGCCGGTCTGACCGCCCCTATGTGGCCGGTCTGACCGCCAGGGTCCGGTCTAACCGCTCTGTGTACACCGGTCTGACGGCCATGGGCTCTCCGGTCAAACCGCCAACAAGACACCGGTCTGACCGCCCCTCGAAATTTAGAGCAGACAACAGGAAGAAAATTTCAGGGACTTGACCAATTTTCAATAAAATTTGTGGTTTTTCTTTAATCTCTTCAGTCCAGAAGTGCAGGAATGTGATCTAGATAGTATCAAGCACTTTTGGAACAGAGGATTTCATCATCTAAGCAAGGATTTAAGATTTAGACTAAAATCTGAAAAAAGAGGTTAAGAAAAACACAATTTTTCAGATTCCTCACTATACGTTCATCTTTTGCCCAAGACCTTTTGCAATTGATTTAGCAATTATCTTATGATCTTAGAACCCAGATTTCAAGCCAAGTTATGAAGGGAATCAAGAAATCCAAACATCCTCTGGCATGAAACCCTAGAAATTGCAAGAGCAGGGGAGGAAGTGACGAAGCTCTGGGAGAGAAGAGAAATCAGTGAATCTTCCATTTGATCTTGAAAATGGAATGCCCAAGGGGTCTTGAGTTACTTCCCATCTCACAGCGCAGAAGAATCAAACAAGCAAACTCCTAAATCATCCCAAAGCTGCCAACAGAGAGGAACAGGGAGAAAACTGAAAACGAAGTTCATCACAGAGAGCAAGAAAAAATTCAGTCCATCTCAAATAAAACCATCTCAAATTGATATTGAGGAAGAGAGATGAATGATTACATAGAGTATCAACTCATTCCATCTCTCCCAAACTCAAGATACTCAAGAACTCTCAAAACCACAAACACTCACGAGAGAACATGGACAGCAAGCAGAACAACCCTCTGTCCCTCTCACCCACTCTCAACAACTAAAGCACAAAGTAAAACAGATTCAAACCCCTCTCTCAAGCCATACAACATGCAGGAAACACTCCTCCTTTTACAGCCTCTCTTAATGGGTTCACCACATGCTTTGCCCATTAAGCTTTTGTGCTTTACCCACTAACTCTAGTGCTTTAACCACAATCCACTTCCTTTAGTGCAGCTTTGCGTATTCACCAAAACGCCCCTCCTGCACCTTTCAGGAAGCTTCCTCATTCCTTACCTTCCAAGCCTTGCAGCCACCTCGAGTCCTCGCCGTCTTCGGCACACCTCGACCGCTCTGACCTCGGCACCGCCTGCGCCTAGTCCAGTCATCCGTGCCTCGCCACGACTTCACCTCGACGTCTTGCAGCCATTACAGATAAGAAACACATCACATAACACTGCTCGACATAATGTAATCAACAATAGCATTAAGAGTAATCTTAAGCATGAAAAAGCCCAACCTGTCGAATCAAGAGAATAAGCATCCTAAACTCCTCGACCAAGTTTGACCAAGTCCGACCGAAGCCAATTGCACCGTGCAACGACATGGTCCAAACCAAACTCAACTTTCCTAAAACCGATGTCAATTACTCATCACACACTCGGGGTCACCTCCGCATGGTCTCTCACGAGGACATCATCAGACAGTTCTATGCCACAGTCTACATTTCTCCTGATTTTCAGCATATAGCCTGGATGACAGGATGCCAGCCACTGGACTCCGACAAGCATGAATTTGAGTTGTCATTGGGGGCTGAGTCCAGCGTGCATGAGAAGGTGTATGACAGGCCGGCACTTGAGCTACCTGCCCTCTCCTAGTACTATGATCAGGTCTCCAGGTTTATTCCAGGGAAGCTAGTTGGACTCCTCCCTATCCCTAGCCTAGTCAACAGAATTATCAATCATATCATCTTTCCCAAGAGCGGCAATTATGATGCGGTCCGAGGTCATGCATGGAACTATGTTATGGAGGGTCGCAAGTTTGACAAGGTTGATCTAATAATCAGGGAGATTGCCACTTCGAAGAACGACAGGATCAAGCGCATCAACTATGCTCCATACATTATGGCCTTGATCAAGAAGAAAATTCACTCCAGAGGTGGCTTGGGCGGCGTTCACAAGGCCTATAAGCCTAGGACTGATCCTCCTTTTTCTCCTGCTGGCTGTACTCAGGCACCACAGCCGGCAACACCTCCAGCAGTAGCAACTCAGCCAGCAGAAGAGGAGCAGTTCTCCCTCTCTAGGATCTATTCTGCCATCCTTCAGCTCCACGACTCCCAAGCTGAGGGATTTGCCTCCCTTTCCTCTAGGATGGATGCCCTTTATGAGAGAGTTGCAGCCATTGAGCAGGCCATGACTCATCCTCCCTCTCCTGTTCACTATGGTCGCCGTCGTCGATGTGACTCTTCTCCTCAATGACCTCAGGAGTAGACTTTTTGGTCTTTGATGCCAAAGAGGGAGAAGATATCAAGAACCTCTATTTTATCTAGCCTATTTTTTATGTAATGAACTGTTTATGTCTTTTATGTAATGAATTTGTGTGATCTTCATTTTCATATTTTTGTGCTATGATAAATTTAAAGCTACATGCTCTCGTTGTTAAATCTTGTCATTTCATGTGCTTAAATTATTTTCTCAATCATATGCACATATTTAGGGGGAGCTTCTTTCATTTTGATTTTAGAAAATTTGGGAATAATTCTTTGAAGCTCATGAAAAATCATTGTAAGAATTATTTACTTTCATAGTTTCAAAAAGAATATACAACAAGTTACTCAAACAAGTTGTATATTCAAAACATTTCTTCTCACATAAAATTTGTGTTGTCATCAATTACCAAAAGGGGGAGATTGAAAGCATCTAGGCCCCTAAAATTGGTACTGGTAATTAATGAATTTATATGAATATGGGACTAACATGTTTGTTGAGTGTTTAAAAAGCTAAGTCCCTACAATGATGACAAGATGTATACTAAAGATCAAAATGAAGGTCAAAAGTGGCTCAAGACGAATGTATACTTAGAATAGGACCCTCTTTTACTTTTACTGGTCTTAGGAGAAAGGATGAAAGACCGGATTATAGGCTAGATGTCGTACCATAAAGAGGGATCATGGAAAGTAGCTTGATAGCAATTCTCTTGTGCCATTTGGATTAATCTAGAATCATGCATTCATTAGAAAATTAATTTTATAGCCAAATCAGTGCTTTGTCTTGAAAAACGGAAGTACCGCTGTTTCAACAACGGAACTACCATGGTGCGGTAGTTCTGCATCCTTGACCGGTACATCTGGCGCTCAGAAGCTCCGAAAACTGAGTGGAACCTTTTTTCCAGAGAACACCCCCAGAGTTGCTCGGTGCTCTGTCTAGACAACCGGAAGTACCGCCATGTAAATTGTGGTACTTCCACTTGACGGAAGCTCCGATCCTTCGGGCAGAACCTTTTTTTTCCAGAGAGCACCCTCGGGACGGTTCTGTAGTCCTTGGAAATCCGAAGTACCGAAGTTTCAACGACGGAACTACCGAAAAAGTGGTAGTTCCGCACCCTTGAGCGGAACTTCCAGAGCATGGAAGCTCTGGAGGCAAGAGCGGAACTTTTTTCCAGAAAGCGCCAACTTTTGGTTCTGGCCCAAGCGGTAGTACCGCGCCAACTTCCGGAACTACCGCAAAACGGAAGTACTGGATTTATAATGACGGTAGTTCCGCGCTGACTTTCAAATAGCTAGTTCAAAAGCTCTGACATAGCCATTACTATCGTACCAGAGCCGAAGCGGAAGTACCGGCCTTTGGCCTGCGGTACTTCCGCTCGCCCTTTTTTTTGGAATTTAACTCTAACTGCTAGTTTTAGTTGGTAAGGGTATAAATACCCGTACCGCTGCTCAAAGATAGCAAGAATAGGCTCTATTAAACATCTTTGAGCATTGGGCATTCACTCCACACCTCACTTACTCCTTGTGCATTCATTCGAGGTGGTTGAGCCAAAAAGTGCATTGCATCAAATAGATTGATCCTTTGGCACTAAATTGTGGTCAAGTGAAGCTGAAGATCTTTTACTCTTGGTGTTTGCTGACACCTGGATGACTTGGTGGAGATTGACTGGTGATCTTCTCAAAGAAGCTTGTGAGAAGGCCCAGTGTGCTTGTGAAGGTTGGAGCTCACCTACCCGGAGTGGGAAAGAGCTACCACTTTTGGATTGGAAGTGCTTTGGCTTAATTTGTAGAGCCGGTTCATTTGAGCTAACCTCAACGTGGATTAGGGGAAGCCGACAAGTTTCCAAACACCACGGTGAAAACTTCGCGTGTTCATTGGTGACCCATTGTCCCTTACTAATCTCTTGCTCATTTATTTCATTGTGATTGTCTACTTGTGCTAGATCTTCTTTAGAGACATATTCTTCTTGTGACTTAGTCTTACTAGAATTGTGTTGGATTTATTTGAGTTAAGTTTTAATCCCTTAAAATTAAATTAGAAGTCAAGAAATTTTAAAACCTTCTATTCACCCTCCCTCTAGTCGATTATCCTTGATCCTACACAAGGCAAGTCAATACTTTGATTATATTGAACCTAAATTTTATGCAAGTTATTTCTATTACCGTCATCAGGCATGATAGTATGCCACAAGCCCACACATCAGTACTTAACTTACCATGCCCAAGTGCCCAACTAGAACTCGGTAGCAACAACTCCAGTCTCTAGACTAGTCTAGATATTTCCGATCTGTAGAAGCTCTTCGGCTCCTCCGCCAGGAGATTTCCATATCCCCTTGACTTGATCAATTGATCCCTTCCCCTCCCTCACATCCAAGCTCATAGGTCACAACCTCCAGCGTGGGCCTCCCCTCTGGCTCCCTACCAACCTCCCTAGCTCTCTCTCTGCAGATAGCCAGATGGCCGGTGGCATCACTCACTAGATCTAGGCGCCCAGGCGACCAGGTGCCTAGTGTCAGCTGCCGCCTGCTCAGCGCCCTATTGGCCAACCGTAGCACCCGCCTCCAGGCACTCCAAGCTGACGAAGCTGATGGAAAAATGCCCAACAATCACTCTGTCTCTCCAATTGTGTTTGTCGCTCAAGTGGAGGAAATGAGATGAAAACTATTCTCGGGATAGCGAGTGGAATGGCAAAAGTTCAGAGAAGGAATGTGTCACTACGATAACTCGGAATACAAAGATTCCAGGAACTGGGATTTAGTTGAAAGCAAACAACATATTACATGGTTATTTAAAGTTTACGAAGTGCTAACCAATTCCTTAACTGTACTACTGATTTCCTGCCGCAACCGACTTGATCCAATTTTCCTGGGAGAGCGGATCTGGATGCCTTCTTCAGTCTGACCGAGTGCAGCCGAATACCTCCAGGAAACTGCACTACCAAAGTTTCAGTCCACCTCTTGCGCTACGCTCAGTCTTCAGTCTTCCGACAAAAACTCAGTTTTCCAGCAAAGGCTTGATTATTTCCAACAATCTCCCCCCTAATCAAGACTTTGCTATACCAAATCTTTCACTCCTATTACATGTAACTCATGACTAATGACCCGGCCATCCTGGCTACTTGCCATCGGTAATTATTTTCTGCACCTGTTATCTAGGATCAATCCGCAGGTTCAAGTGGCTCCCCGCTACTCCGGACTCTCCGGTTCTCCTGCACCTAGAATAACTCCGTGCGATACTACTTGGTACAATCTCAGGCACACCACCTGTTGTACCATACACACATGCAAATATACTAAAGCAAAAAAACTAAGTCTAGATTATTTGCTAACATTCCTTCAACTCTAGACTCAACTAAAGTAAAGCTGGTTCATCTTCCTGTGCACACATGAGGTTCACCTGATCCCCACGGTCATGCTTTGGCTTGCGGCACTCGGATGCATAGTGCCCGTAGTCACTGCAGTTGAAACACTTGATGTGGCTCTTGTCGCGCTTCATCTTGAAATCGCGACCACCGCCTTGTCTTGATGATCGAGCTTCCCACTGGGCTTTCATGAGAAGGAGATGCTCTTCATCCCCGTTGCTGCGATGACGGTGCTGGGTGCGCTCCTCATACGCCTTGAGGGAGCCAACGACCTCCTCAAGAGCTATGTTGTTGACATCGCCAAAATACTCGATCGTTGTCGCAATATGGATGAACTTGTCAGAGACGACTCGCAGCAACCTCTTGACGATGTTCTTCTCTTCTATCTTCTCTCCAAGTGCCTACATCTGGCCAACAAGCAATGTTACCTTCGTTGCGAAATTGTCCACCGATTCTGTATTGCCCATGCTAAGATTTTCAAACTCCCAGCGTAGCGTCTGGATCTTCGCTTCCTTGGCTCGATCAGCCCCCATGTGCATGGTGCGGAGAGCTGTCCACACCTCCAAGGCAGTGTTCTTGGCTGCAACCTGCATGAGCGTCACATCGCTCAACGCCTGGGAGATGATAGCCATGGCCTTTTCTTCTTTCTTCTCATCAACAGTAGCATTCCCCGTGGGCTCAATTGCTTCCCACACGCCTTGCGCCTTCATGAGGAATCTCATCCTCGTTGCCCAAGCTGTGTAGTTCATCTTGTTCAGCACCGGGTACTGGAGAGACATCCCTCCCTCCTTGCTTGCCACCGGCGCCGCCTCAACGATCGACATCTTCTCAAGCCGCAAGTACTTGGGCATACACCGCTCAAGAACTCAACCTCGGCTTTGATACCAAATGATGGAAAAACGCCCAACAATCACTCTGTCTCTCCAATTGTGTTTGTCGCTCAAGTGGAGGAAATGAGATGAAAACTATTCTCGGGACAGCGAGTGGAAGGGCAAAAGTTCAGAGAAGGAATGTGTCACTACGATAACTCAGAATACAAAGATTCCAGGAACTGGGATTCAGTTGAAAGCAAACAACATATTACATGGTTATTTAAAGTTTACGAAGTGCTAACCAATTCCTTAACTATACTACTGATTTCCTGCCGCAACCGACTTGATCCAATTTTCCTGGGAGAGCGGATCTGGATGCCTTCTTCAGTCTGACCGAGTGCAGCCGAATACCTCCAGGAAACTGCACTTCCAAAGTTTCAGTCCACCTCTTGCGCTACGCTCAGTCTTCAGTCTTCCGACAAAAACTCAGTTTTCCAGCAAAGGCTTGATTATTTCCAACAGAAGCCACCTGCTGCCCACCTAGGACTCACGTCTCAACCACTCACCAACACCGTCGCCCATCCGTCGGCTATTGCCAACCACTAGAGTGCTTCACAAAAGGGATTAGGGATCGAATTGTTGGCTTATTGTTGCTGCAGTGCTTCCAAAAGGCAACTGAATTGATTCATTTTGTTGGCCTAGCCACATGTGGTCTTTCGCTTCGGTATTTGGTTTTGGTGGGGCTTTGGACTTTGGCGCTTTGCCAGTTTGCTGCTTCCTACTTGCTGTTGAGTACGATGGTTGGTTGGCCCAATCCAAGTGCATGGCTTATTGGTTTATGTTATGTGTGTCTTCCTCACTCTTGAGTCTCTATCTTTCAACCAATGTGATGACATCCGACGATGACATCGCATGGCACGGTGGTGCCCTAGCCGGAGCTAGGGGTACCTACTCTCTGGTCGGAGGTAGGATGGATGCTAGCCCCCTTGACCCACTGGTAGGTCCACCACTGGATACTGTGTAAGCAAAATAATAACGGCCTTGAGCCTACCAGTCTAGCAGCGACATGTATAGGGAATGACCCCTTATTGTCTAGTTGATACACTAAAGATTTATGACATGGACCTTTCACCCTCCACATGGAGTGAAGCCAACCGAGAAAAATAGGTGTAATTTTAACACTTGGACCTTCCACTGATGCAGCAAAGTGAAGGGGAGTACTCCCGTATCAGTGACCCTTTTTGGCAAGATCACAGTTCCATTTCAATAGCAATTCTGTTGGCACTATATTGGATGTATTGTATGTTAAACAAAGCTAATATAAAATGAAGTTTGAAATTACAGGCAAATAACACCAAAAAATGTAGAGTAGTCTTCTTTGGAAATCTTTTTTTTTTGAAAGCCAGCAATTGCTGGAGTCATATATTAGAAAAGGCATAAACAAATACAAGTTATTTTACAGATAACACAAGCAATGCTTACGATGAAGTAGAAATGTACGCTACTCTTTACAAAGAAAACAAGGGGCCAACAAAAAAGCTAGGCATTGTTTGCCCTTGTTGTTCAATCTTTTAATTATTTTGCTCCAACCATCTCACAAAGCTTGGCCTCCTCCTTGATCAATGCTAGGATCTCATGGGGCATTGATATTTTATTCTGGAAAACATATCTATTCCTCTCCTTCCACTATTGCCACATTACAAGAATGAAAATATGCTTGCAGCCTTAGTGAAAGTGAGTAGGGAGTCCACCCGTTTGAGCCACCAAAGCTCAATCGCCGTTGTTGGGTCCCAATTTGTTGGATCGAGCATTGGTAGGTGGAGCCATTGAGCTATTTCGGTCCATGTCTACTGGAGTGTCGGGCAATTGATGAAAAGGTGTGTTATAGTTTCAAAGTTTCTGTTGCACATTTGGCAAAAGTATTGGTTTGGCCATCCTTGAAGTTGTAGTCTTTGAGCTATCTATATTATGTCATGCAACAACAATCAAGCAAAAAAATTGTAGCGTAAGGGTGCCCAAGCTTTCCAAATGATAGTTCGATAAGAAGTTCCAACTAATCCTAAAAACTATGCTCGATAGGCTGAGGACGTTGAGTTTGCTCCACTTGTTGTTAGTTTCCATTGGATCTCATCCTTAATGTCTGGGTAGATGTCAATCTATTGCACCTTGCCCCATAGGCCCACGTATTTAACTAACAGGTCAATGGTAAGACTATGTCCGATGTCTCATACCAGTTCATATCTTAAATGGTATTTGCAACTATCCTGTTCTTTCTTCTTAAATGTTTGTATAGTTTTGCAGCCAAAAAGCATGGCGCCACCCCATCAATCCAAGCAGACGCCGCAACACAGAACGCATGGAGCCGGGAGCTAGGGAGGTGAAGGCGACGACGTTCAGCACACACAGCGGGGACAACTTGGAGAAAAAGAAAGCCGGGTGTGGGCAGTTGCAGCGCACCTTGTGGTTCCAGTACTGGATGAACGCCTCCTTGGCCCTGAACGGGTTCACCGGCAGTGACAGCGGTGGTGTCAGCTGTGGTAAGCCTCATGACAACAGTGAACACGACGGTAGAGAAGGGGATGGGGAGATGGCAATGGCGAACGGTGAAGGCGATGGAGTTGAACATGGCAGTTGGGAGAGAAGTAGGAGGGTGATGATCAGGAAGAGATGAGCATGGCAAGGGGACGCCAGTGTTGGGTGGCGAGCTGGGGTGTAGAGGGAGATTAATAGGAGATGAGTTGGGAGGGAGGCCGAGGGGGCATTAAGTGTGAACTGTATGAGTTTGGGATGCACTAGTGCATGGGGACTTCAATAGCTCACACCTGCACATATAATGCATTGGAGAGGCAGAAGAGATTCTACTTCGTTCAAGGTGAACTTTATTCCCATCTGTCTCCTAAGTCTGACCCGTGAGCTTGAGATTTCTTTTTCTCACAGCGCAAGAGATAACCTGAACATTTCCTGCAAATTTACGTACGTTCTGCACTACAAATATACGGAGCTGGAAGCACTGATGTTCACAGTACACGGGGTTTCGTGGATTAACAGAACCGATTATTTGCAAGCAAGAAGTCCACGATGAGCCTGTTGTCGGATATGCTACAGTGACAGGACGCCTGGGAGCAAGCGCTTCAGAGTTCAGGCTCCAGGAGTAATTGAAACCCCAACGGCAAGATGTGTTGAACGCGTTGTGCGTGCCCCTGCTGAAAACTGGGACTGCAACTTTGAAGTTCCTTTTACGTGCATACTAAGAGGATGTTTGATTACGGATATTTCATTAGAAATTTTTAATATCTAGTTCAAATTTGAACTGAACCCGAAAACCTCCAAGGAATTACCCCTCATCCAAACAAGCTGGAGACCCGCCCAGTAACTAGCTGATCAGACTCAGGGTATTATTTAAGCACGTTTGTTAAAGACAGGTTGGCGTACTCAGCATCCTAAACGCACATATTAGACCGTGTGATATACAAGCAGAGTGAAAGGAACGATTGCGTATTTATAGAAAAGAAAAAGTAGCACTACAATTTACGCTACTACCCTTTGGATCAGTCAGTTGTAAGCTCCAACTCCACCATCCTTGCGTTTACATGGCACTGCATTGAGGACCTTGTCTTATTTCCGGATAGGCGTATATGCAACTCAGAGTGCATGCATTCTTTCTCAAGTAAAATAACATTATTTTTCATCAGAAGTCAGAATTGTGTAGCACTGTCGTTGAATTAATTAGAAAAGTCAATTATTTGTCCTATAGCTAGACAGAAAGTTGGAATTTTTTAAATAATCATTTTTTATTTCGAATTATAGAATTATACCAGCTTTATAATTTTTTATAGTTTTGATCATTTGTCACCCAACGATTGAGCAACTTGAGCTAGTCACCCAACTGTTAGGTGACACGTGGCCAAGTCACCCAACTATTGAGCGACCAAACTCTATTGTCCAACAGTTAGGCAACAAGACCCGTAGTCGCCCAACCGGGCGACTAGGGAGTCAAGGTTGTCTATTCATCAGCTAGAGACCCATTGGCCGACTAGGGAGTCAAGGTTCTCTATTCATCAGCTAGAGACCCTGATGATTTGTACACAAGAATTCTTAGTGCTATGGTCACCAAAGTTATTGTTGAACCCGTTTCAAGCGCATTCGTTAACAGTCAATGCTGACTATGTCGCCAAGCAAAGAGGCCTCCGCATTATTGAGGAGAGAATTTTCCTTGATGGCTCACCAGAGATCCCTCTAGACTCTATCCAAGTCCATCTTGCCAATGTAGAGTCCAAGTTTGCCGATGCATTATCAGACGCAGGTGACATCAGAGTGGAGGGAAAGGTTAAGGATGGCGCACCACATCTCACACTCGCCGGCCCTTTCAATGTGGATGTTAGTTTTGAGGGCAACCTAGTCGTCTAACGGTTGGGCTACAAGAGACTTGTCGTCTAACCGTTAGACGACTAGTCCAAGTTATGCAATCATTGGGCGACAGATGGTTAAAACTGTAAAAAAAAATAAAAAGCAGGTATAATTCTGTAATTTGAAATAAAAAACAGACTATTTAAAAAATCCAGAAAGATGTAGCTAGTTCGGATCTCTTAAATTAAAAGATAAACAGTTCACCTCGGTATTATCTGTAGGTCGTCCTTCACCTTTATCTGCACCTTCTGTTCTTAGCAAAGAAAGCTTTGATGTGCTTTCTATGTTTGCCCTTTCAGCAACAAGAAAGCCCTTGGCCCCTGCTGTTAGACCTCCAATCAAAGGCTCCTCACAAGTGATCTCTGTCTCTGAGAAATCAGCTGTGCATGAACTGGTGTATTTGATTGGGTGTAATTCCTCCAAGTTCTGATCGTCAAAAACCGAGGCCCTCTACACTTACCTGATTTCGCAGCTGCCTGGGTGGTGGGAATACATTGTTCACTTGCCCTTGATACTGTCAAATCCCCACTCACCATTCATAGGAAAAGCATGTTGCATAGGAAATACTTTGTTAACTTGTTCAACATGTTGAGTTTGTTGAGAGTGCTAGATCAATTTTATGGAAAATACAGATTGCCTTGATTGCCTCAATGTCGAGACCCGAATATACAAATCCGGACTCTCCTGTGTATTCTGCACTAATCCAGGATCACGCTAATACACACAGTGTAAATATAGATAAAATATCGACTATATCATGATATACTAAGAAAAGACTCAAATATTATTGATTATCAGAGTTGCGACCTTATGGCCAAACTTACAAATAACAGGCTTAATGGCTTAGGAAACTTGCAGCGGAAAAATAGAAATAAGTGTAGTAGCCATTCGACATGCCCATAGGCAATCGACTAGGGAGCGAAGTCCTAATCCGCGAAGTCATCGAGATATTCTTCTTTTGGTATCTCCTGCTAATCTGGTCCTTCTTCCTCAAATGAGCAAATGTGGATATAGTCGTGAGTACATAGAGTACTCAGCAAGTCGTTTGTAACAAAGATACAATATAGTATGCAAGGTTTACCAAAGGATGACTAGAAGGTTATTTTGCAGAAAGCTATAATTTAAAGTAAATACAATAAATAGATTGAAAGTGAACTTTAAAAATGAATAATAAATAGTAATCAATGGAATTAAGAGTAACCACAAGTGAACTGACCATTCACTCCAATAAACCACCTGTGAACTAACCATTCACGTGGTGAACCACTATTATGCTAACCATTCACTTTCCAACTTAACCCGTCCAGATTTTTATGAAAACTCTACCCCTAGTGTGAAATAATCGAGCATTGTCCATAACCGGTCGATGGCCAACACGTAGCAGCCATCTGGCGAGCGAAGTGGGCACGGATGAGCGACGCGTGGCATAGGTGGAAGCAGGCTGGGCTGAGGCGTAGGTTAGGTCAGTGGGTCGGACCGGCTGGTGGGCTTCTGCCCACTTGGCCTTTTGGGGTTTTAGGGATTTTCTATTTTTCAAAAATTCAACTAAATTCATTTGAGCTTTAGAGAATAGCAAATAACTCCCAAAAAATCTCAGTAAATTCCAGAAAATTCCTTGGGACACAAGGAACCCAAATAAAATACTTAAAGCATATGTTAAAGTTTTATTTAGTCATATTAAATCCTTTTAATTCATAAAAATTCCATTTAAGCTTTAATGAATCCTACAAAAATCTAAATGATGAATTTTATTTCAAAAGGTTCAAAAAAGGCTCTGAAAATCTGGATGTTACACTCAATGACTTTACGATTGACAACACAGGAAGAGGAAAACAAAAACCATACCTTGAGATGATTGTTTGTTATATTCTATACAGCAGCTTCCCATGTTACGTTTCAGCGTGGCGTGACTGCTGTCAGATGTTTGCGCATGCAGGATTGATGGCGTATCCTGTTAATAGAAACCAGCGCCAATGAAATCAGGAGGCTGAACTAGTGAGCTTTTTGAGAAGGCAGTAGTTAGGGCACTAACATTAGTTTCTTGGTGGTGGGCAGGAAGATGATGAGACGGATCCTCATGCACTGGCTGTGGAATTTCTGCTCCTTGGTTGAAAGGAACTTCCGCTTGCAGAATTATTTGTTTCTTCACTGCAGTCCTTGGATTTACTGAATCTGCAAACCATTTCACAAGAAATAAAAGATGAGGTACAACTAATTGCCTTTGTCAGGATGAAAGGTGGTTTTTATTTTTTTTAACCAATCATATGGCGGAAAATCTACAAAACTATATAGCACATTAAAAAAATCTAGAATAAGCTACTGTACTAGTTAGTATCTCATGGTGCTTAGGAAAATATCTACATGTACTTGCAGATGCGACCTCGTCCTCAATGGATCCCTTTAAAAATTTAAGAGGGCCAGGTAAGTTTTTCTTTTTTTTGGGGGGGGGGGGGGGGGGGCATCCAATTAGCACCGAATATAAAGACCAGATCATGTTAACTCATAAAATTTCTTATTTACTCACTCATGAATTCCATCAATGACACAAAAAGCCACATCATCTCCAAACTTGTACATATATAATAGATACAGGTTGGTCACTTTTCACACAAGATAATTATATTTAGAGCTAATGTACCTAGCTAGCATGTGGGTGTGAATAGGGTCAACTATGATGACAAGTTCACAACATATTCCATAAGTTCCAATCTTGTTCCTGGATGGTACCGATCATGATTCATTCATAGATATCATCACAGTACAAGTATAATTTTCTAGCTGACACAACTTGTTCCTGGATGGTACCGATCATGATTCATTCATAGATATCGCAGTACAAGTATAATTTTCTAGCTGACACAAGTTTTCTATCAATGTAATTAGACATATAATTTTACATAATATATAAAACATGGCATATCCAAACAATAAAATACACATCTTCAATGATGTCAATCTATTTAAATTTTTACACAATTTTCGGACTGCTATGTAATTTCTTATAGAAGATGGAGTCTTGTGAAAGAAAAAAAAATCTATGGGGGCCAATTGACTGCACAACTCCCTTCATGCTCTGCATCTGTACATAATGTCTAGTCGGAAACCTGATAGAAAGATCAATATGAATAAATTTGCTAGAACCAAAATCAACAACTATTTATCATATTCAGGTAGTAATCATACACTTCTATTTCCAAATGAAGTCTGAAATGAGCATCGTCAAGTAGAACTACCTTGTTAGTGACATCTTTGGAATCACCAGCTTGGTGGCATGCCTCGTCGATGTTCCCTCTAATTTCTTCGCAGGAATTCACATCCTGTCCACTGCCTAAGGATCCAAGGTCAAGTATTTGCTGGACATCTGCTTTCTCTGCGCAATACATAAGGTCTTGCTCCTTCCACTGAGGCTGTTATCAATTTCATTGCAGGTTGCATGGGATTGAGGCATGTCCAATGATTTTAACAGACCACAACCTGTGAGGTCCAATGTGTGGAGCCTTTGGATGGACTCTGGCAACTGCTTAAGCTCACAGCAACTTTCTAGGTTTGAAGACATAAGAAAAGTGAGGTCACCAAGTGACCTTGGTAATTGCTTGAGTCTAGAGCAACCTGCCAAGCTCAGATCTTCTAAACATTCCAAGTTACCAAATGAATGAGGCAATTCTTCAAGCTTGGTGCAACCTGATAGATCCAAGAATCGAAGTTCATGAGTTCCGCAAAGAGATAAAAGTAACTCGCAAATTCCAGTACAGCATGACAAGTTGAGGTGCTCTAGCCTCTTGAGATCACCAAGTGTTGGAGGCAAGTTTTGAAGTTTGTCACAACCATGTAGATTGAAATATTTTAGCTTCTGGAAAGTTCCAATGAAAATGGGTAGCACTTCGATGTAAGTTTCTGCAAGATTCAAAGACTCAAGGTTTTGTAAGCAAATCATTTCATTAGGTAGTGCCCTAATTCTTGAGTCCGCAACATTGAGGTATCTCAAATGTTTCAACTGACCAATAGAAGCAGGTAATTCTTGAAAGGGACATCCACTAAGATCAATAACACGTGAGTATCTCAGTACTGAAAATGTGTCCGCAATGGCATTTATTGCCTCAAAATTTTTGAAATGCACTGCCTTTGCCTTGGTTAACAAATCTTTCTGCATTGCGTATTGTCCACTGTAATTAGTCAATATCGCATAGCAAAAAGCAAACTTTTCTACACAGCCGTTTAAGGCCATTTTGTAATCCATACTTAAGAGATCATCTCTGGAAATAAACCTCACAAATTCATGGACCATATCATCCATGCGAAGTATAACAGGAGCATTGGTGTGTTCCATTTCAGTGACCTGAAAAACAAATGTGTTAGTTGATTGGATGTAACCGTCTTCTTGAATTCAGACTAGTTGCTCAAACTGGCTAGCCGTTTAGTACAAAACAATTGTAACCCAAAAACCTGAAACCGGAAAAAAAATTGAAACCTGAAAAATGATATACAACAGGGGCCAATGGCACCATTATGATATTTTATAACAACTAACCCACTCGTTTTCTTGTATGACAATCTCAACAGGGTCCAACAAGTATGGCACCACTATGATATGAGCAGTAGTACAGCATCAATTTCGTTCAAGGAGCTGCAATAAGCATACCGAGCTGCAGTATTTGGCTAGTCCATCAGAAATGACAGATCGCTATGTCTATTGCATTGACTTTCCAAAGGAACAAATGCTTTTTTTTCTCAATAAGAAAGCATGAGATTATGTTCATACTATGCTCATATTCACACATGGCTCACATATTGCTTCCAGTTCTTTAGTACAGATTGAGTGTCTGATTGCTACAATTGATTATATCTTTACCGCATCTGTCTAGCAAGTTCCATAGAAATATGCATTGCTTGAATACAAAAAAGGTGTTATTTAGCTATTCTTTTACTATAGACATGTCATACAAATAAATTATTTTGCTGTAAGCACAACATGTGATTGCTGATTACTGCGACAGACCAACAGTATCCATGATTACTAGAAAAGTATAACTAGAAGAAAAAGGTATGTATAGGACAACATATTTTACAACTATTATTACCCTAAGCAAAGATAAACTTTACAGAAAAGGGAAAAGAATTCTAGCTGTAAACTTTTTAACTTACCAAGGATATGTCTGGAATTTGAAGGAAGGATACTGATAAAAGATGTTGGATGTATCTCTCCCCAAGTATATAAGCAGGTATGATCCCATGTTTTGATTCAAGCAAATCCAGTGCAGTCCACTGTTGAATGAGTTCATCCTTACATATATTGCATCCTTTGGGAAAGACTGCCAAATATAGAAAGCATGACTTTAGTGCCAAAGGCATGCTGTAATATATTTCCTTGAATGATACGAACAGTTTAGCTTCATGGGTAAGTATTTCTTCTCCAAAGAGCTCCCTAGATTGCTTTGGATTTGGACTAGTGTGCCCTTGTAAAATGAATATGACAGAATCCCTTGCAACACCATCCAACTTTCTATTGATTGTCTTCATTCTAAGGGCCACATTTATATGAAAGAGTAATAGATTTGACGATAACTGCGAAATTTGATTCCAAAAGTTAAATAAATGCCATTCCAAATTAGTTTACATAATTTAATTCAGGTGCATCTAGTGCAGCCCACTAGATACTATCATGCTAACCCTTTAGATCAGGGATCAAATCAAACATTTACTCTCCAAAACTCGATCCGTGTATGCGGTACTTCGTATCGGAAGCAAATCATGGAGGTATCATAATGCGATTACAAGGGGAGGAGCGGGGAGCTTCGTGGTTCCAATTTACCTTCCTGCCATGGCCGCTCGCATGGCGCTTGGTGTTGCAGCGGTCCTCAAGTTCGTCTAGTAGATCCTCCAGCTCATAGATTACGTCCTTTATCTTCCTCTGCGCCATGCCCATCTTGACGGACTGCTCCTCGGACTCCGCCATTGACAGCATGAATTGCAACTTGAACGGGGGCCGCTTCATACGCATCATACCCTCGCAGAGCATCGAGGGGAGCCCCCACCGGTGGGCACAGAATTCTAGCCACCATTGGAGCCCATCCGCGACGGTGATGGCAACGGCGGTCCCCATGGCGATGAGATTTTGGGGGAGGCGGCAGAGAGGACGAGGGTTTGCTGTACGGAGGCTGTTTCGAGCCGATTTTGGAGGCGGTTTGCTTATAGCCCAGTGCGAGAGGCTGATTCGAATAGGTCGGTGCTCCCCCGAACCCGAAGCTAACTCCACCACAGCCTGAGGTGGGATAGAACACAAACCTCTTGTGTTCTCGGTGGGCAGTCATATTATGAATTTTTTAAATAAATCAATTTTTAATCCGATTTACGGAACTAATCCACACTTTTTATGTAAACAACCCTTAGTTACAATATCGACGCACAACAGAGACCAATCGCAGAGCCATGGCACGACTGGAGGCCGATACGTGCAATGGCGGATTTAGGATTTTATGAATGGGTGTTCGCTAATTACATTGTTTTACATTTTTTGATATATACTTATATTAGTTTATAAAAACTGAAGATAAAAGTCACATTTCTAAGTCTATTGAAAGTCAATAACACAAAAAAAATTTGAAATAATAAACTAATACTAACACTTTATTTGGTGGCAGCACAATTACAACTTTTTAGAGTAAAACTATTACAATTTTAGTTGATAACACAAGTGTGCAGTTTGTTTTTAAATAGATATTAACTTTAACCCACTTCTCTTTTCTTATTTTCTATGTTAGCATATTAAATGGTGTTTTGCACACACATAGAAAAAGAAGTAGTACATATTTTTGTTTTTGACATATGTTGTCTCTATTTATGATTTACCTCTCTCTAAGAATAACATTTAACATAGGCACTTTGAACATATTGCTTCTGAAAAATAAAATATAAATATTTATAAACCAAAACCAACTCTCTCAAATGATGTATATTTTGGATTGAAAGGATTATATAGATTTTTGTGACCACTAGATTTATGACAATTGGCACCATCAAATTCTTTCAAATAAAGCATCTAAAATATCTAGATATTTCTAGGAAACTATCTGGATTTAAGATAATGTTCATGGAATCTCTAGAACCCTTAATTATCTACATCTTTCATGTAGATAAATCATCCAATATTCTATCCAGTAATTTTAATCTACAGATTAATATATGGTACTAGAATATGACAAATTTACTAGATAGTCGGATTACAAAATTCATAGCTTAAAATCTATTTATCTGATCAACATAAATAAATATTGTACAAAAAACTGTCGGATTTTTCTACAATTATCTAGTAGATGATATTTTTAAATTACTCTCATACGGTACCCAAAATTACTGGAGAACAATATAGCAAATTAGCTGATATACTAGTCTTTTCCCTAATGAATACTTTCACTTTCTGTCTAATCTCAACTGTAATCTCTAATTAAATTAACAAACATAGAGAAAACCAAATCGTTACCTAAGCGAGAAGCGAGAAAGCCACGATCTCCTCCTGCCTTTTTCCCTGGCTTGTGATTGACACTCATTTTTCCTGGCCTGCTCACTGCTTCCTTGTGCCAACAGTCAGCAGCTGATCCTCACTGTCCACGCGTGCGTTCACCGAGGCGAAACTGGCGAACCCGATAGCCGAGATGTAGTGGCCAGTGCCAAGTAACGTGTGTGACATGTGAGCCTTCAACGAGTCTCTCTAGAATGGATCCCCAATGTTCAGCACAAGATAGACCATCGTCAAGATTTCTATCCTCCTCCCTAAATCCCCAATCCTCACAGCCCAATCCCAAACCTCTCTCGTCTAGTTCCAGCCCATCCTCTTCCTTGAACTCTTCTCCATATCTCGTCGCGACGGCGGCAGCGTCTATTGCTTCGTCGTTTGTCTCAAATTCTCACACCAACATCATTTAACCCTCGAAGCGAAGGAATTCTTCTCTCCTAGGTGTTGTTGTCGTCCTCCGCTCTGCCAGATTGATCTCTTCTTTTGCCGGTAAGGAAGCCCTAGCTTGCTTGGATTGTTCTAAGAGCTAAGGAAGCCCTAGCTTGCTTGGATTGTTCTAAGAGTGAGCTTTGTCCTGAGGATCTTTTCTTTTCCATGAGCAATCTCATCCAAATCTTCCTTTCTGGGATGGATAGTCCAGTGCATGGAGTTTGTGGTGGATTTGCTTGTTGCGTTGTGGATTACCAGTAGCAGTTTATTTTTCCATATTTTTCGGGGTTCAACTGAACCCCCATGTCCCACGTTAGGTCCGCCCCTGGATGCGTGACTAGAGGCTAGTCACGTAACAGGTGGATGACAACGCACCACGTCGGCTAGTCGCACGTCTGTTACGTGACTGAGGTCTCTAGTCATGCATCCGCTATACGACTGAGGTGCGGCTCTATAGTCATGCAATAGGGTGGGCAACTAGAATCTATACAAGGCAAAAAATTTTGGTCAAAATATCACTTTAATTCAAAAAAGGAAAAAGAGGGGAGGAGGTTCTACATGTCTGTCTTTGCGTGCACACTTTTGTTTGCAGTTAGTTTTTGTTGCTTTTGGAATTTATTCGTCATTCCAGTGAAAACATGCTAGGTTAGCAATATCAAAAACCTAGTTTAGTGGTAATGTCGCGTCTAAGGTAGTACAATACATAGTTTTCGGATGTTGTGGGGTATGAAAAGTCAATTAGCCCTATTTGTAGATCGGCTAGTGCAACACTTACGGTTGTTAGGTTGAGATGCTCTTTACATGCAGGGCATCATAGTGAGCAGAAAGAGAATCGGAACTGATATGGATTCCCTTTAGCCTTCCTATTCCAAAAGCCGTGTGTAGCGGATAAACAAGGGAGGGTAAAATCTGAATGCCATACATAGTGTAAAATATGGGTTTAATTTTTTATTAGAGTTTTAATTATTGTGAGAAATAGATAGTCTTTTGTGTAGTGACATCCTTGAAACTATCGTTTAGCCCCATTTGTGGATTAGGTAGTACAATACACAATGGCGAAGCTAGGATAAAAAAATAGATGGCAGGCTCAAAGGACTTATCAACTCATGTCGCGCCGCCTTCCTTGTAGGGTTTGTTGCTATGGTGGATCACCCATCACCGCCTTCCTTGCAGGGTCTGTTGCCATGGTGGGTCACCCATCACCGCCTTCCTTGCAAGCTCCTTGTGACGTGCATCGAGCACCTCGACTCACCAGTTACCACGTCCTAACCAAGCCACTACCTCAACGCCCTCATCGTGATGGGCCACTGCATCCACGCTGAGGTGCCAAGCCGTGCCCCTCTCTCTCACTCACTCTCTCTCTCTCTAAATGCGATCTAAGTCTACCTCTGCTTCTAGGGTAGGCAGGAGGCTAAGAGAGTCACTAAGTGCCAAGTTCGTTTCTCTATTTTTGCAAATATATGAACAAATTGTAAAATACATCGCCAAACAAATTAAAAAATACAACTGGTAGTCCAGATTTTACTATCTAAATGTCTAATACTCTAGTTGTGTATGCAAATATGCAATACAACATCAAGTGTCAACAAGACAACATGAATAAACAATAATAAATCACAAATTTATTCAGGAATTTAGGATAAAAATATCCCCTCATTCTCACCCTCACCTCCTCTCCTCTGTTGCTCGCTTGCTCTGCAGCTCTACTCGCCCAAGTAGAGGCCTTGCCCCCTCCCCCTTAGCCTCTTCAAGTCACAATTGACTGGCCCGCCAGGCCTTCCTCTCCCCTTCGGTCCTCCTCACTCCTCAGCTCTCCCCTCCGACCTCCTCCATGGCTCCACTACAACTCTACAAGCTCGATCGCCGAGCAGAGGCCTTAGTCCCTTGACCTCAAGCAACCCCATGACCGGCTGGTTGGCCCTTCCTTTCCCCTCCCCAACTCCCCTCCGTCCTCCCTCCTCCGACATTTGACCTTCCTCATAGACACGGCATCATGCATGAACACCACGACCACGAGGCGATCGGCATTCGCCTCTCCATTTGTGCAAGTGTTCCCGCAGCGCCGATGCCATGGTTGTCCTCATGCACACCTCCACATCCGCATCCACACACTCCCCTTGCCCACCGAGGCTGTGGGGCTCACGGGCAGCATGAGAGCGCTGATGACCGCCCACCCGTGAGCTCGTGGGGTCCTTTGACATCATCGTTGACCTTCTTGCGTCGCTCATCGCTGACCTCCTATGCTGCCACTCCAAGGGGGTGGGGGCCTCTAACCATCGAAGGGTAAGCTAGAGCCTGATGAAGCCCCCAGTGGCTCCGCCCCTAACAATACCTAGGGTTGGTAGGTTGTGATGCGCATGAGTTAGACATCGGATTTTCGAACGTCTGTATATTGTCGTCAAAATTATTTTTGAATAATTGTACATATAGTGTAGAAGATGAGGATATAATGAAGAGCATTTCGGTATGTATGACATAGTTTATTTATGTGAGGAGTAATTAACTTGTTTTATGAACCCTAACACAGTAGGCTTAGTTTTGGTAATTTCGCTAGGTTCTAAATATTTTGGATAGTGTGATAGGTATGCCAAATCAACATGCTTTCAGAATATATTATGAGCATGGTGAAGTTCGAGAGGGGTCGTATGGGGTTGATTTGAGTAGTTTACCACATACCACCTTATTTCGCATAGACCTACATAATCTTACAATTGGGGAGGTACTATTGTGGTTGACATGTAGCTTCTCGCTAGATCCAATGGTGTTTGGTGTTACTGTGAAATACTTGTGGAGTCGTTCTGTAGAAGTCATCCATTGGGAGTTGAGGCCTCTCGAGCGAACAAAAGCATGGACATCCTAATTGGAATCGTGTAAGTGCCGTGGGTGCAAATGTGTAATATCCCAAAAATTCACTGTCTTTAAATTTTTAATTTCAAATTAATTATTTAAAAGTGTCTGGATTTTATTTGGATTTTATGTGTAATTCTAGAAGAAAATCTCAAAATTCTAATCCAATCCAAAATTCCAAATTCAAATTCAAATTCAAATCTCTAAAAAAATATCCGTTCTATTTTTCTAGATCAAACTCATCTTTCTTGGCCCATCTTTTCGTTTCTTTCCCCCTTTTTTCTTTTCCTTCCTTTCTCTCTCTACCTGTGGTTACTATTTATCTTCTTCTATCCAATCCAACCGAATAGCAGAACAAAGCAATGGCGCCTCCTGTTCCTCCCAAGCCAACTCCCCAACTAAACATTATCTCCACGTCATGCCAAAACAAAAGTTGCTCTAAATCACATAAGGGATCCATTCCTTCCTGTCCCTTCATTATTGCTTCATCTGTTTGTCTTTTATCTTGTTCATTCCCAAACTGACTCAAAACCGAATCATAGGAATTTTAGTCTGTTTCTATCTCTTTTGAGCCCTTATATATGACCACATGACCCCTCTCAACCCTCTCCAATCTTCGCCAAGCCTCCTCGAACCCCTAAACACCATAGTCACCAAGAGCCCTCCATTCCTGAAATAGTTCATCGCCCCAACTTGCGTTCCAAGCACTCTAGTGAATTTCAGAGCACTCTAGTGGATTTCTTTGAATTCCTTTCATGTCACTTTGTGTTCTTGAGTATCTTGCACCCTCATGTGAAATTAATTTGATTTTCGTATAGCCGTTTGACGGGAATTGAGTTTTTACCGAAACCAATCTACTACGTCCTCAGTCATTGATTCGTCACCTCCGGTGAGCCAAAACCTAATTCTTTGCTACTGCACAATCATCATCATCTAATCCACGTATTTCATACCTTAGTTCCCTATTTACATCACTAAGGAAGTCCCACACTAGAGCACCCCTATGTTTCATGGATGTCACCATGGTTAGCCCAATCTGTTCATCCTCCAACTGAACCGATCACACCATTGCATTCCTTGGGCTGAAGCTATTCCCATGCTCACATTGTTTGCCCGTGTTCCATGCTCAGGTGTTATTTCCCTTATCAACCCATGTTGCTGCCATTCTCTTGCACTGCCGCTGCCGCTCCGACCATCGCTAACCGGTGCCTCCTCCAGCCATCCCCTCCTCAGGCCCTTGCAATCCCATTTTGTCCCTTGTCTAACCTCCCTTGGCCCTCCCTCACCTATGCAAGCCCACGGCCAGAGCAGCATGTTAGCTCCATTGTTCATACAGAGAAGCTCTCTGTAGTTCTTCATTTGGTTTTCCTAGAGTCAATGATGAATTTCCCCACAAGTCATACTCTCTAAAATTCCAGAAATTCCAACAAAAATAGATGCTAAAGATTATTCCCTCAATTTCTAACTTCAGCCTTTTCTTTTCGATCAATCTTTCAATCTCTCGTTCTTCGTCGTCCAAGCTTTGAATCTAGTTATTTGAGTTTCTAAATTCATCTAAAATACTAATATTCCTTCCATTATATATTTTATATTTTTATGATTTATTTATTTATGTTTCTCATTTTGCGCATAGAACCCGACGTCGCCGAAGAAGTTTTTGACTAGTGAGAAGAGACCCTAGTTACAGAAGGCAATTCTTCTTTGAACATGTTGTACCCATGTTTTATCAAAGTTATTCACTATTTTAAATTTAAATGTATTGCTATTTCACATAAAATGATAACTTCTCTTAAGGTTATTAGTTAATCCGACATTGTTATACCTTCATTTGTTGTTGAAATCCCTGTACCTTTGTCACCTTAGGATCCCCTTGTCTCAGTATTGATAATATAATATTGTTTGAAAATTTTAGAAATGATAGAACTGCTTAGACAAACTACTCGGTCATTATAACCCAGGGGTGAAAAATTATTATCATATGCTTTAATCATTTTATTTTAGTAACTTTGTGGCAATCAACTATTTTTAAAGTAAAATAAAATGATAAAAATGATTTAGACTTAGACGAATGGTAAGTTTGGGTTGGTGCAGATTGAGCACGAGAACATGTATTATGAAAAGTGCTGCTCTAGTAAATTAAGGACCGACACTTGTGATTGTTCAAACCAGCATCAGAATGGTGGGACACCTACACCGCTGCCCATGCCAATGCTCAAGATATCACTTGGAATGAATTCACGCGGAACTTCCGCAAAGCTCATGTTCCCACTGGCACCGTCACTCTGAAGAAAAGGGAGTTTCGAGCGCTGCGCCAAGGAAGCCGCTCCGTTAATAAGTACTTACAAAAGTTCAACCAGTTGGCACGCTATGCACCTGAAGACGTCGCAACCTGAATGGAGTACAAGGAAGTCAGCCCGTTCCCCCACCGGCAGATGAACATGACTGGGCTCAGATGCTGGCCAACCAGACTCAACTCATTCAACTGCTAACACAGACCATCAACAACAATGCACCACCAGCTCCACTTGTGCCAGCTCAAGCCCCTCAATCAAGGCTATCAGAGTTTATGCGCTTGCGTCCTCCGACCTTCTCCAGCAGCACTGAACACATGGACGCAGACAATTGGCTCAGAGCAATCGGAAAGAAGCTGGTAATTATTCAATGCAGTGATCGAGAAAGGGTTTTGTTTACTTCACACCAGCTGCATGGACCAGCATCAGAATGGTGGGACACCTACACCACGACCCATGCCAATGCTCAAGATATCACTTGGAATGAATTCACGCGGAACTTCCGCAAAGCTCATGTTCCCACTGGCACCGTCACTCTGAAGAAAAGGGAGTTTCAAGCACTGCGCCAAGGAAGCCGCTCCGTTAATGAGTACTTACAAAAGTTCAACCAGTTGGCATGCTATGCACCTGAAGACGTCGCCACCGATGAAGCAAAGCAGGAAAGGTTCCTCGAAGGACTCAATGACGACATATCGATTCAACTTTTCTCCAGTGATTACACTGATTTCCACCAGCTTGTCAGCAAGGCGATTCGCCAAGAGTCCAAGCATCAAGAGATGGAGAACCGGAAGAGACGGATGCATGGTCAACATATGAACACCGGCAGCTTCTCCAAAGCCAGAAGAGCTCCACCTCAGGCCAACAGATTCCAGTCTTCATCGTCAACTGGAGAGCTAGTCCCCGCTGACACTTTCCCCAACACTGAAGACAACAAGGTCTTGAAGGACCCGAACCCTACAGCGGGAATCACTTGCTTCAACTGCCATGAGATGAGACATTACGCCAGCAATTGCCCCAAGAAGCAACAGATGGTGAAGAATGGTGCCCCAGGAACATCAATTGCCAATAACCTTCAAGCAACAAATAGAGGACCGAAGAAGTTCATGAAGGGATGCCTGAATCAAATATCCGCTCAAGCCAAGCAGAGTAAGATCCACACCCATTTCTTGCTAGCCAACCCGAATCTCGGAGACGAGATTCTTTTTAAGGGGAGGAGATTTATAACAGCCCAGATTTTTAGTAAAATAAAAATAAATAAATAAATAATAAAACATTGATCAAAATAAAATCTTGAATTAAATAAGTATTTTTGTGCCTAAATTTTTAAATTTGGATTTACCCTGAATTTCTGTTTTTGAAAAAAAAAACTGGATTTAAAAAGTATTTTAAATGAAAACCTAGAAATAGTATTAAATAAAATGATATTTTTATTTTCTATAAAAATCTTAATTTAAATTAATTATTTGGTGTTATTTGGATTTTATTTAGGTTTTCTGAGTTTTCAGGAGTTTAAAATGTATTTTTGAAATTAAAAGTATTTTTAAGTATAAAAGTATAGTACCAAATTTAGTTAGAAATATTTTTTTTAAGTTCCAAATGTCTCCAGGAGGTTCTAGGAATTTTCTGGAATTTTTGGAGGTCACTTGGTATTTTTTCTGAGGCTTAATGGAATTTCTGTGCTTTTCTGAAAAACTCAAAAATCAGAAAAATAAAATCATCTCCTCCTTTCCCCCTCCAGCCGCCACGTGAACGGCTTGGATCTCGCCACGCCGCCGCCATTCGGCCGTCGCCTCCTCCCACCTTCCTCCCCTCCCCCGCGCGCCACGTGTGCGCTCGGGATTTCGCCACGTCGCCTCCGCGCGGCCTCATCTCCGTCGCCCGCTCTCCTCTCTCCCTCCCCCTCTCTGCCCCGCTGACAGGCCGGGCCCGCCTGTCAGCATCATCCCCTACCCCCACCCCTTCTTCCCCAGACGCGCCGCCGCCAGGCCGTTGCGCCGCCCGCCCTTTCGGGCGCCTCCCCTCTTCTCCCGCGCACGCCGCCACTCCCCTTCGTGCTCCGCACGACCTGCGCCTCCGCACCCCACTTTCCCCCTCCCCCGCGCCGCACGATCGCCCGCAACCGCCGCCACGACCCCGCGCCTCTAGCGAGAAATTTCCGCTGGCCCGTTGCCCTCTGCCCCCTATAAATGCCACCCCGGCCTCCCCTCTCTTCACTCATCCTCCCCCGCCACTCCTCCCTCTCTCCCGCCCGCTCCATCGCCGCCGCACCGAGCGCCGCCCGCCACCGCATCTGTCCGCTTGCCGCCGGCCCAATCCCGGCCTTCCCTGGTAAGCCCCGAGCCACCTCCGAGCTCCCCTCACGCTCCTCTCCCTCCTCCGCCTGTCGCCGTCGGCCGCCGGCCACCGGAGTGTCGCCGTCGTCGCCAGGCCCGAGCACCCCCCTTGCCGGCCGGCCACGTCCTCTCCCGTGCTGGCGTTGCAGCCCGGTGGCACGCCACCTCGGCCGCTCCCGCCCCATCGGCGCCACGTGGGCGCCACTCACCACCCGCACCACCTCAGCCCTGCCCGTAGACCATGGACCCAGTCTATGGACCCGGGGCCCATTTGTCAACCTCTCCCCCGATTTTCCAGTACAAAAATAAATCGACCAAAAAGAAATTTCCAGGGCTGACGCCATAAATCCATTTTCCTTTAGAAAAATAAATCCAGAAATTTCCTTTTTCCATTTTCCCTGATTTTAAATTTCCCGGAGCCCGTTCTCCTTCGCCCTAACTCCGATTAAGCCCATTCAAATTTCTAAATTCATCAAAAAATTCCTCTCTATCCATTTCTGGCCTCAATTCAAATATTTAAAGTCAATTTGAATTTATTTGAATTTGGTGGGTTATTTTCACGTGTAGACTTCGACGATTCGGGAAATTTCTTTGACGAAGATTCAAACCAAGTTGAAGAGCAAGGCAAGTCACACTCCTGGATCATGTTGATTCCATATTTCAAAATAAAACTATGTTGTTTTAAATTATTCTGCATGCATATTTTTATTCAGCGTATTTCAATTTAGTTTTAAATTTAGTTATTGCTTACATGTTAATCCCTCCATTGAATTTGAATTCCTCAATACCTTGTCACCCTAGAATCAAACTCTAGTTAATACATTAGTGTTGGCTAGAGAGTTTAATTAAATGCTTAGCCCTGCATAGTCATATAATCTTGTTTTGGGATATCTTTCACATAAAATGATAAACCCTTTCACATAAAATGATACGCTTTTGTTATGAACTCTTGACTTTGGTGAGTCAATGAGGTTTATGAAACTATTTTGAAAATAAATGTAAAACTGGTTTAGACTTAGGCAATTGGTTAGAGTGGTGGGTGCAGGCATGCCCTGTTGGTTGGAGCCGCAGTGGTTGATTGTCGTGCACGGGGTATGTGGTTGGGCCTAAGTCAGATTAAGGACCGGTCTGTGAGCTACTGTTGCAAAGCCCTAATCGTACTACCACATGGCTGGCATGGGACAGCCCTGGTTGAATAATTTGTAAAGTCCCAATCTGAGTCAAGTCGTAGGTTGAAAGTGAGCGTGGTTGGTGCCATGTGAAGTCTCACTTGGGCGAGCGTGGTTAAGCCATGAGAAGTCTTGGTCTGGTGGATTCCTTACTGGGGTGAAACCTTAGAGTTGGCTTGACCAGGTTGAAGGCTTTGCATTGTAAAGGCCTTGTCACGACTCCCCACCGCACACCTAAGGAAGTGTGTAATCTAATGGTACAACGGGATGATCGTGTCTTGTGGGTAAAGCTATACAACCTCTGCAGAGTGTATAATCTATTCTGGATAGCCGTGCCCACGGTCATGGGCATGCTGAGTAAAAGTTTTTCATGGATTAGACTTTGCTTTTCAAAAATGATTGTCGAAAACCTTATGGATGGATGGAATCCATGAGAGAATGAAAACCTTGTGGGTGGATGGAACCCATGAGAGAGATTGGTATCTTGTGGATGGATGGAATCCACGAGTATTTGGAAACGTGTGGATGGATGGAATCCATACGTGATCTTTTGGAAAAGATGGTCCGAATGGAATGCCCGTGGATAGGTTGGTGTATGGTCGGAGCCTGCACTGACGGTATTATTTTTTATTACAAGTATTGTTTTTTTACTTACTGTATTAAATTCAGCAATTTCAATCTATTTATTGTATTTCATAAATGTTGTTTTATGCACACTAACCCTATAAGCCTTCCATTGAAGCCTTTATCATTATGGTGCATTTTCCGTGTGACTTGCGGAGTACAAGTTTGTACTCACCTTGCTTTTTCCACACAGAGAAGGAAGACGTCAACTACGGTGAAGATCTGGACGAATAGGCCGTGTCTTACTGTCGTTTGCCTGTGGGCAGGCTTGGGCTTCGCTTTTATCAGTTTGCTTCCGCAGTTTTTGCTTTATTTATTTTGCCAATAGGCGTTGATGTAAGACTTGGCCATAAGGTCGTACTCTTTTATTTAATATAATTAGTCATTTATACTTGGTATTTATCTTTGTTGTACTGTGTGCACTAGCTGATCCTGGACTAGTGCGATTTACACAGAGGATCCAGAAGTCGTTACTCCGGGTTCCGACATCGGCTGGCTCCCCGAGCTCACCACCCCCTTTACTCACGGCCACTACTCTATTTCGGTGGTAAGGCTATGCGATGTGCTTGTGCTGTCCCATGATGCCATAAGCAAGAATGGAAGGTGAGGGGCTTACTTGTTTGCCTGGCTACAAAAGGAATGGGCAAGGACGAAGGTTGGTGGCCATGATGTCACTCTCACGTGCTTCTACCCCTCCGTGGTCGTCACATTCTCTCCTTCATCTTCCCTAACTCCCTGAGCTCTTCCCCTTCGACTCTCCCGTCTCACAGCTTGGGTGTGGCCTTGGCTCCTTTATTACCTTTGGCTCGTCGTGGGTTCAATTTGGCTTTGTTGGTGGTCGATCTAGGAGATGGCAATGGTTTTCTTGTTTGGCATGGGTGGCCTTCGGTTGGGGAAAAATGAACTAGGAGATGAGGAGTAAGGGCTCTGGTTGGGTTGCCTCTTTGATGCTTGACTTTAAGAAGGGAGGCTTGCGAAGTTTCTGTGGGCTGCAAGGCAAAGGTGGTAGACATGCGAGCCATGGCAAGCATGCAGCTTGCCACATCCCCTCGAATAGCTGGTAGATGCAATAGGCCCGCATGGCAAGCATGCAGCTTGCCACATCCCCTTGAATAGCTGGCAGATGCAATAGGCAGGTGAGACGTCCTGCTGGCTGTCTTCTGGCTATTTATTCTTTGTCAAGCTAACCTTATTGTAAATTTGTAATAGTTGGTGAGCTAAAATATAAGTTGTTTTTACTATTGATATTATAAAAATTTCACCGACGATTTTAATATAAACCGTCTATAGAAAGATAATATCATAGACGGTTTTTATTAATAACCGTCTATGATACGGTTTCAATATGAATCTTCTATGATATTATCTTTTTACATATGGTTCTTAGCGCTGCTAGTAATACAGACGGTCGCTAAATTAAAACTGTCTGTGATTGTATTCAATATTGATGGTTTTGATCAATCGTCTGTGATAAAACGTTCAGTATTAGTCTCTCTGTGGTAGTGGCAAAAGGATCTCTGAGTTGGAAAAAAACATTCAATGTGTTGATGACATGGCCTCCATATGCCATCCTCTTTCCGATAGCGTTGAACTATTTTTCTCTAATATTTTTATTCAGCCAAATATGAAAATTAGAAACATGTTTTCTAACCGAAAAAGAAAGGAAGCTAACGAATCTCCCAACGTATCATAATAATAACTTCTTTAAAGCTGAAAGAAATGCCGCAAGGCTAGGAGGCCATGTCACCAGTTTCCCAGAAAAGCTCTCCTTTCTTTGTAATTACATATGAGTCCTTATTTTTAGTTTTTCACATGTAAGCCTACGATTTTTGTAATTTCATAGATATCCAACCACAGTTCTACAGAAAAACCCTCCTGTTTTTGTAATTACATGTACGTCCTTGCTTTCGATCTCTTGCATGGTTCAGATTCTCGCAGTTGACCGCACGGATGCAACGTAGTTCGTAAGAAAGATATGATGACCGACGCAGCGTAGCGCGCGTATTTATCTAGTTGGCCTTAGACTCCGTTGAACCAACAGCTCACCCAGGGGCGGATCCAGGACAAAATCTGAGAGGGGGCACACCCACAAAGCCAAGTATACCTGGGCCTTTTAGTAGAGGGCAAAATGAAGGCTTCCTTCATCAATTTGATAAATCACAGATGAGTGAGGGCCTTTTAGTTGGGCTGAGTGGGGGCACTAGCATTAAATCTTGGGCTATATACTGAACTTCTGCGAATTGAGTGGCGGCCTGTGCCCTCACTGGGTCCTCTTTGGATCCGCCCCTGAGCTCACCCCACACTTCATCCAACTATGTGGCCATTTGCAATACAGAAAATTTATAGAAGTTTTACAGGAAACAACGATTCAAACTTCATTTGAAACGTGAAAATTTTTCTGAGTTTTGAGAGAATTGAATTGTTTCTATGAAATCCTGCGAAATTCCTCCGAAACTTGTACGGCAAGGCTCTCAATTCTCGCAGGATTCGTGACACGGGACCTTAAGGTGCTCCCAGACCGCTTCAATGACATCCTGGCCCCACAGGACAGCTCACACAGAGGATCCCAGTGCCCATCCCCACCGTTATAAGAACGAAGCCCACCACCGTCGTTCTCCCGCAACAAGCCCGCAGCGGTGTCCCGTGCCCCGCCTCGTTGCTCGCCCAGGGCTCCCGCCTCCCGGTGCCCGGCGAAGCCCTGTCCTACCCACGGGATCCCCGAACTAAGCATCGGCGCGGGTATCTTGTCGTAGCCACCACCAGGAAGCGGCAACCGGCGAAGCGGCGGCCGTGCCCTGCCCACCGTCCCCGAGGTAAGCGTCGGCGCAAGCATCTCGTCGTCGGCACCGCCGGGGAGCGGCAATCGGCAAGGTGGTCCTCTCCCTCCTGCTTGTTTTGCTTACGTTTCCGAGGGCGTAGTGGAGTAATCGTGAAGTGCCTATCTTAATCCCCACTTCGGACTTGGTTGCGATTCGAACTAAGGGACTAGGATGCGATTTATGAATTGGTTCGGTGTTTTTGCTGCTGCTGCATTGCTGTTTCATTTAGGGTTCGGCTCCAGAGGCGCGGGAGTTGGCGTTAGAGGGCTAGGGCCGGCCGATGAGCAGCCGACAGTAGTAGTTGGCAGCTGGAGGAGCTGAGGGGCGAAGTCGGGTGGGGGTGGCAGCAGAGGGACCAGTGGCTCGAGGGACGGCCGTCCCCCCAGATCCGATCAGGAGGGGAAGGAGTGAGAGGAGAGGGAGGGTCAGGGGCGGAGCCAGGAATTGGATATGGGGGGGGGGGCAACATGGATAACAAGTAGATACCGGGTGAAGGAGACAAGAGATGGCGGGGAACTGGCCGTTGCAAAATGGCGCCAACCAATTCAGGTATGAACTTTCCCATACTAACGAACTCACTATCCACCATGAGATTGGCTGCATGCCTGCAAGTAGTTGAGATATATCATCTAGATCAAATAGTCCATTTGATTGGCAAAAAAAGGACCGAACAACTCTAGATGATGATGTAATTTGTCTGATGCAAATTCACAATATGAACTACCATTGGATAGCATGCATACTACCCCTGATTTTGCTGTGTCCAGGAACAGAGCAGACGATTTATTCGCTCAACTGGAGCAAACTGCAACCAAAATCATGGATGCCTTGCAGCGAGGCAGCGTTGGCACCACTGAATCCTTGGCCAGAGCTGACAGAAACGGCTCCCTTCTCTGCATCCGCACGCACCATCGCAAGCAAGGCGATAACAGCACCTCCGGCCCGATCAGCCACGATGACATCCTGACTTCCTGAGGATGCTGATCCGGAACTCGCGGTGCTTGCGGGAGCTCGCCCTCCACCTCTGCCCCGGCGCCTCGGCGTTCCACATCTTCTCCCGGCGAGGATGGTGAAGATTCCGTCCCCTCAACGGCGCCATCGTGGTCACCGTCGGGGACCAGCTTCAGGTGATGCATTGGATCTTCTTTTCAACTGATTTTGACACTCGACAACAGCTCCAAACTTTGACTGAAAACCCCAAAAAGTGTTTAAAGCGAAGGCCTTGCCAAGCTAGAAAGGAAGGCCTACATAGAAACTCCCTCCAGCCTGGACTGCAGAGAATTCTATCTGCAAAGATTTGATGCATCTACCGCCTGCAAACAAGAAACTAACTGAACTTGCAAAGTCTCCATGTGCACATTGCCATCATCATAATCATTCATTGCCATGATTCGTGCCTCCTCAGTTACTTGTTTCGTTCTCCATGTATGTACGCATGCAGGCATGGAGCTGTGGGCTCTACAAGAGCGTAGCTGGGAAACCGGCTTACATCCATGATGACCTCCGAGGCGTATAGACTATAGAGATCAGTGGGGGGCTGGGCTGCATCCAGTGGATCGTTGGGGGGTGCCAGGCCCCCCCCCCCCCCCCCGGCCCCCCTCTCTCCGCCACTGGGGAGGGTAGAGGCATGGCATGGAGGATCTGGAGGAGGAGCTCGGCGGCCGATGGCAAGCTCGGGGCCAACGCGTGCGAGCGCACCGTGAGCGGCTGCATCGCCCAGAGTGACGCTGGGTTTTTGGGGAAGCCGAGGGGGGAGGAGGGGAACGAAGGAGTGGGCCATTCGGTCGAATGAGAGAGGGGGGAGTGAGGGGTGGGATAAGGCCGGCAGAGGAAAGAAAAAATGGAAGAAAAGAAGAAAGAATCCGACGGTTCGGTCGAGCCAGAAAAAAAAAGAAAGGGGAGAGAAAAGAGAGAAAAGAAGGTAGAAAAGAAAAGAGGAGAAAAAAGGAAAGAAAATGGGACGGGGTGTTTTGCGACATCGAGTCCTTAACCCTGAACGTCTTGTTTCGCCAGTGTCGGGTTTGGCGTGCGAATCAATGTCATTCATAAAAATATGTGTATCGCTGTAGTGTATTGAGTCGGGTGTTGCTTGTACAGGTGGAGGTTTAGGGTTAGAGCCGTCCACGCATCGACCCCGAGGATAAATAGGTAAGTACATGGTAGAGCGGTAGAAGGTATTTGTTTTGAAATATGTGATGTTTACGATATATGATGCTGCATGGTAGATGATGACAATGATAATGGGGTAGGGTAAGCTATGATGCTTACCAGCTTATGATGATGATGATGATGATAAAATATATTTATGACAATGGATATATGCATTTGCATCATGTGCACTCATGAGATGAGTAAGGGATTCACCATGGGTGGATCCATAAGACCTACTTCGGTAGGCCTCCACATGAGTGGAGAGATCCCCGTGCCGATGAGGATGGGCTCATAGTAGGGTGAACATTGACGGGTGTTCACCCAGGCTATACATGGTAGAGCGGTAGACAGTATTTGTTTTGAAATATGCGATGTTTACAATATATGATGCTGCATGGTAGATGATGACAATGATAATGGGGTAGGGTAAGCTATGATGTTTACTAGCTTATGATGATAACGATGAAAAATATTTATGACAATGGATATATGCATTTGCATCATGTGCACTCATAAGATGAGAAAGGGTTTCACCATGGGTGGATCCATAAGACCTACTCCGGTAGACCTCCACGGGAGTGGAGAGATCCCTGTGCCGATGAGGACGGGCTCATAGTAGGGTGAACATCGACGGGTGTTCACCCAGGCTATACATGGTAGAGCGGTAGACGGTATTTGTTTTGAAATATGCGATGTTTACGATAATGATGCTACATGGTAAATGATGACAATGATAATGGGGTAGGGTAAGCTATGATGCTTACCAGCTTATGATGATAACGATTAGTTGTATTTATGACAATGGACATATGCATTTGCATCATGTACACTCATGAGATGAGAAAGGGATTCACCATTGGTGGATCTGTAAGACTTACTCTGGTAGGCCTTCACAGGAGTAGAGCGATCCCCGTGCCGATGAGGATGGGCTCATAGTAGGGTGAACATCGATGGGTGTTCACCCAGACTATACTGGTATATGCAATGTGATGAACAAATGAGCATGTAGAGTAGTTGCATGGCACTAATGAAATGACAATGATGAGACATTAGAATGATGATATGACCATGATGAAGCATGTGGAGAATAACATGTTTATGCTATGACAATGCGGAAACATGTGGAGCATGACATGGTTAGATGAATGCTTATGCATGTGGTAGCGTTTATCGTCCTATTATGTGCTTACTGAGTTCTTGGACTTACCTTTGCTTATTTATGTTTTTTTAGATAAGCATTAAAGATGGCATGCACAGGCAGGAGTGGCACATGAATTTCTCACGTACAAGCAGTAATTCACATACCGCCTTTTGTTAAACATAATTAGGCCCTAATGGCATGCTAGAGTAGTTAGTGTAAAAAAATGGTATGATGTTTATTGTGTCGCTGAGATGTAATTATAGTAGTTGTTGCTTGAATTTATTAGCAACGATTGTGAATGGTGAGGATATGAAATGGTGGTAGCATTCCAGTCCCCGAGGAGGGGGCGGGGTGTTACAAAGAATTGGATTCCTGATCATTCTTAGTGAGCATTAAGGAACAGTTCTAGCAAATACATGGCCATGTTATCTAAACCAAAATTATAACTATGAGTAGGTATTTTACTTCTCAAGATATTTTTTCTTTTTCCAGGTATTGAAAATTTTATTATATGGTAAGTACTTAACAAATTTAATATTTCAACATATTAATATTAATAAGCTGCCAAGCTAGCAGCCTGGCAAGTGAACCAGTATTCTAACGAGTGAATCATTGAAGCAGTCACTAAGCCTGTTCTATCAGTGATCCAGCTTTACTAACCATGGTGGTGGGTGCCAAAGATTTTCAAGAACTCATCAGCATATAATACAAACTACAATTAACAATTTGTAAGGGGTGCAGCGGCAGGATAAGATCTCCATATTCTAATCTAGTTTGTTTGTTTTCATTCTGTGAATTGAGGATTTGAGGTGTGTTGAGCTGCTGGAATCTTATTTTGAGTGCCATGCGCAGATAGGTTTGTGTGGGGTGTGGCGGTGTGCTACATGCATTTTTTTTTTAAAGCCAATTGTTTGTATCTTGCTGTAAGACATGTTTGGATAATGAGCTGAATCTAAAAGCCAAATTTATTGCAGGGTTCATAGCACTAAAACCCTACAGTAAAAAGGCAGAGTTCTTGTGGAATTCGAATGGTCAAGATCAAGCAACTGCCTACTTCGTCCTGCTCACTAAAGAACATTTAGGGGCAGCATCTTGTTTCCCGTCCTTCCATTCGCAAAGCAGGGTGGAATCAAAGCAATGGGTCAAACTGAAGCACTTTTGCCCAGTGCACTTACATCGGCTGCTCCTTCTATTGCTGCCTTTGCGCTGGATGAGGTGAAGCTGTGCTGCAGTTTCAGCGATGATCTGGAACTTCTAAGACAAAACAAGATCTTCCTTGAAGACCAGGTGAAATATGTAGAAAAAAAGTATCTGGAGCACCAACTGAGAATTTCAGAGAACAATCAAAGAGGCCAGAATGATTTGTGTGCCTCTGTTGTTGAGGTGATCCGTATCATGAAATCAGCAAGTTATGACATTGAAGATATTATCAATGAATCCTATCATTTGGAAGAGCAGTTCGGAGATTGCAGTTGTCTTCAAAAGGTAAATCTTCCATTTCCCTAGCTCTTTGAAATTATGCTGCCAATAATACTATAGCAGCAGTTTGGTTTAGTTCTTGTATCATTATCCATACTTTATACAGTACATCTGTGATCTATATGTACATGAAAAATTAGTAGGCTGACATGTTTTCTGTTTTCATGTTGCTTCACAATTCATGTTATTAGTAAATGATAACTAAATAAGGATCTGTCAACAGAAGATTATATAATTTTGAAAATGCATATGTGATTCTAAGAGCAAGATAAGATGCTAAAGTAACTGCTGGTCCTGGCCCATATTTTTTGAAGCACTATAATTGGCAATGAAGGAATAGTGTTACAGATTTCGATCTTTTTCATAGCTACATTTGCACCAGCCACCAGCTAGCGCTCATCCGACGAGCCTTTCTTTGGAAGGGGCGGGATATTGTCAACGGTGGTTCTTGTCTCGTGGCATGGGAGAAAGTGCAAAGACCCCTCGACCTCGGTGGTTTGGGAGTTCTAAACCTTGAATACATGAGTTGGGCTTTACAAATTCGATGGTTGTGGTTAAAGAAAACAGATTTGAGCCGGCCGTGGAGAGGGCTTGAGATCCCGGTGCATTCCAATGCGGTTGCCTTGTTTTCCATTGCTCTAGATTCACATGTGGGCAGAGGTGATAACACGCTATTCTGGTCGGATAGGTGGCTCATGGGATGCTGTCTAGGGGATCTTGCACCAGCTGTTGTGGCTGCTGTCCCGCCGAAAGTTCGCAATCAGCGTACAGTCTCGGAAGCTTTTCTTCATAATTCATGGCCTAACGACATTCAAGGAGGGTTATCTTTGATTGGCCTCTTTGAGTACTTTCAGTTATGGGATTTACTCCAGGACACACTTTTATATCATGAAGATGACTGTCACACATAGCGGTTTGAAGTTTCCGGAAAGTTTACATCAAAGTCAGCCAACCGAGCCTTCTTCCAAGGTTCAGTTGTGTTTGAGCCGTGGCGTCGTCTATGGAAAACTTGGGTTCCCGGAAAATGCAAGATTTTTATTTGGTTAGCTATCCGCAACAGATGTTGTACAGTGGACAGATTGTCAAGGAGAGGCCTCCCTCATCCCGAGCAATGCGTTCTTTGTGATCAAGCGGATGAAAACATTCAGCATATTCTCACTTCATGTGTCTTTGCTCGTGAATTCTGGTTTAAGATCTTGGAACCCTTGGGCTTCTCAACATGTGTGCCGGGTCGTCATGAGCACCATTTTGCTGAATGGTGGAGGAAGGTTTGCAAGCGGGTTCCAAAAGACAAAAGAAAGGGGTTCAATACAATGATAATCATGGGCTCTTGGTTATTGTGGAAGCATCGCAATGCTTGTGTGTTTGAAGGAGCTCGTCCAAACGTTAATGCCTTAGTGCATTTGTTTCGTGATGAGCAGCATCTCTGGTGCATTGCTGGAGCTCGCGGGCTCCGAGCTCTAGGTCATGGTGGGGTTGTGGGTTAGCCTAGGTTTATCCGTGGTCAGGTCTCACCCTAGTGTGTGCTGCATAAGGTTTCCCGTTTCGATGTATTTTCAACCCCTCACAGCTCGACCCGGAGTGAGGTGGTGGTGTTTGTAAGGGGCCGATCCTTTCCTCTCTTTAATACAATGATACGCAGCTCTCCTGCGTATTCGAGAAAAAAAATTGTTATTGGTTTGGAAGCGAATAGTCTAGAAAAATCATGGGATGGATATGAAGGGAAAGGGGATTTGTAACTCGCAAATCAAATTTAGGGTTACAGCGGAAACCAAAAATTTTAGATCTAAGTAATGCATCTTTCCAAATTTTCTTTTATTTAGATTTCATGAATGTTCTGTTCAAACACATAAAATGCTTAACATGAAAAGACAAGAACTCTGAGGACTCAAAAATAGGCATCTAAACATCCGAACCATGTTGCAAATCTTAACAGTGTCTTCTGTAGAATAGGCAGCAAAATTGAAGGTGTTATACATTTCATTACAAATCCGAAGTGTTTCTTTGTCTGTGAAAACTGCATGAGCATTGCGTTACACTAATAAGACGAAAGTTTACATAAGCTTTAGTATTGGCACTTGCATATCCCAACAAAGATTTGACACACCAAAGACAAATATGAATACTATGCGGTATGCAGTTCAATCCATTTTAGCTCTAGATTGTGCCATATGGAGGATTCTTGCGTTACAACACCCCCGCAACTACATACACACACATATATACACACATATATACAAACATATACATACACACACACACGTGTGTGTGTACACACACTCACTGCATTAGTTTTATGGTTGGAAACAAGCAAGGTTAAGTTGCAAGGTTAAGTTCCTCAAAAACTGAAAACAATGTTACTTATCAAGTTCTGTTTGGTAAATTTGCAGGTGTTATCATTCTTCTCGTTGTCCAATCCAATTGTTTTAAAAGCTGACCTGATTCAAAGGATGAAATATGTGAGAAATGAATTACGAAGACTACAACATTTGAGTCCCTGTGCAGAGACACTGCCAACTTCTGTGAGCCAGACCACCTCATATGTAAATACAAGAAGTTCTACAATAATTGGGAGGGACAATGACTTAAGGAGAATCAAGGACATATCGAAGCAACCAAATAATGAGATTACTATTGTTCCCATCTTTGGGCCTGTGGGTTTTGGAAAGACAAGTATTGCTCATCTAATTTACTATGACCCTTGGATAGAGAAGGCATTCAACCGCCGAATTTGGATTAACCTATCCATAGGTACTGTGGACATCGAAGGTATTGGGCAACAAATAATTTCAAAGGCTGGCAAAGTTATTGAGGGAAATATGGAATTGAAAAACACCCTTCAGCACTTGCTTAATTGCCAGAGGTGCTTCATTGTATTAGATGGATTGTGGGGTGAGGATGAAAAAGTAATTGAGCTGAAGCAGATGCTAATGACTAGCCAAGAGACAAGAAGCAAGATCATAGTGACGACACACAGTGAAAAAGTTGCCAACCTGATTGCTACTGTTCAGGCGTATAGGCTGCCAGCTTTATCTGAAGAGCATTGTTGTGCAATCTTTAAGAGTGCGATTATATGCCAAAATCTCAACTGGTTTGAGGAATATGGGGAGGATATTATTAGTAGATGCGAAGGCATACGTTTAATTGCTAAATTCCTTGGATCTGTGGTGAATACCCGACAAAGGTGGGAGCAGACATGGAAAACAGCAAAGGTCAAAGAAATGTGGATGTTGGAGAAAGATACCCTTAATGCTATGCCTATGTTCCAATCTTTTAAGTAGATATATTGCAATATGTCAGCCAACTTAAGAAAGTGCTTTGTGTATTGCTCAGTTTCCCCCAAGGGATCATATCTAGATAAGGAAAAGCTTACTTGGCAGTGGATTGCTCTTGGATTGATTGAGTTGAGACATAGGGGTGAAAACGGATCGGATACGGACGGATAATGTCTCTACCATATTTGTTTTCATATTTTTTTTCGGATACGGATACGAATACAGATAACTCGAATACGAATACAAATACGAATAATATCGAATACAGATACGGATCGAATACGAATCGAAACGAATACGGTTACGAATATTTATCGGAACATAAAAACCTCGTAAACTATACATCCAAAATTAACGAAAATACATAAATAGTTCATCTTGTCAAAACATTCATGAAATCTAAACAAGCATAGTCTTTTCATCCACAATGAAAATATACCCAATAGTCGATCATAACATAACTACATAAGTAACAACCATGTGCAATTCATATAATACACATGATGACATGATAGCAATTTGAACAAACATAAGAACATTTCATTCCTCCATTTCATCCATCAAGTTGTAATAGCCCAAGTTTTTATTAAAATAAAAATAAATAAATAAAAATTAATTAAAATAAAATTTAAATTAAAATAAGTATTTTTGTTGCCTAAATTTTATTTTTGGGTTTTGCCCTGGATTTTCTGTTTTTGAAAAAGTCTGATTTGAAAAGTAAATTAAGTGAAAACCAAAAAAATAGACATTAAATAAAATGATATTTTGATTTTCTATAAAAATCCTACTTTAAATTAATTATTTGGAGTTATTTGGCTTTTATTTGGTTTCCTGGATTTTCTGGAGTTTAAAGGTCTACTTTTGAAATTAAAAAATATTTTTAAGTATGAAAATTAAATACCAAAATTAGTTGGAAATATTTTTATTAAGTCCAAAATGTCACCAGGAACTTCTGTGAATTGTTCTAGAATTTTTGGAGTTTATTTCATATTTTTCTGAGCTTAAATGAATTTCCCAGGCTTTTCTGAAATCCAAAAATCAAAAATAAAAATTAAAGTCCCTGCCCTCCCCTCGGATATCCGTTTTCGTATTATCCGGATAATCCGTATCCGTATCCGTATTCGACGGATACTAGGCTTACTGTATTAGTATCCGTATCCGATAAAAAAAATCCGTATCCGTATCCGATCCGAGAACTATCCGAAAAAAATCCGATCCGACACAATCCGTATCCGTATCCGTCCGGATCCGGCGGAAAGTATCCGATCCGTTTTCACCCAATGAGACATAATACCTTTCCTGCAGAGGTAGTTGCAGACCTGTACATAGAGGAGATCAAAACGATATTTTTCTTTGAAGTCGCAGATAAGCTTGCTGTGGTAAGTTGATCACATTTTTGTGTTGTTACACTCACGTCTAGAGATCAATTAGTCCATTAACTTTCTGGTAACAACTTATGTAACCATATTTGTTGACATCTTCACACTATAAATAACTGTATTTTGTTTTTTCAGATTGCTCCAGAAAGTTCTAGTGCTCCTAGGGAGGTACTGCGCATGCATACTTTGGCCTATAATCTTGCTAGATCTGTTGGTTGCAACGACATCCTTGTGTTTTCAGAAGATGATAAGATCGACAAAGCCATTAAATACTGTGATTATAGGTATGGACGGATCTGTACATCAGCCTTAAAATCAATAGATCGGAAGAAATGGCCTCTCAAGGCACGTGCATTAGTTTTGAAGGCTAGTGAGATTGAACTAAAGCTTGTTACTAAAGTAATTTCAGCAAATAAATATCTGCGTGTCATAGATCTTCGTGGATGCACCATCAAGAAATTACCTTCTTGTGTTTTTCGATTGAAGCATCTGAGGTACCTTGATGCTTCAGGGTTGCCCATTTCAAAGATCCCTCTCCAAAGAAATTGCTTTCAAAAACTAGAAACATTGGATCTCTCAGAAACTAAACTTGAGGAGTTGCCTTCTTGTATCAGCAACTTAAAAATGCTCAGTTACTTAAGCTTACGAGGTTGTTGTGAACTTCTGCACTTGCCTAGTTCTTTTGCCATGTGTGGCAATTTACAATACCTTGATTTGTCACAGTGTGTTGGGTTGAGACTTGAGAGAATTACCAGAATCATTTGTGAAGCTTAGAAATATCCCCTTTCTTGATCTATCTGGCTGCCAAGATTCGATAACACAATTTGATTCTTTAAGCAACAATTTGGAAGCATCAGCAGGTCAATCAGTTGGACAAAATAGGATAGAAAATTCACTGATTCCGCAGAGCTCAAATTCATCCAAAATAACCAGGCACAGTGATTCTCTCAGTAGTGAAATCTCAGAAAGCATTCCAAAGGATCCTTCAATTGGAGTTCCGACAAGAGGAACAAATGTCTCTGATGCCCAGTCGGCTCTAAAACTTAAATATGTTTGCAAGGTAAACCTTTTAGTGTTTTTTTAAGGATTTAGAAATATTATTCCTACTTCATCTGAATTTTATCTAGCTCATAAGGAGTGTCATCCATGACAAAGGGGATATTATTGAGTTCCTAATATTTTGATAAACTCTCATGCAAATCTGAACCACAAAGTTTCTAGGAACTGATCTAGCTGCTAGGAAATGACCTGCCCACACAAGAACAAAGTTGGTGTGAGCTTTGATAGATATGGTGTTGTAGTTGTGAAGTAAATATACTATGTTGACTGAGTGACATTTTGGCCGAATAATCTAAAGGGAAAATTGCCCAAAAAAAACTCTTGTCACTATGATTTTGAAGAACCTCCCCGCAAGTGATTCTTTTTCGACAGCCAATAACATGTAGGAACCAATTATCTGCACTATTTTTCTTATCGTTTTCGTCTCTCTTCCCGTTCCTCTCCCCTTAAATCTTTGTCATGGATGACACACCTTGTGAGCTAGATTTTTTGTATTTACAATTGTATCTTGTTTTTAATACGGTACTTCAATGCTACTTCTAATGTTTTTATGTACTGCTTTAGCCAAAGGCATGTGAACAAGGAACAGCTCAGAGGCATGACCACCGGTCCCCAAGCCTATTTCATCATCCCCTGTATTTAGCTCCAGTGCACCATCTATGCTACTGTTGTCATACTCCTCAACAATTGAGTCTGCACCATCTAACCGTGGAACAACTGGTACGATGCTCTGTCTACAGTAGTTCTTTTCAAACTTATACATATATGAATGAAGTTCTTCAAATGTTCCAAGGTGGTTATAGTGGGCGTCATGTTTATATCAGTCTGCGCCTCTGCGGTACAATGCTCCTTCAACTGCAACTAAGATATTATGGTGTCTGACATGTAAACAATGATGATAAGATGATCAATATATTGGCCATTGATGCAAATGGTTAGAGAATAGCAATTTGTTCACTCCTTTTGAAATAATTGGCAACAAGTAGCACATATGAATAGTTCTGTTCAAACAGTGCATTAGAAATAACAATATGCAGCATATAAAAGCTGGATCCATGCCTTAATTTCTATAATTTTTTGAGGAATCCATACCGTAATAATTAATTTTCTTTTGGCTGTTAAGATTCAAAGTTTTAATATTTGTTTGGAACATTGTGGTTTTCATAATGAAAATTAGGATGTTAAAAAGTGTATATTAAGAAAGGGACGATCAGCTGTGGATGTGTCTAGTGTGAGCATTCAACCCGATGTAAACATGTTCTATTAATCTATGAAATAACCACTAAAGCTTCTGAAAACAATTATGAGGTAGTCACCAAATTCGTGTGCTACCTTCGCACAGGAGGCGGTGGTGTGCAGGGAGCAGGGCCAGCCATGTACACTGTATGACCAGCAGGGGTGCAGCAGTTGGAGCATGACAGGGCCCAGTGTCAGGTGTCAGTACAGGTTTGGATGGATTGTAGGAAGGCACCTTGCTGCCAGCCATTGAGCATGTGTGCAAGATAGGTGAGCCTAACATGGGCCAAGGGGCTCTCAGCTCTAGCTTGAAGTGCTTATAGGAAACTGCCTATGTAGCCAAGTTGACCATTAACTCGATAATCACTGCCATAGGCTCGCATTGTGAGACTGGTGTGGTGCACAGACACTCGAGGAAGAGAAGGGAGGGAGGTAGATTCTCAGAAACAATAACGGTGAGAGCTTAGTGTAGGCATGTGTTCCTCACATGAGTGTCCTATGTCATTCAGTGATGTTTTGTAATGTTGATCAATTAGATTGGACAATTACCTGATTGCTGGAACCTTGAAAACTAACGAATGGCATGACGAGGTTTTTGGGAATAAGCATGGCTTATGTGTGTGTGCATGTGCAACAAAAAAAAATACTATATCGCCCTTTATTATTGGCTAATTATATTCCAATTCTCTGTTTTCATCATTTACACTCCATCCCTACAAGAAGCTTATGATCAGATATCTGACAGGAGCTATGAGCAGCAAAGAACAGAAAAATCACACAGGAGTAGCAAGGAGCGCAGAGCAGAAAAACCTGCATATCTGGTCAAATCAACAGGTATCTATTTTTGTCATTTTATGTTTTTAGATGTTCAATAGAGATCAAAAGTGGTACATTAAGAGCTTTGTCCTGTAATAGGTGTGTTGACTAATATTTTGCACTGTAAAACAAGGCCTCTTGGATATGTACTTCTTGGGTTGATATAGATCAGCCTGAAATATTTCTTTGTTTTGTGCTTTTAGGCGGTAAACTGGTAGAATTGTAATATATCTGCCAAAACTACGGTATGCTAACTTGTTGTCTGCCATTAGTAGTAGTTGTGACAATGTTAAGTCTTTAGAAGATTGGTCTTGCAATTAAGTATTATAACAGTTGACGATATTTTGAGTAACATTTCCATACAACATGATCATGTTTAGGTGGGATTTAGATTATACTTAATTGGGTTGAGTCAAGTGGGTTGATGCACCTTATCTGTTCAATAAATGGGCTGTCTTTGAATATATATGCCTGAATGGCTTTACCACGGGATTGAAATGCCACATTTGAATCAGGGGCGGACCTAACGTGGGACATGGGGGTTCAATTGAACCCCCAAAAATATGGAAAAATAAACTGCTACTGGTAATCCACAACGCAGCAAGCAAATCCACCACAAACTCCATGGACTGGACTATCCATCCCAGAAAGGAAGATTTGGATGAGATTGCTCACGGAAAAGAAAAGATCCTTAGGACAAAGCACACTCTTAGAACAATCCAAGCAAGCTAGGGATTCCTTACCAACGAAAGAAGAGATCAATCCGGCAGAGCGGAGGACAACGACAACGCCTAGGAGAGAAGAATTCCTTCGCTTCGAGGGTTAAATGATGTTGGCGTGAGAATTTGAGACAAACGGCAAAGCAATAGCCGCCGCCGTCGTCGCGACGAGATATGGAGAAGAGTTCAAGGAAGAGGATGGGCTAGAACTAGAGATGAGAGAGGTTTGGGATTGGGCTGTGAGGATTGCAGATTTGGGGAGGAGGATAGAAATCTGACGATGGTCTGTCTCTTGTGCTGAACATTGGGGATCCATTCTAGAGAGATTCATTGAAGGCCCACATGTCATGTATGTTAGTTGGTGCTGGCCACTGCATCGCTCGGCTACCAGGTTCGCCAGTTTCGTCTCGGTGCATGCACGCACGGACCGTGAGGACTAGCTGCTGACTGTTGACGCAAGGGATCAGCGAGCAGGCTAGGGAAAATCAGTGTCAATCAAGAGAAGAAAAGGAGGAGTAGCAACGGGATAAGAGTCGAGGAAAAAGGCAGGAGGAGATCGTGGCTTTCTCGCTCCTCGCTTGGGTAACGATTTGGTTTCACTATTTTTGTTAATTTAATTAGAGATTAGAGTTGGGATTAGAGAGAAAGTGAAAAGTATTCGTTAGGGAAAAGACTAGTATATCGGCTAATCTGCTATATTGTTCTCCTGTAATTTTGGGTACTGTATGAGAGTAATTTAAAATTATCATCTACTAGATAATTGTACAGAAATTCAATAGTTTTCTGTACAATATTTATTTATGTTGATTAGATAAATAGATTTTAACCTATGAATTTTGTAATCCGGCTATCTAGTAAATTTATCATCTTCTAGTGCCATATATTAATCCGTAGATTAAAATTACTGGATAAAATATTGGATGATTTACCTACATGAAAGATGTAGATAATTAAGGGTTCTAGAGATCCTATGAACATGATCTTAAATCCAGATAGTTTCCTAGAAATATCTAGATATTTTAGATGCTTTATTTGAAAAAATTTGATGGTGCCAATTGTCATAAATCTAGTGGTCCAAGAATCTATATAATACTTTCAATCCAGAATATACATCATTTGGGAGAGTTGGTTTTGGTTTATAAATATTTATATTTTATTTTTCGGAAGCAATATGTTCTAAGTGCCCATGTTAACTGTTATTCTTAGATAGAGGTAAATCATAAATAGAGATAATATATGTCAGAAACAAAAATATGTACTACTTTTTCTATGTGTGTGAAAAACACCATTTAATATGCTAACATAGAAAATAAGAAAAGAGAAGTGGGTTAAAGTTAATATCTATTTAAAAACAAAGTGCACACTTGCGTTGTCAACTAAATTTGTAATAGTTTTACTCTAAAAATTTGTAATTTTGCTGCCACCAAATAAAGTGTTAGTATTAGTTTATTATTTCAAATTTTTTAGTGTTATTGACTTTCAATAGACTTAGAAATATGACTTTTATCTTCAGTTTTTATAAACCAATATAAGTATATATTAAAAAATGTAACACAATGTAATTCGCGAACACCCATTCATAAAATCCTAAATCCGCCATTGATTTGAACCAAGTGAATTCACATGCAAGAGAAACTGGACACCCAAACACTCATCTGTACTTACAATATTTTGGATAGCTAAAAGACAATCCTTACAGATTTGCATGCAACAATTTTGATTTGGACAGGAATCCTAATCGGCTACTAGGATCGTACTATGTACATGCATCATGATGGCTCGTTGCTTAATGACTGTTAATCTGTTATTCTTTGATGTTTTAGGTGGTGATTATTTGGGCTTTTTTTGGTGGTTTATGGTTGAAAAACACTGTAGCTGACAGAGACTTATTTAGCATAATTAAATTTAAAAAAAATTAAAAATATGTTATCTCATTACGTATAATACAAACAAATACAGGAAAAAAAGATCCGGCAAAAAAGCTCAACAAAAAGCCAAAATTTCAGAAAAAGACAAAATTTATGAATAGTGAAAAATAAACCAGAAGCCAGAAGCTGAAGCCGAAACGATCACGCCTTAGGCTAGCTCGAAAGGGCAAATAGTAAGTGCAAATGATGGATGTCCTGTTACATTGCATCAGTTATCTGCTTGTGCATCCAGCTCATCATCCTCGTCAGATACCTTGAAAGCTGATTCTGCATTGCCATCTAATGGCGGCGTAAAAGGTATCACACTCTATGTTATTTCAATCCTGATAATTTAGAGTTTCAAAATAATTGGATGTTTGGATTTGTCCAATGTCCAATATGAATTTATTTTTTAGGGGAGTTTACATATGGCATTTTGCCCAAAATGTTATAATTTGATTAAGGCCTTAAAACTTTGTAAAATCATTATCTTTGACTAAAAGATAGTTTGCATGTGATCTTTGTTAGGAATCCAGTTTCTTGCAGTAATTCAGGAAAAATAGCAACATGGTATGCATACTTTGTTATTTAAATGGAAAGAAACTAACCATCATAAACATATTTCAGAAGAAAGCTATCAACGTGGAACTGTTTTCAAATGGGGCATGTAGGGAAGGAGATAAAGGAGCTAACCTACCCAAAAATGATGTCTTTCAGGAAATTTGAATGAATCGGCAATAATTCATTGATTCTTCTTTTGTTGGAGAGGAACAGTTCGTTGATTTCTGTTAACTTGTGATAGGTTTGCCTCCAAAGGACCAAGGCTAATAGCGCAAGACTCTGCAATAGATCATCCTATTAAACCTACCGGCGGGAGCAGCAGTTCAAACTAACACAACCTGTGTGGATGGCTTATGTGAAATTTTGACTGTAAATTTGAATACAGAGCGGTTACTGGCCGGGAGCCGCCCAGTGACCGGTTGAGGAGCATTCATATATACTTCTCATTTTTGTCATCCCCTAACCTAGCCCTTTGACCAAATACGAATATCCTCCTATAACTTCTATAACAAATCTCGCTAGAACAAATTCATACCGGTTTTACCAGTTTTCACCAGTTAGCAGTTTCAAATCATCCTAATTCAAATTTCGAATTACAAACTTCATTCAGATTTTTCCCAGTTTCTAAAAATGGATCGAATAGTCTCGAATATGAATATTCTCGAATGCGAATATGAATATTCTCGAATATGAATATTTTTGAATACGGATTTTGCTTACCACATCGTATTTTCTCATATACAAATATTGGATAAAACGGGTTATCTGTTACCGTTTTCCACCTCTAGCCATGCCCAGTTGCCGATCGCCATCATTCAGAAATTCCACTTGTCTCGCCCACCCATGTCATGCTTCCTTCTTAAAGTGCATGACGTTGTCCCAATTCAGTCGTCATCAGTCGGTTGAGTACACTAATTACGGCCACTTTACTTACCAGTAATTAATAATGCTAGCTCAAAGTCAGCAGTTCGAGCTACTATGAGTCTCCAACCAGACTGTGCTAGCCTGCTAGGGCTCATGACCTAATATATTATATATAGAGCAATCGAACAGCCAGGGAAAACAACGTTCGAGGGCTTGTTAGGGCATGTACAACCCACAGACAAGGGGTCGTCTGTATGGTGATGTCATATGACAAACAGACGACTAAACAGACAGCATGTATAGTGGGCTGTCTGTTTGGCTGTCTATTGTTTGTTTAATGCTTGCATGTAGTTAAGATTAAGTGTGAATATTATTCATGTAAACCATTGTGATGCTTATTGATACAAAACAGATCAAACAAAAAATAAGATGATCATGGTTACAATATTTTTTGGAACCATCAATATAAATAGTATATTTATATATAATGTAATATAACTCCTTGCAACAGCAAAGTTACAAGCAAAGTTGATACAAGCTGGAATCTTGTTCACAGTAATAAAACCATCACAAAAGTTCAAATACTAGTACTTGTTCAATACTGCTGTAGGCTCCATTAGAGCATCATTTCAACAAAAGAAAGTTATGCATTGTAGCTGTTGTAGGCTCTCCTTCAATACTGAAGTTCAAATTTTCAGTGGGTTTAGGCCCTTCTGCTGATTTCTACTCTGCACAATGTACAAGACAAGGCATTCGGTGAGCAACATCACTGATCAAGATTGTTGAAACTTGAAACATAATACTCTAGGAAGGAAAAAAATATGTATATGGTGTGCCCAAACAAACAGATGATGCAGCTAGGAAGAGACCACTTTGCAACAGATAAAGCATGCTGGATGATAAATGAGAGTGGGCAATCACAAGTCCTAACTGTGGTATATTGTAGAATCACAAGTCCTAATCAAGACCTATATTGTAGAATTACTGACAATTTATATGACCTTTTCAACCTCTTTTCTTCTCATTGTCAACCACACAACACTTTTATCTCACTCGTGCAAACTAGTTGCAAACTAGTTGGAAACATGTGGAGTAAGAATGGTTTCCATTCATCAGATAATTTCAGGACTTCTGAGTATGATTCTTCAGACATACTACTCCCAGCATCAGATCTTGTTATCTTTCTTCTCTTGTAAGGTCCAGAGCAAGGTGGTGGGGTGTATGATGAGCTTGTTAAACTTGATGACTCTCTAATGCATTGCACATGCCCATAGTCACCATCATCGTACACATTCCAGTATATAACAGCAGTATATATGTACACATTCCAGTATATAACAGCAGTATATATGTACACATTCCAGTATATAACAGCGGTATATATGTACACATTCCAGTATATAACAGCAGTATATATGTAAAAATTCCAGTATACAACAGCAGTATATATGTAAAAATTCCAACTGCCATTCCCTCATCCAGTCGTTGTATGCTGAGTCGTTGTAAAAATCCTATTGGTAATGTGTAACTCTGATATATTCGGGTTGATAGGATTGACCAGGATAGTAGGATCATATATAATATGTTTGTCAACTACACAATTATGATTCTAAACATTACAAGCTCTACATTTAGCAAATGTTGACATATAACTCGACATAGCAGAAATGGGTTCACATTCACACTAACTGAAATTTCAGAAAATTCACAGTTCACACTAACATAGCAGATATGGGTTCACATTCACACTAACTGAACATAGCAGACAATGAACTTTCAGGAACTTCACACAGACATTGAAATTTCAGCAGATACTGTTTTCTAGTGAAAGTACATACCTAATTACATACCTTCTCCGCTATCACATCCGCATCTGTTTCCAGAACAATCCTGCGCAGCCATTTGCGAATAACCAAGTATATTCAACCAATTATTTACAAGTCCACAGTTCATCAGATAATTAAAAGTCTGACCACAGATAATTAGCATGGGACATGTGCAAATATGAACTAGAGGCTGTTTTGTTCATGTCCTCAACAGCTCAAGACATACCTCAAGTTTACCTTGTGGTGTCCACTGTGAGCGTACCTGACAATTAACTATTTTTTTCTTAAGATAGACAGTTAATCGCCTGCAGTAGCCTTGTAAGGATACCCTTTTTAGTTTTTACTAAGTTACAAAACAGTATTGAATGAGGGTGCAAATTGGGTGAGGTAGTTTCTTGACAACTTTAAAAAATAATCCTGAACCCTCAAATTAAGCATCCCCAGACCTCCTAGCCAATTTCTTGCCTTTGATATCAACTCTACATGTGTGATAATTGTCAAAATAATAGTGCTAGTTGAATTCCTTTGTCATGATGCTAAAACTAGAAAACGGTCGTTGCATGTTCCATTCCAGAACAAAAGGAGCCAAAATAGTTAAAGAAAAATGAAAGCTTAGCATGTGCAAGCACTGTAATCACCCTCCATCAACAACTTCGTCAAGGCATAAAAAGATAAGATCCAGTTTTGCAAGTGCAATCCCTTTGTTTACATTGTCTCTGCAACGAGAGAAACATACTCACTCTGATTAGTAAAGCCAGAGAAAACAGCCTAGCAACATGGAATGGAACAAACCATAATAAGAGACAGGGTGTACTAAAAAAGGGAATTAACAAAACCTGAGAACAAGGCCAACAGCATCGGAAAACCCCTGAAGAACTGACGCTAAAATGAGCTCATTCTCCTCATCTCCTCCGGTTACAAAAAAATGTAGATCTTGGATGAACTTGTACACAACGATGTAACTGTCAAACATTACTACCTCAGCTGCATTTTCGCTGCAAAATGGGAAACAGAAAAAAAAACCTGGGTGCTGCCGCTGCGTCCAGGCGGTGAACAATGGGGCGGGCAAACGCCCCAGCCGCCGCTGAGTCGCGGCCGCCGCCGCGACCAAGGGAGCGGGCCGCCGCCGAGCCACGATTTTGCGAGATGGGGAACGATTTTGGCGCGAGACTTCCCTCTAGCGCGCGCCCAAACTAGAACTGCGCGCGCGCACTGGATCCGCGCGCCGTCGGGGGAGGCGATCCGTACAACGCTGCTGGAGCCGGCGTCTTGGCCTGGGGCAACGGGCCTTCCCGTCGCCTCACGAAACGACGAAGCCTCCGTCTCCAAGCGTCGGCGGGGGGTTTTTTGCAAAAAAGACATCACGGAGACGGGCTGAAGAGACCCGTTGTACATGCCCTTATCTGCTGGAAGTTTGTTCCCCGGCCCTTAAAAGACTGCCTGGTGAAGTGCTGCTAGGAAAGACCTTTTCCGCAGGTGCGGAACTAAAACAAAAATGATTAGGGTTCGCTATCTCATCCTACATATAATAATATATATAATTTTTAAATAATATTGTGTAAAATAGTAATACATCTGGTAATTTTTGGCATCAATACTTTAACATAACTGATGACAGTGTATGATGAGAAGTAGTGATCGAAATGCTTACCAAAATGAAGAAGCTCTATAATAATATTGGTTAGTTGTAGCACAATGAAAGAACTAAGGACGAAACCACAGATAAAAGTTGGTCGGCATTGGAAAAATACATCATCTGACCTCAATAGCCTATTAAAAGAGAACAAAATTATTTAAAGTTTTTAGGTGAAAAATAATAAAAATAATCAAATGTAAGTTAATACATTACCTTTTAGTATTTACGTTCTTTCAAGTTCATAAAGCGACGAACCACAATATCATTGATAATTTTCATCAATTCTTATTTCTCTACATAGCAAATAAGTATATTATCATGAAATCATCACCAATTCATTGAAAAAATCAATTAGATATTTATACATTCAATAATTCGAGAATAATATAATAAAAAATACGTCCAGTGGCTTACTTATTAGACACTGTGGTCAAATACTATAGTTTTGCCTCTGATTTGCAATGAGCTAGGCCAACATTCCAAAAATCAAAATTAAAACAAGTGTCAACCTTACAGTTTGACAAAAATCAATCAACAGGGACTAGGTATAGGGTAATTTGAACCAGCTACAGTACAATTTCAACCATAAGTCAGCTTATTTTAGCCCAACCGAGGAGCACCTAGGTATGACATGGTTTTATTGGGTATGAGTAATTTGCCTTCAAATGGGTACGGCGTATGGGTAATTGGTGGACATGGATATGGGCCACAGTCGTCACGCAGGCTCGTTTAGGTTCTGTACATTGATGTTACAGTGTTGCCCGCCGAAGGCTACACCATCTTGGGAAGCACAAGATTTAAGCAGTTTAAATGTAAAGGAGAAGCCAATGTCATTCTCGTTCTTTTTATATTTTTAGCTAGTTTTTTACTTTGTCACTATGTATTTGACTAATAAGTTACAACCAAAAGTTTTGGGCTGTACGCCTCCAAAATTAGGTATGGCTAATGTACGGAGACAGGCGAGCTGTCCATAGTGAAACTCGTCGTGATGCTAGTTCCACACGTTTCCTCTTTCCCCTACATTGCGTGGCAGGCGAGCTCCCTTATGAGGAAAAGGGATTTGATTGGAAGGTTGAGCGCACGAAGAGATGCAGAAGATGATGAATACCCAATCGATGAAAGGATGCCCTGCAGCTTGCAGGCCATTAGGGAATTGAAGGAAACTCTACAGCCAGCCCACAGCCCACAATGGCACGGCTCTTTTTCCCTCACGAACCGTACGCTCACACAAAGATCTCCTCTTTTTGTGTTTTTTTTTTCAGTTCACAATTCAACTGCTGATCTGCGAATCGCCGAACAATGGCTGTGAATTGAACTGCTAATCATCTATTGTAGTCATGATAACAAAGTCCTCTTGTTTGCTAAAATCTGAATTGTTAAAGTTTCAGTCACACACGGGTACATCAAGATGCCATGTGATAAATATTCTGAAGATATTGTTTAGTGCATGAGGGAACCTTCTTCAAAAGTTTGAAGGATAAACCTCTGGAGCATATAATTGATTCTGTTACCAATCTTTACCATGCCAAACTCCGTCAAGCAAGGAGTGCTCGACTTGACCCACAGAATCTTTCAGTCAGTCTTTCACATACTTCCCCTTTGATTGGGCAGGGAATCCATCTCACTGAGAAACTCTGCAAACAAATGGAAGCAGCGGGTTCGCTTCCTTTGTGATTGCAGGATATTATTCACCACATGAAAACATGACTAAAACCTGGAATAGCGGGTACCAACCAGCTTGCGGGCTTTTCAATAATCCCTGTAACAAACTAAGTTTATTTTCGTTTCCTTTAGGCCAACTACCTCTCCTTCCCTCCCGGGGGCTCTCCTCCCGTCTTGTTTTTTGTTTAACTCTTCTTGTGAATTAATAGAAGGTAAGCCCCTTGTCCATCTAAAAAAAAGAAAAAAAAACCTGGAATAGCATCCAATTGTTCATTTGCAAAAGAAAGAAAGATGACTGATAGAGAATCATATGCAAAGGAACGGGGGCGGTGGATGCTGGATGCACAAGGAGGGGCAAGTGGGCCGGCTTTTGGAGGCGTGCGTGCGGCTAATGTGTATGGGAGCTTAGCTCCAATGGCGGCCGATCGAGGCGGGTGAAGGGTCCTGGCGAGCCGATCTGTTAGATCATATGGATAGATCGTAAATTTAGTGATGATGAATAATTGACATTTAGGTTATATTGAATTTTGCATTTGTAAAAGTTTCGGCCGGTGCTCTTTTGAAAAACTTCAATTGCAGAAATATTCAGGGTAAGCGGTCTGACTGCCTTGTATTGGGCGGTTTGACCGGCTGACTTCGAGCACAATTAGTAGTCAATGGTCCGATTGGTAAGCGTCGACTACGGCAGAACGACCACGATATGTCGACCATGGTAAAAGTGCTAGAGGTCAGACCGTTCTCACCATTGTGGTCTGATCGGTCAGAAGTTTTTGGTCTAGAGTTTTGTTGCTATTTTGTTTAGATTGCTTTTCTTTTGGTTTGAGTTTTGGTTTTAGGTATCAAGACGCAGAGTCAATAACTCGTCCCCTTCTGATTTCTGTATTTGATCCTACAGGGTCTCATGTGTCAGTGGCAGTGGCGAAGGAAGGAGAGAGATGGTGTATCAACAAAAATACACTTTAGCTAAACCAAATTGAGATTCGCTTCCGCATTATATACTTGGTTTAGGCAAATAGGAAAGCTCTTGAATTGATTAGTATTAATTTGTAGAGAATTTTTAAACCGCCTATTCACCCCCCCCCCCCCCACTTGCGGACATTGTTGTGGCAGAGGCTGGGTCCCTGCCCCTTTCACCGAAGGCGAAGTGGCCACGCCTACGATCACCTCGTCGCCCGACAAGGGGGTTTGCTGTGGCGATCGGCATCGGGAGCCTGTGGGACTCCGATTCCGACACCGAGGCCCCCCGGCCCAACGTCCCCACAGCTCCTTCCAAGGCTGTGGCGGCTGGACCCTGGGGCCTGCTGGTGCTGGACTCCAGCATGGAGGCCCCCCGGCCCATAGGGCCGGGTTCGTCTGAGGGCGCTGGCATCCCTGCTGTTCCCTCCGAGGTTGGGGGCGCCCCGGCGAAGTCCACCGGCCGATACCGAAGGTAAACTAACTTGGCATAGTTTTGCAGTGCGTTCGTAGGGCCTTAACCACTATATCCCCTCATAGCGGCACACCTCCCGGAGCGCGGACAATCTTCGGGGCGCGGGGACATTCCTCTTGGCGGGGCGTCCGTCACTCCCAGAATTGCCGTCGCGGATGCCGCGCGCCCGAGCTTAGTGGACCTTGTTCCTCGACCCGAGGTGAGTTAGGTGAGTAGGTGAGCAATGCTTAGGGTTTCCCCCATGGTTTGTATCGTATATATATGTCCACATGGGGAGTACTTTACAATTATACCCTTACACTCAAATATCCCTCTCGGGGGTATCTATGTCATTACGCACATCCCATTTTGGGCCTCACAACCTTCTAACAGACCGGCTGGGCTTAAGTGGGGGCCACCCCTACAACACCACTCATGGTCTAAAAAAAGTGAAGAAGGAACCCATGACCATGTTGACAAAGCGTGAAATGGAGCAAATAAAGAAAGATCAAGTTTTCTACAAAAACTCCAGATCACACCTAAAAGTCCAATTTTGCTCATGGTCCAAAGAAAAGAGCAGTTGCTCACATGACCATTTTCATAGCAAGATGACCAACCATTCTCCTCTCAAATCTCAAAAACCAAACTTAATCTCACTAGATCAAGAGTCCATTACTCATCACAACCATGGAGTGATCTCCGTATGGTCTCACAGAAGAAGACACTGACCACCGCAAAAGGGAAGGGCCAGGCAGGGGAGGAGCTACTTGGGTGGCGCGTCCGCCATGGCGCCGTACATCTTCAGCCGTGTGATCGTGTCAGCTGTGGCTCTTTGTAATGCGGACAGGCGTCCGGGCAGTGGATAGCGACATCGTCTAGCAGCCTAGGATGTGCTTGATTTTGAGCAAGTTTGAATAGTTGGAGGAAGGAGAAGCAGAGCAAGAAGAAGATGTGCAAAATGGTCAACAGTTGTAAAATATGAAGGTACTATCTTTGAAGTGGCAAAAACTGAATTATAATCAGTATGGTAGCAAATCATGAATTGCCCCGTACTATTGTCGAGTGGGGGAGGAGATCATGCGCACACGCGCGGAGGCAACCACCAGGTGCATTGTTTCCGGGCTCACACCCGCTTTGTCATGGATGCTTATTTGATTGTGTCCCGCTTATCTTCCTTTAGCTTTTGGAGTCCTCGCTCGACCGACCTCGTTTTATCGATGCTCCATGCCTCGTTTTTCTAAGATGCTCCATGCCTCGCTTTGTTGACCTCTTTGGTCATACTATTCTTTATTTCTTTTTTCCCTTTCGGATGTCGATTTTTTGCTGTCTGCTTAACTACTTTTTTCCGTACGGAACACTCGTCTTCCTGCTTTTGCATAGGGAGGACAAGCTGTACGCTGCAACCCCCTCGTCTCTTGGGGCTTTTCCATTTCCCAGTACAAATCGAATATGGCAAATTTTATGACAAGCCGTCTAAAATGGTACGCTTACGTGAAATGCCACTCTGATGATTTTGCTTCGTAACGCCACTCCACGGGAAATGACGTTATTGTTACACGCACGGCGCACAAAGGTGACCATGCATGAAAGATTTTTTTTAATAATCTATTTTTTTATTACGAATTATAGTAATATACCTACTTTTTTTTATTTTACATTAATAACTCTCTATCGCTCCACCATTGAACGACTTAGGCTGAACTGTTGGGTGCCAAATATCCAAGTTGCTCATCGGTTGAGCGACTAGACCGTTAAGCGATTTGCCTGCAAACTGTGATACTTCTTTTTATCATATTTCCACTATGTACTTACTTCTTTACGCTTTGTAGATTGAGTGATGCCAGCCTTCTACCTCTCACATGGATGGTAGAGGCCACCGACGAGGATGGCGCTCTAGTCAACGATGACGGGGCGGTTTAGACCATCCCGAAGCGGTCACGACAGTTCCTGTTCGACCGCTCTCTATTGACAGCTCGTGTGGATCGGTGGCGGCCCGACACGCATACCTTCCACCGCCTTTTTGGGGAGATGGCCCCCACTCTGTAGGACGTCGCGGTGCTGCTCGGCCTGCCTATCGTGGGAGACGCTGCCTCCCCGCTGGACGCGCCTGCCGACTGGCACGATGACCTGTTGGGCATGTCTAAGAGGGTTCTTTCGGCCGAGGCCGTGGTAGCATACTACGTCTTCTTGGCTTGACAGAGGCATGGCCCATCCCTGCGGTGGCTTTCGAGGTTCCGAGTACGTATACTATCCATTTTTCCTATTTAGTCATGCACTATCCTTGCCATATGATGGGCTTACTAATATTTCATTTGTGTACAGATCGAGCGAATGGACCCAGAGGCCGGCCAATTCCAGGTGTTGCAACACCTCGAGGTGTACTTGCTATGGCTATTCGTCTGGGTACTATTTACCAGCAGCTACGGTGACTCTGTCGATGCCCACCTTGTGGGGTATGCGACGGCCATCGTCAACAGGGAGGAGGTGTACATTAGCTAGGGATCAGCCGTACTTACCGCGACATACTGTGGCATGTGTGACATGTGCTGCAGGACGAGGTTGACCAATGTCCTCACAGGCTACCCTCTCCTACTGTACCTGTGGTCATTCGAGCGCTTCTCCCTGGATGACCGATGCTACTCGACAGCAGTCTGTACTGCGTGAATATGTACCACTGGGGTGTGGTGGACCATTTGACTACAAGGTCTCTTTGGTACTATAGATGGGTACGTACTCTCTTGGATCTTTACTATACATGTATTAGGGTCATCCTTTGTAACCACTATTCTGGTTTGCATGCATAGTTTGCACAATTGTAGGTCACCCATGTGTACGAGCACTTCGTTGAGTAGCTCGACCGCCTCACCGTTGACGGTATGTGCTACGAGCCATACTCTGCTTAGGAGATGGAGGACCGTGCTCCCGCCAGGCTATCCTCACTATGCTGGTGTGACCAGGCATACTGGCTGACGTGGAAGAACCTTGTCTTCGATGTGTTTATCGAGGACTACGTGGTGCACAGGGTGATGGGCTAGTCCGGCCTTCGCCAGGTTGTTCTAGTCCCCGTCGGGCGTAGAGTGCCTGACTCGGTCCACGTGTGAGTTACACACAACACATGTCCCTATACTTTTTTAGTTATGTTACGGTGCCTTCTAATTGCAGTGGTACGTTTTACAGGCATAGTAGGAGGGGTGGTAGCAAGACAAGCTGGGCAGGGAAGATGGCACAGTGGCTGGAGGAGTGGGTGGACGCCCTCGAGGACTACGTGTAGGAGGGCGCACCGTACGACCCTAGCATGTATGACGAGTACCTATGCTGGTATGCTTTGTAAACACACACTAGGCTAGTGCATGTCGTTGACCCTCTCCCCGCTCATGTACCAGCATGGACTGATGTGTACCCTGTACACCTCATGTGGAACTTACACGTCGCAGTAGGTACTCTCGTGTTTCGAAATGTCTAAGTACAGTTACCACAATTACATGTTTGATGCTTTCATGTACTCCTTGTAGATGGACATCACCGCTGATATTATGAGGGACATTTGGTTGATCCTAGGTAGGGTCGGCCATGGTTTGGAGGTGATGCACAACAAGCTGGTTGGGCCTACAGTGGGGTGAGGCGTGCCATGACCCTTACATCATGCAAAATGCTCCTAGAGGTGGTCACGTTGATGTGTACGTCGAGGCTAGCACATCTTGTAGCTCAGGTAGGAGGCTCCGAAGGGCCACATGCATGTGCCACGATAGCGCCTGACCAGCTTGGAGGGTCAGGGTGGGCATGTACCATGCCAGTGCCTGACTAGCCTAGAGGGTCAGGGTGGGAATGTGCCTACTCTCGGTGTCTATCACCGTTGCTAATCCTGGACCCCTACCCACCAGCGTCAGGGTAGTATTCATTGTTCCTTGAGCTGTTTGGGCAGGGCAGGTCCTGTGGTATGACACTTGGATGCGCACCATGGCCCATGTCGAAAGTACATTTCGTCTCTTGAGGTTTGTTCATGTTGATATATTATATGAATAAACAATATTTGTCCTGTAGGTTTTACACCCCAACGGGGAGTTGAGCTATCCCCGCATGAGTACCCCTTGGAGGATGTGTCCAACTTCTTCGCGGATGACCCAGGGAAGGTCAGGGGAGCACCTTAGCTTGCACCCATCAATGTTCTTTCTGGGTCGTAGCTTAGCGGTGCCCCAGTAGCCACATAGGCATCAGTGGAGTCAATCCTCGAGGCCTTGGGAGCATAGGTCAGCAAGCTCCTGAGAGCCTCACCCTATTAGGGCACTGACACCCCGCTCTGATTGGTGAGTTTTTTAAATAAATTCAAGAACATGCTCAAAAATATTAAAAAATTTTATTTACAGTGCCATAATTATATTTGTGAGTTTTTAAATGATTTACACCATACAACTTCTCATGTAAATTTTTAATCATCTTTTTAGTTTTTATAACTTGAGGTCAATTTGTTTTGAAAGTGCATTAAATGCACTTTTGACTTTTTTTTTGAAATCAAGTTTTCCAAAGAAACTCTAATAAAGAGCCAAGAAAACAAAATGCATTCAAAAAGTTTAAATTTTTTATTTTTGTATGCTCTAGAATTTGAGATGTTACAAAAGCGAAGTTTATCCGTCATCCCAACCCCACCTTAAAAAACCGGCTAAAAAACCATAAAAAAACTCTCACATAGAACCACGTGACAACACAATTACCCTAACTCATCGCACACACCCATGATCACGAAGTTTAGAATTTATGGTATCGTTTTTATAAGATCGTTGTAAAATACAAGCACGGTACTAGTAAAAAAAAAGTTTGCTTGAAGCTTGCGCAGAATAAAGCCATCCAGATCACATGAATTACGAAAGACATAGTAATAAATATGAGAAAGTTCAAAGGGGCAAAAATAGAGATAGATAAAGAAACAAAGGCGGAAAGAGAGAGAGAGAGAGAGAGAGAGAGAGAGAGAGAGAGAGAGAGAGAGAGAGAGAGAGAGAGAGAGAGAGAGAGAGAGGAGAGTCGAACTTGATCTGTTTAGATGTGAGCAGAGCATACCCAAGTTTCCAACGAGGGACGGCGTGCATTGCATAGAGAATATTATAGGGTAAAATTTTTAGAATTTTATCTGCTCCGTTTTATTTCTTAAAAATTAAAAATTCTTGGAAGGTCGCTGTTTTAATTAAAGAGCACTATTTGATTCGAATAAATTCAACAACATGGTAAAAAAATATCAAAAATTTTATTTCCAGCGCCATAATTATATTTTTGAGTTTTTAAAATGATTTCTGCCATACATCTTCTCAGGCAAATTTTTAATCATCTTTTTAGTTTTTATAACTTGAGCTCAATTTGTTTTGAATTGCATTACATGCACTTTTGACTTTTTTGAAAATCAAAATTTCCAAAGAAACTCCAATAAAGAGCCCAGGAAACAAAATACATTCAAAAGTTTAAAATGTTTTTTATTTTTATGTGCCCTAGAATTTGAGGTGTTACAAAAGGGGAATTTATCTGTCATTCCAACCCACCCTAAAAAACCAGCAGCTAAAAAACCTCAAAAAACCATGAAAAAACTCTCACATAGAACCACGTGACAACACAACTACTCTAACTGACGCACACACTCATGATCACGATAATGTGAGTTTAGAATTTATAATATCGTTTATATAATATCGTTGTAAAATACGAGCACATTACTAGTAAAAGAAGAGTGCTTGAAGCTAACGCAGAATAAAGCCATCCAGATCACGTGAATTACGAAAGACATAGTAATAAATATGATAAAGTTCAAAGGGGCAAAAATAGAGTTAGATAAAGAAACAAAGGCGGAAAGGGAGAGAGGAGAGTCGAACTTGATCTGTTTAGATGTGAGCAGGCCATTATATCTGATCAGTAGAACATACAGTTATTTAGGGAGTAGCTACACACAGCATACCCAAGTTTCCAACGAGGGACGGCGTGCATTGTAGCACGCGGGAGGATGGCGTCGAACAAGGAAGATAAAGCGCCGCATCCGGCGGCCGCGGCAACTGAGGACGTCCCTGCTACCACCGCGCAGGTCACACGTCCTCAGCCGCCGACAGAAGAGACTGGCTGCGAGTGCAAGCCTGCGGTGGTCATGCACCCCGAGCTGCTACTGGCCGCACGTCGCGGCGATCTCCAGCGGCTACATGAGCTTCTGAACGGCGGAGATGGGCCAGCAGCGCCAACTGCGGCGGCCACTCAAGTCGTCGTTGAAGTTGATCGGTCTGCGTCCTCTACTGCGGCGACGTCGCTCCTGGAGGGAGCCACTTTTCAGGGAGACTCCGCCCTCCATGTGGCAGCGACCAGGGGAGACGACGACAAGTTCTTAAAGAGCGCAAGCCTGATCTACAGCAAGGCCAAACACCTCCTAGAAGCGCAAAACAACAATGGAGACACGCCCCTGCACTGCGCTTCCAGGGCCGGGAGTGTTAAGATGGTCTGTCATCTCATCAAGTTAGTTGGAGATGATGATGGCCATGAACAGAAGGTCAAGAAGCTCCTGGAGAAACAAAACAATCGCCATGAGACGGCCTTGCATGAGGCGGTCCGCCTTGCCGACAAGGATCTGATCAGCGAGCTGATGCTGGCAGATCCTGAGTTAGCTCGAGTTCCGAAGGACGACACTTCGCCGTTGTATCTGGCCATCTTGTTAGGCCATGTCAACGTTGCACGATCGCTGTATGAAAATGATAAGGAGCTGTCCTACTCTGGGCCAAACGGACAAAATGCCTTGCATGCTGCAGTTCTTCGAAGTGAAGGTAAGTACCATTTTCACACTAGACATACATCTATGATGTTCGATTTTGGATAATGTGTTTCTGGGATTTGATTCTATGTGCACACAGTAATTCTTAGATCCTCATTATTTGCCTTCGAGATTTATGTAGGAACAACGGTAGATTGAACACTTATTTCATGCAGGGGCATATCTGTAACTATTCCCATAACGGTTTCTATTCAAATTCTAAAATTTATATATCCTACATCTTAAAAGGATATTCCAGTATTATTGCACACTTTTATGGTTGCATTTTAATTTCAACCATACAGTTGCATTTTCTCACATATTGTTGTATTTTATAAAATGCAGTTTAAACTTGTTTATTTACTATCCTATAGCCATAGAACGAGCTCATATATTTGTTTGCCCTATTAATCATGTATTTCGAAATTCAAGAACAAATTGCAAGTGTACCCTTTGAATTGCGATTCTGCAGTGGGTTTGTCTTTACAGTGTATTGGGTTTCATCAGTTTGTTTTTGGTAAAAAGAACAATTCACATTTGCAGAGACAACGAGAATGCTGTTGGAATGGAACAAGGGCCTTGCCGAAAAGGGTGACAAACATGGCCGGACGCCTCTTCATTTTGCTGCGTCACTGGAAACTCCAAAGAATCCAATTGCGAAAATATTCCTTTCTGATTATTTTATCGTGTTTCGCTACTTGTTCCGGAACATGGATGGACTAACTTCAGTGTTAGGGAACATGAATGGACTAACCGCAATGTTAATGGATGCCAACAAATTCTCGGCATATCAGCCGGACAATACGGGAGTTTTCCCCATCCATATTGCTGCCTCAACTGGCAGGCTCCATGTACTCAACATTTTGCTCAAGAAGAGTCCCGAGTGCGCCAATTTGCTCAATGCTCGAGGAAGTACCTTCCTTCATGTCGCTGTCGAGAAGAATATGTATAACATCATCCAATTTGCGCTTCGAAGATCACTGTTGGCATCTGGTATTATGAATATGCAGGACGATGATGGGAACACCGCATTACACCTGGCTGTACAGGCTGGGAATATGCGGGCTTTTTTCCTACTATTGATGAACCCAAAAGTAGAAGTTAATTATTTGAATAATGAGGGTCTAACTCCTCTAGACATCTCATTGAGACGACAACCCAAAGGTCTTCACCATAGATCGGTAATAAACTCTTTTAATTTTGTCTCCTGTTTTTTGCCTTTCAAATTAACCCCAAACGGGGATAAGAACTTCATAGCGGCTTGTCTCGTTCATACTTCCTAATGTTCTTGCAGAACAAACGAATTTGGATACTTCAATCATTAAGGCTTGCCAATGCTCAGCCCGGATACTCTCATCAAGACCCCAGCGAGAAAGAAGAAGATTCAGAATCAAAAAATGACGATAAGAAGGGTGGTGAACAAGAGGATTCAAAGACCCTGACAGAGGCGACACAAGTTCTGGGCATTTGCTCTGTACTTATTGCAACTGCGACATTTTCAGCAGCTTTCACCTTGCCTGGAGGTTACAACAACTATGGGCAAGCTAACGCAGGCACACCAACACTTGCCGGGACTTACTTTTTTGACGTATTCATTGTGGCACTCACGTTGGCATTCGTTTGCGCCTTGCTCGCTACCTTTTGTCTCACGTACTCAGGGATGGCTAAAGTTGACTATGAGGTCCGCTTGAGGTACCTCAATTTATCTCAGAACTTGGTGTGGAGTTCAATCAGAAGCTTCGTTGCTGCCTTTGCATTTGGTTTATACGTGGTGCTTGCCCCAGTTGCTCACAAGACGGCCATTCTTGTCTGCGTGATATGTTGTTTTGCTGCACTGCTCTACGATGATATACATCTTCAGCGTCTGCTTCTCAGCGCACTAATATTACATGCAAGGGTGGGATTTCGGGTGTGGTTGACATTAGGCGGGGAGATCTTTGTCGACATTTTGCAGCCGTTTTGGTCCTACGTAATTATCTTTGGTTGGCCAGCATATCTGAAGTGGAGGCACCAAAGGTAGTGGCGAAATGGATAAACCATTTCAGTGAACTCCCCTCTGTTATGGATTGTACTTGTTTTAGAATATCTTTTTTCTTATCATAAAAGTTTAAATGTGATTTTTGTTCCATCGTAACAAAAATACTTTCTTATGCCCCAGTTCAAATTACTTGTTGTTTAAGCAAGTGCTGGTGTGTTGCTACTTGTCATATGTTATACTTTTTACGTAATACCATCGTAAAATAATATTCTCGAAAAATATCTTCCTAAAATGTCTTCGTTGCTTTGAGAGCAACAAATGCAAATATCTTCCTCAAGGTTCCGTTTGGAATGCAGGATGCGTTTCAAACAGTAGTACAAGTGTGGTTTGCATTATGTTGCTGGCAGGGATGAATTATCACCGCATTGGTCTGTGCTCTCTAAGATAAAAATGAGAAGTGATTTTGTAATGGAAATGAGAAGTAATTTGGACCGGTGGTTGGAGTGATCAATTCGTGCAATCGTTGCAGGGGCTATGCCCATTTCAATTTACATCTGATAGCATTCATGTTAAGTCGGGTGATTACTATTAGGAAACCTGGATCTGGGCCGGAAGCCTAGGCCCATAGTGGGCACCTCATCAGTATACTATAAATAATAAACCGTACCAGTAGAATTTGTATACATGCAATCAAAAGCAATAAAGAAAGACCAGGAGTTCTCTCTACTTCTCTCTGTGTTTTTAATCTATTATTCTGTTTTCTGTGCTTGATTCGTTTCTATTAAGCAGAGGAATCGATCGAACTGGTCGCCAGCGACGGTTCCTCAACATTTTATCAGCACGAGTTCGCTCTGGTGAATCGAAGGTAATCATCGAAGTTCTAATAGATTGAATTATCTAGTTCGCTCTAAATTTGCAATTTCGCGTTCTAGATTGATTTTCTAATGTGCAAATCCGCTCTAATCTACCGCGAGCAGACTTGAAGTCGCCGGCGCAATGTCGATCGGTAGATTGCATACAGAGTAGATGTTGATTGCACTGTGGATTAAAAAAAAGAGAAAATCGCACGGATGGCCCTGTACGGCCGCCGCACGAGAAACCGTCGTCGGCCCGACGCTGGCCGTCGCCCCACATGGCTGCCGCTGCCGGCTGCTTGGCCACAGTCTGAACGCGCGCGCCAGCTGGCCTCGGCTTGAAGCCGCCGGTCACTCGGTTTCCCGCCCGTGCGTGCGCCCCGCATGGCGCCGCCGCGTGCGCCAACCGGCCACGGCCCGAAGCCGCCTACGCCGCCGCCGCCGGTCCGACCCCTCGTTGTGCGTGCCTGAAGCCACCTGCGCTGCCGCCGGTCCGGCCCCTCGTTGTGTGCTCCTGAAGCCGCCTGCGCCACCGTCGGTCCGCCTTTCCCTTGCGCACCACTCGAAGCGCCACCCGATCGCCTCGGCTCCCGTGCAAAGCTGCTTGGCCGCTGCTCGAGGCCACACCCGAAGTCGGCCCGAAGCCGAAGCGCCGCCTCGCCTCGGCCTTCGTGCTCGACCGCCACTCGAGGACCAGCACCGCCGCTTGCTGCACGCCCGAGGCCAGCTGGCCCCACCCCGTCGCTCGGTCCCGCAACCGCAAGCGCTGGTTGGTGCTGACTGCTGAGCTCCACCGGTGCCTCCCGCAGACCGGCCTCGCCGTCCCGACGTCGGCCCGAACGCCGCCTCCCGCTCGGGGGCCCGCCGCCGCAGTGAGGACAGGGGTAGGGGAAACCCTACCCCTTGCCGGTTTTGAGCGGACGGATGGGCTATATGGGCCAAATGCGTGAATGGGTCGGGGGAAACCCGGCCAAGGGGGGAGCACAAGCGATTTTTCGAAAAAGCCCTCCCGTTTTCTGTAAATTACCGAAGAGTCCTTGAAATTTGCAAATGGGTCCTGATTTTTGCAGAAAGGCCTTGGTAATTCCGAAAATTATGAATAGGTTCTCAGATTTACGAACGGGTCCTAAATTTTGCAGAAAACCTCTCAGAAAATTGGGAAATTACGCCAAAATTTCTCTGAACTGAAAATTTGCGTAGAGACCCTCGGGAATTGCAGAATTCGCTGAAAATTCATATTCTAGCATAAAAGGGCCTTGGGAATCCGAATTTTGAAGTATTTTTAGCATTTGAAGCATATTTATTTCTGCGATTATTATTTTCTATATTTGTTGTATCTAATTACTATTTTTGGTTAATTGTAATTGTTTAAAATTGCTTTTAATCTCTGAAATTAGCAGTAAAATTTATAGAAAATTCATAGAAAATATGGAACATTACGAGAATCTTTTACACTATTTATTTACCCACAGTAAATTATTCTATGCATATTTACCAGCAGTAAACATTATTTATTCCTTTCATACACATGTAGATGACTGGCATCACAAACTAGGAGTTCGAGGAGCTGGCCCAGCATGGCCAAAACTATCTGACGTGGGCTTCCGATGTCGAGATAGTGCTTGGAGCTAAGAAGCTCCGCGCGGCTATTGGGATTGGCGGACCGCATGATGCCTGACCCACACCTAAGGAGAATGATCAGGCACTTCATTTTCTCAGGCACCACCTCTGTCTCATTCTCAAGAATGAGTAAATGGCGGAGAAGAGCGCGCTAGCACTCTGGACCGCACTCAAGAAGCAGTTTGAGAGGCTAAAGTACACCATTCTTCCTCAAGCAGAGCAAAAGTGGATCAGACAAGATTGCCCAAAACAATAAATCATAAACTTTTGCATGTTAGTAAATATTGTAAGACTAGCCACCATATGGTTTAAAAAACATAAAGATTAACCCTATGCCCTAGCAATGATGAGAATCTTTTATCTAATATACTCAAATCAAAATAGAGGCTATGTTGCATATAATTGACTTATGGTTAAACCTCAAATAACTATAATTAATCCTTTCTACCTACAAATTGAATGAGAGACATTTCTAAATTCACTCAAAAATCAAAAGTCTATCCAATGTAACTGAAATCATGAAATTTTGGAGTTATTTGGATTATCTTGCGAAGGTTTATTTGGTTTGCTGATTTTCTTTTTAATCAAGTTTTCGCGCACGTGAAAATAGCGTACGAGGCTCAAGAAGTGGAAGCTGAAGCAGAAGCCGCACTAGACCACCAAGACCAAACCCACTGCGACTAAGGCAAGTCAATATTTTGATCATATTGAACCTACAATTTCTGCAAATTTACTTTCGTTTAAATTATCAACTGCATGTTGTTATTTTATGTGCTAAGGTATATGCTTGATTTCATTACCCTAGTTACGTACCCAATAATGGGCTTGTTAATAATGCCTTCCTTGGAATATTTGATTATGCGAACCTTGTCACCCTAGTAAAACTATAAGTAGTAATCTTTCGAAAATAAGTCCGTATTAATATGCCATGCTTAGTTGTTGAGATACTCGGGGATGTCTAATTGCCCCAAGCAAGCATCAAACTGGTTGGGCAGTCATGGTGAGAATGACTGGTATATTATGATATGGTTATTTTACACTTCCAAAAACCTCAAATTGCTTATCTATCTGGGCAGATGGTTTGGGGGTATGGTGTAGTGGTGCACGAGAGTGTGGTTTGTGGTAACACCGCCCAGATAAGCCTAAGACTGAATCTTGTCATGACCTCCTATGTAAAACAAGTACAACCACAAGTCTGTATAGTACAACTTGGCTTAGTAAATTTACCGGACCCTGAAAATCATCATCATCGGTGGAAGAGTGAAGTAGTGCAAGTGGCGGCCTGGGTGGCAGGCTTGAATGGGACACCCGCATAGGGTGAAGTTCTATTGTGGCGTGCTAGTAGTGTGGGTAGCCAGCTGCTAGGCGTTCAGAAGAAGAACATCCCGCACAACGTACGGGACCCACCACAAGTGGGAACGGACCATAGGGTGAGATGATGGAAGGGGTAAGATACTTTGAATGATTACTATGATAGTTCGCTCAATCGCGTGACTAAGGAATCGTGTGGGGCAACGAGTAAACTGTCTCTTGTGGGTAAAGTGTGCAAACTCTACAGAGTCAAAACTATTTGAATAGATATGCCCACGGTCAAGGGCGGACACGGGAACTTAACTAGATATAGCCCTATTCCAAAAATCCTGGTGGGGAAAATGGGAAAGTAGAGGGCAGTGGAAAGCCCTAATTGGTGTTGCCCTGGGGGTCGCCCCAGTGATAATGTAAGCGGCTATAACGCTGAAGGAGTAGTATATGGTTTAGAGATCATGTAAAGGTAGATGGTCTCTAGATCACGATAAATAAAGCATTCTTTACACACATTATGATTTGGCTCAAACTGCTAGGTCCTAGGAAGTTTTCTAAGTAAAATATATTCCCAAAAGCAATTTCTAGCAAATAAAACAACTCGAGCCTTCTCTTGATAAGCCATGCATACTATCTATTTGCATCCTGTGTATTGGCTCGCTGAGTACGGTGGTTTGTGCTCATACTCGCATTACCAAAATCAGATTCAGGAGCCCAAGACCCTTATGCATATGAAGATGCCCCTACTACAGAAGGAGGGAACAACACTGAGAGCTAGGGCGTCTCATGCGCTTTTACGTTCTAGGCAAATAGGCTATGGTGTTGTGTGCATATAAATATTGCTTAAGCTTAGGTAATATTCGTATGGCACATATTTACCCCCAGTCAATTGCCTGTGGATTAAAGGCCTTACTTTGCTTTTGCTTCTGCTGCTGTGCTTTTGTAATGTGAACATTTGGCCTGATCGGCTCTTATGTAAAACTGTTGCCCGATGTGGCATAATTCAAACTCAGTTATGTAATATTATTATGAGTTGTTGTGATTCATGCGATGTATGAAATGATGCAGCAATGTACCTGTGAGCACTATCTACCGATCCAAGGAATAGTGCAGTGGTTTCACAGGGGATTCTGAATTGAAAAATCCAGGTCCGATAGGAGCCGTACCGGCAGAATTTGTACACATGCAATCAAAAGCAATAAAGAAAGACCAGGAGTTCTCTCTACTTCTCTCTGTGTTTTCAATCTATTATTCTATCTTCTGTGATTAATTCGTTTCAATTAAGCAGAGGAATTGATCGGATTAGTCGTCAGCAATGGTTCCTTAACCATTACAGTGTAGCTACTTATTTCGCCGTGCCGACCACCACTCCACGCACTGTTGGCCCAGCTTCGCCTCCCGCAGCTCGTGCTCCTGGATGGATGTGTCTAGCAGCGAGCGCACTTGGCTCGGCCCATTACTCTCATTTCAGGGCATTCTAGCTTACGAACCTCTTTATTTCCGTAGAGTAGCTAGCATAGCAGAGGTGAAAACACAACCGGTAATAGCAGTCTTGCGTGCGACTGGGACAAGCACCACTGCACCAGATGTGCCTGCAATGCAAAAGCAGCACCCACGCTTCTAACTGAGCTCTGTAACTATGGTCCTCTGTATCTAGCTTAAAATTCGGTTATAAGCTTTAGTGTATAGATAGGTGAAATGTGTTGTTCTTTCCTTAGCTACATGATATACTGTGTATGAGAGTTGTATGGCATGGTGCTAGTGGCCACTTGCCCGTGGAGTTTTCCAATAGGGTGACTATTATGTTCCTTTTTCGTTTTTTCTGCTGCTTATCAATATATCAGACAGTTCTTCTGCCGGTTCTTTCAGCAAAAAAACACACAATCCTCACTTAAAGAATCTCAAAACCCACCCAACACAACCCAAAAGGCACCTTTCACAATTCAAAAGGCACCTAACCCAACTCATGTGGTATTTCCACCGAACCGAACCGAGCCCAACCCAAATGGTTGAAACGAGTTGAAACTCATTTTCAAACCTATTGTCAACCCATTTTTTACTGATCTACTACATGCAAGTGCAAGTGCAAGTGCATTTATAGGAAACTTTTAACAAAGTTTGGTATTTAGAATTTATAACCCACATTCACACCATAAAAGTTTCATGAAATTACCTGAAATTTACTATAGATGATTTGGGTTATAGAGACACTACTTTGTGTATTTTTTTAGGCCCAGACACAAAAATAGGACCAACGGGCTTTTATAGAAAACTTTTGAAAAAGCTCAATATTTAAAATTTATAATTCACGTTCACACCATATACATTTTATGAAATTTTCTGAAATTTATTATAGATGATTTCGGATATAGAAATACTACTTTGTACAAATTATTATATCTAGATACATAGATGAAACCAACAGATCTTTATAGAAATTTTTTGAAAAAGTACAGTATTTGAAATTTTTGATGAGTAAAGGACCGGGGTCCTATGTAATTTTCTTCCCCTTTGACGGGTGTACTGAAGCCATCGCAGAGTACATGAGACAGGTGGCAAAAACAGAGCGTGAGCGGACCGAGAACAAACGCAGGGGTAGCTTCTGTGAACAAACACTTTGTGCACAAATCAACATGGAAACGAGCAGCCGCAGTGACCGTTACGTAATACAGGATACGGATCAGCTGTAGCTGAGGGTGATGGCACCGTCGAGATCGAGCATCGTCGTGCGTTCTCCGTCCCGTCTGCTCCACGCGGCGAATGAGGGCGTCGAAGCTTCCGTGCTCATCGTGTCGATCGGGTCACGCAACCTCAAAGTGGCCCGGAAGTAACTCGTCAGGGCCCATTGGACATCATGATAAAAGTTGCAGGGAAATGCGGTAACAAACGCTTACATAGTTATTAGCACAGCAAAGTATGCTGAAACTCGCGAATATTGTTCTGATAAAATACATACGGTAACTTAATGGTGAAGACTCTTGTAAGGCACCAACTGGATCAGGTGACCCAATCCGTCATCCATCTTCGCCACCTCTCTGATTTCCTTTTCATCAAATCAGTTGTGTCGACACTTCGTTGAAATTGCTGCCCAGCCGAATATTATTATGAAGGGCCATAATGCCCAGAACATTAGCTCAAAAATGAGACGTATTATGATCCGGCATATCCGAATACCCAATCTAGCGCGCAGCGCTCTTGCAACCTCAAGCTTTTGCAAAGGTTCTATAATTCCGATGAGCATTCCAAGAAAAGTAATCACAAAGACCGCAACGGTGGTGTTATGAGCGACGGGAGCAAGCACCATATAAAGACCCAATGCAAAAGCAGCTCCCAAGCTTGTGACGGAACCAGACGCGAAGAACACAGACATATTGAAATGCTTTTGACGGACGGACAAATCAACCATTGCCATGCCAGAGAACATTAGACCGATGGTAGCCACGGAGGCACAAACGAATGCCAATGTGTTTGCCATCACGAATGCATCAAAAGTATACCTCCCGGCAAGCGTTGGTGTGCCACCGTTAGGGTGGTCATCGGCTCTATAACCACCGGGCAGGGCAAAAGTTGCACCAAATGCCACCGTTGCAATAAGCGCTGAGCCAATGCCCAGAACTTGTGTAGAATCCTTAATTTTTTCTTGCTCTTTGTCATTGACTAGTTGGGCCCGATGTTCGTTTAGGAAACCATTTTGATAACAACCATGTCCGGCGCCGGCATGCCATAATGAAAGACGTATCAATTCTTGTGGATTCTGTGAAAAAAATACAACCAGGAGACACGAACTAAACAAATCAGTATTATTTTCATTTGATTAAAAGAGGATAGATAAACCAGGGTGAACAGAAAGCAGAAAGTGGATTACCCAATTAAAAGACAAACCATGGGGAAACATGCACTGTGATAGATCTAGTGGAGTTAGTCCACTATAATTTGGTAAATTAAGTCGTACTTGCCGGTTTCCCATGAGTGAACAGACTATCCTCAGATTCACAGTCAAGACAGCTAGATGTAGCGGGGTGTTCCCATCGTTGTCCTGCGTATTCAAAATTGATGCTACCAACGGTGCTCTGCAAGCATATGAGACTATATTGTAACGCTTCTTCTCCACAGCAACATGGAAAAAAGTCCTTCCCTGGGTATCACACAAATTGATGCATTCCGGGCACTTTTTAAGCAAACTGACGACGGTCTGGAGAATGCCTTCCGAGGCAGCAATGTGAATTGGGAATGACCCACTTTTGTCTGGTTGGTAAGCTGCAGATGGGTTGGCTACTACTAGTAACATCGTGCTGATGGGACTCCGCCAAGAAACAGCATAGTGAAGAGGCGTACTCCCATTATGGTCTGGCTGTATAGTAAGGTCCTTGTTCCAATCCAATAGAATTTTCGTCATCTCTGCAGTTGGACGCTTTATGTCAAACAAATGTTGCACTGAAGCTTTCAAGATAGATGTTCCATGCCATGTCGGAAAGTAATATTTAGTGCAAGAACAACTAGAATGTAAATGACACGGATTTTCTTGGAAAAGAATAGATACAAGGATGATTTTAGAGTATTAATAAACATCATCCGGATGTTTTATTCCTAAGAGCAAGTCCAATAATAGAGCCAAGTGTTTGGCTATAAGTCAAGTTATACAATAATTTGTCTTCTATTTGTCTACAAAAGATTTTTTATTATTATGTGGTACCATGTCTTACATTCTCTTTTCTATTCCTCCTCACATACATTTATTATCTGAGCCCACCACTGCATAGGCTCCCGTGCCCAGCTTGTTGCTTGCATGAGAGCAAGTACAATAATGCTGACTAGGTCACCTCTAGAGAAATCCACATCAGCACAATCCTAAGTGGAAGAGAGAGACAAGAGGAGACAGAGGCAAGCTGCCCCTTATATAAGAGGTGACCTCTAACACATCATACGAGGTGTTAGGGGCAGCTTGGAGGCGATGCTAGTTCTTAACTTATTGTATTAGCTACCTCCACGCGTTTTGTGGGCCTAATTGATATATTTATGCAAGTATTAAATGTTTGAGTGCTTTAGTAGAGGTAACCTCTACTCAACTTATTGTATTAGCTACCTCCATCATAAGCCACATGTACTCTTTTTGCTTATTTGGCTAGTCTTAGAGGTGGCAGCCACCTCTTCTATTAAACTTGCTCTGAGAGCCATCTCTCTCCTCTCTTCTCTTCTCCACATCAGCAAAAATGCTGACTAGCTTGGCTATAAGATCATTATTGGACTTGCTCTAACTACCATCCAGATTTGTAACCACTTTTTTTAAGGCACACCACAACTGATGTGAGCCGTTGATTACCATATTTAATGGGTTGACCTATTACTTGGAATGGGGTAATAGATTACCGTCACTGTGACATACTAAATTTTTCCAAATTTGCATAAAATTTTTCACGGAAAACTTAAATTGCATCTAAAAGTGTTCTCCGGTTTTTCTAAGCTTACCTAGATTTTTCCTCAAGATTTCCAATAGGGCCATCCCCAATTTATTTCTTCCTTAACCAGCCCAGCCAATCGCCTTCCCTTCCAGCCCGCCTGCCACCATCGTTGAAGCCGTGCCTTGCCATGCTCTGGCCGCGCCACCGTGCATGCGACTCACGGTTCCGTATCTTCCCGAACCTTCCTATCCGAGTCACCATGACCGCCGCCTCCTCTTGAATCCCTCCGTGCCCATGCCTCCCCGCCACCCTAACCTTTCGACCGCGAGTGCCTCCGCTCCACTGTGGGGATCATTGTTGCTGGCCTTGCTCGCTTCACCTCAGACCAAACCGCCACCTAGAGCTTCACTACAACCCCACCATGCTCATGCACGTGCTAGCACTTACATTTTCCCACCAGAGCTCGCTCTATTTCCCTAAAAAATCCCACAAATTCGACCTGCATATTGCCCCATTGTAATACCATGTGGTGGCATGGCAGCCTCATGAGAATGATGAGTATTTAACATCTCTTGTCCTTTATTTTTGTTGTTTAAATTTGATTTTGAGAGTTTGTATTTTGAGTTGCTAGTGTTTGGAGGTAGCAGTACTACCGACGTTGAAGTCACGGTACTACCGGGTAGCAGTAGTATCAACGTTGAAAAGGCGGTATGACCGGCTAAAGCGGTAGTACCAGCCCGTGATTGTCAGTAACTATTTTCTAGAGAATATCTTGTTAGAGTTTTTGGGCTAAGACCTACTACGGTAGTACCAGCATTGAAATCACGGTACGACCAAAGGGCGGTATAACTGGCATAGGTGACGCAGTCATACTGGCCCTGTGCTAAGATGGTTGTAAGTGTTGGTTTTGGTAGTGTTAGCCAAAGCGAGAGTCCGTGCAAGTGTCAGTCATCAGGGAGTTAATGCATGTGAGTCATGGCATGTGTCCATGCATATGGTTTATTAATAAAGAGTCAAGTGCATGTCATTTTTACTCGGATCGATTATTTTGTTCTCTGGTGCGCAAGTGCTTTGATAATTGTTGCGGCCAGCGGCAAGATTGAGGCTATGAAAGGATATTCTGAGGCCATGACGTGTCATGTAAGTCCGAGTTGAGTAACATCTCAAGCCAATAAGCACGGGAGAAGACAAGGGTAGTGAAGAGGCAATGCATGCATGTGATTTGTCAATTGGTCTTTTGCATTTCAAATAGTGATGTTCCTTAGAGCAGGTGTACGATCTTGATGGCAATGCTTTGGGCATCACGAACTATGCAGTGATGTTGTTGCGCCATGGGGCTTAGGTGTTTCAAGTAGTGATAACCTCGGCTCAGGCGTACGATCTTGGCGACAAGTCATAGGCATCACATCGTCATGAAGACCAGCACTAGCCTAAGTGGTTTAGCTCACGTGTTTGTGGTTGAAGTGTCTTATCAGGCTTGTGGAGCCTTTGAAAGTCGTACTTTGAAAGTGTGCAAGTGTGTGAGAGTGAAAAACCTGTTTGTGTGTGGGTTACCGGGTTTCCCTATATGTAAGTGACATGATCTACTAAGGAATGGCTAGTTGGTGTGAGGTGGTAGCCTCCACTATATAGCCTTGTGTTGAGTTGAGTCTTGTGACAAACTTGAGAGTTTTCGAGTTAGGGTTTTCTTATGTTGGAGCCTTATGTGTGTGTGCTCTAGGCTTAGAGCTCTGCTATCCTTAGGAATTGGCTGTAAAACATTCATCTCCAAGTGAATAAACATCCAAAGGTTGCCCAAGTGAGTTGTGCCATGAATCCCCTCATGTGCTTTTCATTTTCTAAGCTTTCTTGTTTGTATTTCTCTTCTTTTGAGCTTTTCTGGTGCCAAGGACGTATAAGAGGTAGAGATATCTCTTAGAAACAAGATCCCATTCATTTAGGCATGATCTGGAGTGAAACCATGTGAGAAGGTCCATGATTTTGTTATGATGAACCATTGTCATTTTTAAGGAGTGAAAATTTGGAATTTACAGATTTGCAGATTTTTCTTGACAACTTGCAGAAATGGATGATTTGGAAAATTTGAGTCATAAAATGATTTTCTGACCTACGTCAGTGGTTATAGATTGCATGAGATATGTTATTGATAATGTGGATCAAATTGTGAAGAACTTGTGTTCGCAAATAATTTTTTTGTCTTTGAATGTGCAAGGTCGCTTGGAGTCAACCATGGTCAATGATGAGGATCGGGGCTACGCTCATGCAGGAGCCAAGGCCCAGAACGATCAAGAATACCAGGTGAGATGGTGAGCTCAAGCATGGCACGAGAAAGGCAAAAAATATTGAAAGGCAGTTTGAACGATAGGTTTGCACCATGTAGCTTAATCGGTCCAAGTGAGACGTGGTCCGGTGGAACCAGAACAAGATATATTTGCTGATGCGTGGCAAGTGTTGTACCTACACGTTGCAAGCATGGTAATTGCTTGCAATGGAAAGAGATAACCGGGTAAAAAAAATGTATTTTAGTAGTTTGACCAAAATGCCAAAAACTACCTTAAAGCAAAACTACGGTGCTTAGAAAAGCGTTTAGGTCAAGGAGAATCTAAGAAAATCAAGTTGGATTAAGGCTAAGAACTTAGTGGATTTGGGCTTATGCTTTTGAAAAACGTGTATAAGTGTAGTGTATGATTTAAAACCCATGTGTGTAGAGTTATCGGGTTTCCCCCATTATGATAAGTGAATAGTATCCACTAAGATTTAGATATGGCACTACTACACAAAACAGTATTACAGACGGTTTAGAAACATCATCACAGACGGTTTTGTGAGCCGTCTGAATTTATGGGTCAATAATAATACGAGTTCATCACAGACGGCTTTCGAACCGTCTGTGGTGTAAATATCACAGACGGTTTTTAACTAAAATCGTCTGTGATATCTACATATCACAGACGGTTCTAATTAAAAACCGTCTGTGATATCTAAATATCACAGACAGTTCTAGTTAAAAACCGTATGTGATATCTAGCATAGACAGTTTTTAACCAAAAACCGTCTGTGCTATTCTCTTCTACCCCTAAATCTATTTCTGTTTATTGGCTAGCCTCAGGAAATGCTAGCCATGCCCTCTGAAACAAGCAGATCAACATGTACAAGTATACATTCAATTCACATATCAATTCATTTCACAAACATAAAACATCCATTTCGCAAATCAATTAATTGAAATGAAAACAAGCAAATATAGTATGAAACACAGTACACATTTTATTTTTATTGAGATTAGAGCCTACCATTTCAATATCCCAAAACAACAAACAAGTTGTCCATCTAGCTAACACAACAAGAACAGAGAAAAACAAAGATCCTCTATGCCTAGGCCTTTCTCGCCCCTGATGCAATGCACGAGCTGGATGTCTTTGACGCCCACCATCGTCGGCGTTGATTGAGCGCTGCCTTGTGCATTGTCTGCTTCGTAGGGCTATTATGGTATGGGTCAAGGAGGAGGACGAGAACAGCAAGGAGGAGGAGAATAGCAAGGAGGAGGAGAACAGCAAGGAGGAGAACAGAAAAGAGGCTGGGTTCTGGTGATTATTTATAGGGGAGGGGGTGCGAATTTTTTTGGCGCGGGGACGGAAAGGCGAAGCTACGATCCGTAGGGTGAGGATTGGTGGATTTCTATTGGCTAGAATTGGGTTGAGGAGGATTGACGGGCCTAGCGGTTAGATTATCACAGACAGTTGGTAACTAGAACCGTCTGTGAATTAGAGCCCAAAAGTTTATATACCGATGCAATATAAACAACTAGTTTGAAAAGATAAAATAGCAAAGTTTTATATGGCTTATATATACTCATTTCAAAGGTTTCAATGAGATCTACAACTTTTCAGTTGAACCAAAATCCAAACTCCGAAAGGAAGACCAAGAAAAAGGGCAAAAACAGAAACCAAAAACTTACGATGCATGTTTAGGTCCCAAGATGGCCGATTTTCGAGATCTTGGAGGGTGACTGGCACAAGCAGGTCATTTTTTTTATCGGGCTCGTTGTTAGCTTTTCAACGAGTACAAGAACGTCGAAAACGGACACCGTATGCAAAAGTTATGCCCATTTTACTGAAGGTGTCTCAAAACTGAATCCTACTCGGACTCAGGCGGGAAATTATGAAAATTTGGAGAATTGCAAGGCGGGAAACATATCACAGACGGTTTTTAATACGAACCGTCTGTGATAACTTCATTATCATAGACAATTTTTAATAAAAACCGTCTGTGAAGTATCACAGACGGTTCTAGATAAGAACCGTCTGTGTTGTCTGCTATCATCACAGACGGTTTTTATCTAGAACCGTATGTGATACTTCACATACGGTTTTTATTAAAAATCGTCTGTGATAATGAAATTATCATAGACGGTTTGTATTAAAACTGTCTGTGAAAATACCATAGACGGTTATTTGTATGAACCGTCTGTGATACTTGCAGTACAGACGGTTCCTAGGAACCGACTATAATATAAGCGTCTAGTTTAACCTCTTTTGTAGTATTGTGGCTGGTTAGCCCATCTATTTAAGAGGTTGGGATAGGACATGTGGTTAATCATCAAACATTTCTCTCTTGTGCTCTCTTATTTAGGGTTAGGTTTTCAGAGTTGATTACTTTATGTGCTCTTTGTTCTCCAAGGTGGAATGGCTATAAAATTTTCCTCCTCCAGTAGCAATAGTATCTATTTTTGATCATCTCCATGGCTACCTCTTGTTTCGATTAATTTGTTCTTGTTTAGTTGCTTTTTCCTCTTCTTTCCTCCATTCTTGATCTTGTTGTACCAAGAACGTGCAAGAGATAGAGATAACCTTAGAAAATCAATCTCCACCCATTTAGGCACTTGGTCGACAAGTTCAGGAAGAAATTCAACTTTTGCTCTTTTTGACCTCCATGAGTGATTTCTTGATCTAGCTATTTCTACCTCAATTTATTTAGTGTTCTTGCTTATTGGCACATGTCGGAATTCATCTAGAGCTATCTTGACCATCATCCACCCACAAGCAAGTCATATTCACGGTTTGTGGTTTATGGCCTATTTTTGGTGCAATCTCCATTCAATAGAAAAAAGGTTAGAACTTTCGCAAAAATTTTCTTGATCATTGATTGTAATAGGTTCTTGACATCCTAGATAAGGCAGGTAATTGATCATATACCCTCCATTTAGATGGAAATTGAGGATTTACCCTCCTGGCCACGTGTCAGTAACTTATGATGACCCCACGTGTCATTGAGATGTGGAGGGTAAATCCTCAATTTCCCAACTAAAGGGAGGGTATATGATTCAATCTCCCTAGAGAAGGTGCATACCAAATTTTAAGTGATTTGGAGTTTTGATTTGAAAGTTAACTCAATTTTATGTTTTGGCCCAGTTTTAATGTAGCAAAGCTTCACGGACCAAAAGATGTCAATTCTCTTGAGTTCTTTCAGGATTTTTGATTGGGATAGGTTTCTAAGGTCAGGACATAACTTTGTTTCAAGTTTCAATCTTTTGGATTGATAAATCAAAAGTTACATGGTTTTTTGAATTTGAAATAGTGTTGTTTTCATTATTCACGGGCTAGAAATTTCAATAGCTCCGAGAATTTTTGGATTTTTGGCTTCTTGATCTTCATAGATTTTCATAACTATTGGAGTGAAGATTAGAAGAATACTTAGGGGATAATTTAAAGGCACCATTTAGATTCTCCCTCTGTTGCCATACCGGTCTACATATATAAAGTTCTTGAGTTTGCTTGGTTTTTCTCAAAAGAGAGTAGAGTTTTGGGTTTTACTCTTATGGGTGTTTTGGGTTAAATTTGTGCTATGTTCTAGGTTGCTATGACATAGAGAACCCATCCCATATCATCTAGACCATCTAGGACTCACTAGCAAGAGCAGATTGAAGTTTTCTTTTTTGCCCGATTTTGGTGCATCATTCCTTCGAACAAAAAAAGATCAGAATTTTAGCAATGATTTTCTTGATCATTGACATCCTTGGGATGATGCATGCAAAATTTTAAGTCATTTGGATCAGCTGATCAAAAGTTACTTGGATTCTTGATTTCGAAATCGTACTGATTTTATTATTTCTATGCTGATTTTACTGTGGTAGAGGTACTATCAGGTACTATAGTGGTACTATCAATTTTACTGTAGTAAGCGGTAATACCATGGTACTGTAGTGGTACTACTGAAATTACTATTTATTTCTTGGATTTTCATTTTCTTGATTGCTAGGTTGTTTGTTGGCTTTCTATCCTAATCTTTTTAGTCATGTAGCTATTGGAGTGAAGGATTGATAAATATTTGGAAGTAGATTTTGAAAAAACCATTCACCCCTCTAACTCGCCATTCTCGGTCCTACACCCATCGTCACAATTAGTATTACCATTGTCTCCCTCATTTCCCTGTGACCGCACTAAGCCGCTCCGCTGGAAAAATTGTCGCCACAATCTTGTTGGTGGCCAGCGTGCTGCCCATGTCCAATTCCTCGTTGCCACTCCCAGCCATCCCACACCTCACTATCCACGTCACCATGGCCACCTCCACCTCCTAAATCTTCTCCCGCCCTCACCCAGGCCACCTTGTCGCCAGAGGCCCCCACCATCGAGTCCGTTTGTGCCACCACGAGCATCGTCGCCACCAACTCATCTAAGACCACTTCAGGCCAAGCCACCAACACCATGAGTTTACCCACATCCACTCCATGATCATGCACTCGCCATTAGTGGCGGACCCAGGAAAAAAATTTAGGTAGGGCGAAGTCTATTGGCGAACCCAGAAAAAAACTAGGTAGGCTGAAGTCGGAAGCGTGAAATAAATAGTAATACCCAAAAGCAAAATAATCCATGATCAAACTATGTTGCAATCACATTAATAAAAGTATGTGATACGAAATAGAAACAACAACTACAATTCGCATGTTAACATATGTAGATAACGAAAGGACAATAAAAAATACATCACTAATGAAGCTTAATCCACAATTGTAGATGAGTTGTAAAAAAACAACCTGTCAATTGTGAAAGATAGATAAATCAGTAATGTCACAATTCGATAATAGAATATAAAAGATGCAATAAAAAAGAAGATAAAAAATATACCAGTAAGTAACTAAGTACGTCTAGGAGAATGAGACATTTTCATTCTTCGAGTTTTCATGTTTTGAAATCGTTTCTTGATTTTTTTCACGATCAAGTTCTTTGAATATCTCTCGCTCAATATAGCACACCATCAAGTCATTAAGCTAATCATCGGACATCTTATTACGCAAATCGGTCTTGATAATATTCATAGCTGAGAAGCTCTTTCAACCGATGCTGTCGCCACCAACTTCACGGCCAGACTTCCAAGATCATGACAAATAACGAAATCATCAATTCTTTTGCACATGAAGAATGAAGGTTTCAAGTTGATCCTTGATAGCCGCACGATCAGAAATAGAGAAACCTTCATCAATTTTGACAAGCTAGTTTACATATTCTACATAAAATTTTGACAAGCTATCAAAACTAATACTCAAATACACAAGTCTGGTCTCTAGAATAAATAGAATTTGTTGTACCTTTATAAAATAGAACTATAGAATTGCAATATATAAAATTGTAAAAGTAATTACCAATCCTCAAATCACCTCCTCGGCTTAATGATAGCATGCTCGGTGGACACGCTGTACGAAGAATTTGGAATGCACAACTATCCGAATATTCTCTCAAAAGCTATGTACGAACCTCGAGGTGAAATTACAGATCACAGTTCTCCTTTGATCCTTCCTTACATGGACTCAACACAAAGACATACTTGCATGCAATGGCAATCTATGCCCTCACGTAGCAACTAGCCAACTAGATAACCATGCATGCATGCAACTGCATGAACTCACGCGGACGGGCGTGACGGGTCGGCAGTATTGGCGATGAGCACAAAACTGGAGTGGTTGCATGGCGACGTGGGCGATAGTTGACCATCAACTGACCGAGTGCTCTTGCGTCGCATGCATGCAGCGAGCGGCGGCAGGCGTTGGCTGAAAGGTGATGCGAGCAGGTGGCCTCACGCGCAGAAAGTTTTCAAGGTGCTAACAGCTTCCACCGGGGGCGGGGTCCGGCCGACGAGGGGAGCTCGGGCGGCTGCTCGGGCTTGCTCGAAGGGCAGGTCCGCCCCTGCTCGCCATCTATGCCATAGGACTGCTGGAATCAGTGGCGGATCTACAGGGTATGCCGGGGCCCACCCGGTATACCCTGTGGCGGTGGGACCCAGCAGAAGTACCCTGTGGCGTCGCTCGATCGGTCGATCCAATTTCTCAGCGAGGCGGACACGATTCCAATTCCTCAGCGGCTCAGCGAGACGGACGGACGGTTCGCCTTGACGCCTTCGCGGCTTCGCCTCGCCTGCCGTCGCACGCGTGACGCGCTCGCCTTCTCCTCGCCTGCCGCACGTGTGACGCGCCGCTCCGCTCGATCCTCAGGCCTCAGCGTTCCAGAATCGCTTGTTCCGTCGTTCGCCGCCGCCGCATGAGAGACTCGTCACTCGTCAGGCGAACTGGCGTTGGCGAAATCGATCAGGTAAATCATGAATCCCAACTCCCAAGAGAAAGAAAAGGCAGAGCAAGAATACATTACACGCATGCAACAAATACCAAGGGAGAGATCCATATTCCATACATGCATAAACGTGGCCGAAGAGAGAGAAAGGAGATGATGTGATTACGTGAAGCTTTGCAGGAAAAGGTCCATACGCATGCATGCAACAAATGCCCACGGCCTGCATGCTGTCTATGTTGACAGAGATTACCAGCACAAGGCATGTGTTCTTTCCTGCGGCCATGTAATTAGTTAGATCATTAACTTGGTCATTTGCTTAGGAGTTTATGAGTCTGAGACAAACTTGTTTAATTAAGTCTGAACTGCTAGACATAAGCTAGATGAATACGTTCCAGTCATATATTTTTTGGTTCTAGATAAAACCATAAGAACATAGTCACAGATCTTGAAGATCTTGCATAGTTGCATTACTTCTATAACACAAACATGAAACATATGGCCAAGAAAAGTTCTGGCATTCAAATTTCAAAATGATATATAATATTCTTTATTCTCTTGCAGGGCCGGAGCAATTGTTTTTTTAGAATTGTTCAGTTATGAAGAGAAGCGGAGATATTGCATCTCTTTTTCAGAAACATGCAGCCAAGAAGGCGGCGGCTGCTACTTCAAATCCTGCCCCATCTCCGGTTGAAACTGTGGCGGAAAAGCAAACTCAAGAGCAAGAGAGAGTAATTGATAAAATTGTGAATCATATGCCCCCGCCCCCGCCAAAAAAAATCAGATAAGTAGTATTGTAAGTCTCTTTTATGTATATTTGAGACTATTAGTATAGTGTTTGAACTATTTATATTGTAATTTGTGCAAATTTCCAACTTAATCCTTGAATTTAAGACTTATTATATTATTTAGTGCTTGTATACCGAATTACGGTGCAAAATTTACAATTATTTACCGAATTGGCAAATGATTTTATCGAATTGCATATAAAAATTTTGGTGCGGCATACCCTTTGGTAAAATCTTGGATCCGCCACTGGCTGGAATCCACCGCCAGCAAGCTCCTCTTTTCTGCAGCCTTCACCTTTCTCCTCTTCGTTCCGGTCGCTGCAATTCTCCTCTTCCTCGGGTGCCACCAAAAACGGGTTGAAGTCCTCAGGAGCACACCATGCACTCACCGTCGTTTCCATTTCACCGCCGCAGCTCTGCCCCCATCCCTCTCTCTTTCTTCCCCTTTCTTTCTCTTCCTCTTTCTGCCTCTGTTTCGATTAGGGAAGAAGCACAGTAACAGCTAGGTACTGTGCACTCATGGTTTAGTTGGGCTAGTTGCGCCACACTGGATCCAAACAATACCAAGCCTGAGCTAATTTAAACCAATTTAGGGCTATTCTAGCTGGTTTAACTCTGGTTCTACCGATTTTGACCACACAAGACTCCGGTTCTGCACATAAGACCTAGCCTAGACGACCCCTGTAGACCCTTTTACATCCGCTGTCTATCTTCCTCCATCAATTCCAAGTAATCCGAAGCTGCCCGGTGATCATTTTCTATCTTCCAGAGTTTCCAACCTGAGCTTTTAAAACCATAAAAATTATTAATACTTATTTTAAATACTTTATTTGATGTTCATTTTCTTATTTGGTGTTATTCGCCTCACATTACAACACGAGGATGGACCCACTGAAGCAAGAGATGATCCAAAAGCTTATGATGAGTAAACAATGATTTTGAGCCAGAAGGTAGTCACGGCTCTTTTATCATGTTTGAAATCCTAGTAGCTAGAAGTTAGTTTATTTTATGCATTAATTACTTATCAACAATATTTATTATTCAGTAATATTGTCTAGTGGATAATTTCCTTTAATCATATGATTTAATATGCCATCTTTGATAATAATATAATATGATTTTTCCTTGACAATCTTAGAACTACTATATAATAATGTCGTCAGTACGAGACTAGACAGTAAATTTGTAAGTACCCCTAGTCGGATTTGAAGACCGCTAAGGGTGTGAGGGGACTCCACAAGAAACACAAATAGCCAAGTGTATTAAATGTGACTAAGTTTACAAAATGATCTCTCCCTCTCCACCAGGGGCGGATCTGCCCTTCGAGCGAGCCCAGGCGACCGCCCGAGCTCCCCTCACCGGCCGTACCCCCCCCCCCCCCCCCCCCCCCCGGGCGGCCGAGCTTTATTTGTGCGTGGTTCGACGTTTAAGCAGCAGGCTGACTAGTCTCCAGTGTTCAGTTGAATTGCGTATCATGTGCATGGTAACTATTGTTTAGCTGCGGTTGGATACCAAATCTGATATTGAATTATGCAAACTGTGTACATGCATGCTGTCTGTTGCTTGATTGCGTTTTGATGCCTAGTGGTATTTCCCGTATTTTTCTTGCGATGCTGTTCTATGTACTTGTGAGGTTGTGAGGAATAACATCGCACACTGCCTTTCCTTACGCCTTCAATCTTTCTCTTTGGTTACTAAATTCTTCTGGGACCATCCATTATAATTCAATGCTGTCTTTCATATGAGAAAATTGTGGTATTTTGACTGTCTAATGCATAATCCTGATAACAAGAATCAAAAACTAAACTCACTTCTTGTTGAACATTGGGAATGTGAAATTGATTTGTTGATCTTCCTGTGCTCCCAATTTTTCATTTCACAATGATGTATAGCAATAGCAGTATAGGAATATTGGCTTGTAGCATGATGCCTGTATTAAGGATCTACTTTACTCTTCTGATCTTGGTACAAGGAGTGGCACTACTTTTTGCATGTGCTATATTCTAATATTCTTTTTACAATTTTCCTCTAAATTTGTCTCGCAATTTTTGATTTTGCAGTTAGAATGCTTAGGGAAGAGCTACAGTTGCTTCAAGAACCTGGCTCGTGGTGAGGTGGTGAAGGTCATGGGCAAATCAAAGGTTCTAGTGAAGGTAATTTTGTTTCTTCTTTTACACATTGTCTTCTACTATCAGTATTTTACCTTTATGACAAAGGTCATAGGTGTAAGATCTAACCAGTGGACCCTCTATTAGTTGGGAAGATCTAATCAATGGACCATCTATTAGTTGGGCTTATCACATATACACAGTGGACCCTCTAATCAGATTAGTTAAAGCATAGCTTATACACAGTGAGAAAGAGTGGTCAGCTGCTTTCTTTGTTTATGTGATACCTAACAATGAGCTTTTGGGAGACCAGGATTAATTCTTAAGACCAATTTGTCCGCAAAACTCGTAAACTTGAGCTCATTTTATGTAGAATATGTCAGACTGGTATATTTTTTGTCTTCTTTTTTATTGCATCTTTTATATTTTATTATCGAATTGTGACACTACTGATTTATCTATCTTTCACAATTGACAGGTTGTTTTTTTACAGCTCATCTACAATAGTGAATTAAGCTTCATTAGTGAGGCATTTTTCATTGTCCTTCCGTTATCTACATATGTTAACATGTGAATTATAGTTGTTGTTTCTATTTCGTATTATATACTTTTATTAGTGTGATTGCAACATAGTTTGATTATGGATTATTTTGCTTTTAGGTACTACTATTTATTTCACGCTTCCGACTTCAGCCTACCTAGTTTTTTTTCCTGAGTCCGCCACTGGACTTCGCCCTAACTAGATTTTTTCTTGGGTCCGCCACTGCTCTCCACATGTGAGGGTGCTATTTATAGAGTGGAGGGAGAGGGGCAAGTGAAGTTACAACTTTGCCCTTATGGCTAAACTTTACTCCTAAGGGTATTATCGTCTTTTGCGCCATACGCATCCCACCTTGTCCGAAAGCCTTGGGGTTGGTTCGCGCACAACTTCGAACCTCACCGAGGTTGGCCACAGACCCCCTCTGGGGTCGGTGTATGAACTTTGCCGAGGTTAACCGCAGACCCTCTTCAGGATCGGTGCATGAATATCACCGTGGTTGGCCGCAGACCTCCTCCGTGATCGGTGTGTGAACCTCGCCGAGGTCGGCCGTGGACCTCCTCTAGGGTCAATTGTGAACCTCACCAAAGTTAATTGCGGACCTCTTTCAGGGGTTGACCAGCAGACCTTGCTCGGAGTAGACTCCCGATTGGTGCAACCATGTCAGGGTTGCTAAGGTAGCATGGGGACCCTTCCCCAATAGTAGACTCTTGTCAACCTAGGCAGTCAACCGCCCACCCAGGGCGACACACTGACTTGTGAAAGGGGTCAGCATGCGGCCTCAGGCCAATGACTCCACCAACGACCTATAATGCATCTCGATAACACAAATAGTTAATATTGGAGCGGGTTTTGGACCTAGCTTGGAACTCTTCGGGTCCAGGGATGGCACGTGGTACAAGGAGGCACCCTTGCATAGTCGGAACTTCTTTGGAGGGGAATGGGGTAAGCTTAGTATGTGTTTGGTTCATGGGACTATGGGGGATGGGATGGGGCGGTCCTCGTTCTAGAGCTGTTTGGTTCAGAGTCAAGTGGGATGGGGGATATCCCTCTAGGGAATATTCTGCGAATATACTCTCAAATTGGGGATGCTCCTGTCCCCCAGAAATGAGGGGATGGTGAGGGATGAGGTGGGACGAGTGGGCCCCACGAGCTGTTGCAATCCCAGAAAAGAGGCTGACAGGTAGACCCCGCATGTCAGATTTGTCATCCCAAACCTTTTGTCCCTAAACCAAACAGAAAACAGGGACCATCCTATCCCTTGCAACCAAACACGAAACAGGGTCGGTTCTATCCCTAAAAAATAAGTTGGATCCGTCCCATCCCACCATGACTTTGAACCAAACACACGCTTAGTGTACCATAGATCACAGTCCTTTGGGAGATTCTGGGTAGCCTTGGTTCACCGTGGACCGAACCCCAAGGCGCTGGGTGAACTCGGTCCACCATGGACCGGCCCGTCTATAAGGGCCTGTTTGGATCCACCCAGATTCTTAAAATCTGGCTTTTGGAAACTGGGTGGGATCCAAACAGACCAGTTTTTGGGGTAGTTTTTAAAATCTACCTACCCAGATTCTTAAAAACCAAGAAGCTGTTGATACCCAGCTTTTGCCAGTTTTTTTGCACAAATACCCATTTACCCTCATTAAAGACCACGCATGGTTGTTTAATGTGTTGTTCAAGAGCAATAAATGTAAGGGTATAATAGTCTATTAGCACCAATCATAAATGAAATCAGCTTTTAAAAACTAGGGGATCCAAACACCCCATCAGTTTTTGGTTAGAAATCAGCTTTTAAAAACTAGAAGTAATAGATGGTTTTTAAGAATCTGAAACTAATCCAAACAGGGCCTAAATGGCGCCGCCCCCTCACTCCCCTTCATTTCCTCCGCTCATTCTTCACTTCACCACCTTCCCTTATCCGCCCCCGGGTCACCACGCCCCTTCGCCTCCGTACTCCGTTGGTTCCCGAGCCCGCTTTGCGATTGGACACTGTCTGACCGCCCACCAGCTCCGCGTGTCGGCTGATCCTGTGTCTAGGCGAGTCCCACCCGTGGACCTGCTCTGCGGCCACACCGCTATGCTCCAGACCTCGTCGGCCCCGGACTCGCTCTACCGCCGCACCGCTCTACGCCGGACTTCGCCACACCATCTTCGCGCCCAGACCGCTCGGCGACCCGTTGATTTATTGGAAGGTCATTAGCTAACGTACCAAGCACGGTGAATCCGTTACGACCTAGTAACCTGATCGATTAGCAGGTCACACGTCATAAGATCAAAAGAAGTCTTCACGAATAGACGGCCAGAGACTCTTTTACCTAGAGGGTAAGATGGTGTACAATAAAAGACCTCTAAATGCAAATCCAATATGGTACTCCATCTGTTTCCAGATATATGACATATAGTAGTTTTTACCAAACGAAGGAAATAAATCTTATGTGGTCACCTACGGTTAAAGGAAATTGGGTCAGAGCTCCATTTTTTATTAACTTAAGAAACAAAATTCTTAAAACGTACCGTACCTGTCAATTGTCCATAAACATGCCCACAAAATAGAAAAACAAAACTAATGTATGGTAGTACAGTAGTTACCTATGTTCTGAAGGACAGCGGCATGTAACGCATTTTGTCCGTCTGGTCCAGAGCATGATAGTTGGAATTTTTTGTACGGATATTCTATTTTTTATTCGAAATTACAGAAATATACCCGCGGGAAAATTTTTTACAAAAATAGGCTCCAGTCGCCCAACGGTTGGGCGACTGGAGCCTTTCGCCCAACCAGACCGCAACAGCTGGAGAGTCTACCAACCGTTGGGCGATTCATTGCAGTCGCCCAACCGTTGGGCGACTTCCATGAAGTCGCTCAACGGGATGGCGACTGCATGGTAGCCCCCCGTGATTGTTTTAGATTTTGTGAATTTTGTAACGTTGAACCGGTAAAAAATACGGTGAAGTTGTAATAAAAGTTTATGTTCATTGTATATTGTAGATGCATACAAAATTTTGGTAAATTTTTTTAGAAAATATTGACCGTAGAACGGGCGATACATAAAGTGGTAAGTGATATTTTAGGGTTTGGTCTGTTGTTAGGGTTTGCAATTGGATGTGACAATAGAGGCCAGCTTTGCACTTGGATGTGACAATAGAGGCCAGCTTTGCACAGTGAGATAACAAAATATGCCAAATTGCTACAATGGCCTCTGAAAAGCCTACATAGAGACATTTATTGCTACAATGGCCTCTGAAAAGCCTACATAGAGACATTTATTGCTATACTGGCCTCTGAAAAGCCTACATAGAGACATTTATTGCTACACTGGCCTCTGAAAAGCCTACATAGAGACATTTATTACTACACTGGCCTCTGAAAAGCCTACATAGAGACATTTATTGCTACACTGGCCTCTGAAAAGCCTACATAGAGACATTTATTGCTACACTGGCCTCTGAAAAGCCTACATAGAGACATTTATTGCTACACTGGCCTCTGAAAAGCCTACATAGAGACATTTATTGCTACACTGGCCTCTGAAAAGTCTACATAAAGACATTTATTGCTACATTTATTGCTACACGGGGCAGCTTTGCTCACAGACATGACATAACGGGGCAGCTTTGCTCAGTGAGATGACAAAACATGCTAGGTTGGGGCAGTGACAGTACTAAAGAGGGCATCTGTGCTCAGTGACATGACAAGAACAGTCACCCAACGTCCCATATAAATTGGTATGCATTCCATTTCCCAGCGAACATTGCACATCCAAACCCCATACTACATCGCACTTCCCTCACCCAACCGGGATGGACAAAGGCAAGAAGAAGCAATGGGACAAGATGGTGAAGGATTGGGAGGAGACCCGTGACATAGCACGGTCAGCTGCGGCCCGCGATGCCGCCCGCGATGAGAAAATAAGGGCTATACAGGCCCGGGTAGAACAAGCCCATCGTGCTACGATGAAAGGTCCCCCCCAGAGCGCCCGCGTAGCAACAACCCCATCCCGGACGTCCCCACCGAGCGTTCGCCACAACTACCACCTGAGGGGGAGACACCTCCCCTTTGTTGGTGCGGGGACGTGTGCAAGTTCTTCAAGTCTAAGCACCGCATCAGTCTTGGTATGCGTTACTGGGGTTGCGCAAACTACTCCAGTGACTACCCCAACCGCCGTTTTGACACCGCAACCTATCGGCAGCCGGTAACGACCACATGCACCATTTTCCCCTACCTTTTCTCCTGCACAGCACACACTAACAATATCTCCCATGTATTTACAGTCTCCGGAGCCCCTGTGTGGCTACCGCAAATGGATCGATCTTGAGATCCACCCTGAGGACCAATGGACCCTCGACTTCGACGAGTGGAATGTCACAAAGGAGAAGGAGTTGCTGGCGGAGGAGCGCCGCAAGCACGAGCACACCCTGCGTATACAGCGCGAGACGCAAGCTCATCTTGAAGCGTGCACGCGTAGGGAGCGGGAGGCTCGCGAGACGGAGCGCGAGAGAAAGAGGGAAATTGCGGCTAAGGCAAAAGAGGCCGCGGAGGAGTTCAACGCCGAGCGGGCAAGGAAGGGAAAGTGGCCCCGGTCCACACAGTAGGTGGTACGAGCAGTTGGGTGGGTTAGTCGCATATCATGCTATATGTTATGCATGTAATAAAAATCTACGCTGCATGTTACTCCCAACTGTACTATGAAGTTTAATATCTCGTATTTTCGCATTCCATGATTCACGTAGCACTTACCACTTTATGTATCGACCGTTCTACGGTCAATCTTTCCTAAAAAAAATTTACCAAAATTTTTTATGCATCTACAACTTACAATGAACATAATCTTTTATTACAACTTTATCTGATTTTTACCCAGTTTATAACTACAAAATTGCAAAAACTGGAAACAATCACGGATATTGCAAACCCTAACAACAGACCAAACCCTAAAATATCACTTACCACTTTATGTATCGCCCGTTCTACGGTCAATCTTTTCTAAAAAAAATTTACCAAAATTTTGTATGCATCTACAATATACAATGAACATAAACTTTTATTACAACTTCACCGTATTTTTTACCGGTTCAACGTTACAAAATTCACAAAATCTAAAACAATCACGGGTGGCTACCATGCAGTCGCCATCCCGTTGGGTGACTGCATGGAAGTCGCCCAACCGTTGGGCGACTGCAATGAATCGCCCAACGGTTGGTAGACTCTCCAGCTGTCGCGGTCTGGTTGGGCGAAAGGCTCCAGTCGCCCAACCGTTGGGCGACTGGAGCCTATTTTTGTAAAACATTTTCCCGCGGGTATATTTCTGTAATTTCGAATAAAAAATAGAATATCCGTACAAAAAATTCGTTGGTTGTCCCCCTCGTACAATTTCTCTGCAGTGGAGAACTCTCCTAGCAGGATGGCTAGGTACAATGGTGAAGTGCCTACACTTGGGACACGGGCCAGTTCTGAATCCTCTGTCAATAGCAAGTTGACTATATCTCCATTTTCACTACGGATTGCCTCATGCAAAACTGTCTCCCCAATCTTGTTCTGCTTTCTAAGTAATATCTTCAACTTCTCACTGCCATCAGCCTCACATTTCACCAAATCTACAAGATAAGACACCGTTCCGTAATTCCCGGTCCGAGCAGCACAGTGCAGCAGCGTGTCGCCCATCTCGTTGGTCGCATCCAAGAGGTGTTTGGCTTTGTTGTAGATCACATACACGCTATCTAGGAAGTTATCCCCCGAGGATCCTGCACAAGAAGCACAATGTTTTTTGGGACCAATTCATGTTGTGACTGACTGACTGACTACTGTGTGCGCTATATGTGTAAGCAGTCTATGCGTACCAGATTTTGCTACGACATGGAGGGCGGTGTCTCCCTGTGGTGTCGTTCCACCCAGGATCGACTCTGAAGGGGGCACAGCAGGTTGATCAACACCCTGCTGTACTGCTTCAGAAGGAGTTTGCTGCATGTCTGAGCTCCCGTCGGTGTTGTTGCCAAGCTGATCAGTACCAGCATCAGTAGTATAAGCTTGCTGCAGGGTCAAGATTCCATTGGTAGCATTGCCAGCTGGCTGATCTGTGACTTCCTGGGAAGCTTGAGCCAAGCTTCCATTGGAGGCATCGTTAGGCTGATTTGGGCCTTCTTCGACTGCATCAGAAAAAGTTGGCTGCGCAGCCAAGCTTCCATTGGGGACATGGTTCACGTCGAATGTGCCTCCGTCGGGCACGTCAACAACGACCTGTGGTGCCACCGCCGCTGGGCGCCCCGGTCAATCTCCCCAGCTCAGAAGAATCTGTAGCGCCTCGCAATCCCCACTGCTCGAAGCCATTAGCAGCGAGGGTTGCATGACCGACGGGGACAGGGAAGACCTCGCGATCTCACCCACTGGGGCGATGGGGTTCTGTGGTGGCTCGGTGTTAATCGGCTGATTCGGCTCCATCGCCACCAGCAGCTGCTATAGGAAACCTCGGTTGCGCACTCAAGTAGGAATAATTTTTCTCGAGCAAGAGGTTCAAGATGGAAATGTTTGATTCGCGACGTATATAAAAGTTATTCGAGTCTCCTGAGACCAACCCACTCTGATATTATATACTAATTAATGCAGGCACGTTTTAACGCGCGCTTTCGGAAAGTCGTGGTCGGTCAACCGGGTGAGTCCACGCGACGCTTTTTTCTTTCCGCCGTAGTGTTTTTTTCGCCTTAGTGTTTGGTTTTTGTTCGAGTAAATAAACTACTAAATAATTGAGTTATCTAGTTGAAAGTTATCTAGCGAAAAGTTGAAATAGCTAAAAAGTGTCGAAAGTAAAATAATCTAGTTGTCTGTAATTAAAAAGCTAGGAAACTAAAAATCACTTGGAAATAAATTAATTTATTATCATTGGCACGAACCAACCATACAATTACACCGACAGCAACAACAATAGTAATGGTATTGTTGTGTATCTAGGTCCTGCACATTTTGATTTGAACTTCTAGTTTATCTTATTTTTCATTATTTTTTAATTTCGTCTTTTTTGGCTTTTTAGCCTTTTTAAGTTTTTTTTGCCGGTTCTTTTTCTCTTAGGTAACTTTTTTATTTTTAATTTTTTAAAATTTAGTTACGTTAAATAAGTCACTATCAGTTACAGTTTAGTTTCAATCAGTTATAATACAATTTTAATCATAAATCAACTTATTTCAAACTTACCGGCACCAAAAAGGAAACACGACAAAAACAAATATGGGTGTGAACACCCGTGACCCGGCGGCCATGGGAACGCACGCGGTGGGTTCAAAGAAAAGGAGTTTGCGCAAAAGGGAGTCCGATTCGAGATCCATGTGTTTCTTACAACTATATCTTTAAAACAAAACCAAACTTCAATATATTTTGGCAACCAAACAACTTTTAACCGGACATGTTTCAACTAGACAACTTTTAACTACACAAGTTTCAACTAGACAGGTTTCAACTATAAAACTTTTAACTTGACATCTTTTCACTAAACAAATTTCTTTTCTTTAAGCTTAACTAGATAACTTTCAACTCAAAAAAGTCCCCACCTTTAAACTTAAAAATAGTGTATTAAAAAACAGTGCGTCGGGATCAATGGGTCATGCACTGTTCTCCACTTCCCAATGTCCCCTGCCAAAAATAGCCCCAGCTCATAGCTTTGCTCCTATGTCCAATCGCACCACCATAAAAAATAAAACCCACCACCGTAGAGGCTAGCTGAGTAGCTTATAGGTGTCAGAGCACAGAAGCTATGGGTGCCTGAGAAGAGAGAAAGTGCAGTCATGTGGAGAAAGGTGGAGAGAGACAGAGAGTGAACACCTTGCCTGTGGTTGAGAGCTCCACGTCATGCACCCTCGCGTTGACGATGATGAGCGCGACTGGTGGTGGATGAAGACGACGAGCTCGACCGGGCGACAGCGGCGAGATCTGGAGGCGAGTGTGAGGAGACTAGATCCTGCGAGCCGGGTCGGGTGAGGCGTTGGCGACAACGGCTGGATCCAGTGAGGCGAGGTCAGCAATGGACGGATCCGAGGGCGAGGAGAGCGGCGTCGGCATGCAGGATGGCGGGGACGGAAGATGGAGGAGGGTGTGGGGGATGCTGGGGGCAGCTGGATTCGAGGGCGTGGAGGATGGCGAGGGTGGGCAGGGTCGGTGAGAGGCGACAGGATTTACATGGTGATGGCGGAGTGGAAGTTGTGTGTGGGGATGGAGCTCGGGTCGGGAGGGGATCAATAACGGCGGCTCTAACCAGATCCAGTTGGAGCTGGAACGTGTCAACCAGATCCGACAGGTAAATCGTGGCGGTGGTGATGAGAATGCAGCGGTGGCGGTGGGAAGGTGAGAGTGAGGGTGTGAGGAAGAAGGTGTGTTAGGGGTGGGGGGAGATATAGGGGGGTGGCTGACAGGTGGACCTAAGGTGGGTCTCTAATATATTCGTTCTTTGTAAGGTTGTTATTGTAAAATAGTGAAAAAAATATAATGAAAGGGGCTTAAATTAAAAAATCAACGGGCTGAAATTCAACTTCGAAAACACCACCCAAGTCACCATACGTTGGGGAATGGATTTATGTAGAGTGGTTTGAGCTGATGTCCATGTGGCTACTATGTATTGGGCCTGTTCTTTACCTTACAAGTCGGTGGCTTTTGGCTTTTGCTACAGTACCTAATTTTCAAACGGAGTATTTTTTCAAGACGGGGTCTACAAGTTAAACGATCTACACGTTAAAAGCCCAACATCTGTACCAGCTAAAATCGCAAGTGAGTACCTGTCTCTCCGTAATCTGTACCGTAAACAGCCAAAATTAAAAAATTTCAGCCAAAAGCTATAAGCCGCAGCCGAAAAGAATAGGCCCATTGTATATACCCTAAATTAAAAGTTTTTCATCGTATTGATGCTTTTTCGACTTGTTTTTACAAGAAGAACAACCATCTTATAGAAATAGTGAAAATAGAACCTCCACCGCATGACTAACATGTGGGACTTATCAACAAACGATATGTACCCAGTGCCATATGGTCACTATACAGTAGAGACACCCTGCACGAGCTAAAACCACGTTTGCCACTATTTCACATCATATTTATAAAAATAGCCGTATGTGCACCGTATTGACAAAAATGTCGTTTATTCCGTCCGGTGGGCCAGCGGCAGCGCCCGCAAGGCGACACGCGGTGCTGGCGCTGGTAGCAAGTGCCTGCTGCCCCTCACCAGACGGCAAGCAGCCTGCCGCCCGGTGGCCAGACGGCAGGCTTACCTGTCGTCTAGTGGGGGAGCAGCAGGTGATTAAGCTGGCTTAATTACCTGCCGTAATTTTTTTCATTTAGTTTTTTTGAATTTTTAAATATATCAAATAAGCTCAAAAAATTATAAAAATTTATGTACAGTCTCCCAACACAACGTACCTCTCAAAAAATTATAAAAATTTATGTACAGTCTCCCAACACAACGTACCTCGTAATGTAATTTTTGGGTAGTTTTATCCATTGTGAATGTTTCTCAAAAATTTATATAATTTTGATAATTTTACAAGTTTTTACATATAGCAAACGAACTCTAAAAATTATAAAATTTTATGTGAAGCCTCCTGATATAGTAGTAGTTATTGTGTAATTTTTTAGGAATTTTATGTGGTGCAAATTTGCCACGTTTATTCGGGTTAACTTAATCATGAATTTACGAATATTTCACTTTTTTATAATTTTATACATTAGGAATTTGTACAATTAAAAGTAATTATAGTAGTATAAAAATACATCACACTGGATGTGATATGGCTCACTCATTTGAGCCGCTACTATCTTCTCGCCGCGCTTGCCTCCCCGTACGTGGCCTTGTCTTTCGTCGCGCACGAGCACATCCCGTTGGGTACGTCAGTCAGTCCGGAGGTTGCGTCTCAGGTCAAAGGAGGTATGGAGACCGTTCTGTCTGCTCAATGACCGGCGGTGGTCCAGTAGGCTGAGGTACAGTAGGCTGGGTCCGGTAAGGGTTGATGTCATCCAGCTGAGACATGTCGAACTGCGAGCTGTCCGCAATAATATCATGTATGAAGGACTCTAGAAATCCCCCTTGTGGTTCGAAGGAGCTCTCGCTCTGACCATATGACGTGGCAGCGAAGCCGGAGGAGCTCTGCCCACCGAAGTGTCCAAACCGTGGGTATGCCGAGAACGCTGAGTTTTGCCCCACGTACGTTGTAAACCCTAGAGCCGTGTACTACTCTCTGGAAGCATCTAGGAGGCCCGTGTCGTCATCGGTGGATTCGTCGTCACCCCCATGTTGAATTGGAGGCTGCAAGATGAAACGATATTAGTCACAATAAATATTTCGGATGTACAATGTGAATCTCATACCTCCTGAATGTGCAGCTGAAAGCATCTAGACCCCTAAAAATGGTTTTGGTAATTAATAAATTTATATGAATATGGGACTAATGTGTTTAATGAGTATTTAAAAGGTTAAGTCCTTAAGTGGATAACAAGATGCATGCAAAGGACCAATGAGAAGATCAAAAATGGCTCAAGACGAAGGTATATTTAGACTAGAATCCTCTTTTCATTTTTACCGGTCTTAGGAGAAAAGGTGGAAAATCGGATTATAGGTTAAATTTCGTACCATAAAGAGAGATCATGGCAAATAGCTTGATAACATAATTATAATGCCATTTAGATCAAATTAGGATAATGCATTCTTTAAAAATCTAATTTAAAAGTCAAATCTGTACTCTGTCTGGAAAACCAGAAGTACTAGAGTTTTTAACGTCGGAACTACCGCAGAACGGAAGTTCCGCAGCCAAGAACGGTACTTTCGGCACTGGAAGCTCCGAAAATCCAAGCGGAGCCTTTTTTCCAGAGAGCACCCCCGGAGTGCTCGGTGCTCTGTCTGGACAACCGGAAGTACCGGCATGCAAATTGCAGTACTTCTGCTTGCCGGAAGGTCCGGCCTCCGAGCGGAGCCTTTTTTCCAGAGAGCACCCTTCGTGTGAGTTTTAAGGATTGCGGAATCTGAAAGTACCGGTGGTTTAATGCCAGAACTACCGTTTGAAGCGGTAGTTCCGTTGTACGAAGTGGTACTTCCGGAGCACGGAAGCTCCGGTGGCAAGGGCGGAACCTTTTTTCTAGAGAGCACCAACTTTTGGTTCTGGCCCAAGCGGTACTACCGTGCCGACTTCCCGGAACTACCACAGAGCGGAAGTACCGGATTTATAATGGTGGTAGTACCGCGCTGACTTTCAAACGGTTAGTTCAGAGCTTCTGACATAGCCGTTCTATCGCGCTAGAGCCGGAGTGGATGTACCGGCCATTGGCCTGCGGTACTTCCGCTCGCCCTGATTTTTCTGGAATTGTTTTCAAATGGCTAGTTTTGGTTGGTGAGGGTATAAATACCCGTACCACTACCAAAGGACAGATGTTAGAGACCCCATTGAACATCTTTGAGCATTGAGCATTCACTCCACACCTCATTTACTCTTTGTGCATTTATTTGAGGTGGTTGAGCCAAAAAGTGCATAGCATTCAATAGTTTGATCCTTTGGAACTTGTTTGCAATCAAGTGAAGCCCATTGTTCATGTTAAGGTTGGAGCTCACCTACCCAAAGAGGGGAAGAGCTACCTCTAGTGAATTCGAGATGTTTTGGCTTAATTCGTGGAGCCGGTCCAATTCGTTTGGGCTAACCTCAACGTGGATTAGAAGAAACCGCCAAGTTTTCGAACACCGCAGTAAAACATCGAGTGTGCTTATTCCTCTCTTATTTTCTTCTAGCTCTTGTTTACTATTACTATTGTGATCATTTATTTGAGTTAGAGCTAGTGTTGATTCTCAACTTGACTAGAATTGTGTAGGAATTAAGTGCTTTATTTTCTTATCACATTAAAATTGCAAAGAATTAATTAAAAGATAAGAAAATTTAAAAACCTCCTATTCACCCCCTCTAGTCGGTTATCCTTAATCCTACAGCAGTGAAGATGAACAACAGGGAGCGGTAGTCTGTGCAGGTGGTATGGACTGCAAAAGGGATGCATCTCACGACGGACCTATGGCGGGAGAACGCCATGATGTTGGTGGAACGTAAGGTGTAATAGGAAAACAAAATGTAGATTTGTACGTAAGTCACCTCCTCGTCGGTACGTCTCATGGATGATCAACGGCTAATACTACGACACCATGCAGACTCAATAGATTGCGATGGCTGGCCGGACTCACTAGGTCGCAATGACCTGGCGGGTGAGCATGGTGCCCCCACTAGGTAGCTCATGTGCGCATTGTGATCCGTGGAATGGCCGCAGCTTAGGTTGTGCACTAATTTTTGGCCTACTTTAGGATGAATTTCATAGTCTTCTACAGGGCCGGTGGTGTCTCCGGGCTACTGATGGTGGGTTCTGACGTGCTTGCGATGCATTGCACCCGCTCCAACTGAAGTGACATACGAAATAGATTCAATAATGAGCAGTATGAATTTCTTGAACGGAACAATAAGATATTTGAACTATCTTACGCTATCATGGCCAAGCCAATTTAAGGTTTCACCCTAGTAAGGAATCCACCAGACCGGGACCCCCTCTTAAGCCTGAGTGAGACTTCACATGGCTTAACCATGCTCACTCAAGTGAGACTTCTCATGGTACCAACCACGCTCACTTTCAACCTACAACTTGACTCAGGTTGAGATTTCACAAATTATTCAGCCAGGGCTATCCCATACCAGCCATGTAGTAGTACGATAGAGCTTTGCAATAGTAGCTCATAGACCAGTGCTTAATTGACTTAGGCCCAACCACATACCACCACAAGGGCAAAGGGTTTTTGTGGTGAAAATTTTTATCACAAAAGCTTATTTTTTCGCCACAAATCAACCTTTGTGGCGACTTTTTAAATCGCCACTAGTCGCCACAAATACTAGCCTCACAAATACTCTAGTGATGATTTTTTGTTCCCCACAGATTGCCATACTCATTAGTGACGAATTGTGGTGCCACTAGTAAAGTGGACATTTGTGGCCCCATGCGTTGTCACAAAAACATATGTATTAGTGGCAAAAAAAGATGCCACTTATAATGTTTTTCGTGGCAAGAATAATCGACACGACTATAGAGTATTTATGGCAATTTTGTCATCATAGTTACTATTGTAAAAGTGACGAATTATATGGTCACTAAAGACTATATATTAGTGACCAATGTTTCACCATTATAGAAGTTTACTGTGTCGATATTTGTTCTCACTATTTTAGTTACAATTGTGACTAGTTGATCGCCACAGTTTATATGGGAAAATGTGGCACCTTATCAACACAAATACATTTTATTTGTGACATAACTCATCCTCACATATATATTACAGAGGCAAAACTTTTCCTCACAATATGATTTTTTTGTGAGAATTGATAAGACATGTTGTGTCGATAATTTCATCTCCAAAAAACATATCATTTGTGTGAAAATATTAGTTATGACAAGTTTTGTCACAAGATAAAGTCTCAATTGTGTGGAACAATAGATGTTGTGGCAAACGATTTATCATCATCACCCATGTTGTAGTGACAAAAATGGCTCGACAAATATACATTGTAGCAATACAATTCTCACAACTGTAGACCAATAACATTTATTTCAATAATTCTTTATCCATGATAATGTTGCAATCAAGCAATACACAAAAATTAATAACACTTGGAACTCTCAAAATAACGCACACACTACTTTCAAATCTCAAATAATTTATTCAACTATAGGTATTAAACTCTAAGATGGAGGCGGCGAAGCACCAGAATGAATGCGCACAAAGAAATCAGCCATTTGTTGATCAAGTTGCTCTCTCACTAGACGTGCAACTTCTCCACTCTGTGTTCGACGCAAGGAACTAAGCTCATCATGTTGGGACTGCTGCTCTTCTTGTAACTGTGCATTTGTTTCGACCACAGTCGAGACCTGGCCTTTCAAAGCTTGTGCTCGTTGCTCAGCAGCCTCAACACGTTGCTCAGCAGCATCTGCACGTGCTCGAGCTGCAGCTTCACGCTGTTCAGAAGCCTCGATTTGTGCCTGCAATCTGATCCTTTCCTCAGCCACTCGGTTTACAGCACGAATGCCAACACCGCGTGAATGGTTTGGCTTTCGACCAAGAACTAGTGCGAAGTGCTCCACTATTGGCACGGGCGCAGAAGAAATTTTTTCTTGATGTGTCCCAGCAACTTCATGTAGTTTGGTCTGCAAAGCATGAAACAACAAACTAATTAAGAACTTATATACTACACAGCACGAAAAAACGTTCATCTAATTAATAGTAAGTATGAGCACGAATTCACTCCAGGATAGTTGCTGCTGTTCAAAAAAAATCTGCAGACATGTCATCTAATAAATAAAATTTGCAGAGATAATAACCATGAAGTTGTGATACAGAATTTTACTACCATATTTTTTCATACAAAAACACACCACTTCCACCTAATCCTAGTTCAAAAGGTAGGATACAAATTGACATAAATGTGAAACCCAAAGCTGCCATCAGAAAGGGAAGTAACATGTTCATACCATTATTTCTTCACCCGTTGGAATAGACCATGTCCCATCAGCCTTTTGATATGTAGCCCTCCAAACTTGCATAGCAGTAGGCCATTCACCAGTTTCTGGGTCTCGCTACATTGGAATAAAAAAGCATATATTCACTAATTCAGAACAATGTGTAGCAGATACAAAATTTTGCCTGTTATTTTTTACTCACCAGATCATAAGCAATTTGAGCAATTGATCTAGTTCCTACTTTGGACCCCATCTCTTGCTTTCCTATGTTGATAGAGTTTTGGTTGCTCCTTTTCTGGTTTACAAATTGCATGAGTGTTTCATTAACAATTATGTAGCACCATAATTTAGGATGAGTTGTATGTACATGAAAATCATCATCCGTCCACAAATTCCTTATCAACCATTGCCAACCTTCTGGTGAGACATGTTGTGGCCTTGGCTTGTTGTTTCGGTAAGCTTGAAGCAGACGGTAACGCCGATTATTATATTGACTCTCTACTTGTCTCATGGCACAGTCTTTATCTTCTTCGGAAAGCTCAGGAAACTTTTGCTGTACAGCAAACATATGACGTAATAAGCAGCCACTGAATGCAATGATAACCTATGCATGCCAAATATATTTATTTCATATGAAAAGTAGGTCACCTTTAGTTTTCTCCAAACAGCTGCAGTAGTACCAGCATGAAACTTATCCATGTCCCTCCACTTCTTCACTTGGAGTGGTATAGTTCTTACAATAACTGTGATCTCACTTTTAAATAAACTAGCATGTTCTCCACACACTTTTGCAAATTCTTTAGGGAACTTTATATCAATATGCTTTCCTTTTGCTCTTCTCTTGCGAAGTTGATCGTTAATTGCAACTTTTCTTCCATTCTTAGCATGGCCTAGTTAATTTAGGGAAAAGAACAAGGGTAATTAAATGTAATGTTTGTACTCTGTAGTGTCAAGAATAAAATTTTAGATTAGTATAACAGGTTGTGAATGCTAAATGTAGCACTTGGTATTATGTCGTGTAAAGAAATAAATCTAGATCAGCATAACAGAGCCTAGCTAAATCAGAGAAATAAAAAATGGTGTAAAGAAGCATGTTTCAGATTAGCAAAACACCTTCAGTGTTGTGTGCTACAGCATTTATTTGATTATTTTCATCCATGGCCACATCTGAATCCAATCGATCACGTGCATTGTCAGTTCGAGGGGCACGTGAATGTAACCTGGTTGTTATTTCACCTGTAGAAACAAAAGTGGTCATTTTGTAAATTTTACTTAACACAACAACAGAAATGGCTATGTTTCATTGTAACATCAGCACACAACCAATGCAAGTGAACACACGTGCAAGTAACTAGGATTTTTGACATCGACAAGAATGTTCATTCATAGTAGCTCTAGTTCAGATGTATGAACAAGTAATGGTGCATTCAATTAAACAAGAAGTCAAGAACTCACAGGTTCTCATGGAGATTATTATTGGAATCGCTATCAGTACTAATCTGTCGAGTTGCTGATAACTAGAAGACACACCATATGAACTTAACAAAAGATCATGTAAGTTTTCTTATACACTAGAAGCATAATAGAAACATTGTATTACAAACATGAGGCTGCAGAAAATTGTAGCTTTCCTAATTTCCTTTGATGCAACATGCTACAATACATCAGATTTTTTACGCAGAGAAATATTTGGTGGTGCTGAATGTATAAAACAAATCTATACAGAGGTCAATTGGTCCCTTGGATCTTTGGATAAAGCAGAGGCAAGCTCATCAAATTCTCTATCCATTTCAGCAACGGTTCGTCGAGGCACCCGTGGAGGCACCCGTGGAGCCATTTTCCCTGCGAAACAGCAATGGAATTGATGGAGAAACATAGCCATCAAATTAATGGATATTTTACCAAAAGAAACAATCCGACAAAAAAATAATTTGAGACATACGAAGGTTGGAAACAATCTGTCAAAAAAATAATTTGAGAAATATAAATGTTGGACTGGGCTGGAGATGTTGGTGTCAAGCACAAATATGGCATGGATGTGATGCATATTCATAGATCGAAAATCATATATCATTATGGAGTTGGAGGTATCGCATCTTCTCGCGGTGCGGAGATGGCGACGGCGGCGACAACGGCAGGGGTGGTGGCCGCGGCGGCGATGGCGGCGGTGGCCGCGACGAACTGGATCGGAGGCCGCAACGACGGATCAACACAATGGTGGATTTGCCGCATCGGCCTCATGGATCCGTGGGGCAACTAGCCGCCGGAGGCATCTGGGCGTGCACCATGGCGATACATGGCCTTGGCAACCGCTTTGACCCAGGAGTAATCATGGGTGGCTAATAATAATGATGACCGCCGGATGGAGGAAGACTTGGCAAAAAAAAGAAAAGAAATACTAGTAGTAGTAGTACGCAGTGCACCTTTGTGGTCGCCTGTTTCTCTCCGTCAGTTGGCTTTGATTGTTTGGTAGATCCGTAGATGATGGAAGGGACTCCATGTATATATATATATATATATATATATATATATATATATATATATATATATATATATATATATATATATATATATATATATATATATATGTTGATGTTGATGTCCAATGCAATATGGCGGGAGTCAAAAAAATTCACCGATTAATTGGAGGGAAAGGTGAATGGATATTTGGAGGGAACAATTTTTCACCAATTATATTTATTAGGAGGAAAAGGGTGCGCTCGGTGTGAAAAAAAAACGATAAACAAGGCCCATAATATTTGTACTAGAAATTATAATGTGAAAAAATATAAACAAGGTCCATAATATTTCTACAAGAAATTATAATTTTTAATACCAATGTTATTTTAATGTGTGTTTATTGGAAAAATATTTTTGTTATTTTTTAGATAATGAATAAAATTCGACTTCAGATCTCTTCGAATAAGACGTATCACTTGACAATTAGTTCTATATCTCTAAATGGTCCTTCGATGGTATTTTCCAAAAATAAGGTTCTTTGAATGCCATATAACTAATTTTCAACAAATAAAAAGACATATGTGGGAGGCGAAGAACGCCATGGACCTTGGCTGCAAAAGCTGGCAAGACTAAAGGGTCCTTAAGCTCCTCATAGCGTTATAACATAGCCAAGAACCGTAGCCAGTGTATCCTCGAAACCCTTGGGGGAGCCAGAAATTATACATAGATATTCAATATGGGTGTGTTTGGTTAGCCAATTAATTAAGCCTGGGTAGCTCAAGCTAGCCTGGCTTCAGCAATACAAGATGCTTCCTCTCCAGCGCCGTCTCCCCTCCCTACCTCTCCCCTTCGCCTTGCCGCCGCTGGAGCACGCCGCCGGAGGCTTGTGCGGGTGCTAGGAAGGCGGCGGCGGGGCTCTCTCGTCTGGATCTGGGCGACGGGTTTGCGGCGGCCGGGCCCCCGTGGTGGTCGCCGGCGGCGGCAGCGCGGCGTAAGCGGCGGTCGGGGCCGGAGACGAGTGGGCGACCCTTTCTCTCCTCAGCGTTACAGTGCCGTCTCCCCCCCTAACCTTTCCCCTTCGCCTCGCCGCTGCTGGAGCGTGCCGCCGGAGGCGTCCGAGCCCCTGTGGAGGTCGCCGGCGGAGGAAGCGCCCTGATGGCTCCGGCGTGCTGGCACACAACCTAAAGAAAGAAACTGAAAAACAAAGACGGGGCACCCTAATGACTATCAATCCGTAGACTAGACCGCTACCCATGTGCCGGGGTAAAAAAAGTCCTCACCTGCGCCAAATATTGAAAAGCCGATACAACCACCTCCTGGCAAGTATGCTTAATAAATATATAAAGTGTTAAACTAATAATTAAATATATAAAAATCATAAACAAATGATTATTTAAATCATAGATCAAGCAAAATATCAACATAAGATCAAGCCAAATATCAACATTCGAACCATGTTAGTTTTGTTTTGGCAAATATTTTTTTAGCAAATAACTCACTCATATTCGATGACTAATAAAGCAAATTATGGTGCTTTAAATCTTTGTCAAATACAAAATCGGGTCCTTAACAAGTAACCAGGCTGCCTGCCATATTCATCGGCATTAATGTTCACCACAAAAATATAAAGAAAAAGAAAATAGAGCAAAAACCTCCTACATTTTTGCACCCAGATCAGGTAGCCCATGAATCTGAACTCAATACTCAATGGCTACCGCTTAAACCCTAAACAGCCCCCCACACTGCTACGGCCGCCGCCCGCCGATCCATTTGCTTCTTGCCGCCGATCCACTAGTGCAGATCTGAGACGCTGGTGTCCAACACCTCTGCGGCCAGGTAATACTTTTGGTCAAAATACAAGTTGTCGGCACTATCATTCCTGTTTCCATCAGAAGCCTTCTCCCCTTTCAAGACCGTACACGTGTTTGTTCTTGAAGCAGCCAGATGCAGGACCTCTGTGTAGCTCGATCGTTCCATCCTGATTGTCATTGCCATATCCATAGCACACCCATAGGCCTGTACCTGTTATGCATACCAAATACCAATTGCCCATTGAATATTTCCTGGGTCTTCAAACATCAGGCAATAAATATTTTAGAAACTAGGAGGAAACAATTTATATAGAAAGTAAACAAAAATATATGGTCATAGGTCCAGGACAGGAACACCCCATAGTAAAAGATAAACAAAATGAATGATTAGTGGTCAGAATAGTCCATACACAACCTATATTTATCTGTCATTTTTATAAGTTCTTCAATAACTTGACAAACTGTAGTTTTGTAAACAATTCATTCCTCAATGACAGGATGGTTGTGGACAAAAGTTGGATGGACATATCCAATAGGAGGCTTCCCCGATACGAAGAAGGAGCTAAAAAATTTATTGAGTTTGCTTTTTCTGGCTGTAGTGCGGACAAGCTCCTTCGATGTCCTTGTAGAATCTGCAAAAACAATTACTTTGCTGATGAGATATCTATAATGGAGCATCTCATGCTGAATGGAATATGGAAAGAGTACAGAGTATGGGATCATCATGGAGAGTGTGTGTCAGATTCAGAAGACAGTGACGATAATATGGAAGATCATGATGACTTTGGTCTGCGTGAGATGGTGAATGATTTTGGAAATGCTGTGAATGCCAACTTGGGATCATTTGATGGTTCATCACCTGGCTTGCAGGATGACATGACCACATCTACAGGTCCTACTGAAGAAGCTAGCAAATTTTATAGACTTCTTGAAGAGGCAGACCATGAGCTGTACCCAGAATGCAGTACCTTCTCTACGCTATCGTTCATTGTGCAAATGATGAACATCAAGTGCCTATATGATTTGAGTGGAAATGCAATGGATGCTTTATTTACTCTGTTTTGGAAGGTACTTCCTACCAAGAATAAAGCTCCAAAGTCATTCAATGATGCTAAGAAAGTCATGTAAGATTTGGGATTGCATTACAAGCGCATAGACGCATGCCCAAATGATTGCATTCTGTACAGAGGTGATTATGCTAAAGCTGAGTCATGTCCAGTGTGCAAGCTTTCTAGGTGGAAAAGTGATGACCAGAACAATGCATCCAAATCACGAAGGCGAAGAGTTCGAAAGGTTGCACAGAAGGTGTTGCGCTATTTCCCATTGATACCAAGATTGAAAAGGATGTACATGTGTTCCAAAACTGCAACTAATATGCGTTGGCACAAAGAGGAGCTAGTTGATGATGGATATATGAGACACCCAGCAGATTCAAAGGAATGGAAGGATTTTGACAAAAATTTCCCATCATTTGCATCAGATGCACGCAGTGTTAGGCTTGGGCTTGCTAGTGACGGATTCAATCCGTTTGGACATATGAGCACATCATACAGCATATGGCCCGTTGTTATTGTGATGTATAATCTACCTCCTTGGATGTGCATGAAAGATCCTTATATGATAACTTCAATGCTCATTCCTGGCCCTAAAGCACCTGGCAACGACATTGATGTATATCTACAGCCATTAATTGATGAGTTGATTGAGTTGTGGGGTGGGGTGGAGGCCTATGATGCTTCGACGAAGCGTAAATTCACACTAAAAGCTGCATTGCTCTGGACAATTAATGATTTTCCTGCTTTAGGGAATTTATCAGGAATGTCCACAAAGGGAAAATATGCATGTCCATCCTGTCATACTGACACTTGCTACCAATGGCTAGCCAATGGAAGAAAAGGTTGCTACATGGGACACAGGAGATTCCTACCAACAAGACATAGTTGGAGGAACAATATTACTTCTTTTAATGGCCAAAGGGAAAGGAGATGTGCTCCAAAACCATTATCAGGCGCTGAAGTTCTTTCACAATATGAAAAGTTTACTCAGGTACACATACAAAAAAGATTTAAGTCTATGCAGCTTTCTTTTTGTAAATAAATATGATACGCGTTATGATATTTTGATGTAATTTCAAAGGTGTAACATTGCTATCATTATGCTGCCATTCAGGTTATATTTGGGAAATCTGACAAGAAAAGGAAACGCTCCAGCACAGTGTATGGTGTTTGGAAGAAAAATAGTATATTTTTTCAACTCCCTTATTAGAGGACATTGACACTAAGACATAACCTAGATGTCATGCACATTGAAAAGAATGTTGGTGAAAGTTTGGCGGGTACCTTGCTTGGACAGGAGGGGAAGACAAAGGATAACATTAATTCTCGATTTGATATGGAAATCATGGGAATACAACCAATACTTCATGCGACTCCCACAGATGATGGAAAATATTTATTTCACAATGCACCTTATACACTTTTTGGACCTAAAAGGAAGGCATTTTGTGAGTTCTTGACAAAAATCAAAGTACTAGATGGTTATTCTGCAAAGGTATCTAATTATGTAGATGCAATAAATGTTAAAATATCAGGGATGAAGTGCCATGATTACCATGTGTTTCTGCATAGGTACCTTCCACTATCTATTCGCGGCATGCTTCTAGCTGATATTTGTCTTCCAATAATTGAGCTATGCAACTTTTTTCGAGAAATTTGCTCAAAGGTGTTAGATGTTGAGATCCTTAAAAGGCTTGATTCTTCAATTGCTATTACTCTTTGCAAATTAGAAAAGATATTTCCTCCATCCATGTTTGATGTAATGATGCATCTACCAATCCATTTAGCTCAACAAGCAATGGTAGGTGGTCCTGTGCAATATCGATGGATGTATCCCATCGAGAGATTCTTGCGCAGACTAAAGTCATTTGTAAAAAACAAAGCTCGTCCAGAGGGAGCAATTGCTGAGGCTGTAGTGTTACAGGAATGTGTGACTCTTTGTTCTATGTACTTGCATGGAATTGAGACAAGAATCAACAGGGCAAGCCGTAATGATGATAGTGATGATAACAATAGCAACACACAGCTCCAGATTTTTGCTAAAATTGGAAGACGACTTATTGGGAATAGATATTTTGAGATGGAGATGAATGAATTGAATAAAGCACAAGCGTACGTTCTAAAGAACTGTGAAGAGGCTTCTCCATATATAGGGTAAGCCACTCTTAAGATGTTCATTGAACTGTGGACCTCCAATTTTGTAACATCTATTCTAGCTCCTATGTCACAGAATTCACAAGGAATATTTAAGGACATAGAGCACCAGAAATGTAGATAAGCGGCATGAGAAAGAGTTCTTTGAGTGGTTCAAGAACCATGTAAGTATAAGGATGTATTTATTACATTATTTCTTTAGGGTAGCTTAATTAACTACTGTGTTTCATGTAGATAACAACTCTGTATTCCAAAAGAGATCCTTCTGTTTCTGATGAATTATTTGATCTAGCAAGAGGACCCGATACTAGAGTGACACATTTCTCAAGTTATATGGTCAATGGATGGAGATTTAACACAAGGGACAGAGACGCTCTATTTCAAGCACAAAACAGTGGAGTATTTGTCAAGGGCGATGAAGGAACTGGTAACAAAGATTACTTTGGTGTCTTGACAGATATTGTGGAGCTTTTATATGGGACTCATAAAGTTGTTCTTTTTAAATGTGAATGGTGGGATGTACATACAACAAGGGGAGTTAAAGAAGATAAGTATGGGTTCATAATGATAAATACTACTCGCAGGCTGTCAACAGATGAGCCATATGTTTTGGCTTCGCAAGCAGAGGAAGTATATTATGTGAATGATACTCAAGATCCAAAATGGTATGTCGTGGTAAAGACTAAACCTCGTTACTATTTTGACACTCCTCCCAGTGATGAAGAAGATGCCACTACTAAATCAAGTAAATCCAATCCTGAAGCTTGCCAAGAAAATGAAGTAATAACTGTGCCGAATCCAAATACAATAGAAGATGATGACACAAGTATATTGGACACACCTCAAGTTGAAGCGGAAGCTGAAGGTATGGTTGTGGTTGTGGAAGGTAATCCGATACTCCATTACGAGGGTGACGTTGAAGATGAAGAGCAAGAATCTGAAACTGATGACAGCGAAGGTGGTGAGTACATGGATTCAGGTGACGAAGACACTGAAGCGGAAGAAGATATAGATGACGACTAGCAAATAACTGATAATCAAGCTGAAATTTCTATAGGGAATATATATATGAGATGCAGCTTCATCTCCTTGGTCACTTGCTTTACAAACACTACACAGTAGTGTCAAACAAATAAGCATTTAGGATATCATAGTCACTCTGGCATTTTCAGCTATGTTTTATTTCCTAATACTTATCAGTTTTGCATGCCCTGGTAATATGATATATATTCATTATACACAAGCTATTCATCCACAAATTGTCAATTCACGTATTACTATAGACATACGGATTTGCGCTTGCTTTTGTTCGTTCTCACTAATTTTACTTCTGTTCTGGATCCCTACAAGACAAACTTGTGTTTTTTTGTTCCCACAACCAAAGTAACTGGTACATACACTCAAAGTCATTTATTGAAGTGACAGGCATTTGAACTCTGAACTTACAGTTTTACAGGACCAGATAGTCCATATCAAAACCATGTTAGATTTAGCTTGAAAATATTGACCACAAAGATCCTTGCAAACATACTAAACCTATTATGTAGTAGCATAAACCTATTTTGTGTGTGGTAGAACTGAAGAGCCTAGGCTCATGGCAGATATTCATGATGCACAACAGATAAGCAACATACCTCTAAGTCAGCATCTAACTTCTGTGTCTGTACTTCAGTAGTCTCTAATTTGGAAGAGCCCGCTGCGCAAGTTTAGTAAACAGTGAACATCTTGAATAGCCAAAGCGGTTGAATTAATACAGGCAACATGAAGTTTGTATGGCTACACTATATTCCAACAACACAGTTTAAATTCTTGTTCCAATGAAGTAAGATCACCCAAAAGGAAATGATATAGCAAAGTAGTAATCCAAATTGAATAATGCTAATGACATCACCTTCCAAGTCAGGCTTATTAGGTAACATGCAATCATTGGTAAAAAATTCCTCCACATGTCCTACATCTTCAATAGAAGGCAGATCAACCTTCTCATCGTGAAGAAAATGTTCAAACTGCAAGACCTCATCATCTGTAGCAGGAACAAGTGTTCCATCACATTCAACCTTTTCCCAGGAATTTTGGAGCGCTTGGGTCACCTGGGCGTCGAAGGGGAGCTCGTCGCCCTCAGTGCGCCGGAGGAGGCGGCGCTGTAGCTCGGTTGGCTTGGGTCACCTGGGCGTCGAGGAAGGAGCAGGCGGCTTCGAGGGCGAGCCCGAGAGCGCGGAACTCGAAGGGGAGGCGGCGCTGCAGCTCGGTTGCGCTGTCGAGGGATCTGCTCGCCGGCGCCGCTCGGTTATGAATGGGGAATTGGGGATTGCGGACTGGCCGAGCGCTGAGTGGCCGACTGGTCTGCCGCTCGGTCTCAAGTCATGAGGGAGGGGCAAAAATGACATTACACATTCCTCATCTGACGAAAAATTAGAGTTACACGAACGGAAACTAACAGACTGCTAAATTTCGAAGCGAGATGAATCTTTTGATTGTAATTTCCGAAACCCGGTTCTTTCGGTGGTATTTTCCAGAAGCAGTGAACTTTCAGTGCTACAGAACAGATTTTCCCAAAAATCATACTAGTTAGAAAGTAATATTTAATCCAAAATAATCTAGTAAATGTTGATAATACAATATTTGCCACTAATTATTTATAATATGGAACACATGTTTTATCACTAATAAAAATATTATATAACAGGAAATTTATTTGCTCACAATTAATTTGGTAACTAGTGACAAAAGAATATTTTGCCACAAAATTTTCTCACTAATCGTGTACCATGTGGCGATGCAAAATTTTGTCACTGATAAATGTACTAGTAGTTGGGGAAATTGTTTAGTCACAATTAATATGGTAAACAATGGCAAAATATAATTTCGCCACAACATTTTCTCACTAATCTTGAACCATGTGGCGATATAATATTTTGTCACTAATAAATGGCATAACTGTGAGGAAACAATATTTAGTCACAATTAACCTATTTATTAGTGGCAAATTAATGTTTCTCCACTAAATTCGCCACTGAAAGTGCATCCTATGGCGATATAGTAGTTTGCCACTAATATTCGACGCAATAGTGATGAAAATTAGTTTGGTCACTAATAACATGGGAATCAGTGGCAAAACAAAATTTTGCCACCACATTTTATCACTAATGCTCGGTCTTCCTGTAGTGTACCCCTGTGCACGACAATCAACCTTGCGTCTACAAACAACAGAGCATGCCTGCACCCAGCATCTAACAAATTGCCTAAGTCTAAACTAATTTTTTATATTTTGTTTTCAAAATATTTCGTAAACCTCCTTGACTCACCAAAGTCAAGAGTACATTCGAAAAGCATATCATTTTATGTGAAAAGGTATCCCAAAACAAATACTATGACTAAGCAGGTCTAAGCATTTGATTTAAACTCTCTAGCCAACACTAGTGTACTAACTAGAGTTTTGATTCTAAGGTGACAAGGTATCGATGAATTCAATATCAATGGAGGAATTAACAAGTAGGCAATAACTAAATTTAAAACTGAATTGAAATACATTGAATAGAAATATGCATGCAGAATAATTTAAAAAATACAATTTTATTTTATAATCTGGAATCAATATGATCAAGGAGTGTGACTTGCCTTGCTCTTCAGATTGGTGCAAATCTTCGTCGTAGAATGTCCCCGAATCGTCTAAGTCTACACGTGAAAATAACCCACCAAATTCAAATAAATTCAAAATAAATTCAAATTAACTTCAAATATTTGAATTGAGGCCATATATGGGTAGAGGGGAATTTTTGATGAATTTAGAAATTTGAATGAACTCAATCAGAGTTAGGATGAAGAAGAATGGGCTCTCAGAAGTTTAAAATCTGGGAAAATGAAAAATCTGGATTTTTGGAATTATTTTTCTAAAGAAAATTGATTTATGACATCAGCATTGCGTCAGCCCTGGGATTTTTTTTGGCCGAATTATTTTTCTACGGGAAATTCGGATTTCATGCGCCAGCATGACGTCAGCCCTGGGGAGGGATTTCGGATAGCCCACTGTCATGTGGGCTCGGGTCTACGGACCGGGTCCATGGACCGCAGGGAGTGCCGAGGTGGCACGGGTGGCGGGCTGGTGCTGACGGGGCAGGGAGAGCCGACGCGGCGTTGACGTGGCGCCACATCAGTGGCCACGCAGGCACGGGCGAGCTGACATGGCCGCCTGGCCGGAGTGGTGCTCGGGCCTGGGAGCTCACTGGTGCTCCGGTGGGCGGCGACCGGCGGTGAGGGCAGAAACGGAGAGAGGAGGCCGAGGGGAACTCGGGGAATACCTGGCGTGAGGCTGAGCGGCACGGGAGGCGGCCGGCGGCGAGGAGGCAGAGGCGGCGGCGCTCGAGCTCCGGTGCGGCGGTGATGGGGCGCTCGGGAGGGGAAGGGGAGCGGAGGGGGAGATGGTGCGGTGTGAGGCGGAGCCGGGGGAGGCCTTTATAGGGGTCGGGGAGGTACGGGGGCACGGGAATTCCTCGCCGGAGAGGGAGGTGGGCGGCGGCGGTTACAGGAGAATTGGGGGAGGTGGGCGACGGCTTGGTGCGGGATTAGAGGGAGGTGGGTGCGGGGAGTGGGCGCGCGGCTTGTGGGAGTTGGTGGTGGCGCACGCACGGGCGAGGGGGGTGGCCGGAAAGGGCGCGGGGCAGTTGCGACGGCGGCGTGGTGCGAGAGGAGGAAGAAGGCGCGGGGAAGACGGGTCCGACATGCGGGCCTGGGCGGTCAGCGAGAGAGGGAGGGGAGGGGGACGCGGGCGGCCGGATGAGGATCGGGCGGTCGGGCGAGGAGAGGAAAGGGGGCAGTCGGATGGGGATCGGGTGGCTGAGGGAGCAAGGAGGGGTGGACGCCCGAGATAGGTCGGGCCGCACACGTGTCGTCCAAAGAGGAGGGGAAGGCGGGATGGGGCAAGCGATGGGGATGGGCCGGGGAGAGAGGACGCGGGTGGATCTGGTCCGTACACGTGTCGGCCGAAGGGGAGGGAAGGGATTTTGAATTTAATTTTTGATTTCAGATTTTCAGAAAAGCCTAGAAAATTCAATAAAGCTCAGAAAAATATGAAATAAACTCCACAAATTCCAAAAAAATTCATAGAAGTTCCTGGAAATATTTTGGACTTACATAAAATATTTTCAACTTAAGTTGGTATGTAATTTTCATACTCAAAATAGATTTTAAATTCTAGAAAACTCAGAAAACTAAATGAAATCCAAATACATCCAAATAATTAATTTGACATAGGATTTTTATAGAAAAGCAAAATATCATTTTATTTAATAATTATTTTTAGGTTTTACTTAAAATACTTTTTAAATCCAACCTTTTCAAAAACATAAATTCAGGGCAAATCCAAAATTAAAATTTAGGCACCAAAACATATGTTTTTATTTTAAACCAAATTAACTTAATTTATGTTTTTTTCCAAAAACTTTTTAAATAAACAACTGGGCTATTACAGTACTACTCCAGGTACTCATCATACGTCTGGACGTCGTACAGACGCTGATCCATGATAACATCGAGGTGTTCCCTTTTTGTCCATGCCATCGTCCACTGCTGCTGCATTGGCCATCAGTCCGTCCCATGCCGACCAGCCCTCGATTGCCTGCATTACCAGAATGATCGAAGTTACATAGCAATACATACAAAGTGTACACAATAGTTGGATGGAGTTTGACTCACCAGTGTATGACTTGCGGTAGGAACCTGCCATCCATAGGGGGCACGGCCTGGTGCAAACCTAATTGTTGCATCACGCGCTGTGGTGCATAAGCCTCCACCATGTACAAGAACAACAGATGGTGTGTCATCGCCCATAGCTCCCCGTCCTCCAGGCAATGCAGGGACAGTCCGTACGACGATACATGATGCATGAAATCTACCATCCATAGAGTTCATATGACGTCGCTGTCGTGCAACGATTCGAACTTGTTGTGCTACAGCAAGTAGCATCCTCGACGGTTTGCCCTTCGCCCACTGCAGAGGGGCAGCAGTCCACCGGATGCCCATAGTGGGCCCGTCTATCAGGTCAGCGAACTCGCCAAACGGGTGCACTGGCGTCATGATGGTTGGACGCCCAATAGGGAAGTGCTCCCAGCTCTACAGTTGCAGAAGCACGTAGTAGATAGCCAGATTAGGGGTACCAGTAGTGGTGCGCTGGCAAGCGTCACATAACCCCCGATACTTGGTGCACAGAACTTTTGATCCTCAGCTGTATCGAGGCATCACCCCGAACTCTGCGTCCACCAAAGACCCGGCAAGGCCAATGAATTCGGTGTTGCAAATATCGTAGTGTGTGGCTGCAAACATGCTCCAACCAAAGAGCTGGATAAGAAATGTGACAAGGTGCGTCCCGATGATCTCCGGTGGTGCAACTTATGGGCATACACTGAAATTGTTAAGCCACGTGCGGAGGACGCCACGTGCACTCTCCGGGATAGGTCAGCCAATGATATTACCAATGCTCCCACTAGTTGTATGAATCTTATGAATAAGATTTTTATGGAGCATTTGGACAAGTTCGTGGTGGTCTTCATCGATGATATTCTCATCTACCTCAAAAATACAAAAGAGAATGAGCAACATCTGTGTATGGTGCTCGAGAAACTTCGGGAACATCAACTGTATGCCAAGTATAGTAAATACAAATTTTGGTTGAAGGAAGTCAGCTTCCTAGGCCATATTCTCTTTGAAGGAGGTGTTGCTGTGGATCCTAGCAAAGTACGTGATGTACTAGCTTGGAATCAGTCTCGCACCATCCCTGAAGTCCAAAGTTTTCTTGGTTTGGCAGGATACTATTGTCGGTTCATCAAGAACTTCTCCAAAATTTCAAGGACACTGACCCAACTTCTGAAGAATGAGAAGAAGTTTGGATGGTCAACAGCCTATGAGAAGAGCTTTCAAAAGCTAATAAAGAAACTCACAATAGCCATAGTGCTCGTATTACCTAGTATACACCAAAGCTTTGTTGTGTATTGTGATGCATCTCGACACAACCTTGGTTGTGTGTTGATGCAAGAAAGCAAAGTTGTAGCCTATGCCTCACGTCAAATACCTTTGAGAACTGTCCAACTCATAATTTGGAATTGGCAACCGTGGTTCATGCTCTAAAGATCTAGAGGCATTATCTCATCGACAATTGGTGTGAGTTGTATACCAATCACAAAAGCTTGAAGTATTTGTTCACGCAACCAAATCTGAACCTAAAGCAAAGGAGGTGGCTTGAATTAACCAAAGACTACAATTTTGACATTCATTACCACCCCAGTAAGACCAATGTTGTAGGCAATGCACTCAGTTGAAAGCTTCACTACATCAATGCGTCAGTTGAAATCTGTCAAGCAGCGTCATGTAGAGAGCCTTGGAGACTCAACCTCAAGGATGTTGAGGAGGGATTTCTAGTTGAATTAGTGCTACAACCTACCCTTGAATCTTATATCCAAGCCACCCAACCGAAAGACCCTACGATCACCAAAATTAAGTGTAATATGCAGAGTGGTGAAGAATCAGAGTTTTTCAAAAATGCAAGTGGAATGGTTATGCATAGACAGCAGCTTTATGTCCCAAATGACCAAGAAATCAAGAAGCTAATCCTCCGAGAGGCTCATGATTCATCACTCTCCATCCATTCGGGAAGTACGAAAATGTATTAGGATCTCCAAGAACAATTCTATTGGCCCGGTATGAAGAAGGACATCACTATACATGTCACTAATTAAGATGTGTGTGTCAAAGAATCAAAGTAGAGCACCAGCAACCAGCGGGATTGCTCCAACCTATGAAGGTTTCCGAGTGGAAATGGGATGACATAGGCATGGATTTCATTACTAGTTTGCCGGAAACACAAAATGGGCATGATTCAATTGGGTTATTATCGATTGCCTGACCAAGGTGGCTCATTTAATCCCAATGAACACCTCATATCATGGAGCTAAGCTCCTTGAACTCTACATTAATCATATCATCTGATTTCACGGAATGCTAAAGATGATAACTTTCGACCGAGGTCCTTAGTTTACCTCACGATTTTGAGAAAGTTTACATGAGCTTATGGGGACCGAGCTATTCTTTAGCACGGCATTCCACCCACAAATGGGAGACCAAACTGAAACAACAAATCAAATTTTGGAGGATATCTTGAGGGCCTACATGCTGTCCTATAGCACGAATTGGGAGAAATTCTTGGCGTTCGCTGAGTTCTCTTACAACAATAGTTTCCGATCAAGCCCTCAAATGTCTCTGTTCGAAGCACTTCATGGGAGAAAGTGTAGAACCCCTCTTTTCTGGTCCAAGGTTGGTCAGAAGCAGTTCTTTGGACTGCTGTTATCCAAAGAGCTCAAGAACAAGTTGATGCGATACGAAGATAACTAAAGGAAGCATAGTCCCGTCAAAAGAGCTATGCCAACCATCGTCATCGTGAGTTGAGCTTCGAGAAAGGCCCCGTTCACCAAGATGTTGGGATCAAAACTTGCTAATACAACGGTAAATACCCACTTGGGGGGGGGGCAGACTTAAGTGAGGATCTTCGCTTAGGGGTGTACCTAAGTGAGTATTCGAATGCTCTCTTAGGGGTGTACCTAAGAGATGTTCGACGTTCATTTGGGCTGGTGTAAGGTTAGAACTAGATGATCTAAAGGCTATAAGATAATCGACTTTCGTCACACGCCGAAGGAAGCGTGCAGTTGCCAACAATAAAAATTGATTATCTCGTGTGGGTAAAGTTGTACAACCTCTGTAGAGTATTAAAAACTATTTAAATAGCCATGCTCGCGGTCCTGAGCAAGCTTGGATATAGCCACAAAGAGTATAATTTTTCTTTTTAAAACCGTTTCACTAAACATATGGGATAGCATGAACGTCTAATTGTGTGCCATGCCCATGGGTGAGATTTGTGCGATGATCACAGCAAAGGAGGGTTGCGAATGGATGTGTCACAGCCAAGAAAGGTTGTGAATGGTTTTGATCTACTTTTACCTAAGTTATATGGGTGTTATTTCATTACATGTCAAATGATCTTTACAACTTTGTTTGTAAATTATTACCTATTGATATTGCTAAATGAAATATGCTTTATGCTGAAAATAACTTAGTGCAGAGCTTCATCCTTTGACAGCCTTATATATATGTAAAATTTTACGATATACTACAAGTCTTACTGAGTACACAATGTACTCAACCTTACTTATATTGTTGTTTATTAGAGAAGAAAGATTTCATGCCCGACGGCATATTTCGCCCCTGGCACCGAGGAATTTGACGAGGGGTCCTTCTAGAATTTGACTCCAGTTGGTTGCCTGCGGGTTAAGATGACAAATCGCTGAATACTTTTGTTATTAGACTTCCGCTGCATTTTGTTCAAGACTTTGATGTTTATTTGGCCGGTCGGCCTTATGTGTATATATATATATTCTTTTATGCCTCACTTATATATCATCCTTTTTGTTGTAAGTTATTTATGTGCAATGTGTATGGATGTGATCTCAATAACGTGAATATGTGTACTAGCTACTGATCATGAGACTAGTATAGAACACATGCGGCGACCCCCTAGGTCCCCACAGCCCACCCGACCCATCATGTCCGTACGCCACGAGGATGCGATGTCCTTCGCCTCCTGGTGCTAGATCCTCACCATGCACGCCACCTTCTCGCTGCCCGCGCACCGTCGCACTCGAGGCATCGTTGCTAACTATCATGGGAGGTATGTGTTTATTTTGTTGCAATATTTTTTCATATGTGCAGCAATCGGTAATAACCAATACAACATCAAGATTTTTACCAAATATTTTTGTTGCATATATGATTGAGAAATTTCGTATATAAGGATGAAAAATGTTGCGATCGGGTGTACGGAGCTACGTCTTGGATTGGACGTCCAAGCGCTAGCAAATCCCAAATACACATGGTTCATAATTGTAAATTCGGGGTCGCATACAATTACAGCCGACTAATAAAAAAAAAGCATCTCCTCGGGCGTTTTTATTTTACGGAGGCTATTGGGCAGACGGGAAGCCTCGCCTCATGGTCGGCGCCTCCGCAACTTCCCTCGCCCAGGGGCGGATCTACAGTGGTTCATGGGTGTTCAGCTGAACACCCAAATTTTTTGACAAAAAATCTAGTATATGTGAGGTATAATACATGTATATATATATAAAAAGATCAAAAATACATATTTGAGCCTCCTTCGGCAGTTCGGCCGGCCCTACGTTCGCGGTTCGCTCGGGCGGCCTCAACTCGCGGCCTCGCGCGGTTGGCCCATGCGGCCGCCAGGCGCCAGCCCATTTACGCCCGAGCGTGTGACCGAGAGACCGGAGAGGCGAGCGAGACCGTAACCCTTAGGCATTAGCACCGCCGAGTGCTCGAGCAGGCGACCCTCCATTCCTCCAAGGCTCCAAAGCTCGCCTCCGCGCTGCGCCGGGCGCCGGCCCTCCGCCCGCCGGCACCGCCCCTGCGGCCAAATCTGGCCTCAACTCCACCGCTCCGGCCGCGGCCCGCGGGCCGTCCGCTCCGGGCCTCCGGCGCTCCGCCCTCCGCTGTCCGCTCCGGCCTCCGGCCCTCCCCTCCGCTCCGCTCCGGCCCTCCGCCGCCCGCCGGCACCGCGCGCGACCGCCAGATCTGGGCCGGGCGTCCGGCCTCCGCTCCGCCCTTCGCTGTCTGCTCCGGCTCCGCCGCTCCGGCGACCGCGGTGAGTAGTTGTACTACTACTGTACTACAGTTTTTACTTCTGTTCTGTGCCAGTGCGACTGTGCGGGCGTGCGGCTAGTATGACATGCTTCAAACTCGTGTTAAGGATCTGAAACAGCTTGCTGAAAAGGAGGTGTATCTCTTTAATCCCTGTAATCAGTAAATGTTCTGCTAAAAGTAAAGTTCTGGAAAGCATAGTCCTAAACTTCAGAATTATTTCTTTCAAAGGTGTGGATGCTTGCAAGAATGTGTCAGTTGGAGAACAAGATATTAGTAGCAGGCGAACCATCATATCGGTAATTTTACAAAAGTTTCAAGTTCTTTATCATACTAGTTTAATTGTACTTATTTACAAATATAACTCATTTGTTTATTAGAATATTTCCTTGTTCTACTACTGTTGTTTGCTAAAATAATTAAGTGTTGTAAAAACTAATTTCTAGTGCTCGACGAGGTAGAGTGAAGAGGGTACGGGAAATATTACAGTTGTGTTCTATGATTATACTGAAAAATATTTTTACAATTTTGAACACCCATTCTAAAATTCCTGCGTCCGCCACTGCCCTCGCCCCATCCGCACCCCTTGCCTCCCGCGGCGGTTTTCTGCTTCGGCGTTGCTGCGGCCGCCTCCTCTCCACCACCTTCATCTCCTACTCTCTCTCTCCGCCCTCCCCTGAGCAGTTGCAACACGGTCTGACCTTCGGTGTAGAGATCGCTTGCTGGTTCGTTGTCCATGTGTGCTCCGCATAACACGAGGTTCGTCGTAATCTACCAGGAGCATGTGCTCGGCGAGGATCTCGTCTAGTCAGGCGTCAGCCATGAGCATCCATGACATTAAGGCGTGTATGATCGCGAGCTCCTCGTCCTCTGATCCATAAGTTCTCGGTGTTCCCCTGCTACTGTAATGCCGGGGAAGACGACGACAACCTCGAAATCCATCTCCAGCAGAAGCAGCGAAGGGGAACACCAATATGATTGTGTTATGTTGATCTTTTCTATATCCAATTTGATTTGGTGCTTAATTTTGCTTTTTATTCACCATGAAGTTTATTGCAAGTTTTTACAACATGAGGCAGTGCTGTTTGGACCTATCACTGTAATCCAAACAACAAATTACTAGTGAAAATATATACAGGGTAATTTTCTAATTCGGTTGTTTAGTGTTCGGAAGTTGCCAAGCAGGCCCTAAATGAGTCTCACGTCTTTCGTCTGCCGGAAGGTAAAAGTATGACGTTTTCCCTGACGGGCGGATCGGGTGCAGAAGAATATCGAAGAAAAACAGACGTCTCGTCTCTGGCCTCTGGAAAGCCGATGCCGCGTTACCTCGGCCAGGGAAGCGCAGGTGGGCTCGCAACGGTGCGCAACACAGCCCTTCAAGAGCGTGCAGCGAATAGCTGTTCTTTTTAGCTAGGACTTGCGACTTTTGGTTGTGATTTGTAGTTTTTAGGCTGTTTGTATGAGAGATTACAGAGTAATAGAAATCTACGTGCGATTTTTGCCGATATAAATGAAGTCAGTAAAGTATGTACTACAATTAACTAGTAGACGTTATCTTGAAAAAAATACTCCGTTTAAAAACTAGTTATTGTAGAAAAGCCGAAAAGTAACTTTTATAAGCTAAAAAGAACAGGGCCAAAACTCTCTTAAACTACACAGCTATTAAATTTCTAATCGCCGATTATGATTGTGAACTCCCAAGTCCTAACCATAAATTTCTAACCTATAAGGGCGTCCGCAATGGTAATAGCTAGTACTAGCTATATAGTCAGCTGACGTGGAGGTAAGAGACAAAAGTAAAGACTATTTTATACTGTTGGACCCACATGCTCCTCTCTCATGTTCTTGGACTACGTGAAATAGATCAGCTATTTGCTCGTCGCTAGTGACTACTCTCTCTCATACTTTTTTCTTGCCACATCAGATCTAGCTAACTAAATAGTCAGCTGTTGGAGACGCCCTAAGAATGGTTAGGAGAGATTTTATTTCATATGATTAGGAATGATTTTTCCTCTCACAATTGATGACCAAAAAAAATAGCATCTTAACATTAGTTGCTATTTAAGCTCTGTCAAACTCACATTGCTCAGAACTCAGAACTCAAACAGGGACAAACGGGGCATTTTTATACAACGATGGTAGTAGATGCTTAGCAGTGTTGTAAGGTCTTACGACCTCCCAGGACCCTTTACGACTTGTTAGAGTCGTTTACGACCAGATAGAATTGAATACGACCGGTTCTGGATGCTTACGACCAGTTCCGATCGCTTCAAACTCTATCGATCAACTTTTCTCCGTAGCCGTAAAGACACTGTAGCAATTACGACCACTCCTCCTTATCGAGCGCTGTTTTCCTCCAGCCGCTCTCGAAAATACCGTGATCGTAAATCTTTACGAACACGCAGTGATGCTGGCGATCACCGTTCACCGTAGTCGAACCCCCTTTCGACTACGTTTACTTCCTTCAACGTGATCGGAGTCGCTTCCGATCACGTACTAACCTTCTCGGCGTAGTTGCTGCTCCTTACGACCACCTTCACCGTGGTCGTAGCCTACTCAACGTGGTCGAACCCTTTATGACCACGTTGTGCACTCTTTCAATGTAGTCGGAACAACACTGTTCCTTTGCCGTGATCGTAGTACCTGTCGATCACGCCTGCTGGAAACTTTGCCGTGGTCGTAACTCTTCCCGATCACGGTTGTCGTGATCGTGAGTCCTTTCGACCACGTCTTACGCCATCACACGACAACACAATAATCTGTGTCTTTCCCTCTTTTTGGTATTTTCTCAATTGCTTGGTGATGGTTGGTGTACAGAATACATGGCTCTAAGCCTCTTTTATACCCGGCTATTCTAATTCAACACGGATTCTCAAACCTACTCCGACTCCGAGTCTAATACGACTTCGACTATGTTTCCAACTACGACTTTGAATTGCGGCTGCAATTCGACTTCGATTACACCCAAATTTTGCACATGACTCTAAAACAAGATTATTTACAACATTCTCTCCCTAATCTTGTTTTTCGACTTCGATCATGCCAATTTTCTTCCTCATCTCTGAAAACTTTGTCCGCCCCAGCGGCTTTGTCAATATGTCTGCTTTCTGTTCTTCGGTTCTGATGTAGTTGATAGCGATCTTCCCCTCTTCGACACAATCTCTGATATAATGATATCTTGTGTCTATGTGTTTGCTCCTATCATGTAGAACCGGATTCTTGCTCAGCGAAATAGCCGATTTGTTATCAACCCTGAGTGTTACCTTCTGAATTGCTTCATCTGACAATTCATTCAACAGTTGAGCGAGCCAGACTCCCTGGCAAGATGCTGCGCTTGCTGCGATGTATTCGGCTTCACAAGAAGACAATGCAACCACCTTTTGCTTCTGAGATTGCCAGCTGATCGGACTCTCCCCAAGCACAAACATTATGCCTGTCGTGCTCTTTCGATCGTCAATATCTCCCGCCATGTCGCTATCACTGTAGCCCGTCAGCTGCAACGACTTTCCACCTCCTCTCTTGTACTGAAAACCGAGATTCAGAGTACCTTTGATGTATCTCAGGATGTGCTTCACGGTATTCATATGCTCTTGAGTTGGTTTCTCCATGAAACGTCTTACGTATCCGACCGCAAACGAGATGTCTGGTCGGGTGTGTACCAGATACCGTAAGCTTCCGACTATGCTCCTTTACTGTGTGGCGTCAATTGGCGATCCTGGGCCTGTCTTGCTCAATTTCAGATTGTTCTCCATTGGGACTTGACATGGGTTGCACTCTCCCATACCGCTTTTCTCCAGAATTTTTCGAGCGTACCCTGACTGGCAAAGTGTTATGCCGTTGTCAGTTTGATTTACTTCAATACCGAGGTAGTAGCTCAATAGTCCCAAATCAGTCATTTTGAACAGCTTCTTCATCTCCTCGTTAAACCTCATAATCTCCCTTGGATTTGATCCAGTGATGATCAAGTCGTCCACATATACGCCCACGATCAGTCTTGACTTTGTATCTCCTCTTGTGTACACAGCATGTTCGGAGTTATTCCTTTTGAAACCGAGTGTCGTAAGGCTTTTGTCGAGTTTCAAGTTCCATGCACGTGGTGCTTGCTTCAGCCCATAGAGAGCTTTGTTCAACTTCAAGACTTTCTCAGCTTGCTTTCTGGACTGAAAACCCGGCGGTTGAGAGACATATACCTCCTCCTCGATGTCTCCATTTAGAAATGCTGTTTTCACATCCATGTGGTGAATCTCCCATCCACCGTTTGCTGCCAGCGCAAGGAGTACTCGGATTGTCTCCATCCGAGCCACTGGAGCAAATACCTCTTCGTAGTCGGTACCTTGCTTTTGGACATAACCTCTTGCCACAAGTCGTGCTTTGTGCTTTACGACTTCTCCCTGGGTGTTCTTCTTCACCTTGTAAACCCACTTCAGACCAATTGCCCGATGACCCTTCGGCAAATCGGTAAGTTCCCAAGTGTTGTTGTCTTCAATTGATTTTAGTTCTTCCTGCATTGCAGCTCTCCAATATTCATCTCCTTTTGCTTCTTCATAACTTTCGGGTTCTTCGGCTGTTGTGTACAGTAGCAGCTCATTCGACTGCACCTGCTCAGTTTGAGCATAAATTTCACTTATGCTCCTCATCTTCGGCACCCTATTGTTTGAGTCTTCCTCGTCAGATTCTTCTGCTTCAGATGAAGTCCCCTCCTCATCCGCACCAATCGGATTTGGGCTTTGAGGTGTAGTCGTAGCTTCTTCTGTATTTCCGGCATCGACTTCTTCAACATCGAAAGTTATCCATTTCGACTTATCTTTCTCAATGTTCTGGTGTTCTTCCCACTCCCAATGCTTGTCTTCTTGAAAAACTACATCTCTACTCACATGTAGCTTGTTTTCGACTGGATCATAGCACCTATATGCCTTGGTACCTGATTCTGAGCCGAGGTAGATCATCCTTTTTCTCCGATCGTCTAGCTTCCTCAGGTAAGTCGATGTTCTCACATGTGCCAAACAGCCGAAGACTTTCAAGTGATCGACGTTCGGTTTTCTCCCCGACCACAACTCGTATGGAGTAACTCCATTTAACGACCGTGTGGTCGCACGATTTAGCAAATAGACCGCATGTCTTACGGCTTCTGCCCAAAACCTCCCGGGCAGGTATCGACTCTTCAGAAGACTTCGTGCGGTTTCGACCACGGTTCGGTTTCTTCTTTCTACGACTCCGTTTTGTTGAGGCGAGTACGGAGCCGTGAAGAATCTTGCAATGCCCTTCTCTTCACAAATTGAGTCAAACTCTTTTGCGAGAAATTCTCCTCCTCGATCAGACCTGACCGCTTTTACCCTCTTGTTGACTTCGTTTTCGGCAAGAGCAATAAACTTCTGAAAATTCGACTTTGCCTCATCTTTGCTCTTCTGCATGTATACCCACATGGCTCTAGAGTAGTCGTCTACGACCAACATGAAGTACTGGTTTCCAGCGTCGGTGCGGGGTGTGATCGGTCCGCATAAGTCGACGTGAACCAGCTCGAGTGGTTGTGAAGCTCTAAACTTCGTTGCTGTGGGAAACTGCTACGAGTTTGTTTCGCCACCAGACAACCTTCGCAGACTTGCTCTGGGTGGTCGATTTTCGGTAATCCGACCACCATCTCTTTCTCTGCCATTGTTCTGAGACTTTGGAAATTTATATGACCAAATCTCTCATGCCACAACCAGGCGGGATCTTCAATTGTGGTCTTCAAACACTTCTGCTTGCATGTTTCGATCTTGATTTTGTACAAACGGTTCGCGGTCCGTTGTACCTTCATCAGCAGACGTTCGCTATGGTCGAACACCTTCAGATGATTGCCTTTGAGCTCAATTCGACAACCTTCTTCAGTCAATTGTCCAAGGCTTAAGATATTACTTCGTAGACTCGGTATGTAATATACATCCGAGAGCTTTCTTCGACTTCCATCTTTGCACTGCATGATGACCGAGCCTCTCCCTTCGATCTGAACGGTCGAACCGTCTCCAAACTGAACTTTCCCGAGCACACTCTTGTTCAATTCATGAAACATCGAGTGTATACCCGTCATGTGATTGCTTGCTCCGTTGTCAAGATACCACTCTGCCGTCCGCTCTTGAATCTGCTCTCCTTTCTCCATCAGGCTTGGGAAGACTTTTTCTTCGTTTAACAGAATCATTGTCGGTTCGTCTACAGTGCAGAGAGACAACAGCAGTGTTGGTTCTTTGTGCTCAGTCGTTTGAGCCAAGTTGATCTCTTCTACCTTCTTCTTGCTCCGGCAATTCGCAGCATAGTGACCATATTTCTTGCAGTTATGGCACTGTATGTGGCTCCGACATTCGGCAGCGTAGTGCCCAAACTTCTCGCACGTGTAGCACTGGACATCAGACTTGTCGGTCTGATGGTCGCCGCTTCCACGACCACGACCACCTCCTCGACCACTTCGTCCACGACTTCTCTGGTCGTAGCCTCGTCCTCGTCCATGAGGCGCACCGCGGCCGGTTGATGTGCCACGACCACGACCACGACCGCCCCTCGATGATGAGTCTCCTCGGTCTTTCGCATCTTCTCTTACGAGCAGCACTTGCTGTCCGTTGTCTTCTTGATAACTCTTTAGGAGATGCTCGTGTGCTTTGAGCGCTCCGGTTACCTCCTCGATCTTCATCTTCGAGAGGTCCTGTGAGTACATGAGTGTAGTCACAACTGGGAGAAACTTCTCTGGCAGTACTCGCAAGTACTTCTTCACCGCCACTTCATCTTTTAAATCGTCGCCGAGAGATTTGATCTCATTTACGACCTCATTGAATCGACCAGAGAACTCTTCCACGGTCTGACTCTTCCCCATCTTCATGGCTTCAAACTCACTTCTTAAGGTTTGAAGTCGAACTTCCTTCACTTGATCTACTCCTTCATGCATGGTTCGCAGAGTAGTCCAGACTTCCTTCGCCGTCTCCTTGCCGACTAGCTGCCGCATCATTGAGTCAGGCACAGCTTGATAGATCGCTGCCATCGCCATCTTGTCGAGACGATCATCGAGGACCTTGTCCTTCTCCTTTGGTTCGACCGCACCCCAAAGGCCTTGCGCGATCATATTGACCTTCATCTTCATCGCCCAGACCGGATAGTTGTCCGAACTGAGGATCGGGTACTGCAGCGACACGCTCTGCTTCGCCGTGTCAGCCATGTTTAACCACGGCTCTGATACCAACTGTTGTAAGGTCTTACGACCTCCCAGGACCCTTTACGACTTGTTAGAGTCGTTTATGACCAGATAGAATTGAATACGACCGGTTCTGGATGCTTACGACCAGTTCCGATCGCTTCAAACTCTATCGATCAACTTTTCTCCGTAGCCGTAAAGACACTGTAGCAATTACGACCACTCCTCCTTATCGAGCGCTGTCTTCTCCAGCCGCTCTCGAAAATACTGTGATCGTAAATCTTTACGAACACGCAGTGATGCTGGCGATCACCGTTCACCGTAGTCGAACCCCCTTTCGACTACGTTTACTTCCTTCAACGTGATCGGAGTCGCTTCCGATCACGTACTAACCTTCTCGGCGTAGTCGCTGCTCCTTACGACCACCTTCACCGTGGTCGTAGCCTACTCAACGTGGTCGAACCCTTTATGACCACGTTGTGCACTCTTTCAATGTAGTCGGAACAACACTGTTCCTTTGCCGTGATCGTAGTACCTGTCGATCACGCCTGCTGGAAACTTTGCCGTGGTCGTAACTCTTCCCGATCACGGTTGTCGTGATCGTGAGTCCTTTCGACCACGTCTTACGCCATCACACGACAACACAATAATCTGTGTCTTTCCCTCTTTTTGGTATTTTCTCAATTGCTTGGTGATGGTTGGTGTACAGAATACATGGCTCTAAGCCTCTTTTATACCCAGCTATTCTAATTCAACACGGATTCTCAAATCTACTCCGACTCCGAGTCTAATACGACTTCGACTATGTTTCTGTTAGTGATATGCCCTAGAGGCAACATGGAGATGTTATATATCACATACTATGTTTATGATGCATTACTTTGTTCCTTGAAATAGACATTATCATTATTGATCAATGAGTATGTGACTTATTCATGAGACTCTTAATGCTTAAATGTTGCTGTTTCTAAATGATCCCTGATCATATATCATATGAGGAACAAATATGATTCAAAGATCAGCATATGTATTGATTGATGATCATGTCTCATGGATCATGGTATGGTGATACCAAATCAATAATATGGACATGTGTTAGAGAACATATGTTGGATAGACCCGCCATGAGACACTGCAGAGATTCCATGTGTCATCAGTTGGTCTCAAGTAGTGTTTATGTAGAATCCTTAGACTTGAGAACATCATGGTTCCCAACATGCGTAGTAGCTTATTTTGGGACTACTAAACACTACTCCGTAACTGGGTAGTCATAAAAGTAGTCTTCGGGTTTGCCATGAAACATGTAGTGGGATGTGAATGATCAAGATAGAATTTGCCCCTCCTTATGGGAGAGATATCTCTGGGCCCCTCGATGTAATGGATTATGAAAGTGCATGGCCATGCCAAGGTGATTGAGGAGTCAATCACAAAGTTTATAATTCATCACGGAATCGAGAGAGTGATTGAGCTATTAAGAGGATGACACAGGTCTCGCCTTGAGCTCAATCTATATCGTGAGGCAAAGGGATTCGTACATGAGAACATTACAGGTTCAGCCGATATGATCTTTACGTATACTTTGGGGTTAATATGTCTTACTAGAGGCCGCTATTAACAGGGTGACCGGAAAGGTGTTTCTGGGTCGCGACCAAGTATACGTGAACCTACAGGGTCGCACACTTAACGGGTTGGAACATTAATCCGAATATGATTCGGATGTGGACTCAATTCGGATAGAGATCCGAATAGACTCCTATTGGGCCTCGGTCCACAAGGCCCAAGTGAGGAGGTCTATATATTTGGAGGCGAGGGGCTGAGGGTCGTGTGCTTCTGTTTCTCCCGAGCCAAACCCTAGCCGCCACCTCCCGAGCCAAACCCTAGCCGCTCACGAGTGCTAGTACACTCGCGATCGGCGTTCCAACCCCGAACGTGTGGATACCGGTGGAGGCGCTGCTCGTTGCGGCGTTGATCGGCATCAACAACCTATAGATTGGATCTGTTCGTGGCGTGGTTGAATCGCGTGGAGGAGACGATCTGTTCAGGACGATCGACTACTTCCACTACTACCTCGACGCGCGTGGTTGGATCGGCTTCTCCAACTCGTCTTCCGCTGCGCTGCGCGTCTAGTGGTAACGATCCATGATCCCTCCTTAAGCATGATGTCCTTGTGTGCGCGGTAGAAAATTTTGTTTTCTGCTTCCGTAGCCTACGCGCGTTCCTTTAGTTTCCAACTACGACTTTGAATTGCGGCTGCAATTCGACTTCGATTACACCTAAATTTTGCACATGACTCTAAAACAAGATTATTTACAACAAGCAGATGGTCCAATGCGGGCCATATATGAAAAATAGGAGAGTATGTATTAAAAGATTGAACCATCCATACCCTAGTTCCAGGAGATCTGAGGAAACATGCTCCTTTGTCACGAATTTGCCTCAATGAAATTTATATTTCACAGTTTTACAGCTCTGTTTCTTTCCTATTATTCATGTGGCTGTACTATTGCAACACTCTCTTTTCATAGAATTAAAACCAAGATACTAAGGAGAATTAAAACTAAGATACTAACCCTTGAATTCTACAAGGATCTCACATTCTATACTCCAATGCAGTGCTCATAGGAATCTTCATCCATGACATGTTCACCAGAGGTCAAATCTTCCAGCCTTAACAGATATAAGGCTTATTCGGTCCGCTTCTATAGAATTTTTTCCCCCATAACCAAAGACGATACCATGCAACTTAAGTTCACATTATTTCAACAAGTTCTTCGTAAATGATACACATCCATTAGATAATATAATGTAGTTTTAGGCAAATACAATAAGAACGTTTACATGGTATTATATGATCGCAGAAGATGACACACCGGAATTTTTCAGGAATTGTTATGAAAAAATATAATGCCGAGGAATAGTACATCACCCGCTTATTTAAGTCAATTCATCATCTACCTTCATTACCTCTCTGATGCCTCCTCTTCAAGTCATTTACGTTGACTATTGTTGAAATCTACAGACCTTAAGCACTGCCCGATTACCAATTCTACTACGTAAGGCTCTTGCTATAATTATGGCATCCAAAAGCTCTACATATCCGTAGTAGAGCGCGATAGCACACACCATCACACAAACTGTAATGGCAGTGAAGTGAGCAACTGGAGCCAGCACCGTATATACACCCAATGCAAAGGCAGCAGCCATGCTTGTGACTGAACAGCGCAATAAAAATATAGATAATTTGAGGTGCCTGCGGCGGACTGGCAAGTCAACCATAGCCATTCCGGAGTACATGAGACTCATGGTAGATAAAGCGGAGCAAATGAATGCAAGCGTGTTGGTCACCATAAATGCATTAAAAGTGAACCTCCCGGCAAGTGTCGGTGTGCCACCATTAACGTGGTCGTCGGCTTTGTAACCTCCAGGCAAGGCAAAAGCTGCACCAAATGTGACCGTCGCAATTAACACTGAACCAATGGCCAAAGTTTGTGTTGAATCTTTCAATTTATCGGACTCTTTGGGTTCATGAACTTTTTGATTCTTGTACTGTTGGATAAAGTGATCTGACCGATAATTTCCATACCAACTGTGAGCGTAAGTTAATGAACGATGTATCAGTTTCCTTCGGTTCTGCAAAAGCAAATAGGAAGAACAAGCAATGTAAATCACTACTGGTTTCTTCACTATAAGGGAGCAGTGTTGGAAACACAAATAGTATAACATATATTACCCTCGCATAAAAGAACCCTCGAGGAATCATACTGTGTGACAGATGGCGAGCAGTTTGCCCATTGTAATCTGGTATATTTAAATCGGCTTGCCGGTTACCTAGTAGAGAACAAAAGATCGGCAGATTCCCGGCCTGGACAGCTAGGTGAATTGCAGTGTTCCCATCGAAGTCCTGCATATTCAAGATAGGCGCAAACCTTGGTTGTTGGCAAGCATATGCAACTATGTTATTCATTTCCTTCTCAACAGCGACATGAAGGAAGGTCCTTCCCCGAAGATCGCATAAATTTGCGCAATCAGGGCACTTTTCTAGCAAGCTAATGACTGTCTTGAACCAACCTTGCGATGCAGCAGTGTGTATGGGGAATGAACCACTTATGTCTGGCTGATATGCCGAAGATGGATTAGCTTCCAGTAGTAGTGAAATAGCTTGTGCTATCCCCCAAGAAACAGAAAAGTGAAGAGGGGTGCTTCCATATTTGTCGCTTTGTTTTGTGAGGTCCTTGTTCCATTCTAACAACAATTTTGTCATATCTGTAATAGGACCCAAACCAAAAAAAAGAGAAAAATACACTTCCTTCAACAAACTAAATTAAAATTGACCCCGAAAAGGCAAAGAAGCTTGCTAGATTCCTCGCAAAAAAAAGCAGCTTGCGAGATGATTAAAATATGGCGGTGTCTAGAGATTCAAGTGTTTTTCCCTTATGAGTACTCAACTATTTTTGCTATGTATGCAATATTTTTCGTTATTTTGCGGCGGCCGGGCGAGCGGTGGTCGGGGAGCGTGGTTCGGCAGGATGGCAGGGTCAGCCGAGGCGGCGACAGCGACCCGGGCCGGTGGAGATGCAGCCAGCGATCGCAGGGTGGCCGGTGGATGCGCGAGCGCTTCACAGGCGGCCGTCCAAGCGGCTGGTGGAACCGACACGGCGGCGGCTGTCTGCCTCACCCCTCCCCTCGTTTTTTTTTCTCTCGGATCTGTGTCGGTCTGGCCGTTAGCCTCGGCTCGACCGGCTCGCTGCGGGCGCGGCAGCCGGAGGCCGGCGAGCTCCGGGCTCGAATGGGGGGCGGATGGCTTCCAGCGGTCGGAGCAGATCCGAGGCGGCTCCTCCAGATCTGGCGGCGGCATAGACCTCGCTGTGCGACACGGTTTCTGGATTATCCAAGCAGAAGCCAAGACCAACACCCCTAGTGAAAGGTTTGCACTATACTATCCATATTTACTACTACTTCCATTAGTGTGCATTGATGCAATGGAAGAAAGCAACTGATGATATGCAACAATGATAAGCAAACGATGCATGGATGAATCAAGGTAGATACAGGCACGCACCTCTGTCTCGGAGAACAGCAATATGCAAGGCATTTTGCCCGTCCGGTCCTGAGAACGACAACTGATTGTCTATCCTATGCAGCTCCTCTGCAATATCCTTGTGTCCTAAATAGATAGCAAGGTATAGAGGCGAAGTCCCTATACCCGGAACACGAGCCAGCTCTGGGTGCTCCGCCAATAGCTTCTTGACTAGATCCATGCTTCCAGTGCGAATTGCCTCATGCAGGACCGTCTCTCCTCTCTTGTTCTGCTTGCTCAGCACAGTCCTCACCCTCTCACTCCCGCCTTCCTCTCGTTTAGCCAAATCTATGAAATGAAGTACCGTTGCAGTGTTCCCGGCCTTGGCAGCGCAGTGAAGGGGCGTTTCCCCCCTCTTGTTTGGCACATCCAGGAGGTGTCTTGCCTTTTCGTAGATCAGGTCTGAACATGTGATACATGACCCCTTTGTTGCTACTTCATGCAGTGCAGAGTTCCTCTCCATGGTGACTCCTCCGAGGTGGAGAGACGCAAATTGGTCAACGCCATCTGCAAGCATAGCAGCAGAAGATTGACGCCTGGGCGCGCCCGAACTTGAGCTTGACCTTGCGTTGGTGTCGTCGGCTCCGTCCCCGGCGTCAACGACGCCCTGAGGTGCAACCACAGTTGGTTGCGGCGTCGGCCTATCTCCCCCATTAAGAAGATTCTTTAGCTCCACGCATTGGTTGGATCTGATGGCCATTAGCAGCTCGGGATGCATGACCACAGCCGGCAAGTCGCCGGTGCTTGCCTCCAGTTCGGGATACATGGCTACCGTGGAGGCCCGCAAATCTTCATTCGCTGTAGCGACCGGATTCCAAGGTTGCACTTCGTCAATCCACGGCATCACCACTTCCAGGAGCAAGCTACGGATCCTCCCCCCCTTTGCAGAACGCACGTCTCGTCTGCAGGTTGCTTTCTGTGCGCACAAGCTACTGCCTACTTGTGTGTGTTCGAATCAGACGTACTGCAATGGGTTTATTCTTTTTTTGTTAAAGCTTATAACTTTTAGTTACGGTTTATAATTTTTGAGCTGTTCGTATGAGAGATTACAGAGTAACAAAAACTTATGTATTATTTTTGCCAATATAAATAAAGTCAGTATAGTATGTATTATAATTAACTAGTAGATCCTATATTAAAAAATACTCTATTTAAAAATTAGTTATTACAGAAAAACCAAAAACAGTTTTTAAAAACTAAAAACAACACGCCCTATATGATGGGCACACTTGTGCACAGAACAGAATCATTTGTTAATTAATTCAACCACTTGAAAATACGTTGGCAAGATACTGCTGGTTCCATGACTGGGTGTGGTGTCATGCCCGCTCTCACTTGCGGAGTCACTTTGGGCTAGGGATGACAATTGTGCCTGTTTACCTGTGTACCTGTAGGTAAATACTCTAATGGAGTCGGGTATGTGATGTATTCTTTACCCACGGGTAGGAAAATGGGGGCAAATCTCTGCCCATCGGGTAAACGGGTACGGGTATGGGTTAGCTCTACCCGTACCCGTCTCGCCCGTTTACCCGTGAAATAACCTGACAGGTGGGCCCCACAAAAACAGTAAACCCTAAGTCTAACATATTGGTCACTCCGTAACTCGTTCCGCCCGACCGCCCCTCGGGCCCTCCCAGCCGCCGCCTCTCGTCCCACCAAAACCCTCATTCCGCCCGACCGCCCCTCGGGCCCTCCCAGCCGCCGCCTCCCCGAGAGACCGAGAGCCCCTCCAATCGCCGCTCCTCTCCGCCCCTCGTTCCGCCGCTATCGTCTAGATCCGGCCGGCTGTCGTCCAGATCCGGCCGCCTCTCGGGCCCTCCCAGCCGCCGCCTCTCCGAGAGACCGAGAGCCCCTCCAATCGCCGCTCCTCGCTGCCCCTCCAATCGCCGCCCCTCGTTCCGGCGCTGTCGTCCAGATCCGGCCGACTGTCGTCCAGATCCGGCTGCCTCATGTTATTTCCTTATTGGTCTTATGTTCGGTTGAAATTTGTGGTCTCTTTGTTTTGTTATTTCCTTATTGTTTCTCTTGAATCCACTGAAAATGATATTTCCGTTACAGAATGGAGTGCATTCCCTTTGTCCAGCTATTTGGTCAAAACATAGGAGATGGTTGATGATGTCGATGATGTCCCTTAATCCAGTAGCTTGTGTAAGTATGAGATATAATTTTATTGTGTTTTCTGCATACTATAATTACTCTCGTATGCTGTTTGTTGTGGCTACAGACCAAACAGAGAGAGAGATGGTAGTGGAGAGCTAGGAGTGTTCTGCCTCCTCCTCCTCCATACGGGTGTATATATATTCATATGGGGAGTGTCTTTACAATAATGCCCTTACAACTGTATACCCCCCTCAGGGGTATTTAAGTCATTACATGTGTTCCACTCTGGTCTTCGTGACCATCTAACAGGCCTGCTGGGTTTAGGTGGGGGCCACCCCTACAACAGGAGCCTCTCACGGTGAAGGGCTTCACAGGGCCGAAGCCATGTTGTCGAGTCCTTTGGCCCCCTTCGTCCCCTGCGGCCTGTGAACTACGCTTTTTGCCTATCGTGAACGCGGTGCTGGTCCGTGGCTCCGCAGCTGAAGATGCGGCTGTCCTTGAAGCAGGCTTGCGCCACAAAGCAGGGGCAGGCGCGCGCTCCGTCCCCTACCCTTCGAACGGGTGGCGGCGAAGCCGGCGCCTGAGTCGAGGTAGAGGTGCGCGCGCTCCGCCCCCTACCCTTCGAACGGGTGGCAGCGAAGCTGGCGCCTGAGTCGAAGTAGAGGCGCGCGCGCTCCGTCCCCTACCCTTCGAACGGGTGGCAGCGAAGCTGGCGCCTGAGTCGAGGTAGAGGCACGCGCGCTCCGTCCCCTACCCTTCGAACAGGTGGCAGCGAAGCTGGCGCCTGAGTCGAGGTAGAGGCACGCGCGCTCCTACCCTTCGAACGGGTGGCAGCGAAGCTGGCGCCCAAGTCGAAGTAGAGGCGCGCGCGCGCTCCGTCCCCTACCCTTCGAACGGGTGGCGGCGAAGCTGGCGCCTGAGTCGAAGTAGAGGCGCGCGCGCTCCGTCCCCTACCCTTCGAACGGGTGGCAGCGAAGCTGGCGCCTGAGTCGAGGTAGAGGCGCGTGCGCTCCGTCCCCTACCCTTCAAACGGGTGGCGGCGAAGCTGGCGCCAGAGTTGCTCCGGCCTTGTGCCAAATTGGCGCTGTATGCTAAGGCTGTCGTGAGTTTGCATCGTGGTAGTGCGCTTTTAATGGCGGCTAGAATCATGCCGACCCCTGACCTGTCAGGGGGCAGTATGTCGCGTTGTGCAGCGTGGCTTCCACTAAGTGGGGCACGTGGCGGCTTGCAACTGGCGCGTCGTGGGATGGAAGCGGTTGCGTGCCCGCGGCCGTTCGCCTGTTCCCCAGGAAGGCGGGGTGCGTGGCAGGTGCTTGCTGATGTCGTGCGCTGTCCGGCCACCTACTCGGCGCGCTTTTTCAGGGGCCAGCGGTTCGCCTGCCCAACTCGTGGGCAGCCGGACCGCCGGGGGAGGCGAGCGGGCTTTAAAGGGTGCCCCTGTTGCGGTGGATGCGCTCTGCTTCGCGCTTTTGCTTGAATATCACCTGTTGCGTGTTGCTTGCCACAGAACTCGCCTCCCTCCCTGCTGAGCTAGGTGTTATTTCTCCCAGAAAAACAATGGCGGGTCCTGATAAACCATCCCACCCCTCCGAGGAGTATGCGCTGACACCGCGGGAGGAGTCTCGGGCTGATAAGTGGTGGGACGCCATGGATCATGCCGGGGGCCGCTGCTCCCGTGTGCTAGGGAAGAGCCGCGTGACCGAAGAATCGCTGCAGCGACTTGTGAGAGAGGGGATGATTGAAGAGCGCGATGGAGCTCGCCTGCCCCGCCGCGGCGAGACGGAACCGAAGCCCCGGGCAATGGAGGCGATTGTCTTCGTCGCCTTTTTCGATGCCGGCCTCCGAATGCCCTCCGCGCTGTTCGTGGGCGAAGTCTTGCGGGCGTACAAGCTGGAGCTGGCCCAGCTAACGCCAAATGCGATAGTCCGCCTGGCTGTCTTCACATGGGCGACGCGGACGGAGGGGCGGCACCCCAGTGCGAGCCTGTTTGCCACCCTGCACGACGCTTGCTGCCGGCCGAGAATGGTTGACGGGGCGATTTCTAACTTCGGCGGCGTAGACTTCGTGCTACGGGGATCGTGCAGTACACTATTCCCTGCGCCGGCCGGCGTAGAGAGGTGGGCGTCCGGCTGGGCGCGGCACTGGTTTTACTACACTGTGACCAACCAAAGCGGCCTGTCATGCCGAGGCGGGCCAATTTGCTTTAACTGCTCGCCGAGCGTGCCGCCACAGGCTGACGACCCGCAGAGGTTATGGAGCCTGGTCGGCGTCGCTCGTCGGCTAAGCATGCGTGACTTAGCCGAAGAATTTGTAATGTATGGCGCAGCGCCGCTTTCCACCCGGCGGAAGTACACTGGGCGGGGCGACAGACGCGAGGACGGGGTCACCCCCGCCGTGCGCTGCCTACTACCGCCCTCCGCTCCTTGTAAGTCACCGAGCGCTTTAGCGCGCACCCCCTTGGTCCCGTGTGGTTTGCTCCTGACCGGTTTTGCTATTTTGTGCATAGTGGCCCGACTGGAAGACGCGGAGCGGGCTGTTGAGGTGTTCCTCGGTCCGTACACGCTCCGGGAACACAAAGCTCGTGAGGACGCAACCCGTGCGGCCAAGCAAGGGCGGATAAACTGCACCTGCGAGGTTCTGGGCATCCCTGTACCCGAACGTGCGATGCCGGAAGCAACCCCAGCGGGGACCTCGAGCCGTTGCGGCGGCGGAAGCCAGACCCCTCCGGCTGCTGATGCTCCCAGGACTGAGTGGTCGATCAGCCCTACGGCCGACCGATTCGCTTCAGCGGAGCCCGGTGTGCCGGCCCCTGTGGTGGCGCCATCCACCGACGCCATCGATCTTGCGGGTGCGACCTTGGCGGAGCTCCCTAGCCCGAAGGGTACCAGCGCTGGCGGGGATGCTGCTGCTAGCGGTGCCGCACCAGTCGCGCCCGCTGTCAAGGACGCGTCTGGGCCGGTGGAGGCGTGTGGCGTAGTGGTTGGCGCCGCTGCCAGCGCCACGGAGGGCTCGCCTGCAGCGCCGCAGGCGAAACGTCTTCGCGTCCACTCCCCTCCGCCGCCGAAGGGTCGGTACCATGTTGCCGGCCCTATGCTCGGGGTTGTGGCGCCCGGGACAGTCGGAGGATCTTCTCGACCGTCCACCGGGGCCTCCTCCCCCCGCGCGGCGGCCGAGCAGGCACCACCTAGCGTGATGGAGGGTGCGGAAGGTAGGTGTAACTCTTTTTCTTCGCGCGACTTCGCGAAACTCTCCCCGATTTGCTCGCTCATTCCGTCGACATCAGGCGAGACGAGGTCTCCCGTGCGAGGCGAAGGATCGAGCAACGGGAGGGTGCGCGAAGTCCCGGACCCCGTGCCAGGTGCGCCGTCCGTGTCCACCGCCGTTGAGGCGGGCGAAGTCTTCGTACTCAGCTGTGTTGTTGGTGGCGGGGAAGTCAAGGCGTGCCGAGTATGCTAGGCGCTGCCCCTCGGGTGTGATGATTATCGCGCCTACACCTGCCCCCGCAACGCCATAGGCCCCGTCGATGGTGAGTGTCCAGACTGGGTCGCCGTCCTTCTGGGCGGCCTGAGCCGCCGGAGTCCATTCGGCGAGGAAATCGGCCAGTACTTGGGATTTGATTGCCGTTCGCGGGGCATATGTTAGGGAGAACGGGGCGAGCTCGGCAGCCCACTTGCCGACGCGTCCCGTGGATTCTTTGTTGTGTAGCATCTCCGCCAGGGGGAACGAGGAGGGCACCGTGATCGGATGGGCCAGGAAGTAATGCCGGAGCTTCCTGGAGGCCATGACCAGCGCGTAGGCTAGCTTTTCCAGCTCCGTGTATCTTGTCTTAGCGCCTTGGAGGGCTTCCGAGACGAAGTACACGGGCCGTTGTGCGGCGCCTTCTTCCAGGATGAGGACGGCGCTGACCGCCGTAGCTGAGGCGGCCAGATATAGCAAAAGGGGAGCCTCTGGTGCCGGAGCGACCAGAGTGGGGAGGCTCGCCAAGTGCTTCTTGAGCTCGTCGAAGGCCTTCACGCAGTCTCCGTCCCATCGAAACCCGTCGCACCCGCGAAGTGTCTTGAAGAATGGCAGGCCCCGCTCCGCCGCCCTGGACAAGAAGCGGCTCAGGGCCGCCATGCGGCCCGCCAGCCTCTGGACTTCTCGCGTCGTCTTGGGCGGCTCCATGCCCAAGATGGCGTCAATCTTGTCAGGGTTCGCCTGGATGCCCCGCCCGGACACGAGAAAACCTAGGAGCTTGCCTGCCTGTACACCGAAGACGCATTTGTCGGGATTAAGCTTGATGCCTGCCTTCCTGAGGTTGTCGAAGGTCTCCTGGAGGTCCCGGCCGTGCAAGGCGAGCTGCCGGGTTTTGACCACGATGTCGTCGACGTAGGCCTCGATGTTCCTCCCGAGCTGGGCTGCCAACGTGAGCGCCACAAGACGGGTGAACGTAGCTCCCGCGTTCTTCAGGCCGAAGGGCATTCTGACGAAGCAGAAAGTGCCGATTGGGGTTATGAAACTGGTCCTCTCCTCGTCGTCTTCGGCCATGTACACCTGGTGGTAGCCCGAGTAGGCATCCAAAAAACTCATGAGCTCGCACCCGGCGGTAGCATCAACCAGCTGATCGTTGCGCGGCAAGGGGTAGTTGTCCTTCGGGCACGCCTTGTTGAGCGCCGTGAAGTCGATGCACATACGCCAGGCCCCACTGGCTTTTTTGACCAGTACTGGGTTGGCGAGCCACTCCGGGTGGTGGACCTCGCGAATGACTCCGGCCTGGAGAAGCTTCGCCACTTCCGCCTTAGCCGCTTGCTGTCGATCCATGGACATACGGCGGAGCTTTTGCTTGACCGGCTTGGCGTCAGGGCGGACCGCCAGGCGGTGCTCGATTATCGCGCGATCTACGCCCTTGATATCCTCGGGTGACCATGCGAAAATGTCGGTGTTGTTCCGAAGCACTTGGAGCAAATCCCGCTCGACCTCCGGAGGGAGCCCTTCGCCAATTGACACGACGTGCCCCTCCGCTTGCAGCGGCACCTGTTTGACGCCGCCTTCGGGCCGAGGCTTGGGCGTCCATCCTGGGGCAGAGGGTGTGTCGCCAATCGCTCCTGATAGGGCATGCACCTTGTGGCCCAGGTCTTGGCTGGTTGCTTCGGTGCGTCTGGCGAGGTCCTGATCGCCGAAGACGGTGATAACACCTGCCGGACCCGGGAGCTTCATGCACAGGAAAGCATGGTGTGGGATCGCCTCGAAAGCGTTGATGGCGGGCCGACCCAATATGGCGTTGTAGCGGTGCGGGATGTCGACAACATCGAAGACGACATACTCGCACCGGACCCCACTTCCCTAGCGGAACGTCACCGGGAGGGACACGTGCCCTAAAGCCTCCAGCGATTGGCCCCCGAAGCCCTGAAGTGGGGCTCCCGACCGCCCCAAGCGACTTCGAGGAATTTTCATATGGTTGAGGGTGCCCGTGAATAGAATGTTGGCGGAGCTTCCCCCGTCAACGAGGACGCGCCGGACGTCGTAGCCTGCGATGCGAGCCTGGACGACCAGGGGATCTTGATGAGGGAACTCCACGCCCCTTGCGTCATCCAGGGTGAAAGTGATGTCGCGAGGCAACGCCCACGGGTACGCCTGCTCCAAGGGGACCTCCGATGCGTAGCCTCCGGAGATGACGTTGATGGCGCGGCGCGGCCCCTCGGCTTCAGCGGGGGATCGAAGGGGCGAAGTCCGAGACCCAGCCACTGTTCAACGCAGCTTTATAACCGCGGCGCACGTCTTCGTGTAGTGGTTGCCGCTCCCGTGCACTTCGCACCACTTGTGGTGTTCGGGGTGTTCCTGCTCCGCGCGGGGTTGTTTGTCATGGCTAGATTTGCGCTCCCGTCCCCGGCTTCTTCCGCGCATGGTGGGGACATGGCCGGCCTTCGGTGACCTGCGCTGGTGCCGCTGGGGCTTGCGCGTGCTCGCGGCGGAGGCTTCGCACTTGTCGGCCTCGCCGCTCCCACGAAGGCCCCCTAGGTTCCGCTGGGACGCGCCGAGATCTGCTGGCAAGGCGCTTTCCCCTGCAGGTCCGTCCATCGGGCGCGCGGTGCAAGCTCCCGGGTCGTCGATTATTGTGGCGGGGTAGATCGTCGCGGCTCCGATGGTGGGGTAGACCGTCGCGGCTCCGGTGGTGGGGTAGACCGTCGCGGCTCCGGTGGTGGGGTAGACCGTCGCGGCTTCGGTGTCGTTACCCGCGATCGCAACCGCCGATGCCGAAGCCCCGGTACCATCGTGGCGCTCCGACTCGGCCGCCTTCCTTCCCCTTGCTACCGTCGGCGAGACTTTTTTCGGTGCCATCCTTCTTCTTCGATCTTCTGGCTTACTCCCGTCGTCCCCACGGACGGCGCCAACTGTTGTGGCTACAGACCAAACAGAGAGAGAGAGATGGTAGTGGAGAGCTAGGAGTGTTCTGCCTCCTCCTCCTCCATACGGGTGTATATATATTCATATGGGGAGTGTCTTTACAATAATGCCCTTACAACTGTATACCCCCCTCAGGGGTATTTAAGTCATTACATGTGTTCCACTATGGTCTTCGTGACCATCTAACAGGCCTGCTGGGTTTAGGTGGGGGCCACCCCTACAACACTGTTACTTGTTAGATTGAGCTTATTTGTAAATCACCAATACTTAGTACCAATAATATTAAAGCAATTGAGTTGCAGAGTGACTCACTGACATTTCTAAGGTGCTTTTCCTTGCATTATGTAGTTGTGCAATCGAAGGGTACATGCTGGCATGGAGAGGGGATAACGGCAAGTGGTTCCCTGCTTATGAGAATTGTACTAGTGTCGTATGGAACAATGGTGATATGCTTTTAATCATTTGACCATTGACTAGTTTCATCGTAGCTAATCAGTGTCTGATCAGAAACCTGTTGTAACATTTATTGACAATATCACAACCTATTAATGGGAATGCACTGTATGCTTACGTGTTCTGGTTGTGTATGAGTCCATTTTATCATATAAAGTTGCACACATGTTTGCAAATACATGTCCATTTTTATTTTATTTGAGTTCTTGTTATGACACAGTCTAGTCTATTATGTTTGAATGTGATTATGTGATGTACTAAGTTCGCGGGTAAACGGGTATGTCCGCGGGCGACGGGTACCCGCGGGCGACGGGTATGGGCGAGGTTTTTTACCCGTGGTTCTTCGCAGGTATACCCATGGGCGTAAATCGGAGTCGCGGATACGGGTATGGGCGAGCACTACCCGTACCCGCCGTGCCCGATTGCCATCCCTACTTTGGACATTTGTGTAGCGAACTCTATGTACGTATTGGGCATGCCTTTTTATCTTGTAAAGTTAGTCCTCCAAGTCAGAGTCCGGGCCAAACGTAGGATGAATTCGTTGTTGGCTGATGAGCAGCGGAGGTGGGTGGGTGTGGGGACCAGACCCGTGCGGAGCAAGGGAATCCAAGAACTCAAGAGGCAGGCAAAGTAGCACTTGGGCTTGGTGAAGCCCATGGGAACGCACTTGGCTCGAAGCATCTAGGCGCCAATAGAAGCGAGCAGAGCATGCCAATAAATGGCTGTGTTTATATCGCAATACTAGTGTTACATGGTTCCTGGTGTGCAGAATCAACCGACTAGCCAGTTGGTGGTTCAGTGAACTTAAAGTGCTCAAATAGGAGGCCGTGGGCTGGCTCGAATCCATGCCTCTACGTAGTAGTCTGGGATGCTTGTGGCTCAGGAAGTAGTTCCGGATTGAGGAAATTGACCGGACTGGGGAAAACCAGCAGAGAAGTGGTAGAGGATAGGGCGAGTGTGACGCACGCTGCGAGTGCTCCGGTTTTTGATCCGGGACAGTAGCAACGGGTGCAGAATCCAGTTGCGTGAGGTGGAGAAGCATCCAGCCCTCGCTCGCCTTAGGTATGATCTCATAAGGAGTTCTCGACTCACTAAGGGCCAGCTTTTAAGGTGATGAGATATGCACCTGAACGCAAGGTGGTCGATTCGTCATGGCTTGCATGGTTGACTTATCGAGGCATTGACTGTGAGGCAAGTACTCGACAAATCGGGGTGTGGCCCTTGATGGAAGAAGATGATTCAGCTATCATTTGGTTCAACGTAGAGCTACAGAGAGTCCACGGTCACGGAGATGCTACCAAAGCGAAGTGAAATCAGCCGCGGGGAAGCCATCAAAACGGATCGAACCATGTTAGGGTTAACCCCTCATTTTCAAGATGTTCGAAAAGCTTCGTTGATGTGCTGGGCGGGCCAAGGCAACAGGCACAGTGAACCATCTTCTCAGGAGTGACGCCACGGACCTAGTTTGGGGATGGCGTTCTAGAGGACAGGAAGGCGACAAAACCATGGCTAGATCTACTGCCCCTAGCCTGGACTTGCACCCGATGCATAACAGGGTTGAAATTGAGGTGGCGCCCAAGACCATCACGGGTGGATCCGGCCAGGTCAAGCCCAAAGAGTAGTAGCGGCGGTGGAGTTGATCTAAACTAGGATGGTTGTGCGCGTTGGACATCGAGGTCGAATGATGATGCATGTCTTCCATCGGGAAAAGCTTGGTGCTGAGGACTCATTTTTGCATGATGAGTGATGTTGGCTCAGATACCAACCAGCGTGGCACAATGTCAGGATGCCTTTGCTTCATCTAGCTGCTGCACAGTGTTCTTCAGCCAAGGTGCTAAGGGACTATAGTTACTTGCATCGTTTACTAGGCTTGTGATATTTTTGCTTGTCTAATGTCAGAATAAAGTTCACTTGCTGTTCTTTACTAGAGGTATACCACAACCCCATCTCCCATCAAAAAAACTTGGTGCTTCAGGCGAAGCTTGTGAGCAGCACTTCGCTTGGGGAGGTGCGAACGTTGTTGTCTCTCATCAGAAAACTTGGTGCTTGGGGTGAAGCTCACGAATGGCACTTCATTTGGGGAGGCTCGAACACTGCCGTCTCCCATTAGAAAAATCTTGGCCCTTAGGGCGAAGCCCACGAGTGGTACTTCGCTTGGGAAGGTGAGAACGCCATCGTCTCTCATGAGTGACACTTCACTTGGGGAGACGCGAACACCGCTCTCTCCTATCGAAAAAAGCTTGGAGCTCAGGGAGAAGCTCACAAGCAGCACTTCACTTGGGGAGGCGTGAACATCATTATCTCCCATTGGAAAAAACTTGGTGCTCATGATGAAGCTCGTGAGTGGCACGACCCCTAGGGGAATGTTAGGTGACCTGACCATTGCAAACTCAACTCCAGAGGGGGAAGTACGATGAGGACATCACTTTCATACATACAACTAATGGATCTAAATTTATACACTTGCAAGGTCCAATCACAAGAGCTCGCACAAAACAATTGAATTATTAGGTAATTTCATTTCTAGGAGTGCATTTTGTTTCTCATGATAATATGCTACTACCTAATGCATGTGATGTTCTTTTACTTAGGAACTTAGAAGCTGATCATGAAGATAAGCATGTGCGATTCAATTCGGCCTCTGAAGATAGTGCCAACTTCAAATATGCATAACTTTCACATACGAAGTTTGTTTGAGGTCCATGAGTATTCGATGGAAAGCTTTTCTCGTCTTCTTTCCAATGGATCTGACCTCATCTCCAAATTCCTCCTATGTGTGCTGCAAGCACTAAAAGAAGGTGTTACATCACCTGTTTGGGCCAAATTGGGCCTTGTAATGCTTGGGCCCAAGGGGAAGGCGCCCCCTCTCTAGGCCCATACTATTCACAGCCATATTATTCACATGAATAGTACTATAAATAGTATCACCCTTTATTTCTTAGTTTTGCGTTGCGTGGCTTTCTCTCTTCTATTTAAGGAGGCTGCACCCTTCTAGTTTCTTTGGATTTCATTTGCTTAGTTTTTCCATTGTGAAAACTCTTGTTCTTTGCTTGTGTCGACTAGACCAATCGTAAAGAACCTCTACGGAATTCCACCTTTTGAACTCAATTTATATATTTGCAATTTCAGATTACTTGTGATCTTGTTCTTGCGTGTTCTTCGGTTGCATGCATGAATAGACCTTCGTAGTCAGGTCAACCGCGTTCTTGGCACGGTTAATAATGACTTAGTGATTAGTTCAGTGAAATTTTATAGGAAGATGGATAATGAAGTTATGAATCTAATAGCGCTGGTCTCGTTCAAAAAGGATCAAGAAATCAAAATTTATGGATTTTTTGGTGGCGGCTTCAGAGAAAGGAAAAATCAGCCGAATTGGAATTAGGGTTTGGGGTGGGGAAAATTTTTTCTTGTTTGGATTTTTATGGAATCAAGGATATGACCAACAACTAGACAATGCTAAAATGGATGCAAATTCAATTCAGCAAACCAAAACTAACAGATTGAAAGGCACAACGGGGTTTGGACAGCAGGAATTAACTCATTTTTTGGGACAATTTTTTCTGGACTATACGAAATAAAAAACCAATCTACTAACTAGGGATACAAGAAATTCCTACTAGTCAACTGAAGCTCTGATACCACCTGATGAGGCAATGGGGTCCCGCTGATAGGATGATAACTTTAATTTGGAGGAGAATGACTTTGTCGATGCAGGCTAGCCACGACCAGAATACCAAGCAATCGCTAAACCACACTCCAAGTCGTTATCAACCGTGCTAAGAACGCGGTTGACCTAACCACAAAGGTCTATTCCCGCGTGCAACCGAAGAACATGCAAAAACAAGATAACAAGCAATCTGAATTGCAAATATATAAATTGAGTTCAAAAATGTGGGATTCTACAGAGGTTCTTTACGGTTGGTCTAGTCAACACAAGCAAAGAATAAGAGTTTTCACAATAAAAAAACTAAGAAACAAAATCCAAGGAAACTAGCAGGGTGTGGTCTCCTTAAATAGGAGAGGGAAAGCCACGCAAAACTAAGAAATAAAGGGTGGTACTATTCACAGTACTGTTCACATGAATAGTATGACCGTGAACAGTACGGGCCTAGAGAGGAGGCGCCTTCTCCTTGGGCCCAAGCATTACAAGGCCCAATTTGGCCCAAATAGGTGATGCAATACCTTTTTTAGTGATTGTGGTATGCACATGAGGAATTTGGAGTTGAAACTAGATCCATTGGAAAGAGGACGAGAAAAGCTTTCCAAGAAGTACTCGTGGAGATCAAACGGACTCCGTATGTGAAATTTATGCATATTTAAAGTTGGTGTTGTCTTCGGAGGCCGAATTGAATCGCGCATGTTTATCTTCATGATTAGCTCCTAAGTTCCTAAGTAAAAGAATATCACATGCATTAGATAGTAGTATATTGTCATGAGAAACAAAATGTACTCCTAGAAACGAAGTTACCTGATAGTTTAGTTGTTGTGTGTGAGCTCCTGTGATTGGACTTTGCAAGTGTATAGGTTTAGATCCATTGGTTGTATGCTTGGAAGTGATGTCCCCATCATCCTCCTCTTCTTGCATGTTAGTCGTCCTCGACTCAAGCTCATCTTCTTCTCCCAAATATGGTTTCAAATCTAAAAAGGGCTCATTTTTGTGGTAGAGTGCAGCGATCTATTGCAAGCAAACTCTACATAAGGTAGACATTCTTCCCACATGTTCAAGTTTTTTTTCAAGATAGCCCTCAACATAGTTGATAGCGTGCGGTTGACAACTTCAGTTTGTCCATTCATTTGGGGGAGACAAGTAGTAGAAAACAACAGCTTGGTACCCAATTTCTCCCACAATGTGCGCCAAAAGTGACTCAAAAATTTGCATCTCGATTTGAAACAATGGTATTGGGCACTCCATGTAGTCGAACAATCTCTTGGAAAACAAATCGGCAACATTTGTAGCATCATCGCTCTTATGACAAGATATCAAATGTGCCACTTTAGAAAACCTATCCACAACAACAAAAACACTATCTCTCCCCTTCTTTGTTTTAGGTAATCATAAAACAAAGTCCATTGAAATATCCTCCCAACGAACGCTAGGTACAGGAAGAGGTATAGATAAACCATGTGGATTAAGTTGGGACTTAGCTTTATTGCAAGTAGTGCAACGAGATACATAGCGCTCAACGTCGTGCCTCATCTTTGGCCAATAGAAGTGTTCAACGAGGATGTCCTCCATCTTTTTGACACCAGAATGACCCATTAGTCCTCCCCATATGCCTCCTGTAACAACAAAAGACGTACAAAGCTAGCTGGAACGCATAGTTTGTTAGCTCTAAATAAAAAACCATTATTGAAAATAAATTTATTCCAGCATCTACCATTTTTGCAATTGGACATGATATCTCTAAACTCATCATTAGAAGTGTATAGTTCTTTTATTGTCTCTAAGCCAAAAATTCTATAATCAAGTTGAGACAACATTGTATACTATTTAGACAAAGCATCAGCAATCACTTTCTCCTTCCCTTTCTTATATTTTATGACATAAGGAAAAGATTCAATGAATTCAACCCAACGAGCATGTCTACAGTTCCGTTTAGTTTGACTTCTAATATGTTTCAATGATTCATGATCAGAATGAATAACAAATTCTTTGGGCCATAAATAATGTTGCCATGTTTTTAATATTCGAACAAGAGCAAGTAATTCTTTATCATACGTAGAATAGTTCAAACTAGGCCCACTCAATTTTTCACTAAAATAAGCAACAGGTTTACCTTCTTGTAGTAACACACTTCCAAGTCCAATTCTGCTAGCATCATATTCAAGCTCAGAAGTCTTACCAAAATCAGGAAGCTGGAGAAGCGACATATTTGTGAGCTTCTCTTTCAAAAGGTTGAATGATTGTTCTTGTGCAGGGCCCCAATGGAAAAGCACACCCTTCTTGGTGAGCTCATTCAATGGTGCGGTAATGGTGCTGAAATCCTTGACAAAGCATCGATAAAATCCAACCGATCCAAGAAAACTTCGTACTTGTGTGACCGTGTTAGGAGTCGGCCAACTCTGTATAGCGTTAATCTTGGATTGATCGACTTCAATGCCCTATGGAGTAACAATATGGCCAAGAAACGATACTCGATCGGTGCAAAAGGTGCACTTCTCAAGTTTACCAAATAATCGTGTAGCTCGTAAAGCATTAAAAACAGCACGTAAATGGTCAAGATGTTCCTCAAGTGACCTGCTATATATCAGTATGTCATCAAAATATACCACCACAAATTTTCCAATGAAAGCACGCAAAATTTCGTTCATCAATCTCATGAAAGTACTAGGTATATTAGTTAAACCGAAAGGTGTTACTAACCACTCATATAGACTGAACTTAGTTTTGAATGTTGTTTTCCATTCATCTCCTAATTTCATACGAATTTGGTGATATCCACTCCACAAATCAACTTTAGAAACACATGATAGATCCACTTAATTCATCAAGTATATCATCTAACCTAGAAATAGGATAATGGTATCCAATGGTAATATTATTGATAGCTCTACAATGAACACACATACGCCATGATCCATCTTTCTTTGGAACCAAAACTACAGGAACAACACATGGACTAAGCCTCTCACGTACATACCATTTGTCAAGAAAGTCTCGCACTTGACGCTCAATCTCCATGGTCTCCTCTAGATTGGTTCAGTATGGCGCGCGGTTGGGTAGGGAAGCTCCTAGGATCAAGTCAATTTGATGTTCAATACCCCTAATTGGTGGCAGCACTGGGGGTATCTCAGTAGGAAACACATCATCAAACTCCTACAAAAGGTTAGTGACAACAGGGGGCAAAGAAATAAGAAGATCCTCAAGTGAAAACAAAGCATCCTTGCACAAAAGAGCATAGCAAAAAGAATTAATAGAACAGTCCCTTTCAGTTTAATTTTGTTATTCCTAGCACTTGTTCTTTTTATATATTTCTTTTTAGATGGAAAGCATTCTTTAGTTACAATCTGATTTTCACTCTTCTATTTCTCCTTATTTACTCGTTCAACACGTTCAAGTTCATCTTTTAAAATAGCTTCAGGAGACATTGGAAGTAAAACAATTTTCTTGCCCTTATGCATGAGAGTATATTGGTTAGTCCTACCATGATATATAATGTCTTTATCATATTGCCATGGTCTACCTAACAATAAAGAACATGTTTGCATAGGTACGACATCGCAATCAACATAATCTTGGTATGTGTTGGACCGAATTGGCGACAGAGGGGGGGTGAATGTCGATCACTTAAAAATCCGTCCCCGCACAAGTATCCACTAAAAGATATACTTCTCCTATAGCTACAGAGCTATGAAGAAGACACTGGATCCCTAAAAATTCAAAGGGGAAAACAGAGGAACCAAACACGAGAGAAGATCAAGAAAAGAACTGCACCAACTGTTGTTTGATTGTTCATTTATCTTTTGGACTGGAAGGTAAACAGCACATCTTGTTTTAGCTGCAGCCAAACACCAAAAAATATACCTTCTAAAGCACAAGGTGTTTTTACTGCAGGAAAGCAAAGGGGAGAAGTGCTGTTCGGTAGTACACTGCTGCCAACCGAAAAAGGGACAAGAAAAGAAATCGGATACTGCAGCAAGAATGGACAGCAGAGAAAAGATAAAGATTGCAGCTCACAAAAGGTATTTCTGCCGAATCACAATCTGTCCATTCGGTTTACAGGCTGCCGAACCAGAAATGCATGCCTGCTGCCAACCTCAAGAAATGAACTGAACTAATTAACGCTTGATGCACAGCCCTGACCGAATCAAATAAAAATGAATGCCATAAGTGCTGTTGGAACAACATGAAATCTCCCACAAGGAGTGCTCACGTGAAGGATCAATAAGTGCTTGCTCCTTTGACGTGAAAGAAGGGAATTAATGGCTGTACTTGATGTTGGATCACTAGGAAACCAAACTGAAGGTAACTGCCAACAAAACCAAATGCAAAAGAAGAATGCTCATCCGAGAATTTGCATGCTGTCCACAAGTACCTTGGCTGCCGATTAGCACTATGTCCAATGAGTACTACTTCTTTGCCAAAAGGACCAAGAGGGAAGAAACAGAGCACAAACACTAGGAGCTAAAAATGCTTTGGCCAAATAATTGCTAGATTAAGAAACAACAACCTCACATGGGATTTTATATCCTGGGCAAGATTTAACCCACCATCTCCATTCAAGGATGAAAGGAAAACAAGAACACAGGAAGAGACAAGAACTTTCAGATTTTCATTCCAAGAAATAAGAGATACAAAGATCTACGTCCCCATACGCATGGACATTCGAAGGAATGAATACAAGAACTCTCAATCCATCCTCTCCCTCTCAATCCTCAAGATCACCAAGAGCTACACATGCTTCTTGGGAGGAACACACACATACACACATGGAGAGACACAAATAAAAACCCTAACTTTTACACCCACTCTCTCAAATTTCAGCACACCATCTACCTTTCTATTTATAGCCTCCACTAATGGGTTCACCAAGTGCTTTACCCATTTAGCTTTTGCGCGTTACCCACAATCCACTTCCTTTAGTGCAGCTTTGCATTTTTACCGAAACGCCCCTCGCGCACCTTCCAGGAAGCTTCCTCATTCCTTGCCTCGCAAGCCACGCAGCTTCGCCGTCTTCGGCACACCTCGACCGTTCTGACCTCAACGCCACCTGCGCCTAGTCCGGTCCACCGTGCCTCGCCACGACTCCACCTCGAGTCCACGTCGTCTTCGACACATCCCGACCGTTCTGACCTCAGCGCCACCTGCGCTTAGTCCGGTCCTCCGTGTCTTGCCACGACTCCACTCGATGTCCTGCAGTCACACAGACAAGAAACACGTCAAATAGCACCGCTCGACACATGAAAGCGTAAATAGCATCAAAACATCATACTTACGCATGACGAAGTCCAAACCTGTCGAAACATTAGAATATACATCCTAAGCCCAAATGACCAGGTTTGACCAAAGTCCGACCGAGCCCGATTGCGCCACGCAACGACTCGACTCCAAACCACTCAAACCAAACTCGACTGACCTAAACCCTTGTCAATTACTCATCACTCTCATGGAGTCACGACCACATGGTCTCTCAATCTCCCCCTTGATGAGAATATTGAGAAACTCAGAAAAAGCTTTAAGAAGAGTTTGAGTTTGAAGAATCCAACATGGTCCAAAGAATGAATTGAAGCTAATGACCATGTCGACAGAAGGAACACTAGAGCAACTATTGAAAGAGCAAATTGATCTCCAAAGCTCTAAACTGTTCCCAACAGACTTTTTCTTCTCTATTCTCCCCCTTTTGGCAATAAACGCATCAAGATGCAATAGAGAGAATATGACATGTTAATGGATGAATATGGCTGAAGTTTGTTTATTTAAGCATTTTGAGCCATGAGAATTATCCATAATGACCAACATGTAATACACCAAGCCATAGCTCAATAAAACGCTATCTAGATCATGACAACATATATATAAGCCAGCTAGAGCACATAGATGACAATCTGAAATGTAATTCATTTATAGAGCAAGTCAAGTCATCAATGAGCAAAGTCTAACTAGAGATATCCAAGGATGATGCAGGCCATGTCAATAAGCTAAGCGTAACTAAGAATCTAATATTGAGTCCAAAAAGAGTGCTAGATGCTCAAGATTGAAACATTGATTAAGTACTTGATTCTTTTTGAAGCTTAGCAAATGGAGCACAAATGATATATTTTCTTTTGAAATTCATGGTTGTTTGCCAACCAGATTTTTGTTTTATCATGTGCTAGGTCTCAAGCCTTATGCGACTACTTCAAGCCATAAGCTTAAGAAGATAGTCTAGGTCATCCAAAACTCCCCCTAAGTTCATGCCAAGTGCAATGACAAGCCGTCTCATAGGAGAGAATTGGTGAGATCAGTTTTTTCGCACACAAAGCAGATCTTTTTGCTTTTTAACCAGTTGTACTATCTCATGCATCATCAAGAGACTAAAACAGCTCAAACTAAGGCTCAATATAGATTCAACGCTCTACTCAGCCTATTTGACATGACATGAATCATAAGGGGATAGCTCAAGAAGGACTAAACTCAAATGCTAGCATGACAAGTTTTAATTTAAGTTGAGCAAGTTTAATTAACTTATCATGTCAAAAGCTAGTCTACACATATGAAGTCATGATAAATTTAGCAAGCTAAGCACAAGTCATGGCAAGGTGTAAAAGTATTGTAGCATGTCATAACAGGATAATAATCAAGGCTCAATGCAGATTGATTATAATATGAAAAGCTGAAAATGCAAGAAAGACCAGCTCCCCCTCAACATTAGATGCAACTTTTAGTTCAAGTTGAGTTATGTCACAATTAAGCTCCAGAAGCTCCCCATTGAACTCCCCCTGAACTAAAGCAATAAATCGAGAAGCTGGGAAAGAAAACAGTAAACAGACAGTCCTTAAAGCATAGATAAGATATAGAGACAACTATGGCTCAGACTGACTCTCATCTACCCCATATGACACTAGGACTTTTAGACCGGTAATCTACCTCACTAGGGAGCAAACACGTACCTTGTCTACCCAAGGGCGGCCCGGCCCTTGCTAGAACCTGAAAGCAGTGAGTGGGCTCAACCTAGTGAGAGAAGAGAAGCGGCTAATAGAGCAGAACCCTAGGTCATAAGATAAGAGCAAGGAGTCTAAACAGCTAGACGAGAAGACCACTCTAACCTATGCTGGAAGGACTAAACCCAAAGCACCCGCAAATGCAATGCAACAGAAATGAGACAGAAGCATAATCAATATAGTAAAGCAGTAAAGCCCAAAGCTCCCCCTCACATCAGTCCATAAGGACAAACCACCCCAAGCTCTCCCCGCAAAGCTGAAAACCTCGAACTATCCAAAGGCTTGGTGAAGATATCAGCCAACTGGTGGTCACTCTCCACAAAATGGAGCACGATGTCACCCTTCTCTACATGGTCTCTAAGGAAGTGGAAACGGATATCAATATGCTTGGTCCGAGAGTACTGCACTGGGTTCTTAGCGATGTTAATCGCAGACGTGTTATCACAAAAGAGTGGAACACTGTCTAAAGCTAACCCAAAATCCCGCAGGGTCGAAACCATCCAAAGTACCTGGCTACAGCAACTGGCTGCAGCAACGTACTCGACCTCTGCAGTAGACTGTGCAACACCGGACTGCTTCCTCGAAGACCAGGAAACGAGAGAAGTGCCAATGAATTGGCAGGTGCCGGAAGTGCTCTTCCTATCTATCCTACAGCCAGCGAAGTCTGCATCCGAAAAGGCTCTCAAGGAAAGACAGGATGAGGAAGAGTACCAGATACCATAGTCAATGGTAGCTCGAAGGTACCGAAAGATGCGCTTCACCGCCTGGCGGTGAGATACGCGAGGAGAAGCCTGAAAACGAGCACACAGACACACAGAGAAGTGTATGTCTGGTCTCGAGGCAGTGAGGTAAAGAAGGGAGCCGATCATACTTCTGAACTCTTTCTGATCAACTGGCTCGCCATCCTCATCTGGGTCAAGATAGGCTATAGAAGCCATAGGAGTTGACACCGGCTTACCATCACTCATATCGAAGCGCTTCAGGAGGTCACGGGTGTACTTTCCTTGATGAAGAAATGTACCCTCCCGAGTCTGCTTGATTTGGAAGCCAAGGAAGAAAGTCAACTCACCAATCATGCTCATCTCAAACTCGGTGCTCATGACATCCGAGAACTGGGAAACCAGAGCATGGGAAGAGCCGCCAAAGATAATGTCATGGACATAGATCTGGACGAGCAGAAGGTCATTGCCAGGCCTACGGATAAACAAGGTCTTATCAACTTTACCCATTTCAAACCCATGACTCAACAAGTAGGACTTAAGCCTCTCATACCAAGCCCTGGGGGCTTGCTTAAGTCCATACAAAGCTTTGGAAAGCTTGAAGACATGGTTTGGGTATTTGGGGTTTTCGAAACCAGGAGGCTGACGGACGTAGACCTCTTCCTCAATAAGGCCATTGAGAAAGGCACTCTTGACGTCCATCTGGTAAAGCTTGAAACCCTTAGAAGCTGCAAAGGCAAGCAGAATTCTAATGGCTTCAAGTCTAGCTACAGGGGCAAAGGTCTCCTCGAAATCTAGACCCTCAACCTGGGAGAACCCCTGAGCTACCAGTCTAGCCTTGTTCTGAATAACCACTCCATCCTCGCTCTGCTTGTTCTTGAACACCCATTTAGTCCCAATAATATTGTGACCTCGTGGGGGCTCGACAAGCGACCAGACCTTGTTCCTCTCGAAATTTTCTAGCTCCTCATGCATGGCATTGACCCAAGACTCATCAGATAAAGCATGAGAAACATCTTTGGGCTCAAAGGAGGCAATGAAGGCAGAATGGAGACAGAATTGAGATAAGCCAGATTTTGAGCGGGTAACACGCTCGAACAGGTCTCCAATGATCTGCTCTGAAGGATGAGCTTTCTGGATATGCCGAGGAGGTCCAGGGTGAGATGAAGAAGTGGCCTCTACCTCGTGAGCAGACGAGGTAGGAACAGAGCCACTAGCTCCAGAAGAAGCAGAAGGCAAAGGCTGATCGCCTCGAGGTGCGGTGGAAGACGGCACCTCAAGGGGTGGATGAGGGACAGGATCAGGTAGACAACCGTCGTCTCCATCGTCCTCATCATCCACAAAGATGGTCTCGGACTGCTCTAAAGAACCTGAGATATCAGGCCTAGTCCCCGGACTGGCCTCGTCAAAGGTCACCTCACAGGTCTCTACCATTTTGCTAGACTCGCAGTTCCAGACCCTATAAGCCCGCGAAGAAGGCGAGTAACCTAGAAAGATACCATCACAAGAGCGTGACTCGAACTTGTCTAGGTTCCCGAACTTCAAAACAAAGCACTTGCAACCAAAAACACGAAAATGAGAGACGCTGGGCTTTCGCCCATATCTCAACTCATAAGAAGTACGGTGCAAGTGTGCCCTAAGAAAAACTCGATTTGAGACATGGTACGCGGTGGCTATAGCCTCAGCCCAAAACTTCCGCGGTGTAGAGTACTCATCAAGCATCGTCCTGGCCATCTCGACCAAGGTACGGTTCTTCCTCTCCACAACGCCATTCTGCTGAGGGACGTATGGAGAAGAGAACTGATGCTCTACACCTGTCTCACCACAGAAACTCTCAAAGTAGGAATTTTTGAACTCCGTGCCATTGTCACTGCGGATCGCTCGTAAGGCACCTGGGAGCTCAACAGAAAGCCTACTAAAAAGATCTCGGAAATGTGAAAACGTCTCATCCTTCGAGGCTAAGAAAAACACCCAAGAATACCTCGAGAAGTCATCGACCACAACAAGAACATACCACTTCCCTCCTGCTGACTGCACTCCAACTGTGTCCATGTGGAGCAGCTGTCCCGGTGCATCGGTCATAGTAACTGTGACCGGAGGATGAGAAGCGGCAACCATCTTGCCATGCCGGCATGGAGCGCAGACAAGATCTTTGACCATCTTGAGTTTCAGCAGACCACGAATGAGATCGTGGCCGCTAACTCGGGTCAAATGGTCAAAGCCTATATGACCAAGTCTCCTATGCCAGAAAGAAAGGTCGCGGGACTCAGAAGCAACTAAACACCTGAGAGGATCGCCAGAAGACTCAGAAAAATCAGCACGAAAGATCCTCCCATAACGAGAAATCCCGCAAACCAGACTACCCGAAGAATCAAGAATTTTGCAATTGTTTTTCTTAAAACTCACCTCGAAACCGTCATCGGTAAGCTGAGAGACTGAAAGCAAATTATACTGCAACTTACTAACCAAGGCTACATCTTTCAAAATGAAAGAATCATTAATGCGCATTGTACCTTTGGCGATGACGCGCCCAGATGAAGCATCTCCGAAGGTGATCATCTCATCACCTGGAGCACGGGCAAGGGAAGAAAACCAACGGGAATCTCCGGTCATGTGTCGTGAACACCCGGAGTCTACGAGCCAAACCTTTCCCTTCCCTGCCCGGCGAACCTGAGTCAAACAGAGAGTAAAGTCTCAGTACTGGGGTAAATCAAGAGAGATTTTGGCACCCAATACTGAACAACACGGCGAGTAGCAGAAGTAGCCACACACGACTGACCTCTAGCTACCCTACGCTCTCTGAGACTCAAAGAAGCAGAAGGTTTGTGAGCAGACCTCAAGCTGTTGCGGGGTCCAATTGCTACGGGAGAGCGAGTCGGAACACCGGCAACACGCTGATCACGCCGCGGGTAGCTATCTCGATGGGGGAAACGAGATCTACCCTCAGGACGGCGGAAGTCACAACCAGAGGCAGCATGAGGACGAAAAACAGAAGACTCAGAAAAACCAAGTCCTCGATGCTGCCCAAATTCTGTAACAGGAGCAAACCTAGACCTCGTGTTGGTCTTAGGTGCACTCAGGATCTGGGGCTGACCCTGAATACCCCTAAAAGACTCAACACGGTCTCTACACGCGATCTTGGCGCGCCTGAAGCATCGATCAACCGTGTGTCCATCCTTCTGACAGAAGGTGCAGTGATACTCCATCCTCGGAGAGGTAGAAGTAGCACGGTCAGGCTTCGCCTTCTGAGAGGCTGAAGCAGCAGGTGCAACCACCTTGCTGTCAGAAATCCCCTGGACATAGCCCGCTGACTTAAATTGGACTTTCTCGATCCTGGGCTCGGTCTCGATCACACCTGGTGCTATGGGTCTGAGCACGGCAGGTGGATGCTTCCTCATGTCCTCATAATAATCATATCCTAGACCCTGATTAAATTTGCAAATTTTAGACTGGTCCAGAATAAGATTAAGCTTCTTCTTGCCGCCTACAAATCTCTCGAGAGTGTTCATAAGGTACTGACACTCCCGAAAGAGAGAGGTGCAAGAAGAGCAGGGGGAAGAGGGAACAGCAGGAGATAAGGGAGCAGATGAAGAACCAACAGCAGAGGGAAGAATGGCTTGTGCACGCACAGCCGACTCTGAATGGACAGTCCTACTGCTAGCAGGTTGGTTCACGTTGCTAAGCGTCTCAACCTTACCCTGGGGCTTCTCCCCCTTCTCAGCAATCACATTACAATGAGTTAATGGCTTCTCTAGTAAATCCTTAGTTAGCTTCACACATTTATCATTCAAAGCAACGAGTTCAAGTTTTAGTTTATCACAGCTAATGCATGGTGAGCTAACAGGGTCCTTAGTCGCATATTGAGCCAACTTCCTATCATGATCAATCTTATCTTGAAACTGTTTGGAGACAGCTTCAAGTTCAGCAGTTAACTTAGGACAGTTTAAGCATGAATCAATCGGCTCAAGTAAAGAAGCACGCAACTCAGCAATTTTATGATCTGCCCGTTTTAAGTTCATCTTCAAGTTATTGCAGTTTTTACATGACTCGGGCAGATCAAGGAGCATGGCATAAGGTCCTCTAGCAGCAATGTCCTTATCCTCACATGAGGTAGGAGAAGTAGTCTCATCAGTAGTAAGTAGGGTAACAGCCATCCTACTCAACTTTAACTCAGCAAGCAGACTAACATTCTCCACCTTAATAGAATCAAGCTCGGAGGACACACTATCATGAGAGGTCCTTAATTTCTCCAGATCACCCAGCAAAGCACAACATGTATCACAGTCGTCACGGGAGGGAGCAGATATAAGTAAAGTAAGCTCCCGTGACAGTCTCTCTACTTCCTTTTCCAACTCGCTACATCTAGCTCTAGATCTAGCATGAAATCCTCCTAGCTTAAGGAAAGCTTCATTAAGTTGATCATAGGAGGGACATACCTCGTCCGAGTCGGAGTACAGCTCGCTGTCGCTGAGTTCGCCCTCGAGGGCCATGAAGCACATGCCGGAGAAGTCGTCGCCGCCATCCTTGGGCTCTTGGTCACCCGTCCCGTCGTCGTCGCTCCATCCCTCCACCTCGCTGAGGTCGAGGTCGTCGAAGGCGGTGAGGACGCGGTGGAAGAGCTTCTTGGCCTTCCCGAAGTTGCGGAACTTCTTCTTTCCCGGCGTCTGAACTGGAGGCTTCTTGTTGCGGTTCTTGTCGGAGTAGTCGATCTTGCCCGAACCGCCGAAATCAGTTTTGCCCTTCTCCAGCTTGGGGCAGTTTGCCCGAATGTGGTTGGGGCCACCACACTCGTAACAGATCACGGGTCCGCCTCTCTTTCTGTCCCTCCTCCCCTTGTAAGCATGGGAGAATCTTCGAGCAAGGAGGGCCAGTTGCTCATTCGCAAGCTGCTCTAACTGATCATCAGTTATGTCACAGAGAGCAGCCAGGGAGAAACCATAAGAAGAATCAGAAGAGAGACCAGAAGCCAAACTGGGATCAGTGACCAAAGCCATCGACTGTGACTTTGACCTACGAGAGACAACGTCAATCTCGTGAGTCTTGAGGCGCGAGTACAGCGCGTCAAGAGTCAAGGTCGAGAGGTCTGTCGTGTCTTTGATGGTGGTCACTTTCATCTCCCACACACGCAGATCGAGTGCCGCAAGCATCTGACGAGCGTTGTCCGAGTCGGGGTATGTGAGACCGACCGCTCGGAGGTTGCTCAAGATCTTGTGGAAGCGAGCGAAGCACTCATCTAGGGACTCACCAGCAAGCATCTCGAATTTGTTGTATTCTTGCTTGAACTGGTCCTGTCGTACCGTCTTGATCTGGGTGGTGCCCTCATGGTATGCGTCGAGGGTCACCCAGATATCGTAGGCGGACGGCAGGTGAGAGATGCGATCGAATTCGCTTCTGCTCAACCCCTGGATTATGATGTTCCTTGCCTTAGCATTTGCCTCGACATCAGCCATGTTGTCGACATTGATGTCCTCATCGGCAGGAACAGCATATCGTACCTTCACCTTCCGCCAGATAGCGTACCCCTGAGCCTGGATGTACGTCTCCATTCGGCTCTTCCAGAAGGGGTAATCGATGCCATCGAAAACATGCGGCTTGGTGGAGTACTTGTCCGTCGCCATGGCTATTGAGACCGGTTAAGATCTATGAACTAGAGCTAACCGGCTCTGATACCAATTGTTGGACCGAATTGGCGACAGAGGGGGGGGGGGGTGAATGTCGATCACTTAAAAATCCGTCCCCGCACAAGTATCCACTAAAAGATATACTTCTCCTATAGCTATAGAGCTATGAAGAAGACACTGGATCCCTAAAAATTCAAAGGGGAAAACAGAGGAACCAAACACGAGAGAAGATCAAGAAAAGAACTGCACCAACTGTTGTTTGATTGTTCATTTATCTTTTGGACTGGAAGGTAAACAACACATCTTGTTTTAGCTGCAGCCAAACACCAAAAAATATACCTTCTAAAGCACAAGGTGTTTTTACTGCAGGAAAGCAAAGGGGAGAAGTGCTGTTCGGTAGTACACTGCTGCCAACCGAAAAAGGGACAAGAAAAGAAATCGGATACTGCAGCAAGAATGGACAGCAGAGAAAAGATAAAGATTGCAGCTCACAAAAGGTATTTCTGCCGAATCACAATCTGTCCATTCGGTTTACAGGCTGCCGAACCAGAAATGCATGCCTGCTGCCAACCTCAAGAAATGAACTGAACTAATTAACGCTTGATGCACAGCCCTGACCGAATCAAATAAAAATGAATGCCATAAGTGCTGTTGGAACAACATGAAATCTCCCACAAGGAGTGCTCACGTGAAGGATCAATAAGTGCTTGCTCCTTTGACGTGAAAGAAGGGAATTAATGGCTGTACTTGATGTTGGATCACTAGGAAACCAAACTGAAGGTAACTGCCAACAAAACCAAATGCAAAAGAAGAATGCTCATCCGAGAATTTGCATGCTGTCCACAAGTACCTTGGCTGCCGATTAGCACTATGTCCAATGAGTACTACTTCTTTGCCAAAAGGACCAAGAGGGAAGAAACAGAGCACAAACACTAGGAGCTAAAAATGCTTTGGCCAAATAATTGCTAGATTAAGAAACAACAACCTCACATGGGATTTTATATCCTGGGCAAGATTTAACCCACCATCTCCATTCAAGGATGAAAGGAAAACAAGAACACAGGAAGAGACAAGAACTTTCAGATTTTCATTCCAAGAAATAAGAGATACAAAGATCTACGTCCCCATACGCATGGACATTCGAAGGAATGAATACAAGAACTCTCAATCCATCCTCTCCCTCTCAATCCTCAAGATCACCAAGAGCTACACATGCTTCTTGGGAGGAACACACACATACACACATGGAGAGACACAAATAAAAACCCTAACTTTTACACCCACTCTCTCAAATTTCAGCACACCATCTACCTTTCTATTTATAGCCTCCACTAATGGGTTCACCAAGTGCTTTACCCATTTAGCTTTTGCGCTTTACCCACAATCCACTTCCTTTAGTGCAGCTTTGCGTTTTTACCGAAACACCCCTCACGCACCTTCCAGGAAGCTTCCTCATTCCTTGCCTCGCAAGCCACGCAGCTTCGCCGTCTTCGGCACACCTCGACCGTTCTGACCTCAACGCCACCTGCGCCTAGTCCGGTCCACCGTGCCTCGCCACGACTCCACCTCGAGTCCACGTCGTCTTCGACACATCCCGACCGTTCTGACCTCAGCGCCACCTGCGCCTAGTCCGGTCCTCCGTGTCTCGCCACGACTCCACTCGATGTCCTGCAGTCACACAGACAAGAAACACGTCAAATAGCACCGCTCGACACATGAAAGCGTAAATAGCATCAAAACATCATACTTACGCATGACGAAGTCCAAACCTGTCGAAACATTAGAATATACATTTTAAGCCCAAATGACCAGGTTTGACCAAAGTCCGATCGAGCCCGATTGCGCCACGCAACGACTCGACTCCAAACCACTCAAACCAAACTCGACTGACCTAAACCCTTGTCAATTACTCATCACTCTCATGGAGTCACGACCACATGGTCTCTCAGTATGAACCAATAGAAAAATGAACTCTCACAATGTGAGTTACCTTCAGCTTACCACATGAATTAAACCATTGAATATAGTAAGGACGAGGATGCTGTTGTCTGGTCAAGGAAAGCTTCTCAACCAAATCAATGTTAGCTAAATTGTTGCAACTTCCTCCATGAATAATCACACGACAAGAACGCTCATTGGTCACAAACTTTGTTTGAAACTAATTGTGGCGTTGATTCTATTCAGCACATTCCACTTGAGCGCTAAGGACATGCTTCACGATTATGCTCAAAAACATATCACTTGCTTCAGCTCCAAGTCGTTCTTCATCAATTTCAGATTCATCTTGCTCACCTGTAAGGTAGTTTCAAGCAAGGCATGTTCTTCATCAATATCACTAGCTGAACTATACTCACCATCTTCTCTAACAAGAAGTGCTCGCTGATTTGGGCAATCTCTCATCATGTTCCCAAAACCTTTACAGTGGTGGCATTGTATGTCTCGCGTTCTCCCAGTGGAAGCAACCAAAGTCAAACTCTTAGCTTGCTGGTCGCCCATGGATGGAGGAGTGTGGGGAACGGCTAGGAGTGGCAAGGGCAACATGGGGTGGCATCCTGCCTAAGGACTATGCCTGATTCTATTTACCTGGAAAAGGAACTCCAAAAGAGCCTCGAGAGCAAGATTGTCTTCCCTGCACTTCACGTTCAGCTTTGCACGCAATATGGAAAAAACGGTTAATAGAATTGTACTCCTTGTAATCTAAAATATGCTAAATGTCCCTGTTCTTGTTATTGTGTGTTCTTCGATTGTGATCCTGTTCTTACGTGTTTTTTGGTTGCATGCAGGAATAGATCTTTGTGGTCAGGTCAACCGTATTCTTAGCATGGTTGATAATGACTTGGTGATTAGTTTAGCGATTGCTTGGTTTGTACGTGATGCGTTGGTAGCCTGGATCGTAAGAGTTGATCATCGTCCAATCAAAATTATCCTTCTCATCGAAAAATCAGGACAACACTAGCACATCAAAGTAGCTCAACCCCAGAGGGAGAAGGATCAACCCCAAGGGAGAGAGAAGTAGCTCAACCCTATAGGGAAGAAGTAGCTCGACCCCATAGAGGGAGAAGTAGCCTGACCCCATAGGAGAGAAGTAGCTCGAGCCTAGAGTTGACAAGTCATCGACCAGACCCCGAAGGGTAGATGTGAGGAGGTGAATGCTTGACCTAGAGGGGGAGTGTTCATCGACTCGACCCCAAAGGGTGGGCATAAGTTGGTGAAGAGTCGACTCTGAGGAGTGATAATCGTCAACTCGACCCTAGAGGGGGATGCATATCCATGCCTAGGCCAAGCCATCAAAGCTTGTTGGAGCTTGCTGAGGTGAATCCATCGGGCTAAGGGGGCCCTGGTCGAGGAGACACCATCGAGGTGAAGTTCATCCAAGGCAAAAACCATTGCTGCTGAAATGAGCCAGGCCATCGAGGATGTTAGAGCTCACCAAGGTGAGTCTATTGAACTAGGGTGAGGGCCCTAGTCGCGGAGACACCATTGAGGCAAAGCGAAGCGCGGCTGAGGCAAAGCCATCCAGACTGAGTTGAACCACACCGAGGCCAAGCAATCGAGGTTTGTTGGGGGTCACCGAGGTGAATCCATTGATCTAGGGGGAGCATCTAGTTGAGGAGACGCTATCGAGGCAAAGCGAAGTTCAACCGAGGCAAAAGCCATCGAGGCCGAATTTAACCACACCGAGGCCAGGCTATACAGGCATGTTAGAGCTTGCCGAGATGAATCCATTGAATGAGGGGGAGGCCCTAGTTGTAGAGACACCATTGAGGCACAACAAAGCATAGCTGAGGCAAAGCCATCAAGGCCAAGTCGAACCATGTTGACCCATTAAGGGGGATACCGCCAACTTGACCCCAGAGAGGGGGATACCATCAACTCAACCCTAGAGAGGGGGATACTGCCAACTCAACCCTAGAGAGGGGGATACCACCAACTCAACCCCGGAGAGGGGGATACCATCAATTCGACCCTGGAGAGGGGATACCACCAACTCGACCCCAGAGAGGGGATACCATCAACTTGACCCCGAAGAGGGGGGATACCATCAACTCAACCCCTGAGAGGGCATACCGCCAACTCGACCCTAAAGAGGGGGATATTGCTACTCGACCATGTCAAGGCTAAGTCGTTGAGGCATGTTGGAGATCGTTGAGGTGAATCCTTCGAGTTAGGGGGCCCTAGTCACAGAGACACCATCGAGGTGAAGCGAAGATCCATTGAGGTAAAGCCGTCAAGGTTGAGTTGAACCACATCAAGGCCAAGCCATCAAGGTGTGTTGGGAGTCACCGAGGTGAGTTCATCAATATAGGGGAAGCCCATAGCTAAGGAGACATCATCAAGACGAAGCAAAGCTCAGGCGAGGCAAAGCCATCAATGTGTGTTGGTGGCAGCCCCTAGTCGAGGAGATGTTGTCAAGACAAATCGAAACTTGGCTGAGGCAAAGTCTTCGAGGGTGAGTCGGACCACATGGAGATCAAGCCATTGAGGCATGTTAGAGCTTGTCGAGATGAGTCCATTGAACTAGGGGAAGCACATAGTCGAGTAGATGCCATCAAGGCAAAGCGATGTACAGCCGAGGCAAATGCCATTGAGGCCAAAGTGAACCATGCCGAGGCCAGGCTATCGAGGCATGTTGGGGTCATCAAGGAACCCAAGTGTTGGTAGTGTGGAGGGGATCCGGGTGCGACACTGATGTCGGTCTGGAGTAAGCAATACCATGGCCCGAGGGACTGGTGGCAAGGTCACGGATGTAGTCCGGGTGACTAAGAGGTGGGGTGGTGGACGTAGTTCAGGTGGCCATACAGTGAAGTGTGGAGCAAAGTCGGGTAGTGAAATGGCACTAGAAGACTCAAGGCAGAGTGCCCTAGGGGTCCAAGAGACCCAAGGTAAAGCTCTCCAAGGGTGGCCAAGTGACTCAAGGTGAAATGCCCTAGGGGTCCGAGAGACCCAAGGAGGAGCACCTTGAGGGTGGCCAGGAGACTCAAGGTATAGCACCCCAGGGGTCTAGGAGACCCAAGGCGGAACACCCCAGGGGGGGCCAAGAGACCCAAGGCAAAGCACCCTGAGGGTGGCTGAGTGACTCAAGGCGAAGTGCCCCAGGGGTCTGGGAGACCTAAGGTAGAGCGCTCTAAGGGGGTCCAGATGATGTAGAAGCCAAAGTCTAGGTAGCACGGAGGAACCTCATGGGAGGGCGCACAGAGGTCGAGGCCAAGGCAGGTGCGAATGGGGAGCCCAGGGCCCACGCAAAAAGGAAAACCAGGGCATGCACAGAGGATGAGGCCAAGGCGTGTGTAGAGGGTGAATCCCAGGGCGCACATGGAGGCTGAACCTTGGGAAGGCCCAGGGCAGGCACGAGGGGTGAGCTTGGGGTGAGGTCGAGGTTCACTTGGAGGGCGAACCCCTAGAGGCCAATGCATGCACGGAGGATGAGCTCAGGGCGAGGTCTGTGGCTCACAGAGGGTGAACCCTGGGGAGGCTCGGGGCATGCATGGAGGGCGAGCCCAGGGCAAGGCCTATGGCGCACAGAGGGCAAACCCCAGGGAGGCCCATGGTGTGCACGGAGGGTGAGGCTGGGGTTCATGTGGAGGGCGAACCCTAGGGAGGCCCGAGATGTGCGTGGGGGTGAGCCTGGGGTGAGGCCCATAGCACGCAGAGGGCAAACCCTAGAGAGGCCCATGTCATGCTCGAAGGGTGAGCCCGGGGTGGCCAAGGGTTTGTGCGGAGGGCAAACCCCGGGAGGCCTAGGCCAAGGCCGTCCACCTCAGAGGAAGTCTGGGATGGTCCAAACTAACTTGGTGACCTTCCATGCATTCATCTTCCTATGCAACGTGCCTTCTCACTCAATCCCCACAAACAGCGCCAACTATCATCGGTACGAATCTAGATAGTAAACTTAGAAGCACCCTAGTCAAATACGGAGACTACCGAGGATGTGAAGGGACACAAGGAGAAGCACACAACTATCAAGTGTATTCAACATGAGTGTTCTAGGCAGGCGAGTGAAGTTACAAGCTTTCCCTTGAGGCCTAGTTTACTCCTAGAGGTATCTATGTCATTTTACCCATCCAGGACTCTAGGGTTGGTTCATGGCTGGCTTTAGCTCCATCCGAGATTGGCCCTAGACCTCCCCTGGGATCAGCCCTAGACCTCATGTGGGGTTGGCCTCGAACCCCTTCAGGGTTGGTCTTGCATACCTCATCTGTCTGGGGTTGGCCTCGGACCTCACTTGGGGTTGGCCCCGAACCCCTTTAGGGTTGGTCTTGCATACCTCGCCTGGGGTTGGTCTTTCATACTTTATCTGGGGTTGGCCCTAGGCCCCTTTTAGGTTGGTCTTGCATACCTCACCTAGGGTTGGCCCCAAACCCCTTCGGGGTTGGTTTGGGGACTTGGCTTGGGTAGACCCTCCAATGGGTGTCGTCCCTTTGGGATGGTCATGTGCCTGAGGTAGCGTGGGGACCCTCCCCCAATTTACTTTTTATTTCTTTACACATTAATTGCTCTTTAAATTTCTGTTGTAAATTATTACCTATCGATTTGTAAATGAAAACTTGCTTCATGCTGAAAATAACTTGTAGCATAGAGTCTCATCCTTTATTTAGCCTTGCATTTATATAATATGTTGTTATACACTAGTCTTGTTGAGTACACAATGTACTCAACCTTTCTTTAATTGTTAGTAAAAAATGAAGAAGAAACAATTCCCGATGATGCTTACTTTATGCTTGGTATCGGAAGGTATGACTACGGGTCATTGTAGGGCCTAATCATTGTCAGTTGCTTGTGGGGAATGGATAGCATACCGTTGGAAGTATTTTGGTTTATTTACCATGTTTTCCGCTGCACTTTGTTGGTTCCTGTATTTATTTGGCCGATCGACCTTTTTTTCATAAACTTGATATATATCGCATATGTATGGCCTATTGTTGTAAGTTGTATAAATGTAATGCATATGGATGTGATTTCAATGTTGTAGACATGTGTACTACCCACTAATCATGGGACTAGTATGGTACACACATGAGGATTATGGGTATTCGATGCCCAAGGTCTGACAAAAATGGAGGGAGCATGAGCATAAGGGAGGTGCAGGGAACTCACTGAGGTGGTCGGGTTGGCTACAAAGAGGCCGAGGCGGGATAGCAATGTGAGCCAGAGGCAGTGCTCGAGCGACAGGGAGCTTCAACTGGCAGTTAGGCAAGGGTGTGGATGTCGAGGAGGTGCTCCATGAGGAATGAATCAAAGAGGGGATGATGGTGGTGGAGGTGGCGTCTGGCCAGAACAGAGGAAGAAGACTGTTGCAGCAAGCTCTAAGCAAAGAATCTAAATTAAATGGGAGGGGAGAAGAGGACACACTAGAACACAAGATGACATGGTCAGTTTTAGGGGGATGCTCACTGTAGTGGCTAGAACAGCGAGGGGAAGGTGCCGCCACAGGCACAAGCATAGGCTCAACCCGAGCATGGCATGGGGTTGAAGAAGGTGGAGGAGGGGAGCAATGGGGAGCTTAGTGCTACTTATAGCAGCATGACATTGTTGCTCCATAGTGGAATAAGGCGCGGTCAGGCAGTGCGGCCTGAGGTGTGGTAGGGACGGCGTGTGTGACATGATGGTCGGGCACGCACGACGCGACGGTTGTGTTGGGGCTAGGTTGAATACAAAGTTCAATATTCCTTAATTTTTTTCTTTATTTAATTTTATTTCAACCTTCTATTTTTATTTCAATTTTAAATTCAAATCTAAAAATTTTTAGCAAATTTTTGAAAAGTGTATAATTTTGATTTTATTTGAATTGATTCAAGTTTTATGTTTCATTTTTATTGATTGATTGGTTTGATGCAAAAAAAATCCAGATCAAGATTCTTAAGTCAAAAGTCTAGAAAAAAATTCAAATTACATCGATGCACAATAACAAGTTTTAAATTATTCTCATTTTCAACATTCCACAATTTTGAGATGTTACAAACCCTACCCCCTGCCCCCTTAAGATGAATCTTGATGCCGAGATTTTGGTAGAATAAAAAGGAGGTGGGGCTAAAACAAACCAGTAGGAGGCTCAAGGGTTTTTCTTGATGAGTTGTCCGCTCCTTGGAGCAGTCAGGAGAGAGAAAATATGCACAAAGGTGAGTTAAGACTTGGAGAAAAAGGAATGCAGAGAGAAACATTGTTCTTCCAAATAGGTCATAGTTGTCTTCACTTCATCGTAAGGTGCTTGTTTATTCCTAGGGCTTGTTGTTTAGGATTATTGTCTTCAAAAACATCAGAGGGTCACATGGTCATGTCATCTATTAGTCTTAGGACCATAAGAGATTTCCTATTTGATGGATTGATGGTAGTTTCCTATATCTCAAGGAATGGATGGCTTTGGATATGTCAATATGATATCTAGCATCACTATTATTGGGTTTTCTTTGCCCTTACTAGAATCTAATTTTTTATCCTTCAGCCTGCTAGATACTGTAATTTGAGCTCTAGGTGTCGCTTGAAATCAACACCACCACAAGATTTTTGGCTTGTGAATCCTCTTGTATTGGTCTAATTATTCTTACTGTAACTTGTTGTACCACCAATTAGTGATTGTACATCATAGTAGCCCCCTTAAATTAAATGACAACCAATTCCAATCGTTCTTGCCTACTCCAGTAATGACAAGTCTCATGGCGGCTTGGAAATTATCCATTGCAACTCGGTTGCCTTGGTCAGCAACAGGCTCATGAAGCAATACTTGGGAGTAGTGATCTTGTCCTTCATAGAGAAAGGACATGACTTTACTTATTGGGCATTCTCCGGGTTGGTGGTCTTCATCGTAGTTGGGGTAGTTTACAGAGCACTGATTTGTTTGATGTCCTTTTTCCCCACAATGACTACACGTTACTCAGTTCATAAGGCAATCTTCTAATTGATGGTGTTCCTTGTAGCCGAGACAGTAGGAGACTAGACACATGTAGCAATAGCGTCCTGTTTGCCTGCAGGTAAAGCATGTTCCTCTTGTAACTTATCACAATAGAGGACACGATTGGGCATCATGTCCCATCTTTCCATATTCAAAGCATGTAGTACTTGGCAGGGCTTTTGGATCTGGTAGTAGAACTTCGGTAGACATAGCTTGCTTTTCAGGGTTGATACGTTATTTACGAGACTAAGGTTGGTGGCAATGGCACTCTTCTATTATGTTTCTAGATTCCTTTGGGGATGTCTATTCACATATTGTCCTTTATTGCTACAAAGGAAATAATTGGCTTCCTTGCCATGCTTTTTCTAGGGGCACGCATTGGTGTAGTGTCTAGTATTTCTGCAATGGAAGTAGCAGACTTTTGGGGTCCACCTCGTGTAGTGGTATAGTTGTCTTCAACGTGATGACTTTTACTCAGCAATCCTCGCAGAGTGGGGTTAGGAGAAAGCTTGTATGGATGGTAAAGGCTATGGTCAGTAGAAACTATTGGTCCCTTTTTCTTACTAACTATTGGTCCCTTTTTCTTACTTCCGCTTAGGATAATCATCTTGTTCCTAGCCATCATGTCTACCTGACGAGGATTTGATCAGTGGGTTTAGTTTGGGTCCTCGTGTAGGTTGAGGCTTCCAACTCGTTGTCTTCTTAGTGACATTACTTCTCTGAAGATTGGAAGGTTGAGTGGTCACTACAACAAATATGAGCTTTAGTGATGAATACTCCTTGACGACCGAAACAAAGGTCATTAATAAGTAACTATCTGTGACGCATGTATTAAATTTGTCACCATTGAAAGTAGGGGTGTTTCGTCCTAAAACTTTATGATGATTTGAAAATTTTTGTCACAAAATACAGTTACATATCGTCACATATTGTTAGGTCAAAAGGGTGGCTGCACGCCAAGGTGTTTTTGTGACATTATTTTTTGTGACACATTTTTTTTTTATCATGTATAGTTTTACTTTTCTATGACAAATTGTTATTGCTTAAAGGCATGGGGCATGGGCAAGAAACGTGGAGAACACAAGGGAGCACAGACACAGTCTTGACTCCCATTGCTTAGAGGCATGGGCATGGGTAGGGAATGCAGAGGAAACAAGGGAGCATGGCCGGAGAAATGAGGCGACAGTGCACGAAGGTGGACAATGGAGTGGCACCGGTGTCGGAGTTCTATGGCGATGCATTGGTCAATTCAAAGCATAAAATATGTAGAGGATGTGCTAGTGATAGTGTAATTGTAAGGAATCAAAGAATGATTCACCAGAGATGATGAATCGATGACAAGGAGCAGAAATGGCTGGTTTCGAAAAAATCGCAATTCCTATTGATTGACTGAACCAAACACTTAGAAAGATAGTGTTTGGAAGGGAAGCAATGCAGTTACAGAAACCCAATTTGAATGCTTAGGTGATGGGAAACTGATGAGTAATCAAAGGATTTGGAAACGACGGTTTCTGGTCATTAAGTTTCGAAACTACCAAATAAAAGAAAAAGGTAGAATAAATAGAAAAATAAATAGCTGTGAATTGATGCTTGAGTAATTTTGGTCATTTTCTAATTTTTCATGAGGTGGAGAAGAGGCTTGGTTTGAAAATTAGCTTGGAGAAGCAAAGAGTAGAAGAGGCTAAAGGTAAATTGTTCAATCAAATGAAAGAAAAGGCACCACACATCATACCTTGAAAAAACATCGAAGTTATGTGAGGTCAGGTGAGAGATTAGCTAGGATAGGTGACCTTCAAGAAGCTGGACAAATTTAATGGATGCTACTATGAAAAAATTATCGTAAAACATATCTGCCCGAAGCCTACCTGGCCGGACAGGCATAGAAATCTATGACAAAATGGCACGTTTACATGATGTTTACCAAAACATGCATGATGATTATAAATATCACTAATTGTTACATTCCATGACAATAATTTTTTTGTCACTGAGTTTGTGACGAAAATGCTTTGTCGCGTTACTAGATATAATCTATGATGCACTTTCTATGACGATGGCCATGACACCTTATTTTTGTCATAAAATATTTTTTATGACAAAAAAGTGATCTTCCGTGATGATTTCTAATCATTATTGAAGCCCATATTTGTTGCAGTGGGTCTTCACCTACATTTTGACCATCTTAGATTTGGCTATCCGTCACTGCACTTTGTAGATCTACTAGGGTTTTTAGCAAAAGGGTGAGGGGGAGTAGCATGATATAAGAAAAGAGTCACAGGGATGAGGTGTCTAAACCCATTTTTAATTCTAAAATAATATACCCATGAAGCTGGGGTGACATGTAAATCACACAAAATTTTAAAAACAAGCTTTTACCATAATTACAAAATATAATACCTGAGGTTGAGAAGGCAATGCATAGGATCCAAATAAAATCTTACGACAGTACAACGTCTTTTCATGGGAGGCACATAAGAGGGCGCATGCTTTAGCACACAAGGACTGCTTTAGGAATGAGACTATCTTATCTTCATAGCTCTTGATGTTTCCTAACCTTAGGTTTTTGATGTAAGGGTAAGGAAAGAGGAAACCAATTTTCTTATGTAATCAGAAGTAGAGGAGGAAGAGCATCGAGAAGTGTTTTGGCTGTAATCCTCATGTTTCTTATTACTATTTTGGAAATAGAGCTTTTTAGAAAATGATTTTTGAAGAAGGGTTTTGCAATATTGAAGTTGGAAACATTTGTTTTTCAAAAGAAAGTCTCATCAATAGTTTGCAAAGAGGATGGATCCCCAAGTTTTGGTTTTGAAGGAAAACACTCAAGAACATGTTAGGACAAGTAAGTGCCGAGGTCTAGGTTTCAGTGGTAAAATCTGAAACCAAGTTTGCGACATCAAAACAATACTCAAAGGAAGAGATGGTTTCAGTGGTAAGGAAAAAGGGGCTTTTGAAATCAAAGGAAGAGAAGGAACAACATCTAGAGGGGATTGGATGGATAGTAGTACTCATGGTTGTATTACTATTTTTTGAAGTAGGGCTTTTGGCAATGCGATTTCCAAACAAGGTTTTGAGATACAGATTTTGATATATTTGCTTTGGAAAGAAAGTTTCGTCCATGGTTTGTGAAGAGAAGGGTCATCAAAATTTTGGTTTTGAAAACAAGCTTTTGGATACAAGTCTGGACAAATAAATACTGGAGTCTATGCTTTCATGGTTAATTTTGAAATTGAGTTTTTCTCAAGTCCTTTTTGAAACTGAGTTTTACAGGCAAAAAATTTTGAAAGCAAAATAAGGAATTATAGGTTTTCCTTTTTGAAGTCCTGAATGCCTGCTTAAAATAGCAAGGTTCTAGGGACAAGTTTGAGGAAAGCGATTTTGAAGAAAGCTTTCAGCAATAGATTTTTTTAAAGTAATTAGATCTTGTGGTGTTGAAACTTTTGGGATTAGATTGAAAATAAAATTAGAAAGTATGCTTCAAAATTTTAAATTGAGGGTAAGAAGTAAAATAATTCCTATCCATGAGTAGCGAGGCAAAGCATGGGGGAATAAGGTTTTACAAACAGTACATTTTTCAATTTAGAACCCGAAGGTTAACATTAAAATAAGCCCCTTTTGGGGGGGGGGACCTTTTTGCTTTGACTGTTTGAGAAATTAAAAACAAATAGTGGAGTAAATATGAGAAGAAGTTGAACTTTTGAAAGAAACCTTTTTGGGAAAGATTGTTGGGAATCGGTTTGTTTTGACTACTTTGAGGAACGAAATTGAATTCTTTGGAATGAATTTGGTAAGAAGTATATATTTTGAAAATTCCCTTGGAAGATCATGTTCTTAAAAATGAGTCCGAAAATGAGTTTTGTAAACAAATGGATAATCGAACTTCCAAGGATAAAACAATTTTGAAAAAAAGTTTCAAAGTTAAGCTTCATGGTTTATGTCTAAAATATATTTTCAGGATGCCTTCACGGAGGATTCGTAAGGAGAGTTTTGGAAATATAATATTTTGAATCAGGATAAGGTAGCTATGTAGTTAAAATTACTAAAGTAAGATATAGGTAAGAGAAGATTATCTAAGAGGAATGAGAGAGCAATAAATAATACATATGATTCAGATGTAAGAACTCAAACAGGGACAAACGGGACATTTTAGGGCCTGTTTGGGAGAGCTCCACCAGCTCTAGATCCACGAAAAACAGATCCAGATTCAATTTTGCTAGCCAAACAGTTCTAGCTCCAGCAGCTCCACCGTGGATCTGCTCCACCAAAACCATGGATCTAGCTCCAGATTCACCAAATTGGTGGAGCACCTCAAGTAGGGGTGAAATCGGGTCGGATACGGTCGGATCTCACTTTTCCCATATCCTAACCCACATTTTCTAATCGGATTCGGGTCGAATACGGATAGTATCGAATACGAATACAAACACGGATAATGTCGGGCACAAATATGGAACAAATACGTACCAAGACGGATACGGACACTATCGGTCACGAATATTTATTCGGATATCAAGTCGATGCAACAACCATTTTATACCACATAGACAATAGCAATGCAACCATTCTATACATCCATAATGCAACTCCGGGTGCACGCGGCACTATTCCGGGTCCTACTCCGGGTGCACGCGGCACTATTGGGCCAGGCAGGCCCAAGTCGTCCCTCACGCCCAACTCCTTTTTCTGCAGGATAAACAAAAGCCGGCTGGTTGTTCAAACCCGCACCGTTTCCTCGGTTTTTCTGCACGATAAACGAGGTCCGCACACGGCTAAGCTTGTTGATGCACCTGGTGAGTGGCTGGTGGCCCAAGAGAACGTGAAGGCTGTAGCTGGGCCGCACCATCTCGCGACCAGGCCTAGAGTCTACACGGCGTTCACCCCGCGGAACGCTTCAGCCACGCGTGGATTACTGGATTGTGCGTCCCAGACAGCGTGGCCCATTGCCGAATAGGTGATTACTCTAATAGTAATCCGGGTAATACCCGAAAAGTTAAATGGGTAATATCCGAATTTTATACCGGATAATCCGTATCCGTCGGATACCGACCTCCCAAACCCGATACCGTATCCGTCAAACAATACCCGTATTCGGATCCGATACCCGTATAAGTTTCCGGGTACCCGAATTTACGACCCGAATTTGACCCGCTTTAATACGGGCGGGCGGGAAATACCCGGCCCGTTTTCACCCCTAACCTCAAGGGGTGCTCCACCAAACTCAAGTTGGTGGAGTTGGGGAAAATTATCCACCACTGCCACTAGTTACACAAAAAAACGGTTCGTTTTTCTTCTTTCTCGCGGCGCCTCCCCTACTGGCGACTTCTCCATTCCCCGTCGCCGTGTCCGCTCCTCCTCTGTCGTGCCCCCTCCTCCTCCTCGGCCAGCCGCCGCGCCGCCTCCCCCGCTCCGCCTCCTCTGCCGTGCCCCCTCCTCCTCCTCCTCCTCGGCTAGCCTCCGCGCCGGCCCAGGCCGGCCACCGCGCCGCCCCCGGCCGGCCGCGCCCGCCCCCCAGGCGCCACCTCCCCCGCTCCGCCTCTTCCTCTGCCGTGCCCCCTCCTCCTCCTCCTCCTCGGCCAGACGCCGCGCCGCCCCCGGCAGGCCGCGCCCGCCCCCGGCCGCGCCGCCTCCTCCTCTGCGCGCGTGCTTCTGATCGGGAGGAAGAAGAATGGAGCTGCTCCACTGACACGTGGGGCCCAGGTGGAAGTGAGATAGAGAGAGAGGTGGAGTCGTACCAAACACTTTGACGAATCCCAGATCCACGATGGAGCTGCTCCACGGTGGATCCAGCTCCAGATCCATATTTTTTGTGAATCTGGAGCTGGTGGAGCTCTGCCAAACATGCCCTTACAACGATGGTAGTAGATGCTTAGCAGATGGTCCAAGGTGCGCCATATATGAAACATAGGATAGTATGTATTAAAAGATTGAACCATCCATACCCTAGTTCCAGGAGATCTCAGGAAACATGCTCCTTTGTCACGAAGTTGTTTTAGTGAAATTTATGCTCCACAACTCTGACCCTCTTAGCAGCTCTAAAACCGTACCATTGCAGTTTTTGACAGCTCTGTTTCTTTCCTGTTATTCATGTGGCTTTACCATTGCAACACTATCTTCTCACATTCTCTACTCCAATGCAATGCTCATAGGAATCTTCATCCATGACGTGTTCACCAGAGGTCAATTCTTCCAGCCTTAACTGATATAAGGCTTAACCAAGGTCCACTCCTATGGACCTTTTTCCCCACAACCAAAGACGGATTACAATGGAAATTAAGTTCACATTATTTCAACAAGTTCTTCAAATGATACACATCCACTGGATAATATAATTTAATTTTAGGCAAATACAATAAGAATGTTTACGTCCTATTCTTTGTGGTTTTTAAAAGCCGCTTTTGACTTTTGCTACAGTACCTAATTTTCAAACGGGGTATTTTTCAAGACGGGGTCTACAAGTTAATTATAGTATACGTTAAAAGCCCAACATCTGTACTAGCCAAAATTGCAAGTAAGTATCTCTCTTTCCGTAATCTCGCTCACGACTAGCCCAAAATTCAAAAATTTCAGCTATATACCATAAGCCACAGGCCACAGCCATAAGCCAAAAAAGAACAGGCCTGGACTTGTTCTAATCGGCTTTTCTCAGCGGCTTTTGGCTTTTACTACAGTACCTAACGTTTAAACAGAGTATTTTTTAAAAAACGGGGTTTACAAGTTAATTGTAATACACATTGAAAAGCTATCATCTGTACCGGCCAAAATCGCATGCGAGTATCTCTCTTCATAATCTCTGTCGCGAACAACCAAAATTTAAAATTTTCAGTCAAAAGTCGTAAGCCGCAGCCACAAAGAACAGATGAGCGCAGAAAATGACACAACGGAAATTTTCAAAAATTGTTATGAAGAAATATAATGCCGAGGAATAGTACATCACCAGCTTATTTAAGTCAATTCATCATCTACCTTCATTACCTCTCTGATGCTTCCTCTTCAAGTCATTTACGTTGTACGTACTATTGTTGAAATTGCCGCCAAAATGAACACAGGTATCAAGGGCCAAAGAGCTAGTAACACTCGGCCTAATATAAAAGTTGCAGGCCTTAGTGCTACCCGATTCCCAAATCTACTACGTAAGGCTCTTGCTATAATTATGGTATCCAAAACTCCTACATGTCCGTAGTAGAGCGCCATAGCACACACCATCACCCAAATTGTAATGGCAGTGATGTGATCAACTGGAGCCAGCACCGTATACAGACCCAATGCAAAGGCAGCAGCCATGCTTGTGACTGAACTGAACACAAAAAATAGAGATGACTTGAAATGCCAGCGGCGGACTGGCAAGTCAACCATATCAATTCCGGAGTACATGAGACTCATGGTAGATAAACCGGAGCAAATGAATGCAAGCGTGTTGGCCACCATAAATGCATTAAAAGTGAAACTCCCGGCAAGTGTCGATGTGCCACCATTAATGTGGTCGTCGGCTTTGTAACCTCCTGGCATGGCAAAAGTTGCACCAAATGTGACCGTCGCAATTAATACTGAACCAATGATCAAAGTTTGTGTTGAATCTTTCAATTTGTCGGACTCTTTGGGTTCATCACTTTTTTGATGCTTGTACTGTTGGATAAAGTGATCTTCTCGATAATTTCCATACCAACTGTGAGCGTAAGTTAATGAACGATGTATCAGTTTCCTTCGGTTCTGCAAAAGCAAACAGGAACAACAAGCAATGTAAATTACTACTAGTTTCTCCACTATAAGGGAGCAGTGTTGGAAACACAAATAGTATAACATATATTACCCTCGCATAAAAGAACCCTCGAGGAATCATACTGTGTGACAGATGGCGAGCAGTTTGCACATTGTAATTTGGTATATTTAAATCGGCTTGCCGGTTACCTAGTAGAGAACAAAAGATCGGCAGATTCCCCGCCTGGACAGCTAGGTGAATTGCAGTGTTCCCATCAAAGTCCTGCATATTCAAGATAGGCGCAAACCTTGGTTGTCGGCAAGCATATGCAACAATGTCATTTCTTTCCTTCTCAACAGCGACATGAAGGAAAGTCCTTCCCCGAAGATCGCATAAATTTGCGCAATCAGGGCACTTTTCAAGCAAACTAATGACTGCCTTGAGCCAACCTCGCGATGCAGCAGTGTGTATGGGGAATGAACCACTTAGGTCTGGTTTATGAGCTGAAGATGGATTAGCTTCCAGTAGCAGTGAAATAGTTCGTGCTCTCCCCCAAGAAACAGAAAAGTGAAGAGGGGTGCTTCCATGTTTGTCACTTTGTTTTGTGAGGTCCTTGTTCCATTCTAACAACAATTTTGTCATACCTGTAATAGGGCTTTTTATGTCAAATCAAAAAGAGAAAAATACACTTGAAAGACTATGTGAGAAGGTTCATAGTTTTGTTGTGTTGAAACACTACCATATTAGAGTAGTGAAAATTTGAAATTTACATATTTTTCTCGACAACCTGCAAAGATAGATGATTTTGAAAAAGTTGAGTTATAGGAAGATTTGATAACCTAGGTCAGTGGTTATAAGTTGCATGAGACATGTTATTACTAATTTTAGTCAAGTTACCGAGAACTTATACTCAGAAATGATTTCTTTGTCTTAAGATCTGCAGGGTTGCATGGAGACAACTACGGTCAACGGTGAGGGTTGGGATTATGCTTATAGAGAAGTCGAGGCTCAAAACATGAAGGATGTCGAGTCAAATGGTAAATTCAAGTATGATACGAGAAAAACGGAAAAATTACAAATGTACCGCTGTAAAGGTATGCAGTTTGAAAAAAAAAGATACCACCCACAAGTTAGAGGGTATGTTAAGTTCTAATCAACTGCCTAGATTAACGAGGTATCTTTTCTAGAGCTAGCTAGCCGGCGGAACCCACCGACCGCGGTGCGGGAGTGGCAGCGAGCCGGGCGGGCAAGTGGCGGTCGGGGAGCCTGGTTCGGCGGGATGGCAGGGCCGGCCAAGGCGGCGACAGCGACCCAGGCCGGCGGAGATGCAGTCAGCGATCGCAGGGTGGCCTCTGGATGCGCGAGGGCTTCGCACGCCGGCCGTACTTCAGGGTGGCGACGGCGGTTCCAGCAGAGCGGCCGGTGGAGCCGACATGGCAGCGGCTGTCTTCTTCACCCTTCCTCTCGATTTTTCTCCCTCAGATCTGTGCCGGTCTCTGGCCGTTAACCTCGGCTCGGCCGGCGCGATAGCCAGAGGCCAACGAGCTCCGGGCTCGTATGGTGGGCGGATGCACTACTACAGAAATCGACATTACAGACGGTTCAGAAACGTCATCACAGACGGTTTTCTGAACCGTCTGAAATTATGGGTCAGTGATAATCCAAGTTATCACAGACGGTTTTCGAACCGTCTGTGATTATGCGATATCACAGACGGTTTTTCATTAAAAACCGTCTGTGATTATGCGATATCACAGACGGTTTTTTAAAAAAAACCGTCTGGGATATCGCATAATCACAGACGGTTTTTAATGAAAAACAGTCTGTGATATCGCATAATCACAGACGGTTTTTAATGAAAAACCGTCTGTGATATCGCATAATCACAGACGGTTTTTAATGAAAAACCGTCTGTGATACTCCTCCCCCCAGCAGAACCTATTTCTCTTATTGGCTAGCCTCAGGAAATGCTAGCCATGCCCTCTGAAACAAGCAGATAATCACAGACAAAAAACATACAATTCACCCATCTCATTTCCTTTCAGATACATTTCACAGACATAAAACACATCCAATTGACATCGCACTTTATTTCACAAACATAAAGCATGCATCAATTTCGCAAATCGATTAATTGAATTGAAATGAAATATCCATTAACAAATACACAGTTACAAAAAGATGTGCACTGCATTTGCATATCATGGTGCGCAGTGGAACCGTCCTCCTGGCTTTATGACTTGAGTCAGCAAAAAGTACGCCAAGTCTCCTCGAATCCCTCCAAGTTCAGACTGTTTCAATGCAGTTGACGGGATTGACGCAGCCTGTCGATAGGAATATCAATGTGCATATATATGTAACGTGATAAGTATGAAGTAATAATGGGAAGAGTGACAAACCTTGCGATTGGTGACCCTCGAGGAATCGAGGAGTAGTTCCATATGTTGGCAAACGTAGTATCCACATGTGTTGCCTGGCTCCTGCTGGTGACATTGCAAAAAATGGAATATGTTAGTTCAAGAGGCATTAGTACCAACTGTTGCATAGGATTAATTAATGTGAAATAGCGAATACCTTAAAATCTCGAACATGTCTCAGCAGGCATTTGGCCCCGCGCTTCGAGTCACCTCCCATTTTAATGTACATCGCGAACGCCGTACGTAATTCGAAAAAGTTAACCTTAATCATTCGGAAGGAAAGAAAGTACAATGTAGATATGTATGGGGAATATGTGCTTACCTATCGATTACTTGGCTGACAACTGTGAAGTCCATTTTATTCTTACTTAGGGAATCAAGGTAATATACCTTGTTCCATTTTGGTACAATTACTATTAAAATCCAATGAAAGTTCTGAAGGAAGGGCATAAGTACATAATCCTTCTTGACGCAACCCAGCAGTCCTGCTGTAATGTACCTCTCGACGAGGGGTGTATCCTGGTCGATGGTTGTCTTGGCGACCAATTGTGGGTCCAAGAAACCAACTGATAAGTTGGATGATCTAGCTTTAATCAGCATGTGTCTATATATATACACACGAAAGCAAAAAATTAGATATGGCATTTATCGGTATGACATTAACGGAGACTGTGATTGTACACACTTACAGCGTCCAGCATCGAATGATTGAGACGTCAAGAGCGTTGAACGTGAACAGATCGAATAAATCCTCAAAGGCGACCACGAACATACACTCTTGAAAACTGTGGTGTAAATCTTCTTCGGTGAATTTGACAGAGATACTTGAAGTCCGTTCTCCCTCTTGCTTATTGGACTGCTGCATATACCACATGTGCACTTGCATGCAAGTATATGGTAGCTTTTGGAGGTATTTTTCCTCGAGCAACGGCTGACCAAGCACGAATTTGCGGGCCAAAGGTAGGTACGGCATATCATCATTGGTCTTCTTTGATTTGCCCTTGCTGGCCTTGCTGGCTCGGCTATAGGCCGACTTAACGGCAGTCGGCAGCAGCGGTGCAAGTTGCTCTGGCGAGAATAGGACCCGTGGAGATAGCACCGGTGCAGTATCCGGTGGTGGAACCGACTGGTCTTGTAATGGAGATGGCACCAGTGCAAGTTGCTCTGGCGAGAGTATGACCAGTGGAGATAGCACCGGTGCAGTATCCGGTGGTGGAACCGACTGGTGTTGTAATGGAGATGGAACCAGTGCATGTTGCTCTGGTCCTGCCACCGGTGAATAAGACTCCAGGGAGATGTCGATGTCGCTTTTGGGCCACTGGATGAATGTTCCGATGGCCTGTCCTAGAGTCATGATCTCGTCGTTGGGGGGCTTCGGTAGCGGGACCACCTCAAAATTGACATGCACACCATCCACATTAACTTTTGCGAAGCCTGGCGCTAAAGCTTGACCGTGTACCATGGCCCCGATACCAGACGAATATGCCTGGCCCTAAGCAGCGTACAAGGGAACGGAGCCATATCTCACTTGGAGCTTGCAATTCGTAGGCTCCTACATAACGATACAAAATTAGCTACTCGAATAGGCCTACCAATGGAGCAAGCATTCGAGAGGTAATAATTATTACCTGGATGTCGTCCACAGGAAATTTGGACTGGATGTGTGTCGGATTGGACGCGCAGCTACTCGGACGGTTGTGCGGGGTAGCTAGCGCAGCAGCGACGGTGGCGGCCTGCTGACTTTCTGTCTGTTTCCGCACCTCATCTCTGATTATATCAGCCATCGAACCCAGTAGCTCCTCTTTAAGAGATGCCTTGATCTCTTCTCGTAGCTGTGCGTCACGCTCGGCTTTGTTTCTCTTCCTGCGCCGATACATGTTGGAGTCATCTTGGAAACCATGTTTCCATGGAACGTAAAGCCCAAGGCCTCTCGTACGCCCGGGTGCTCCTTGTTTCCCAGGGCCACGGAGAGCATATCATTCTCCCTTGTTCCCTGGAATGATCCCTCGGTAGATTGAAAACTCAGCTCTTCCTGCAAGAGCACGACATGTCATTTCAATTCGTACGAAGTTGTGGAGTAATTACAAGCTACGTAGTTCGATCGATATCTTACCAGGCGCTGGGACACTTGCTGGTCTGCAGGGTTTCGAAAGGAGACGTCCCCCGATGTCGTTGTACATGACCTTGCTCTAAGCCAATTTCGAGCGCGGTCATCCGGGATATTGGAAAACGGCGGGGCGATGTCCTCTGCAGCTGCCAGCTCATCCTCCAACATCCACTGCGGGATTTTACCCGCATACCCAGCTGTGCCAAGTCTGTGGGGTGCGTGTTTTTTGCCTGGAGGGCCTTGTGCGCCACACTTGTACTTTTGAAATCTTCGGTCGTTTTCATCGCCTTGAACTCTTCCCATTGTGGTTCCAGGAATGGGTATTTAGTAAAAGGCGTTTCGTCCGTCTCCACGTATTTCCTGACAAGCGTGGTCTTGAAGTTCTTCCATGCTTTGCACGCCGCTTGGTAGGTTTGTCGTTCCACAGCGTGTAAGTGTTCTCTTGGGAACTCGAACGATGCCAAAATTTCGGTCCACAGCTCACGTTTCCGAGTGTCAGGCATGTTCTTCCACGAATTGTATGTGATCTCAATTCGTTCTCGTGCAACTATTCCGACCATGGATCGGAATGCGTTTACCGCTTGCTTAGGAAGGATAGGGACCCCTGTTGCGTTTACCGCTGTGATGGTCTGTCGGCTCTGAGGCTTCTTTAATAGCCCTCTTCCTTGGCGTCTTGATGTTGGAGCGGACGCCTCCGGCGATGATGTTGAAGAATGCGCGGGTGACATGTTGCTCATTTTGTGGGTCTATTAAGATAAGATGAGAAAGTGATCATATTGAATTGGAAGAGAGGAGTAGAGGGGAGGGGGAGAAGGGAGGGGGTGATATGGACATAGAGAGGGGGTGATGTGCCTATCTTAGCACCTACTTTAGTTGCTAATACTATAAACCAAATAGCAAAGTCCCTAAACAAAGTTCTATGAAGCAAATGACACAAACCAGTGTATCAAGTTCGTTGAACAGGATAGACTGGAGTGTGTCACTTGCTTCATGCCCTTTGAAGGTCTATCTTAGCACCTACTTTAGTTGCTAATACTATAAACCAAATAGCAAAGTCCCTAAACATAGTTCTATGAAGCAAATGACACAAACTAGTTACATGGAGCATTTTGGTGGAAAGATAAACTGTTTCGTCAGGCGCATGACTGCCAATTCGAAGCATAGCATAGCCGAGGCACATCCGAGGCCTGCTGCTGTGTCTTGAGGAATGCCACATCTGAAGACCAGCTCTTGGCATTCTTCAAGACACAGCTGCAGGCATCGGATGTGGCTCGGATGCTATGCTATGCTTCAAATTGGCAGTCATGAGCCTGACGACACAATGTATTTCTTTCCACCCAAATGGTCAATGTATCTTTTGCTCAATGTTAGGAAGAGAGGAGAGGAGTAGAGGGAAGGGGGAGAAGGGAGGGGGTCACTTGCTTCATGCCCTTTGAATGTCTATGTGGCATATATTATTACTACAAGGTCTCTAAACAAAGTTCTATGAAGCAAATGACACAAACTAGTGTACCCGGTTCATTGAACCTGATACACTAGAGTGTGTCACTTGCTTCATGCCCTTTGATCATATATATACTCTTCCTTGATTGGTTAATTTGTGCTCTCAAATTGTAGGGTTGCACAAGATTAATCTTGGCCGTCCCGCTACTAAATCATATACTCTTCCTTGATTGATTACAATACATATATATGTGTATATACATACATATACATATACATACCTACATATATACATATATAATGGTAGCGATATGAAGCAACAAGCAACAAGCATCAATAATAGAATCAATAACAGTAAGCATATAACAGTAAGCAACTAACCATATATATAACAGTAAGCAACTAACCACATATATAACAGTAAGCAACTAACCATATACATAACAGTAAGCATATAACAGTAAGCAACTAACCATATACATAACAGTAAGCAACTAACCATATACATAACAGTAAGCAACTAACCATATACATAACAGTATGCATATAACAGTAAGCCCTAAACCCTAACACTCAGTATGAAGTATCAAGCATCAACCCTAAACCCTAACAGTAAGCATGAAGCTCGGGGAGGGATTTGATGACCTTAGGGTTTTGGCGACGGAGGAGGAGGAGGAGGAGGAGGCGGCGACGCAGGAGGAGGCGGCGGCGACGGAAGAGGAGGCGGCGGCGACGGAGGAGGAGGAGGCCCCGGGCTCAGGGAGGCGGCCGGCGACGACGGAGGAGGAGGAGGAGGCGACGACGGGCTCGGGGAGGCGGCGGCGACGACGGGCTCGAGTGAGGCGGCCGGGGAGGGCTCGAGTGAGGCGGCCGGCGAGGGCTCGAGGGAGGCGGCGGCGAGGGCTCTGGGGAGGCAGATCGGGATTTAGATATAGAATACCTGCAGAATACACGGAAAACCCTAGACACGGGTATATATAGCGGATTATTACAGACGGTTCTAAACTTAGAACCGTCTGTGATATGAATATCACAGACGGTTCGAAGTTTAGAACCGTCTGTAATAAGCATACTATCACAGACGGTTCTACGTTTAGAACCGTCTGAGATAGTAGGCTTATCACAGACGGTTCTAAACTTAGAACCGTCTGTGATATTGATATCACAGACGGTTCTAAGTTTAGAACCGTCTGTGATAAGCCTATGCCCGACTGTAGTCATTCATGATCAACAGCTAGCCAACCATCTGCATTCATGATCAACTACCTACCAGCTGCATTCATTTACACATTTTCTCAATCTGCATTCATTTTTGTCACACATTTTCACATACACATCTGAAAATTGACTACATCACACATTTTCACATATACATCTCAAAATTGACTACATCACACATTTTCACATATACATCTCAAAATTGACTACATCACACATTTTCACATATACATCTCAAAATTGACTACATCACACATTTTCACATATACATCTCAAAATTGACTACATCACACATTTTCACATATACATTCTTATTGTACTTGCTTATTTCCTTTAAAAATTAGCCCTTCATCATGATCAATGCGTACGTAACTAGTTTCGTCGCGTTGTTCATCGTCGACCCTTATGCCATTTCCAAAAGGAGGTAACTCGTCAAATTGATTGTATTCCTCCTCGTCCACTACATTCTCCACTCCAACAATTCTCCTTTTTCCATGAAGAACTACATGGCGTTTCTTATTTGACGGGTCGGTTACATAGAAAACTTGAACAACTTGATGCTGCCCTCTGGCCGAGAACGATTCCGTACGTAGGACTTTGCTTGCATAACCTTCGACGATGCTGCCCTCCGGCCGAGAACGATTCCGTACGTAGGACTTGAGAATTCCCATGAACCTCTCAAATGGGTACATGCTACGTAGGAACACGGGCCCGCACATTTTTATCTCCCACACAACGTGAACAATGAGATGGACCATGATATCGAAAAACGAAGGAGGGAAATACATTTCAAGGTGACATAGAGTCATCACCACCTCGTCCTGCAGAGCATCTAGTCCTTCCGGATCGATGACCTTCTGAGCAATTGTGTTAAAGAAATAACATAGCCTCATGATTGTCTCTCGGACTTTGATCGGCAAAATATTTCTAATTGCAATAGGGAGCATCTGTGTCATCAGCACATGACAATCATGAGACTTCATGCCATTTAACTTCAAATCTTGCATCGAAACAAGTTTCTTCACGTTGCCGGAGTAACCAGACGGAACTTTGACACCATGCAAGCACTGGCACAGTTCTTTTTTCTCAGCCTTGGACAGAGTGTAACACGCAGGGGGAAGGTACGTTCGTCCATTATCAGTGCATGTCGGTGCTAACTCAGGCCTGATGTCCATGTCAGCCAAGTCAAGCCGTGCGTTGACGCCGTCCTTTGTTTTATCACGGATGTTCAGTAAGAGACCAATCAAGCTGTCGCACACATTCTTTTCTACGTGCATGACGTCGATGCAGTGCCGAACATCTAGGTACTCCCAATAAGGTAAGTCCCAAAATATTGATCTCTTCTTCCAGGTGTTCTTCTCATGAGCCCTCAATTTACGTCCCTTTCCGAGGACAACATCTAAATCCTTAACCATATCATAAACCTCGTGTCCCCTTAAATGCCTTGGAGCTGAACCGTCTTCCTTCTCTCCGTCAAATTGTTGTTTCATCTTGCGGTATGGGTGAGCCCTCCGAAGGAACCGGCGGTGACGCATGTAGACGGTTTTGCGTGAGTGTCTCAGCCACACACTCTCGGTACCATCTAAACAGTGAGTACAAGCTTTGGCACCTTTTGTACTATGGCCTGATAGGTTACCAAGGGCAGGATAATCATTTATGGTGCAGAACAATAAGGAGCGCAGAGTGAAGTTCTCTCGTTTGTATGCATCACATACCTGTACCCCTTCGTTCCACAGTACTTTTAGATCTTCCACCAACGGTGCTAGGAACACATCGATATCATTCCCAGGTTGTTTCGGCCCTTGGATAAGTATCGACAGCAAAATGTACTTTCGCTTCATACACAACCAAGGAGGAAAGTTATAGATGCAGAGAGTCACGGGCCATGTCCTGTGTCGGCTGCTCATGCTACTGAAAGGATTCATTCCATCTGTACTCAGTCCAAACCTTATATTCCTTGGTTCTGCACCGAACTCTGCAAAACTCCTATCGATGTTTCTCCACTGCGCGGAATCAGCAAGGTGTCTTATCATTCCATCCTTCTTGCGCTCCTCCGAGTGCCAACGCAGCAGTTTTGCCTCCTTTGGATTTGCAAAAAACCTTTTCAAACGGGAAATTATAGGAAAATACCATGCCACCTTAGCAGGAGGTCCTTTCTTCACCTCTGTTCCCTCGCCATCATCTGATTGATTGTTACGTTTGTATCGGGATGCGTTGCACACCGGACATACATGCATGTTTGCATACTCTTTACGGTAGAGGATACAATCGTTCGGGCATGCATGTATTCTTTCTACTTCCATTCCCAACGGACAAAGAACCTTCTTGACTTTAGCTCCACGCATTGGTTGGATCTGATGGCCATTAGCAGCTCGGGATGCATGACCACAGCCGGCAAGTCGCCGGTGCTTGCCTCCAGCTCGGGATACATGGCTACCGTGGAGTGCCGCAAATCCTTATTCGCTGTAGCGACCGGATTCCAAGGTTGCACTTCGCCTCTCCACGGCATCACCACTTCCAGAAGCAAGCTCCGGATCCTCCTTTGCAGAACGCACGTATCGTCTGCAGGTTGCTTTCTGTGTGCACAAGCTACTTGTGTGTGTTCGAATCATACGATAGTGCGCACACTTGTGCTCAGTTGGATTGAATTTTAGTAGTTTATGACTAAATTTTTACTATAGTTAACTAAAATTACACTATAACTAATGGTTACTTATTTAATATAATTAAATTTTAAAAAATTAAAAATAGAGAAAATAGGTTAGCCCATCGTATATAATACAAATAAATACAGAAAAAAGAAATGGCAAAAAAAGCTTAAAATAAGCTGAAAAGATAGAAAAAGACGAAATTTAGAAATAGTAAAAAATAAGCTAAAAGCCAGAAATCCAAGTCCAAATGAGCGGGCCAATAAGCACAGTTGTGCATTGAAACCAAATCATTTATTAATTAATTCAACCACTTGAAATTATTATGTACTAGTCAACACCGCGTGAATGTGCATGGGCCACGTGTTTTGAATAATGTTTTTTTATTATAAATCACTTTAAATTTTACATTAATGATATAAATTGAGATAATAAAATTTCAGTTTGAAAATTTAATTCGAATTTTTGTGTATTACAATTCTTGAAATTTAAAAGCTTTAGTTTTCTAATTTTATATAGATTGCATAATATAGCTTTTATTTATTTTTAAAATTTATTTAATTCATATAGCACAGTTTTCTAGAATTTTTATACCAAGTAAAGAAATATATGCTTAATTCAATTATATAACTATTTATTCTTGAAAAGCATGTAATTATTTTTGAAGAGGTCGTAATAACAAGAAAAAAAGATCGCAAAAGAAAAGTCTCAAGAGCACTTATTATCGAAGATAACATCTCTTGTTATCACCACAGGCCACGGCAGGACCTTGGCAGTCCACGACAGGCCAGCTGGACCCTTATGCGTGGGTTTTTTTTTTTACTTTAGCCTGCTTTAGTTTATGCGGTCTAGTAACTACGTTTTAAATAATATGTTTTTTAAAACAGGATTAACAAAAAAATTATAGTAAAAAGTGTATTAAGTTCAGCTGTATCAGCTAAAATCGCATGTGACTATTTTTCACTACATACTGCTTCTCACGAATAGCCAGAATTCAAAATTTAAGCCATAAGCTACAGACCAAAAAAATCTACCTTATATATAACATGAAACAAGATGACAAAAACTATAGAAAATGATTAGCGTCCAAATGTTTCGATCCAAGCACTAGCATCATATGTTATACTCAACCGTCTGATTATTTGCTCTAGTTTTCCCCCTCGAGCTCCTCACGACATTACCTTCCTCTCATGACCATTGCTTTCTTGCGTTTAGAAATTTGCGCGCAACATATTTAACTCTAATGGTTTATCTAGTTCAAAAAAAAAAGGAGAATCCAAAATAACCAGAGACCTTAGACTATCATACTCCTCTCCCTTATAGCTAGTGCAATAATAATTAACTATAAAATCACAACAAAATAACCACCAAATATCTGCAACAAACAAATCAATGAAACACAACAATGTGACAAAAGAAACGCAATGAATAAGCATCAAATCATAATAGATGGGTTGAGCTACATAAGAATTTCTAGAAAAATGTTACAGCAACAATCCAAATTAATAAGAGCAACAATTGAAAGAAGAGAACGTAACATTTCAAAACCTCAAATGCAACATTTAAAATTTTTTGTTGCAACAATAAAAATAAATAGATAAAACATTTTGAAACACCTATTACAACAATATGAATAACCTCCTACAACATTATCTACATACAAATAGATGAAACATCTCAAAACACTTATTTGCAACATTTGAATGATCTACTGCAACATTGCCTTCATAGAGCGATAACTTGCTTTTTCTTCTCCATCAACCATAGCTGTCGCACTTGCGAAGTTTGCTTCTAACCGTGGCGGAGCCTTTGAGTATGAGTGATGGCGGCCTCAAAAGGGGAGGCCTTGGCTTGGGACTTTGGTACAACATGAGTGGTAGAGAGGAGAGAGGGCGAGGATGAGATCATATGGCCATAGCTATGTGTGATTAGATAGAGAGGTGGGAAAGAGAGAGAGAGTAGGAAGAAGGCTAGAGAGAGGGTACATGCTATGATCTGTAGGGATAGCTATAGTGGGGAGACAAAAGTGGAGTAGGATATGGTCAGGTTGATGAGAACAAGCCACGTCCATGTCTGGACTGCTCGTTTTGTTTGGATGAAAGAGTCAAAGCAATATCCAAACTATATGACATTGAAGGACCATGTGAGAAGAACCTGTTTAATGTTGCAATGAATCATTGCAATGTTTCTGGAACAGTTATTCGATTTTGCAAAACATTGCATTTTGTTTGGGTTGTTTTCTAGAATTTTCAGGAAAAATGATAGTACCGTAGGTATTGGTGTGGTCATACCACAAGGCGTTAGAACTGTAGGTGTAGGTGCAGTCATACCGCAGGGCGGTATGACCGTTGGATGTGTGTTGTCATACTACAATGTGGTAGCACTGAATTTTACATGACGGTATGTTATTTCTAGAGAGGTCTATTTCGGGATTGTAAGGTGCGGTAGTACTATCCCAGGGGAGCGGTAGTACCGCAGTGCAGTAGTATCACCTTGAAAGGAGTGATACTATCGGATTTCGCAAAAAAAATATGGTTTTGGGGAATTGAATCATGGATTGAGTTTGGCTTGACCAAGGTCAGTGGATATATATTGCATGAAGCATGTATTAGATAACGTAGGTCAAGTTATGAAGAACTTATACCTGAAAACGATTTCTTTGTCTTAGGTGTGCAGGGTTACTTGGAGTCAACTGTGGTCAGCGGTGAGGATCGGGGCTAGGCTCATAGAGGAGTTAAGGCCCAGAATGATCAAGAATGCCGGGCGAGATGGTGAGCTCAAGTATGGTACGAGAAAGGCGGGAAATATTAAAGGCGAGTTCTAACATCGAGATTACACCATGAGGCTTGGACGGTCCAAGTAAGTCATGGTTCATAGAACCAGGACGAGAAAGACTTCGCGACATGTGGTATGCTAGTAATACACACATACGTGGCAAGCATGATGATTGTTTGCAATGGGAGACGAAGATCGAGTTAACGAGGAGTATTTTGGTAGTTTGGCCAAAATACTAGAAATCACCTTGGATCAAAACCACAGCGCATGAGTGGCACTTAGGAGAGCAATTTAGGTCAAGGTAGAGCTGATTTGATCAAGATGGATCAAAGCTATGGATTTAGCAGATACAGGCTTATGCACTTTGAAAAACATGTATAAGTGAACATGTGTGAGTAAAATCCATTTGTGTAGGGTTAATGGATTTTTCTTATTGTGCTAACTGGATAGTATCTACTAAAAGTTAGAGGTGGCTGGTTAGCCCACCTATAAAAGGGGGTTGGGCTGGACATATGGTTAACCAATCAACCCATCTCTCTTGTGCCTTCATGTCTAAGGTTAGGGTTTCAGAGTTGAGTGTATTGTGTGCTTTCTGTCCTCCAACACTACTACACAACAGGGATATAGCAACACCAACATGTGTTACTATAGGTTAAAGAAAGTGCTACTAGCTCTCCTCGTAACACATTTTTTATGTGTTCCAATTGTCCATGTTACTATATACTGGTCTATTGGAACACCATATATGTGTTCTTGTACATCTAAAAAAGTGTTACTAAACTGTAACACATTGACTTATATACTGGAACATTTGTCTAGTGTTACAGTGATTCTCTACTGTAACACTTTTTTTAGCTCTAGTAACAATTCCTCATTTTTGTAGAGCATATAGTTTGGAACAAAGGAACATATGGTTTGTAACACATGTTGTACCTATTGTAACACTTTGAAATTTGGGAAAAATATTTATTTTACCTTTATATGTGGCATATAGTGTTATTATTGATTTTTCATAGTAAACATGACACATTGCAGAATCACATAATCTATAAGTTTCAATAATCATATAAAGATCCACAGATAATAGAAAGGTTTCAAACATAGTAATTGCTCAGATGAAGTGATAGTATATGTACACAATGATATGACTCTAGAGAGTAAACAGACATAGTAGTGAAGAGTACAAGTCCATACTACTAGAAACAAAAATGCAATATCTAATATTGTTAAAATCCATCACTTCATCCATTCTTGTACGCATCGATATATAGGAATTCAACCATTGATCATTTGAACATGCAAATAGGTAGCAAGTTGTAACATTAAGTATTATTCTATCCATGTACACCACAGTAAAGTAAAGTTTAGAAAGCTAGTTCAAACATACAAATATCGATGGCCAAGCAATTGGTACTCCTTTGGCATGGGCGTCACCAATGTTGTTGTAGGTAGGCATAGGCCTCACTAATGGCTCATCTTTTTCAACGGGATGATTGATACGCACTTTGTAGAATTGTTTTCCTGTCTCAACTCCACCAACATTTGCTTTTGGATTAGTGCTAATAATAGTTGCATATGCCACAATTTCCTTATTTGGATATTTGGCAGTCATGAGTAGCACTGTGGACCCAACCTGCATTAATTTGACATAATCACTTAGCGACCAACAAGCATTTGTTGTATATATCAAGATAGCGGCACATGTTGCTAAGAGTAAGTGCGGCCTATATCTTTATGAAAATGGAATCGACACTTCATATTGTAGAACTAATAAAGATAACATTAACAATAAACTGTTTGATAGCACCTAAAACCTACTGTGCAGCAATAAACTTCAGAGATAGAACATTATGGCCATCTTAATTTCATGATCCTTTTGCATATGACATAGCAGATTATCAGCAAAAAAATATGCTCCTGCCAAGAAAAGATAGACAAAGCAAAAGCTGAAATGATTGCTGCTGATGAACTGAGTGTAGGCACAGGTGTTATTGGTTGCGGTCATATTTATTTGAACTGAAATAACATTAAGCATTACTAATATACGATCTTAAGTATGTAGGCACGGGTATTATTGTATCTTCTTAGTAGTTGTTTAGCTAAATCTTTTTTTCTCGTGGAAAACTATTTAATAAATTATTAATGTGTAAGCAATCCCCCTATTGTGTATAAAGTTTTTTTGATACACACGTGCGTGTCCACTAGTATCAAGATAATGCAACTACTAGAACAAGTGATATTATATCTATATACCTTCATTGGTTGATCTTGAATATGTTTTGGACGCTTCTGGCATGTAGCCTTGTCGCGAGCCACATCCTGATGATCCTTACACATGTTGAGTGAATGAGTGTTGACTGTAACAACTAACAATCAATGAATCATGTGATCAAATGCAACTGAAAGGAAATTTTTGCAATAATGCAGTAATGGTGTAATCAATGAATTTTTGCCAAGGCTTCATAAGAGTTGTTGTCTTTTCTTCAAAGGTAACCTAGTCCACAGTGGCGGATCTACAGTAATTCATAGGTATTCAATTGAATACCCAATTTTTTTTTGCAAAAAATCAGCTATACATTAGGTATAATATGTATGTATATTAGTAAGTGGGTTTAAAAAAGAGAATCCGAACGAAAAATGAGATCCGGCCGGCCAGGGGCGGATCTAGTATAGTTCATGGGTGTTCAGCTGAACACCCAAATTTTTTGACAAAAAATCTAGTATATATAAGGTATAATACATGTATATATGTATAATTAGGCTAAATTAGCTGTTTATATTCAAAATTTGGCCCGAGGCCGAGTGAAACGCCCGCCAGGCCGCGACCGCGCGTGCAGCCCAGCTGGCCCATCTTCTGTCGCGCCATCCCCCGCCCCAGGTTCCGGTCCCCCGTCCCCCCGATCCAATTGGCAAATCGTGCGGAGACCCTAACCCTAGCCTCGCCGCGACGCAGCCTCCGCCCTTCGCCTCGCCGCCCTCCGCTCCGCCGGTGACCGCCTCGCCGCCTCCGCTCCGCCTCGCCGCGACGCCGCATCCGCCCTTCGCCTCCACCTCCTCTTCGCCTCGCTGCCTCCGCCCTCCGCTCCGCCGGCGACCGCGCCTCACCGCCTCCGCCCTCCGGCTAGATCTGGGTGCCTCGCTTGTGCCGGCCTGCTTCCCAGAACCGGACCAGTTCGCCGCCTCTCCGTCCTTCTGCGCCGGCGTCACCACCGCCGAGGAGTACGCGGCCGTCGTCTGGGGGCTTCTTGCTGAGGAGCGCCGCATCTGCAGCCAGATCCTTTCGACCGATGCCGATGCTGAGGAAGTGTGCTTCACTGAGGCGGCCAAGGGTGCGTTCTGCAGCTGCTCAACTTTGGTGATGCCATATGTGCAATTTCTCTTGTAGGTATGCTGTTGACAGTGAAGTCATATGTTCATCAGTTCATGGTAGATATAGGAGGGCTCTTCCTATGTGCTTGTACTTATGATTAATCAGTGAAGTATAAAAGGGTGAAATTAAATGGTGATTGAGTACACATGATTACATGAAGCAAAAATTCACAGCAGTGCTTGTACTGTTACAGGAAAAAAAGAGATATCTAAAGTAAGGGATCAATGCTCCTATAAGATTTGTAGGTCAGCATTCATATCAAGTATGGGTAAACAAGCAATACAACTGTACAACAAACTTCACCAGTCTGGCAGTCTGCAAGCCTTCTTGTAAAAAAAAAGGAATCTATACATTGTTCACCAGTCTTTATGTGGCAATGCCCATGATAAAAAAGATCGGTTATATCCAACATGAACAACAATTAACAAGGCATAAGGCTTGGAACTGGGGAGGCAGGAGTTATTAATATATAATAACATGAATGCGACTCATGGCATGCTGGTGAAGTGGTAATGCTGCGAAACAATGTGAGCTTCAGAGAAACAAATGTGACTCTATGATGTATGCAGAATTATAAGAATTCTTCATATAGAGAGGATGGTAATTCTTCTTAGTGTTAGGTACCCCAGCTACTCTTATCCAAACTATATGAAGTTTACTCTTTGCCATAGCCTCAGTTGTCCAACCAATGACTTGTACTGAGACTCCAGAGCCTTTCAACTTGAAGAGCTCAAAATTAGCTGTCGTAAGGTATGACTTAAATAATTCTAGCAAATTGGATATTCAATTGTAAAGGACCATATGAGAGGGTTCTAGATTATGTTCTGGCGAATCATTGTCAATTGGGGGTCTGGAAATTTGAAAATGCATTTTTTTACATTTTGTTAGAAAATTGACTACTATTGATCACAACATGTTGTTATGATTGTTGTTGAGTCACTATTAAGCGCCGTACCGTGTAAGAGTCACTGCATGCGGGCTTGCATGTTCTCTGTCATTTCATCTTTGCATGTACTTTCTAAAAGAGGAATAAAAAAGGACAAGTATGGGTACACACTTGTCAATTTCTCACACCTGATACATACAGGAGAAAAGATTGGTCATGAACCATACATTTTTCCTAACCAAGCTGACCAGGTGTTTTATGTTGAAGACAAAAACAATCCTAGGTGGTCTGTGGTAATGAAGATGAAACCAAGAGATACATATGACACAGGTTGTGAGGAATGGGAAGATGATGTAGAAAACGAGCCATTCCATGTCACACACCTTGGAGAGTTGTTCAATAATTCAAATATTAGGCATCAATGGGTCAGAAGAGACATTGAGGGAACCACAGTGGATGCTAGCACCAGTGGATTGAATGACCAATAATAGTTCATGAGCTACAGTTCCATAAATATTCATTGGGCAAACTCGTTTCTTCAATGGTTTGTGTTCCTTCCTTTTCTGCTCTGTTTAATTGTATAAGTTCTTCTAAATTTTATTTAATTTATACTATAATGGTAATTTATATCAATGGAATTTATTGGGGATGGTCAATGGCATGATTGTAACAATATAAAACTATACCTATATAATAGTATAATGAAATTGTATAAAGGAACCGACAATTTGCAGGTGATCTGATGGTTAACCATGTTTCTTTTTATAGGTTTTTAATAGGTGTACGACCTGACAAGGGAGACATTGGAGGCAATTTGCTCATGTTGGTATAGACTAGTCACTTAACGTCAGTAGTTATAGCTATATTGATATAGTTATTTATAATAAGTCTGGCACAACATATATTGAAATTGTCTTAGTTTCAGATCTTGTATTGTTTTTTACAAATGTAGTATAGCAACATTATTTTAATATTTTATTTTTATGGCATTGCAGATTACTGATGTTTTGTGGCATCCCTAGTGACTTTGTTCCAGCTCTTAAGTATGATCGATGCATGGTCGCGAAGTTGGAGAGCATACATGGCTTTTTTTTGTTCTCCAAGTCTTTTGGAGTTCATATGCTATATGTAAAATGGTCTAGATGATGGTTCATGCTATTCTAGATATCAAACATTGTCTCAAACATTGTTGTACGCCGTACTTAAATGCCTTCTTTGTGGCCTTTTTAGGCATTCTACAACATTGCCTCTTGCATAGAAATATAGATCATGAGTCAATTTTTTGTCCAATGATTACTCTTTTGATTTAACAATTTGTTTTACTACCATACCTGCCAGTATCTATCACAATTCTTCACAATAACCAAGTTAGATTGGTTGATCTGTTGGATCAGAAAAGCGTGTGGCTGAAGAATATTTCATTTTGAATTCAAATTAGGTTTACTGTTATATAAGGATAAGTGTTGGAGATGGGATTGTGACTGAGATGAAAAGATAAGATGGTTTATTCTCTTCTCAGAGCTTGAAAGAAGTAGAGAGAGAACTGTTTTTTTCATAGCTTTTTTGTTAGACCCAGAACCAATAAATGTTTGCACTCGGTATTGTAGCATAGAAAGCGAGATCATGTGAAAATGAGTTTAAATCTATTTGATTTTCTTATCAACCTAAAAGATAAAGTTTATATCACCTTATATAATTGTAGAGAGGAGGTAAGTAGTGATCGCCCACACAATCAAAAGAATTCTACTATTCTCTTATTTAATTTTACGTAGTTTTTTGGTTTTTCCATGTTTCCTCCCGTCGTACTTGTTCTTCTCATGATCACGATATATATATAGCGTAGCTTGTGCTCAACCCAACAGTTTAGAAGTGGGCTCCAGCAACTACACGACATTTTCAATTGCCTAATAGTTGCTACTCAAGAGTCATGTGAGGACCACGATGTGATTGCCTAACAACCAAGACGACACCGACTGCGACTACTTGCAGACCATGAATTGGAAGGTCACATATATATGTTTCTTTGTAACACTTTAGTTGTAACATTGTTTTGTGTTACTATAGGGTATATATTTGGCACACATTTTACATGTTCCATTTATGTGTTACAACATAGTACAATCATTGTAACATTTTACTTGTAACATTAATGTTGTGTTACTATAATTGTTCTCAGTAACACATTTTTATAAAACAAGTGCTTTGTGTTACAACCATTATCGGTAACACATTGTTTTGTGTTACTATGGAATTTCTTTGTAACACATTGACGAATGTGATACAGGAATGTATTACAGTATCCATGTTTTGTAGTAGTGCAAGGTGGATTGGTTGTAAAACTTATCTCTTCAAGTAAGCAATACATCAATCTTTATACACCTATATGAATCTATCATGTCGTTTTATTTGGTTTTGATGTTTCCTCTTCCTTCATCTTGATCTTGCTATACCAAGGACATGAATGAGATGAAAATAACCCCTTGAAATCAATCTCCAATCATCTAGGCACTTCGATAGCAAGTTCATCAAGAAGCCCAGTTTTGCTTGGTTTGGCCTCTTCGAGCAATTTCATGACCTGAGGGTTTTTGGTTTGATTTTTTCAGTGTTTTAACTTGTTGTGACATGTGGGAACATATATAGATCCATCTTGGTCATCATCTACCCACGAGCAAATTGTATTCACCGCTTTGGATTTTTGATCGGCTTTGATGCAACATTCCTTCAAACTAAAAAAAAGTCTCACCTTAGGCCATGATTTTCATGAACATTTGTTGGAATAGGTTTATAATACCCTAGAGAAGATTTCTGCAAAATTTTATATTATTGGATCTATGGATCAAAAATTCTATCGATTTTGGTTTTTGAAATCATGCTGAAAATACTATTTACCCTGATTTTACTATATCAGTGGTAGTACCACGGTTACTGTAGTAAGTAGTAGTACCGCAATTACAGTAACAGTAGTTTCGTTTTTGCTGATTTTTATTGGGTTTTTAGTTTCTCGCACTACAAGAGATGTGTCATTTTGTGACATATATGGCATGACAAAGGGTCTAAATGTCACTAAATCATCTAGTTTATGACGTTTTTGTAGAGGTAATTTGGCTTAGTGACAAAAATAATATGAATGTCACAAAAAATGTCATGATGCAAGTCTAAATCAATGTAGTGACAATATTTGTTGTGTCATTATGGCTACTTTGCGAACGTCATAAATTAATGACAAAACTGGTGTGTCAGAAATTATTATATATCCATGTAGTGACAATATTTGTTGTGTCATAGGGGCTACTTTGCGAATGTCATAAATTAATGACAAAACTAGTGCGTCACAAATTATTATATTGAATTATTTAAAACATCATTTTCCTTGTTGGCATACGGCCCACCTGTCAAGATAGGTCCCACCGCCCGCCCAGTAACTCTTCGTCCGCCCCCCCACTTTCCGTCCGCTCCCTCGCACTCTCTTTGTCTCGCCGCCGCCTCGTCCTCCTCCGCCCCCCACCGGCCGCCGGCCTCCTCCTCCGCCGCATCTGACCCACCCGGCCGCCAGCCTCCTCCTCCGCTCACACCCGGCCGCCGGCCTCCTCCTCCGCCCCCCACCCAGCCTCCTCCTCCGCCCCCCACCCGGCCTCCTCCGCCCGCACCCGGCCGCCGGCCTCCTCCTCCGCCCCCAGATCCGCCCTCTCCTCCACCGCCCCCCCACATTCACATCTCCACGAGCCTCGCCGCCCCTAGCGCACATCCACAGCCTCGTCCTTGCGACCATGCCGCCAGCCCGCCACCGTCCGCCTCCTAGACGAAGCTAAGAAGATCACCTTCAACCTCACCGTCAAGCAGCTTGTCAGCATCGAACCGGCACCCTGGACCGAGAGCCTCCGCCGCGAGTACGTCAAGCTCATCGACAGCTTCTTCTCCATCCCCTTCCCTTTCGCCTCCCTCCTTCCCTTCACCACCTACGGCCAGGCCCTCAAGGTGCTCGTTCTTTTGCATTTGTTTGGTAATTATCAATTCTTGTCCACGTGTGGTAGCAAGTACTATCAAATAGGTCGGACATTGGGAGGATATGTCAACAGTTTCATAATGTGTTGTTATAATTTGGGGTCAGATTAGGTCAACCTTGTGTAAATCAACTCTTGTCCAAAAGAAAATTTGCTCCTGACGGCTTGTTGTTTTAGGTTGAGTTTGAGTACCAGCCTTATTAATTCACATAACAGTTAGTTCGCTACATTATTGTTGTGTGTAAATTTGCTTGCTCACTATGAGGTTTGGGGACTGAGATGATGTTGACTATTTCTTTATGTCTTTCTTATCTGCTTGTAGTCTAAAGGATGAATCTGCTGCGAATACAACTCCTACTGATTTTCCAAGAACATGTTTTCACATGGTGTATGCATAAAAATGGCCTTATGTGTTCTCATTTTCTTTACATGGATGAGTGCCAAAGCTATCCAACCTAACAGCCAAACTGAGAATCACTAGCAGTAACATCATACTTGGAGTAAATCATAAAAATCTGAACTATATGATTGACCTCTTCTACATCCCCTACTTTCAGTAAATTAAGCCAACAGATTCTACCTCATAGTGACATTCTATTTAAATACATATATATTGGCGGGTAAACGGGTATGCCCACGGGCAACGGGTACCCGCGGGCGACGGGTATGGGCGAGGTTTTTCGCCCGTCGTCTTTCGCGGGTATACCCGTGGGTGTAAATCGGGGTCGCGGGTATACCCGTGGGTGTAAATCGGGGTCGCGGGTACGGGTATGGGCGAGCACTACCCGTACCCGCCGCGCCCGATTGCCATCCCTAGGAACAGGCCGCCGCCACCAGGGGTCGCAACTCTGCAGGCAGGCAAGGCGGGAAAAAAAGGGCAGCGCAGGGCGCGGCAGGGGAAGGCCGGCGCGGCAGTGGGCTGGCAGGAGGCGGCCGTCGCGGCAGTGGGCTGGCAGGAGGCTTACTGATTTTGTACCAAATTCAAGTTGAATTTTTCATGACAATACCAACTCTTGTCTCAGTTTATGTTACAGAGCTAGGAATATAGCAAAGCCTATTAGACAATAAGTGTTATTTGGATGAGTAATATTGTTGACGATATCTTTGACCCATTATTATAGATAAAGCAATGCCCAACTACTGTGTATGGCATGTCACATGTAAGATAACTTTGGTCAAGTGTCATATGTAATATTTTTTTGAGCTAGTGTATCTCTTGATTTGGTGCAGATGGATAGATCTTGGATCAATAGTAGAATGTTCAGCAAGGAACACGTGGATGGGGTGAACGAGTTCATGACCTTTGTTTCGGAGAGATGTATTGGTACAGAAGAGGTGCTCTGTCCATGTCGTAGGTGTTTGAATGGGATTCGCCGACTTAAAGGACAGGTGGAGGATCACTTGTACATTTATGGGATGGCTAGCACTTACACTAGATGGATTCATCATGGAGAACCATTGGAGGTTGTATTACATGAACATCAAGAACCTCATGAACATCAAGACAATCTGAATGAACATACTAGTCTGAATGAGGATTTTGGTATGAACGTGGATGACGAAAATGACGAGGATGATGGAATTCGTCGTATGGTAGAGGAGTTGTACACTGCTGAAGCGGAAGGTAAAGGGAAACAGTCTATGTTTGCAATTTTATTGGAAGAGATGAAGCAGGAGCTCTACCCTGGTGCACATTATACACGGTTTTCTTTTGTGGTGAAGTTACTTCATATCAAGTCTTTTTATCGGATTTCTAAAGTTGCATTCACCGCAGTACTGAAGTTGTTGTCATCGGCTTTCCCGAATTGCTCTATTCCTGCATCATACCAAGAAGCAAAGAGACTTATTCGTGCATTGGGCCTCGGATACAAATCAATACATGTTTGCCCGAATAATTGTGTTTTGTTTCGGAAGGAGTTAAAAGCAAGTGATCTTTGTCCAATTTGTGGTGCATCAAGATGGAAAGATAATGATGGAACAAAGAAGGTTCCTCAGAAGGTGTTGCGGCATTTTCCGTTGATTCCTAGGCTGAAGAGATTCTTTTCTTCCAAAAAAATGGCAGAGGAGGCACAGTGGCACAAGTTGAAGAGGGAACCAAAAGAGAATGAGCTCAGCCATCCAGCTGATGGCGAGGCATGGAAAGACTTCGACAAAAAATATGGGTGGTTTGCACAAGATGCAAGGAACATCAGACTTGGCCTTGCTACGGACGGTTTCAATCCATTTGGCAAAATGAGTTCCTCGTACAACTTATCCCTTACAACTTTGCTCCATGGGAATGTATGGAGCAATCTAACTTCATCATGGGTCTACTAATCCCTGGTAGAGAATGCCCAGGAAAGGATATTGATGTCTTCTTGGAGCCACTTGTTGAGGAGTTGCTAGAGCTTTGGAAAGGTGTCGGTACTTCGGATGCACTTAGTGGGAAGAAGTTTGACCTACATGCTGCAGTAATATGGTGCATTCATGATTATCCCGCTTTGAGCACATTATCAGGTAGAGTCACAAGAGGTTATTATGCTTGTGTGCATTGTGACAAAAATCCTTGCTCCAGAAGTATAAGGAATAAGATATGTTATATTGGCCATCGGCGTTTCCTTGCTAGGGACCATCCGTGGAGGAGGAAGAAGGTGTTTGATGGTACTGTTGAAAACCGTGAGAAACCAGAGGAATTTACAATGGATGAGCTAATGGAGCAGCTAGAGAGGGTGAAGGATGTTAGACCTGGAAAACATCCAGAAAGCAGAAAGAGAAAGCGGAATGAAGGCCAAGTTTGGAAGCGAAGATCTTGTTTGTGGGATTTGCCATATTGGTCTAGTTTGAAGCTTCGGCATAATCTTGATGTGATGCACATTGAAAAAAATATATGTGAGTACATCCTTGGTACATTTCTAGGCATATCTGGTAAGTCAAAGGACAATGTAAATTCTAGGCTTGATTTGGAGGACATGGGCATAAGGAAAAATTTGCACTTGATCCGTGATGGAAATTCATGTAGTATTCCTCATGCCCCTTACATAATGACTAAAACTCAAAAGGTTGCTTTCTGTGATTTTTTGAGGAGTGTAAAATTCCCAGATGGATACGCTTCAAACTTAGCAGCATGTGTCACTGCTGATGGATGCAACATCCAAGGATTAAAAACGCATGACTGTCATATTCTACTTCAAAGGATTTTACCTGTTGCTGTCCGAGGAATCATGCACAAGGACATATATGAAGTACTTGCTGAGTTAGGTAAATTTTTTCAGCAATTGTGTGCAAAAACTTTGAAGTTAGATGTGTTGCAAAGATTGAGAGATGAAATCCCAATCATTCTGTGCAAACTTGAAAACATATTTCCTCCTTCTTTCTTTGATGTGATGCTGCACTTGGCTGTACATTTACCTGATGAGGCAATTCTTAGAGGTCCAGTACAATATGGATGGATGTACCCTGTGGAAAGAAGGTTGTTTACATTGAAACGGTTTGTTAGGAACATGGCAAGACCTGAAGGGTCAATTGCAGAAGCATATGTCGCTGCTGAGTGCTTGACAATTTGCTCAAGGTACTTTGGTGAAGATGTGGAGACACGGCACAATCGAGAGGGTAGGAATAGAGAGCGGGTTGATTTGAGAAAAGGTGACCTCTCTGTTTTCCAGCATGGAGTCGATGTACTTGGAGCACCGAGAATTACATATCTTGAACATGATTATGAAAAAATGATTTGGTTTGTACTAAACAATTGCCCAGAGGTGGAGCCATATAATGAGTATGTCAGCCCATTAACTCTTTTAGTTATTTTCATATAACCTAATTATTAGCACTAATGTCTGAATGAACTATCATTTTCAGGTTACACAAGAAACAGTTGGAGGATGAAGGATGTCTTGATGTTGAAAAAATCAGTGAGAAGCAATTTTCATCCTGGTTTAAGAAGCACGTGAGTTTGATGTCAATTATTTTTTTTAGCCTGTTAAGATGTATTGGTTTTAGTCTTCATGCATTTTTTGTGTTCGTGCAGATTGCCAGACTCCATTACGTGGAGGGAGAAGACATAAACGATGACCTATTTGCATTGTCATGTGAGCCTGATTTGAGAGTTCGAGTTTTTGCAGCATGCCTTGTTAATGGTGTTCGGTACCACATTATGGACCGTGATAAAAATAGAAGAACACAGAATAGCGGAATTATGGTTGAGGGTACACATGAGAACCAGAATATTGATTTTTATGGTTGCTTGAAGGAGATAATCGAGCTGAGGTACAACTCAAATTTGAGTGATAGCCGGACAGTGGTTTTGTTTCGATGCGATTGGTTTGACACTCATGGAAGGAAGTGCAGAATGAAGGAAGATGGGTTCTTCAAAAGCATAAACCATGGTAGTTTCTGGTACAAGGATGATCCTTTTATTCTTGCATCACAGGCAACAAAAGTTTTTTACCTAGAAGACACCAAGTATCGTGAAAAATGGAGAGTTGTTCAAAAGTTTTCACATAGGCACTTGTGGAGTGTGGCTGAAAAAGAAAACGATGATATACCTAATGTCTCGGTACTGTCCTACCAAGATGATGATTGTGAAGGTGTTCAGGTTCAACTTAATGAAGGAAATCTAGGAAATGAAAAGTCGATCAATGAACATTTTGTTAGTGTTGATGCTACTGTAGTTGATGACATCCGTAGAGAAACAGAACAGGAAGTGCAACAAAATGAGTCGAGCGCTGATGAAGATGAAACCGGATGGCAATACGTGAGTGACAATGAATGTCCATCAATCCCTCAAGAAGACGATGATGATGAGAGTGATTATGAGTAGTCTTGGTCATTCTGGTACGCCAATCATGTTACATTTTTTATGGTCGTATCTTATTTTGCATTCTCATATGGGCTGCATCAATGTGTCATATGCTCTTATTCGTATGCACAGGTGGTACTCTTTTCGATATGCGGTGACATGAGATGGTCTTCTCTTCAAGATTGTGGTGAATTGTTGAAGATGGTGACACAATACTAGCTAGAGCAGGGCCTGTCACTTGCTAGTAGTTGTTTCCTAGATCCTCTGTTCTTGCTATGCTTGGTGCTACAAACTTGCAGCCTTGTCACTTTTTTGTTTTCAGTGACTATGTTCTTGCTATTCTTGGTCTCTGAAAAGATGGTGCTTTATATTGTTTTTCTTGCATTCTAGCTACTGCATTTAAATATGAATCTCATGAGTAAACAGGTGAGTCAACAGTGGCTAGCTGGATTGCACAATTGATCATGTTTTCTGAATCACATGAGTAATTTCGATGTCGACAAACTATGTCAGTTCTTGTTGCTGACTTGTTGAAAGAACTCATCAATGCAATGCTGCTCATATTTTTCACATGCAAATTGATTGAAGACGCCGTTGATGCAAGCCTGCCGCTTCGGTCACTCGGAGGTGGTTCAGACGCTACTGGTTTTCAGATGCAATGTCAGTAAATTAACTCCTGGTCACTTGTCAAGCTACTGTTCATATGGTTCTTGCAGATTAATTGCGTAATGCAATGCTTAAACAAGTAGTATTTCCTACATGGTTTGATTTTGATTTTTTTTACTTGTGATCTTTGATCGAAGTAGTATTGCCTTAATGCTAACTGCATTGGCATCTTGGACAGTTTTAGCCCATCAGGAATGGTGGGTGGGTGTGTTTGTGCTGCAATTGTAGATAGACATACCGGGTACAGATTGGTCTGTAGAGTGGCTGTAGTCTGTAGAAAACATGTAAAGGCCTGGCTTTGTGTAAGATCGGAGGTGATGATTTGAGAGGGTGAATAAGAGCTCATACGTACGTACGTACATACATACATACATACATACATACATACACGAAAAATACTAATTACTCCCGGGTGTAGTTACACTCTATTCATCCACCGTTGCCGATATTTTGAGATTCGTGCTGCACTTAAGAGTTTAACGGAGCACGACGACCCTCCGTTGTCCACGGCTTTGAAACACGTCACGGAAGTGAAACCTACAATCCAACTCTACAAAAACTAAGCCCAAACACTCCTCTAGCAGTCTGACCATTTAGTCGGTATGATCGCAGGTCACGACTGGTTGGATTGTTTGACCGGTTTGATCGGTGCCTTGGGCCGATCTAATCGGAGTTTGGAGAGAAGCAAGAATAGCTCAGGATCAAAGCCTTAAAAGGGCCAATTCAAAAACTACAGCTCCAAATCTTTTAAAATATGGTACAAACCTTCACAAGGATGTTAGAACTTTAGGTTGTGGCTGTGGATTGTCACCGGCTCATCACCGGTGTAGATGCCACAAATAATTATTGGAATTAGAAAAATAGTCAAATTCGATCTGATTTTGAGTATAATCTGATCTAAATTTGTATTCGATATTTGTCTGGTCTGTATTTGTATCCGTCGTTTGTCCGAAGTATTTGAATGCAAGAAATAAATATAGATGTGAATATAGTTTAAATATATATTATCCGATGCATTTTCACCCCTAGGTGTGTGCACGACATAAGAGAGCACGAGCGAATCTAAGCATATAATTAATCGGATGAGCATGGACCGTCAAATTCCTGATCCAACCATCCTGAGTTGTCATTTGATGGACTTAGAGTTAGGCACAGGGTTATCCGTACTAATCGCCATCGGATTTGTCAGTACCATCAGGTCATCATCCAAACATCTTGAGTCGTCATTAGTGGACTTCGAGATGTGCACGGGTATGCGTACACACCATCAATGAGCCTGGACCGTCAGATCCTCAATCAACCATAACTCGTCATCTGCGGATTCTCTGACTTACATGAGGTAAGTCATGGGTAACTTTCCCCCTGCCCGATGCCATCCATTCCTGATCGAACGGCCAAAAAGCCAAGAAAGCTACAGCTCCCTCACATGTCCCCTTCTTGCAAGCCGGCGTGGATTCTCTGACTTACATGAGGTACTGAGGGAATGAATGGCATCGGACAGGGGGAAAGTTACCCATGACTTACCTCCTGTAAGTCAGAGAAACCGCGCCGGGTTGCAAGCACGCCTCCGAAACCTACTACGCCGTGTACTGTCACCTAAACCAAACACACCCTACAATTCCAATTAATCAAGACGAACCGTAGATGGCAAAAATATAATTCCAAACACACCCCTAGATATGTAATTTATGGGCCTAAAGGTTTTTTTCCCTAAATTAATTGGCATAATATACATTTTTTCATAAATTTATGGGCCTGAAGGGGTTTTCCCTAAATTAATTAATTGGCCTAATATGCGGGAACGGCCTTTGGGCGGCAAAAAAAAATCATTTGGCACAGTGGCGCCAAGGATCCCGCGCACACGACAATTTTGGAGACAAAATGTCTTTTCTACGCACACATATACTACAACAATCTCATTAACCCCAAAGGGCAGTACAGTAAGATTAACCCCAACCTAATCTATTCAAGCCAAAGCACCCCAAAAACTGCCGCAGTCCACAACCGCCGCCCTCCGCGATCTCCCTCGACCACGCCCCTCGGCGCTCCTCCCCCGACGGAGGCTGCCGCGACGCTGCTCCCCCGAGGCCCCGACCGCGCCCTCCGCGCTCCGTCCTCGACCGCGCCCCTCCGGCTGCTCCCCCGACCGCGCCCCTCCGGCTGCTCCTCCGACCGCGCCCTCCGCGCTCCGTCCTCGACCGCGCCCCTCCGTCTGCTCCCCCAATCGCGCCCCTCCGGCTGCTCCCCCGACCGCGCCCTCCACGCTCCGTCCTCGACCACGACCTCCGCGCTCCGTCCTCGACCGCGCCCCTCCGGCTGCTCCCCCGACCGCGCCCCTCCGGCTGCTCCTCCGACCGCGCCCTCCGCGCTCCGTCCTCGACCGCGACCTGTCCCCAGCTTCCTCGGTGCCCTAACTCGTGGAGATGGCTCCAGGTCGCAAGGTGGCCAACCGGCCCTCAACCAGGAGTCAACCACAGGGTACCTCTCGTTCAACGCCCCCTCTATGCAATCCATATGGTGTGCAGCAGGATCTCTTGATTTGATTTCCTGTAATCTCCATGTCTCTTAGGGTTAGTGAATAACTGGTATGTTATGGAGGCACTAGTTGTGTAATCTGCATGTCTCTTATGGTTAGTGAATACCTGGTATGTTATGGATGCACTAGTTCCTTTCATATCTAGCCGCGTGATTGTATAGCTGGTATATAAGCAGTACATTTTTGTTTCTCCAGTACTGCTGTGGTTGGCGCATTATATATATAATTGTCTCATCTTTTTTGTTCATTTATTTATGTACAGAACTGCTATCCATTTCTTCATATTATATGTTGCTGATCTTCCAAAAGCGAATAAGAGAGCTAGGCCTCATCATCCCCTTTACAATTCTTAAAGAATGAGTAATATTTACTTTCAACTTGTTGTCATGTAGTAATTTTTAACTCACCAACTATGTCAGTGACCACCTTTTGAACAGTACTGCATTATTTTTGTTTCTATTCTAGCATTCGAACACACTATGCGAACAAGTTCAATACTTCAGTACTGAACCAGCAGTATCTATTTTAAACTAATGTTTGGTTTATTTTTCTCTTGTGTACAGAAGAGACAATGACTGAGTATGAGAGGGCGAGGATGCAAAACATGATGCTGAACAATCGGAAGTTCCGTTCTCTTGGATTAGGACCATTAACTTCATTTCTGAATGTCACAAGATCAAAGCGCACATTTCCTGATCGTGAAGACTCTGGCTCACATTATGAACCTGAAGATGAGGAGGACATTGAGGAAGGAGTAGTTCACAAGGTATACGTAATGATCCGTGATGATTACTCATTTGTCTTAATTATGCATAATTATTTGTTCTGTTCTAATTTCTTCTATCATGCAGGAGACCATGATGGATTTGGAGCATGAACTTAGCAAGAGTTTGCCAGAAAACGTGTCTACTACTGCCTGACCAACCGGCAAGACCATTCAGGAGCAGGACCAACCGGCAAGAGTGACTAGGCAGAGGACAAGGGAATTAGCTTCAGATCAGGAAGATCGCCTTGTTCCAACATTAGACCCAGCACATGGTTCCACAGAACGCCCTGTTCCAACATCAGACCCAGAACATGGTTCCACAGAAGATGCTCATATCCCATCCAACGACCAGAACGAGCTGTCTAATGGAGGCAAGTGATTATACCCTCTCTGCACATTATTAATGATTTACATATTTCAAGTAATGGGCGTATGATTTCATCTATTTGATTTCTGAATTCCTGGTAGGTCAAAGTATCAACAAAAGACACGTAGGGAGGGGTTTGTATAGGATTTCTAAGGGGGTAAGTAGCAAGATCCAAGTGCACATCGTTGAAGGAAACCTGCGACCAGAGGTACCTTTGCAAGCTGCAAAACTTGCATCAGAAGCTGGTATTATTCTACGAACCATGTCCCAATCTACACCCACTGGAAGCATTATAAGAAAGATGGTGATGCTCTTGTTCAGAACTACGTGGGAAAAATTGGTGTAAGTAACCGAACTATGTAGACTATGAATTGACCTTCTAACCATATGTTCATTCTCTTTTCCCTAACAAGTATGTAGCTGTATGTAGCAATAATAATTGACTAAACTATGACTTTAACCTTGAAGATTAACCGAACTATCATATGTTGTATATGAAATTATTATTGCTACATATAGCTACAACAAGGATCTTTCTGTTCAAAATACCTGGTCCTAAATTCTGTAGGTTTCAACCAGAGTAACAGGCTCATACTCTGTTATGAGAAATGTTTATCGAAATTTCCATATGAATTTTCCCGTAATGGTTGACTTTGGGGATTAGAATGAATTTGGGTTTATCATTTTGGACTCTAGTCTCATCTGAATAACTTTCCTGCGAATATTCATGTAACCTGACAGAACAATTTGGGATCTGGTATTTATTTAATGGAAAGATTATGTCAACAAAGTGGTTGCTTATTTTGTTTTTGGCAGGTTTTATGCGTTGATAATGCCCTTGAGTCCTTATTAGAAAATTAATATCTGTCTTTTGTAGCTTCTATAGTCAGTGGATTCAAAATTACCGTTTTCCTGAGAAACATTTCTTGCACATGCAAGACATGTGGCATCATAATCGATCGACTTTAGTAACTCCAGGCATTTTTATCACCAGAGTAACAGCTGTATGTTAGGAATTGACTAAACTACCATATGTTGTATATGAAATTGTATGTGGCCTTCTAACCATATGTTCATTTTCTTTTCCAGAGTCAATTCACCATCGATACAACCACTGAGCCGGTGAAAGCTGCATGTACTGATTTGCTCAAAAAAGGACAGCGGCAGATGAGATACAAACTGAAGAAGCAATACTTCGATGGCATACCGGCGAACCAAGTGAGAACAACTTCACCTTTGCCCACTATGACAGACATGCAGTGGAAAGAACTTGTGGACATGTGGTCTACCCCAAAGCACAAGGTATCCTTCCTAAATATCTCTCACAAATGATGCCTTAAAGACAATGGATCATCTGTCCACTAATGTTTTCCTTTCTACAGGAAAAGTGTCTGAAAAACAAAGATAGCCGTGAGCAAGTTCAATACCACCAGGCGACAGGATCTCGGAGCTATGTTTCTCAATGCTATGTCACCGTAAGATTAACCGCTGCATCTTTATACAGTTCTGTTTTTTAGTTGAGATATTGAGGCTACAACTGCTCTGCTGCTGCAGAGATGCAATCTAACTATCATAAAGATGTATCAAATTGCTATTATTCTGAGAAATGGATCATTGTTGCTGTTCATGACTTGTCAATATGAAATAGCTAACTTTATCAATATTCAATTTGGTTCATAAATGTTATATATGAAATAGCTGGAGCCCAATAAGGGCCTAATCTGTTTTAGTAAATTCTTTTGCTGTTTGCATATTGATGAGCCTACACAGTGATATGTTTACATACTACATGTGTTCTAGTGAGGCATGCTGATCTGTTTTAGTGCTATGAATTTTCGTAGATACAAATATATCTATTCTGGTTACTTGTTTTCCTATTTGCATGTAATTTCAGAAGCAAAATGTATGTTCAGAGATGCAACCAGATCTGTTCGGTTAACTTATTTTGCTGTTTTCATGTAATTTCAGAAGCAAGAAAAATATAAGGATGCGCCACCAAGTGCAATTGATATTTTCAAGGACACACACTGCAGTAGCAAGTCAGGTTTTAGTGAGAATGTGCGGGATGCCATTGTGAGTACCTTTTCTCTATCTTATCTTATATGATGAACAACAGTTGGGATACAAGAAACCTGAATGTTTTGTGCTATTGCTAGGCTCAAATGGAGGCCATCATTGCACAACCAACACAAGAAGGGCAAGATCCGAAGACTCCTATCCAAGCTGTAGCTCAAGTTCTTCCAAAATCAACTTTCCTTCGAAATGTTGGCTTGCAGTCTGCAGCAATGAAGAGGAATGCCAAGGCTGCTGCAATGAATGAGCGTGTCCATGAGCTTGAGAGCGAACTACATGCTGAGAACGCAGGAGCAGCAGAGCTTCGAGCACAGATGGGTAATCTGCAGAAGCAGGTAGAGGATCAGAATAATGCAGCAAGGAAGCATGCAGAAGAAACTGAGAAGCTGAGGAAGCAAGGAAGTGAGATCCAAGGCTTCCTTCGTTCCTTGTTTGGCAGCAAATTTGCATCATCTGATGCTGAGTAGTAAGCTCTCAAACTTAGGCTATAGATGAAATTTTGGTGGCTAGAGTTATCATTTTGATATGGATACCTGTGATGAGGTTGAGACAACAACTATATGTGTTTTGAATTTGTGTTGAGACACCAACTTTATGTGTTTTGAATTTGGTGATGCATGAAATGTTTGATATTTAATATCATACCTGATTTGATTTGAATGTGTGTTGAGACAGCAACTATTTGTGCATTTTCTTGGATGGTTTGAATGTATGGGCTGATAAAAAAATATGGGCTGAAAAAAATATGGGCTGCAATCATAAAAAAATGGTACCCATCGGGCCAGAGAAAAAAATAGCCCAATTACTGTTTCAGCCCAAATAATTTATGACGTTTTTTAAATCTGCCGCGTCAGCGTGACATCAACATTTTATGACGTTTCTAAATCTGTCACGTCATCTGCGACGTAAGCATTTGTAACATCCTGATTTTCAGAGCCTTTTTGAAGCTTTTAAAATAAAATTCACCATTTGGATTTTTCTGAAATTGATTAAAGCTTAAAAGGAATTTTTAGAATTTATTTAGATTTAATATGATTAAATTAAACATTAACATTTGCCAAAAATATTTTATTTGAGTTCCTGGTGTCTTAAGGATTTTATTGGTATTTTTCTGGATTTTTATGGATTTATTTGCTATTTTCTAGAGCTCAAAAAGCATTTTTGTGAATTTCTAGAAAAAGAAAAAGAAAAGAAATCCTAAAAACCAGGCCGGCCGGTCCAGCCCGGCTCGGTCCAGCCGGCCGCCGGCCCAGCGCGCCCCGCCCCAGCCACGCGTCGCGCATCCGCGCTCGGCCGCACCCGCCTCCCTCCGCCCGATGGACGACGCGTGTCTCCATCTCGGCCGCCCGCTCGCGCTCGCGCGCATCACCGCCGCTCGCCCGCCCCAAGCCACTGACAGGTGGGGCCCACCTGTCAGAGACCGAATCCGGCCGGGACTCGGCGTCCGTGCCACGTCAGCCCTCGCCGCCCGGGTATTTATTGCGCGCCGCCGCCTCGGTTCGCGTGCCTCACCCACGCCGCCGCCGTGCGCCGCAGCCGCCTTCGCCGTCGCCTCCGCCGTGCGTCGCCGCCGTCCGTCGCCTGTGCCGTAGCCTGCGCCGTCGTCTTCGCCGCCGTCGCCGTCGTCGTCGTCGCCAGTGAGCCTCGCCGCCGTCGCCGCCGTTCCCTGCCTCTCGGTCGCCGCCGGCCAGAACCGCCGCCGCCGTCCCGAGCCCCGCTGGCCAGAACCGCCGCCGCCGCCGCGCCTCGCTGCCTCGGCCGCGCCCCGCGTCGCCTCGATCCCCGCGCACCGCGCCGCCGGTGGAGCCGCGCCCCGCGACCCTTCGCCTCCCCGTGGACGCCGTCCACCGTGCACCCCGCCGCCGCCATGTGGGACCCGCCCGTCAGCCCGAGCCGTAGACCCGTGAGCCGATCTGGGCCGACGGCCAGGATGCGTCCACGTGGCCGCGCCGCAGCCGTCCGATCGCCCCGCCGCCGCGCTCCGAGCCGCCACGCCAGCCAGCCAGTTAGCCAGCCACGTCAGCCCTAGGCCGACGTGTCATGCCACGTCATCGCCACGTGGGTGCCACGTCAGCAACCGAGCCCGTCCCAGTGCCACGTCAGCTTGCCACGTCAGCTGCCACGTCGGCCGCCATGTCAGCCGCCACGCCAGCCCTACGCGCACACGTGTCAGCTCAGTCAGCTGCCACGTCAGCCTAGCCGCTTGCATCAGCAGCCCAGTCAGCCGCACTGTTCCGTGCGCCGGGTTCACCGTAGACCCATCTCACCGTGCGCCCGGTCCACAGCACAGTGCAATTTCTTAATTTCCCCGATTTTCCTTTAGATCCAATTTTCCAAGAGCCCGTTCTCCCTCGTCCTAGCTCCGATCGACCCGATTCTTTTTCCTAAATTCATCTAAAATTGAGCTCTACCTTTTGGTTCAGGTTTGAGAATTTTTGGAGTTCATTTGAATTTTATTTGAATTTATTTTCTCTCTTCGTTGTGTTTTCTCTCTCGTTAGTTTGCGCGTTCGAAGGAGCTGAAGCAAGAGTTGAAGATCAAGAATTCCTTACTGAGCAAGGTCAAGGCAAGTCGTGTCCTTTGATCATGTTGAACCCAGTTTGCAATCTATTATTTAATTATTTTGTTTTAATTATCTTGCATCGCTATTTTTATTCAAACCCTTGTATTGGTAGATATCATCCCAATTGTTTATTTCCCTCCTTGATATTTGGGAATACCATGATGCCATTGTCACCTTAGGTTGGGAATTATATTAGTGATGCTATGTTATTTGTCACATTGGGTTGGTACGATTAGAATGCTTAGCCTTGCTTATTTTGCGAAAGGGTTCATCATCACATGTGATTAATTAATTTGACTTAATGAGATATTGAATCGTGGTTGGTGCCACAGTGAATCGTGGTTGCTGCCACTGTTATAAAATTTGTGTCATGGCATTGGTGTGTCATTGGCGTGGTTATACAAAATTGGTTTTCACTCGGGCGAGTGATCGTGCAGTAAAGGGGGAAGTGTTGGAGCACTTCGGGGGATGTGGTAGTCTCGCCCGGAAACACTTAAGGACTTAACTTTGTGCGCCATTGATCTGAGTCTTACCGTACAACCACATGTCCAGTATGGGATGGACCTGGCTAATTAATTTGTGATGTTTCAATTTCGGTTCCGTCATTGGGATGATTGTGGTGTGGTCGTAGCCATGGATCCACAATGGCGCAAGAGGGGGCAATTATCGACTAGGTTGTAGCCTACTCGACGGCGAAACCTTAGCGAGGCGGAACTGGGTTGAAATTGAACATTGTAAAGGCCTTGTCGTGATCTCCTCGCCGCACACCTAAGGAAGTGTGTAACTCGCGTGGCAATCCGGGATGATCATGTCTTGTGGGTAAAGTTGTGCAACCTCTGCAGAGTGTAAAACTATTCGAATAGCCGCGTCCTCGGTCATGGACAATGCTCGGTGATTTCACACGAGGTATAGTTACTCTTGGAAAAGTTGTAGTTGGTCAGTGGATAGTTAATTCACTGCTGGTTTGGCTTATGGATGGGATATCCATGAGTGGTTGGGTTTAGCTTGTGGATGGGAGGTCCATAAGTAGTTTACTTCAATTCCTTTGATTAATTATTATTGTTTTATTTACAATTCGCCTTCAATCTATGTATGGTAATTTCAAATGCTGCTTTATGCAAATTAACCCTTTCAGCCCTCCATTGGTAAGCCTTGCATACTATATTGCATCATTTGTTACAAACGGCTTGCTGAGTACTCTATGTACTCACGGCTTCAAATATATTTGCTCAGTTGAGGAAGAAGGACCAGATCAGCAGGAGCTACTAGAAGGAGGATACTTCGACGACTACGCGTTCTAGGCTTCGCTCCCCACTCGATTGCCCGTGGGCATGTCGATTGGCCACTACGTTTTATTTTGGATTTCCGCTGCTAGCTTTTGTTAAGCCCCTAAGGCTATTGAGATTGTAAGCTTGACCATAAGGTCTCACTTTTGGATATTGATTAATAATTTGAGTTTCCCCTTATTTAATATCGAGATTGTGGTGATGTTTACCTCTATGTTTGACTGTGTGCACTAGCGTGATCCTGGACTAGTGCAGTATACACAGAGAGTCCGGATTTGCATATTCGGGTCTCGACAGAGATGGTATCAGAGCCAAATCGACTGTAGGACGAAGCCCTAGTTAGAGTGGTCGAATTAGAAAAGATTTCAAAATTTATTTTCTAAATCAAATCAACCAAATGATTGTCTAATGAATCTTGTTCTTACCTCATTCTTAGGTTCTTACTCTTTGCCTCCTCTGAAATATTGTTTTCGAAACTCAATTTGACTTCTTATCTCTATAATGTCCATAGATGTCTCGAGTGTCCCTCGACCAAAGTGAAAGTTGGCATGGAATTCTTCAAGCCGTGCTGTGAAGTTTGGCTCAAGGAAGCGCCCAATATGTCAAGAAAAGATTGAAGATTTCCGTGAAGATTAGGAGCCATTAGATTTGAACCCTGTTATAGTTTTTAGCATCGTATAGATTGTCTTGCTTCTTATTTGCCGTGGGGTGTGATGTGAGCTGCAGTTTTGCTTCTAGCATTATGATGCAGTCATGTCAAAATCTTTTTGTGGAGTTTGTTGCTTCTTTTGTTAGCCTTTTCGGCTAAGTGTCTGTTTAGTTTAGGCTGTCATTAGTTATCCCCCTTAGACGAGTTTACCGCTTACCTTTGCTTTTCCCTCTTACCTATTGAGCCTTGAAGAGTCAGTTCTCAGCAAGTGATCTTTCTTTCAGAGCAGAGCAGGTAATGGTCTGTCAGATCAAGGGAATTCAGTTGGAGGATGTGCCGAATGTCAGGGAGTACCCCGATGTGTTTCCAGATGATCTTCCAGGGATGCCACCAGAGCGAGAGGTTGAGTTTCTAATCGATTTGGTACCCGGTACCGCTCCGATTTCCAAAAGACCCTACCGGATGCCAGCAAATGAGTTAGCAGAACTCAAGAAGCAGATTCAGGAGCTTTTGGACAAAGGTTATGTCAGGCCCAGTTCGTCCCCGTGGGGAGCGCCAGTCTTGTTTGTGAAAAAGAAGGATGGAAGTCAGTGCATGTGCGTGGACTACCGAGCGCTTAATGAGGTCACCATCAAGAACAAGTACCCATTGCCCAGGATTGATGACTTGTTTGATCAGCTCAGGGGAGCAGGAGTTTTCTCCAAGATTGACTTGAGGTCAGGTTACCATCAGATGAGGATTCGACAGGAGGATATACCTAAGACCGCATTTTCGACTCGTTACGGTTTGTACGAGTTTACAGTGATGTCTTTTGGTTTGACCAATGCCCCAGCCTATTTTATGTACCTGATGAATAAGGTGTTCATGGAATATTTGGATAAGTTTGTCGTTGTGTTCATTGATGACATTCTGATCTACTCCAAGGATGAGAGAGAGCATGAGGAACATCTGAGGATGGTATTGCAGAAATTAAGGGACCATCAGTTGTATGCCAAGTTTAGCAAATGTGAGTTTTGGATGAAGGAAGTCGCCTTCCTAGGCCATGTGATGTCCGCAGAGGGAGTTGCTGTTGACCCCGGAAAGGTCAAGGATGTTGTGGATTGGAAGTCACCTTCTTCGGTGACTCAGGTCAGGAGTTTTCTGGGTATGGCTGGTTATTACCGTCGTTTCATTGAGGGATTTTCTAGTGTAGCCAAGCCACTTACCCAATTGCTCAAAAAGGAAAGGAAATATGTTTGGACGCCCGAGTGCGAGAAAAGCTTTCAGAAGTTGAAGGAGAGTTTGACCACAGCCCCAGTGCTAGTATTGCCAGATTTAAACAAGGATTTTGAGATTTATTGTGATGCCTCACGCAAGGGTTTGGGTTGTGTACTGATGCAGGAAAAGAGAGTGGTAGCGTATGCCTCGCGCCAGTTGAGACCGCATGAGGAGAATTACCCTACCCACGACTTAGAGCTAGCAGCTGTAGTGCATGCTTTGAAAAATTGGAGGCACTATCTCTTGGGTAATAGAAGTGAGGTTTATACGGATCACAAGAGTTTGAAGTACATCTTTACGCAGTCCGAGCTTAACCTCAGGCAGAGGAGGTGGTTGGAGTTGATAAAGGATTACGATGTTGGGATCCATTATCACCCAGGGAAGGCCAATGTGGTCGCAGATGCTCTGAGCAGGAAGGTTTATTGTAATTCAGTGATGGTCAAGGAGAGTCAGCCAGCTTTGCATGAGGAATTCCAAAGGCTCAGTTTGGAATTGGTCGAAGAAGGATTTTTGGCAGCAATGGAGTTGCAGCCCACTTTGGATGGTCAGATTCGTCAGGCTCAGACAGATGATGAGACATTTCAGCGTATCAGACAGAGTATGAGTGAAGGAAAAGAGTCAGGATTTTCAGAGGATGCCCAAGGAACCCTGTGGTTCAAGCAACGTTTGTGTGTGCCCAATAAGAAGGAGCTAAAGGATCTGTTGCTAAAAGAAGCTCATGAGTCGTTGTACTCGATACATCCAGGCAGTACCAAGATGTACCAGGACATTAAAGAAAAATATTGGTGGCCTAGCATGAAGCGTGAGATCGCTGAGTATGTGGCACTTTGTGATGTCTGTCAGAGAGTTAAGGCAGAGCATCAGAGGCCAGCAGGTTTGCTCCAGCCGCTGAAAATCCCTGAGTGGAAATGGGAAGAGATTGGTATGGACTTCATAGTCGGTCTGCCCAAGACCAAAGAGGGCTATGATTCGATTTGGGTCATCGTAGACCGATTGACCAAGGTTGCTCACTTCATTCCAGTGAAGACAACCTACACCGGTGACAGATTGGCAGAACTGTATATGTCGAGGATCGTCAGTTTGCATGGAGTGCCCAAGAAAATAGTGTCAGATTGAGGGTCCCAGTTCACTTCTCGGTTTTGGGGTAGTTTCCATGAGGCTATGGGAACGCATCTGAACTTCAGTACAGCATACCACCCTCAGACAGATGGTCAGACAGAGCGAGTCAATCAAATTCTTGAGGATATGTTGAGAGCATGTGTGCTAGATCATGGACCTAAGTAGGACAGCTGTTTGCCTTTCGCAGAGTTTTTCTACAACAATAGTTATCAGGCGAGTTTGCAGATGTCACCATTTGAAGCACTCTATGGCAGGAAATGCAGGACCCCTCTCAATTGGAAGGAGACAGGGGAAGGTCAGGTGTTCGGACCAGATTGTTTAAAAGAGGCTGAGGACAAGGTCCGTTTGATTCAGGAGAGGTTGAGAACTGCCCAGGCCAGGCAAAAGAGCTATGCAGATACCAGACGCCGAAAGCTGAGTTTTGAGCCAGATGATTTTGTGTATCTCAGGATCACACCATTCAAAGGTGTGAAGAGGTTTCAGCAAAAAGGGAAGCTTGCACCAAGGTATGTTGGTCCGTTCAGAATTCTGAAACGCAGGGGAGAGGTTGCTTACCAATTGGAGCTACCTGCGTCGTTCAGTGGGGTACATGATGTTTTCCATGTGTCCCAGCTGAAGAAGTGTTTGAGAGTGCCAGAGGAGGCTGCACAAGTTGAGGCAATTGATCTTCAGGAGGATCTGTCCTACAAAGAGCGTCCTGTCAAAATCTTGGATGTGTCAGAGAGGATCACCCGGAATAAAGTTGTTCGCTTTTGCAAAGTTCAGTGGAGCAACCACTCCGAGGAGGAAGCCACCTGGGAGCGTGAAGAGGATCTCAAGGCAGAGTTTCCGAACCTATTCTAGTAGTGAACCCGGATCTCGGGGTCGAGATCCCGTTTAAGGGGGTAAGGTTTGTAACATCCTGATTTTCAGAGCCTTTTTGAAGCTTTTAAAATAAAATTCACCATTTGGATTTTTCTGAAATTGATTAAAGCTTAAAAGGAATTTTCAGAATTTATTTAGATTTAATATGATTAAATTAAACATTAACATTTGCCAAAAATATTTTATTTGAGTTCCTGGTGTCTTAATGATTTTATTGGTATTTTTCTGGATTTTTCTGGATTTATTTGCTATTTTCTAGAGCTCAAAAAGCATTTTTGTGAATTTCTGGAAAAAGAAAAAGAAAAGAAATCCTAAAAACCAGGCCGGCCGGTCCAGCCCGGCTCGGTCCAGCCGGCCGCCGGCCCAGCGCGCCCCGCCCCAGCCACGCGTCGCGCATCCGCGTTCGGCCGCACCCGCCTCCCTCCGCCCGATGGACGACGCGTGTCTCCATCTCGGCCGCCCGCTCGCGCTCGCGCGCATCACCGCCGCTCGCCCGCCCCATGCCACTGACAGGTGGGGCCCACCTGTCAGAGACCGAATCCGACCGGGACTCGGCGTCCGTGCCACGTCAGCCCTCGCCGCCCGGGTATTTATTGCGCGCCGCTGCCTCGGTTCGCGTGCCTCGCCCGCGCCGCCGCCGTCTCTGCCGTCGCCTCCGCCGTGCGTCGCCGCCGTCTCCGCCGTCGCCTCCGCCGTGCGCCGTCGCCTCCGCCGCCTGTGCCGTAGCCTGCGCCGTCGCCTCCGTCGCCTATGCCGTAGCCCGCGCCGTCGTCTTCGCCGCCGTCGCCGTCGTCGCCAGTGAGCCTCGCCGCCGTCGCCGCCGTTCCCTGCCTCTCGGTCGCCGCCGGCCAGAACCGCCGCCGCCGTCCCGAGCCCCGCTGGCCAGAACCGCCGCCGCCGCGCCTCGCTGCCTCGGCCGCGCCCCGCGTCGCCTCGGTCCCCACGCACCGCGCCGCCGGTGGAGCCGCGCCCCGCGACCCTTCGCCTCCCCGTGGACGTCGTCCACCGTGCACCCCGCCGCCGCCATGTGGGACCCGCCCGTCAGCCCGAGCCGTAGACCCGTGAGCCGATCTGGGCCGACGGCCCGGATGCGTCCACGTGGCCGCGCCGCAGCCGTCCGATCGCCCTGCCGCCGCGCACCGAGCCGCCACGCCAGCCAGCCAGTCAGCCAGCCACGTCAGCCCTAGGCCGACGTGTCATGCCACGTCATCGCCACGTGGGTGCCACGTCAGCAACCGAGCCCGTCCCAGTGCCACGTCAGCTTGCCACGTCAGCTGCCACGTCGGCCGCCATGTCAGCCGCCACGCCAGCCCTACGCGCACACGTGTCAGCTCAGTCAGCTGCCACGTCAGCCTAGCCGCTTGCGTCAGCAGCCCAGTCAGCCGCACTGTTCCGTGCGCCGGGTTCACCGTAGACCCATCTCACCGTGCGCCCGGTCCACAGCACAGTGCAATTTCTTAATTTCCCCGATTTTCCTTTAGATCCAATTTTCCAAGAGCCCGTTCTCCCTCGTCCTAGCTCCGATCGACCCGATTCTTTTTCCTAAATTCATCTAAAATTGAGCTCTACCTTTTGGTTCAGGTTTGAGAATTTTTGGAGTTCATTTGAATTTTATTTGAATTTATTTTGTCTCTTCGTTGTGTTTTCTCTCTCGTTAGATTGCGCGTTCGAAGGAGCTGAAGCAAGAGTTGAAGATCAAGAATTCCTTACTGAGCAAGGCCAAGGCAAGTCGTGTCCTTTGATCATGTTGAACCCAGTTTGCAATCTATTATTTAATTATTTTGTTTTAATTATCTTGCATCGCTATTTTTATTCAAACCCTTGTATTGGTAGATATCATCCCAATTGATTATTTCCCTCCTTGATATTTTGGAATACCATGATGCCATTGTCACCTTAGGTTGGGAATTATATTAGTGATGCTATGTTATTTGTCACATTGGGTTGGTACGATTAGAATGCTTAGCCTTACTTATTTTGCGAAAGGGTTCATCATCACATGTGATTAATTAATTTGACTTAATGAGATATTGAATCGTGGTTGGTGCCACAGTGAATCGTGGTTGCTGCCACTGTTATAAAATTTGTGCCATGGCATTGGTGTGTCATTGGCGTGGTTATACAAAATTGGTTTTCACTCGGGCGAGTGATCGTGCAGTAAAGGGGGAAGTGTTGGAGCACTTCGGGGGATGTGGTAGTCTCGCCCGGAAACACTTAAGGACTTAACTTTGTGCGCCATTGATCTGAGTCTTACCGTACAACCACATGTCCAGTATGGGATGGACCTGGCTAATTAATTTGTGATGTTTCAATTTCGGTTCCGTCATTGGGATGATTGTGGTGTGGTCGTAGCCATGGATCCACAATGGCGCAAGAGGGGGCAATTATCGACTAGGTTGTAGCCTACTCGACGGCGAAACCTTAGCGAGGCGGAACTGGGTTGAAATTGAACATTGTAAAGGCCTTGTCGTGATCTCCTCGCCGCACACCTAAGGAAGTGTGTAACTCGCGTGGCAATCCGGGATGATCATGTCTTGTGGGTAAAGTTGTGCAACCTCTGCAGAGTGTAAAACTATTCGAATAGCCGCGTCATCGGTCATGGACAATGCTCGGTGATTTCACACGAGGTATAGTTACTCTTGGAAAAGTTGTAGTTGGTCAGTGGATAGTTAATTCACTGCTGGTTTGGCTTATGGATGGGATATCCATGAGTGGTTGGGTTTAGCTTGTGGATGGGAGGTCCATAAGTAGTTTACTTCAATTCCTTTGATTAATTATTATTGTTTTATTTACAATTCGCCTTCAATCTATGTATGGTAATTTCAAATGCTGCTTTATGCAAATTAACCCTTTCAGCCCTCCATTGGTAAGCCTTGCATACTATATTGCATCATTTGTTACAAACGGCTTGCTGAGTACTCTATGTACTCACGGCTTCAAATATATTTGCTCAGTTGAGGAAGAAGGACCAGATCAGCAGGAGCTACTAGAAGGAGGATACTTCGACGACTACGCGTTCTAGGCTTCGCTCCCCACTCGATTGCCCGTGGGCATGTCGATTGGCCACTACGTTTTATTTTGGATTTCCGCTGCTAGCTTTTGTTAAGCCCCTAAGGCTATTGAGATTGTAAGCTTGACCATAAGGTCTCACTTTTGGATATTGATTAATAATTTGAGTTTCCCCTTATTTAATATCGAGATTGTGGTGATGTTTACCTCTATGTTTGACTGTGTGCACTAGCGTGATCCTGGACTAGTGCAGTATACACAGAGAGTCCAGATTTGCATATTCGGGTCTCGACAGCATTTTTATGACGTTTTAAAATCTGCCACGTCAGCGCCACGTTAGCATTTTTTATGGCGTTTTTATATCTGCCACGTCAGCATTTTTATGACGTTTTTAAATCTGTCACGTCAGCGCCACGTCAACATTTTATGACGTTTTTTTATCCTACATGGCAGCTGCCTACGTGGCAAGGCCTAGGATTTTGTGACATAAAACAAATGTCATAAGTTATTGTGACATTAAAATGAATGTCATAATTTTTGTGACACGGGACAAACAAGCGTCATTAAACAAATTTGTGACGCTCATTTTTTGACATAACGATTTTCGTCACACAGATGTCATAAAAGGTGAATTATGACATAATTTTAGATATTATGACATAAATGATATGTCAAAAAATGACACTTCTCTTGTAGTGTCGAATCGCTAATTTTTATGGTGGCTTCTATCCTAATCTTCATAGCTCTGTCACTATTGAAGTAAAAGATTAGTGAATATTTGAGGAAAAATTTTAAGGTACTATTTACCCTCCTCTGATACCATCTTTGGTCCTACAGACTGAAAAAGAAACGGAGGGAGTATTACGTAACAGGGGATTAGCTACTGCACGCTTCTTATCAACGTGAAAAAGTATTTGTTAGCTGAAGGTCCCAATGCCATTGTTTTGCTATTGCTTAAGATAACGGACAAGACAGGGAAACCACGGAGGAGACTCAAGGTCATTTTCTTCTTATGATTATTTTCAGCATGTGGGAGAAGAACAGATGTTAAATCTTACTTATATACTTCCAACCATTAATACTTGGAGTGAACTTTACAAAGAAATAAAATATTTGCATCACAATTAATATACGGACATTTTCAACTAAAAGGAACGCATTGTACCTTCTTCTCGCACAATTATGCATATTTATCATGAATATTAGAACAATGTTAGTGCAAGAAATATGTATAAAATGAGCGCCAATAGGCTGGGAGAACGGTGTTTATTGTGATGCAAAATTATTATCAAAGATATGCTCAAATATCTTTATCATGAATATTTATCATATTCGTTAAACCCTAGGTAGTTAGATGATCTTTGAGTTGTGTACGTAAGGCAAAGTTAGATGTTAGATGTTCTCTGCGAATACGATAACCTTGAAATATTTTAGGTGAAAAGCTACAATTAACTCATATGATTGCGGTATTTATTTATTGCACGTACCTCTCGTGTTAACAAGCTTTTTTGGCACTGTCCCAGGGAACGACAACCGAACCGTAGGGAATCGATTTAGATTTTCATCTAACTCCATTATCATATATATCCTGTTTTGCTTTGCACTCTTATCCATGAAGCAGGAAGAAGGGATTGTGTGCTGTCTGTTACTAACTACGGGACACTGCCTCGACGATTCGAACCAAGATCTCACATGCAAGTCAGCATGAAGCCGATCGACAAAGCTCCGAGACGTCGGATGATGTGCACAGGTGATTGAGGCTGGCACCGGTCCTCGCTGGCCATGGTGGTGGACGGGTTCTCGCACTGCTCTTCGTCGCTCGATCGAAACCACCGCGGCAGCACGAGCTACTTGCCTAGCTTAGATTCATGTTGAATAAGGAGTTGATGAGCATATGGACAGCTGCCCACGTTGTTAAGTTTGTGAACTTGTAGTTTTCCAAAAAAAAAAATCATGTATGAAGTACTTATTTTTTTTTTGTGCGCCTGCAAAAATTGGTAAAAGTTCAGTCACACACGGGTACATCAAGATGCCATGTGATAAATATTGCTTAGTGCAGGATGCTCGAGGAGGGGCAGTTGGGCCTAGGATGGCAATTATGTCAATTTACTCGTATACCTGTGGATAAATGTTCTAATGGACCTGGGTATGGGATATTTTTTTACCTACGGGTATGGAAATGGGGGGAACACACTACCCGTCAGGTAAACGGGCACGGGTATGGGTAAGCTCCACTCGTACCCGCCCCGCCCGTTTACCCACGATATAGATTGACGGGTGGCGTAGCCATAGCAATATCTCTAATTGCTATTGATTGTTATAAATTTTTTTAATAGCTATTATATTTTCTAGCAACAGTTGCTGTTTATATGTACCTGTCATTAGTTCAACTCTCAGATGGTAACTCTCAGTTCGCAGATAAACGGGCATGCCCACGGGCGACGGGTATGGGCGAGATTCTTCACCCGTCGTCCTTCGCGGATATGCCTGTGGGTGTAAATCGGAGTCGCGGGTACGGGTATGGGCGAGCACTACCCATACCCGCCGCGCCCGATTGCCATCCCTAGGTGGGCCAGCTTTTGGAGGCGTGCGTGCGGCTAATGTGCGCGGGGGCTTAGCTCCAATGGCGCCCGACCGAAGCGGGCAAGGGTCCTGGCGAGCGGGCCCCACGTGTCAGTGGCAGCGGCGAAGGAAGGAGAGAGATGGTGTGTCAACAAATTACGCTTTCGTATGGAGAAAACGGGAAAAGGAAGGCAGCTTGCCGGGCGATGGGCTGATGGCGCGTGTGTCGCGGCTGGGCTGGAAGAGGTAACGGTCCGGGCAGAGGCTATTGTTACGGCCTGCGCACAGTTTCGATTTTTAAAACATTGCTGAATAGTTTTATTTCCGAAAATCAATTTTAGGCTTGGAAAAATAGCAAAGAAATTTCAAAAATTCTTGAAATTTTGGGAGATGCACTTTAGATTATTTAGGACTCAAATAAAAAATTTGCAGGTTTTTATCATGCTTTATTGCTTTCAAAAAAAAATCATTTTTAGTTGTTGAAATTAGGGAAAACAATTATTAAATGCTCATTTTTTAAATTCACAAAAATGCAGAAATGAGGTTTAAACATAATTTAAATTAAATTTTAAAAATTTGGGATATTATAATGTTGGTGCATAAAGTATGCAAAAAGTGAGCACACCACCATCAAATACGGGGGGAATGGAGAGGCCAGCAGGTGCTTTTTGTCGAGCAGGCAGTGAGTGGAGGCGATGACACTCACCTCAGCAATTGCGACCTAGTGAGCCCGCAGGGAGGATGGTCATGGCACGAACGACCGAGGAAGAAGAAGAAGACACTGACCGCAACATAAGGAAAGGAGCCAGGCGGGGGAGGAGCTACCAGGGTGGTGCGTCCGCCATGGCCCCGTACATCTTTAGCTGTGTGATCGTGTCGACTGTGGTACGTTTTAAAGTGAACATGGGTCCGGGTAGTGGACCTTGCCCAAAATTCAACGAAATTCATCGAAAATCAGATTTCTCGACCCACTCAGAGAAAAGCCCAACTCGGGCAAAAAATTCGGCCTTTTTTGAAAGTTTTCAACCCAACCGAGCCTCTTTATTGTCAAGCCAACTAAGCGGCTCACAGCCCAACCTAATGGAGGCCTCTATGCTTAATGACATGACCTAGCCCATGCTTCCAACCCAGCCCGAGGGCAGCACAGAGCACACATTTCCCCCATGACCTAGCCATCTCTACCAACCGAGCTCGCTCGGAATGGAGCTTCCCTGTCCCTCCACTCCCTGTTCCCTCCCTGTCCCTTCAATCTGAACCGTTGACAGCTGATCCAACGGCTAAGTTTTTATATTTTCATCATTTGCCTATTTTCATCTCAAATTTAAAAATAAAAATATGTTAATCCATAATAAATAATACAAAATACAAAAAAATAAATTATTATTTTTTGTATTTTTTATTATTTATTATGGATTAACATATTTTTATTTTTAAATTTGAGATGAAAATGGACTAATGGTGAAAATATAAAAACCTAGCCGTTGGATCAGCTATCAACGGCTCAGATTGAGGGGACAGGGAGGGAACAGGGAGCAGGGGGACAGGGAAGCGCCGTTCCAGGAACAGGGAAGCCTTATTCGCTGATCTAGCCATGTAGGCTGCTAACTCCATAAATCACTGTAGTGGGCTGGCACCTTGAAACTGGTGTGCCGCACAGACACTCATGGCAAATAGAAGGGAGCCACGGAAACATTCAGAAATGTTAGCGGAGATGGCAGAGTGTAGGCCTGTCGGGTCCCTCAGCTGTGTCATATATGTCATTCACTGATGTTTTGCATTGTTGATCAGTTAGATTTGACAATTACCTGACTACAGGAAGTCAGGAACCTTTAAAACTAAAATTTCTTGTGAGAGGTTCTCCCTTTGTTATTGTCTAATTATATTCCAATTCTATGTTTTCATCATTTACGCTCCACCTCTCCACGGAGCTTATGATAAACTATCTCACAGGAGTTACAATTGCTTCTCCCGGTGGCGGCTGGCGACGGTGGCGGTCGAAACTTTAGTCTAATCTAGATTCTGATATCATGTAAGTTGAAATGCTTGCTTATGTATTTTATAGTTTAAAGAGGCTTATATAGTACAGACTTAATACGTATAACTCTAAACCTTAGATAATAAGAAAAGACATTAATACCCTAAACAAGGTTTGCCTTCGAAGGACAAGGACCAACAGCTGCAAGACTAGATCCACCAAGGGAGAAAGTGGCTTCGAGCTAACCCAACCTCATGCGGAAGGCTTATGTCAAATTTTGATTGTAAACTTGAATACGGAGAGGTGACTGGCCGGTAACCACCCGGTAACCGGTTGAGGCAGCATTCGCACGTACTTCTCATTTTTGTCTCCTTCTAACCTCGCCCTTTTACCAGCACTGGGTGTGGAGTTTTGTCTGAGAAGTGGAAGAGATAAGAGGATGAATTTGTTGCTGGAAATCTCTCTCTCTCTCTCTCTCTCTCTCTCTCTGAACATACTGAATGCAGTTCATTGCAACTAGATCTTCAGATTTTGCATGTACCCGGTGGACAATGTGCTTGGTTAAAGCATGAGTTAGTCAACTCTATATACGTAGATCGCAAAGGGACAATGGTAACTTTAACACTTACATGGCGGCAGCTGAGCTGCGTTCTCTGGGCGAACCAAGAAAGGTAATAGCCGGCACCTATGGTTCAGAATAAGCGTCTACCTGTGCTACCTATACAGCTCGTAGTATTGCTCTCTTTGTTCCTCCGTGTCCTTACCGAAAATCTATCCAACTCGCGCGATCTCACCCCAAAATCTCAACGTCTTCATGCTTTTTTGTCGATCAACCGGCGATGACGCGATCTGACGGGCGCAACATCTTCTGTTCATGCAGTCAACGACTTATGGGTCAGTTGGCCCCACACCTCCCTCCATGCTCCGCATCTATATATAACGGTTGGTTGAAAACATGACAGAGAGATGAGTATAAATAAAATTTGCCATAGCTAACATCAACAACTTCGGATTACGAGACAATCAAATGTCTGTCATATTCAGGTAACCATACAACCATACACTTCTGTTTCCAAATGGAAACTGAAATGAACCACTGGAATAACTGGCCCATGTTCCCCTCAATCTCTTCTCAGCCATTCACAAGCTAACATGTGTGGTCCATGTTCCCTCTAATTTCACAGCCATTCACCTCTTGGCCATTGCCTAAGGATTGAAGGTCATCACCTCTTGGTCAATGCTTAGGGATGGAAGGTCAGGTATCACCGCCTCTTGGTCACGTATCTGCTGAACATATGCTCTCTGCAATACATAAATAAGCTCTTGCGGTCTTGCCCCTTCAACTGAGATTGTTCAGCTTGACTTCATTGCAGGTTGCACAGTATTTAGGCATGTCCAATGATTTCAACAGACCACAACCTGTGAAGTCCAGTGTGTGGAGCCTTTGGAGCTTGCTCATCGAATCCGGTAGCTCAAGGTGAATATGTGAAATGTTCAAGTACTTTAACCTAAACAAGTCACCAATAGATTCTGGCAACTGCTGAATCCTAGAGCAACTTGCTAAGTTTAAAGACCTAAGAAAAGAGAGCTCGCCAAAAGATTCTGGTAGCTGCTTGAGTCTGGAGCATCCTGACAAGTTTAGATCTCCTAAACAACGTAAGTTACCAAATGGATCAGGCAACTGTTCAAGCTTGGTACAACTTGATAGATCCAACAACCGAAGTTCATGAAGTTCACAAAGAGATACAGGTAACTTGCCAATTTCAGAACAGCATGACAAGTTAAGGTGCTCTAGCCTCTTGAGATCACCAAGGGTTGGGGGCAAGTTTTGAAGTTTATCACATCCATGTAGATTGAAATATTTTAGATTCTCAAAAGTTCCAACAAAAGAGGGTAGCACCTCGATGAGAGTTTTTGAGAGATCTAAAAACTCAATGTTCTGCAAGCAACTCATTTCATTAGGCAATGCTCTTATTCTGAAGCCTGAAATGTTGAGGTATCTCAAATGCTTCAACTGACCAATAGAAGCAGGTAATTCTTCAAAGGGACATCCGCTAAGATTCAAGAGGCGTGAGTATCTTAGTACTGAGAACGTATCCGCAACGTATCCGGCCCCGCTGGGCATCTCCAGCCGAGGGTTCTCCAGCTCGGTGATGTGCGTGCAGCCACGGTGCCGTAGGAGGGCGCACACCAAGCACGACGCCACATAGGCGCAATGGTCGCCAAAGTTCGTGGTAGCGCCGCCCGCCATGTCGGCGGCGCCATGGACCCAGCGAAGGACCCGCAGCAACTCCTCCGGGCCAAAGCCGTGGTCCGGCACTTTAGCCACAAGTCCTTGCAGATGGGCTTCCAGCGCCTGCATAGTATCCCACGCAATCACGGAAGCCTCGCCGAGCGTTCGGTTGCGCTCCGCTAGAGTCAGGGCAAGTTCGCTCTTCTCCTTCTCTAGCAAGGCAACTTGTCGCAGAAGCCCGTCTCGTTCCGCCGTGCACGCCGCCACGGCCGACTCCAGCGCTGACGCGGCAAGTCCCTCGGCGTGCTCCTTCGCCTCGGCACACTCCGCTTCTAGCTGGTGAATGCGGGCATCTCGGGCGATGCGGATCCCCGCGGCTTCGCGTAGCCCTCCCTCGGCGGCCCGAAGCCTCTCCTCCAGCGCCCCGAGTGCGCGAGCATGGGCTGCCTGTAAGGCTTGCCCCAGCACAAGTGTCTGCAGAACCGGCAAGAGATTTAGCAAGCTCAGCGGGGCCAGGCCCCGTTGTGTAAGCAGACACTTACCCGCACACCGGACACTTCAAAGGCGTCCCCAAGACGTTCGGCCTCGTATGACGGCAGCGCCCCCTGGCCGACGGTGCCAGCCGCGTCCTCTACGATCCCACGCCACACCCTTAGCGTCTCCGGCGAAGGCACGAAGTCCGCCGGGTTCGGACGCGCGGAGGATGTACCGCTGGTGCTGGGCCTCCCGTGTCCCGCCGGAGACTCCTCCGGAATAAGCAAGGCTACGCGAAGGGCTACAGATGAGAGCGCCGTAGGGCAAGAGCGTCAAAAGGCCAACTGCGTCGCCTTACCTTCGGTGGCAGGAGGGCTTTGAAGGCCCGCTTCCCTAATTCCAGGTGGGGTAGCGGTAAGCGTTGCCTCATCAGCAACGGACGCCCCGGTGTCTCGGGCCGGTGTTGACTGCTCTCGCGCCGGGGACGAGGCAGCACGAGGAGCAGTGGGGGAACGCGCCGGAGGAACCCCCGCGCGCGTCCTCGACTCCCACAAGCTCCTGATCCTCGTTAGCACGGTGAACCCCCTCGATGTCCGGTGGAGCTCTGGCCGCAGACACGGCCGCTTCGCCGGAATGACTGGCAACGGCTCCATCTCGTGGGCCGCGCCGAAAGAGGTCACCGAGGCCACGGCGATTGTAGGTGAAGGCCTCACAGGGGCAGCCCCCGCGGCAAGTACCTCGCTCCCAACGACAGTCGTCGGTGAGAGCCCGGCTTTGTGCGCCCCCGCGGAGGGCGTCTTCGACACCGCGGTGGTCTCCGACGCCATGATGGCCGCAGTCGGAGGCTGCGTCTCCGGCGCCATGGTGGCCACAACCGGAGCCCGCGTCTCCAGCGCAATGACGGCCTCGAATGGAGGCTGCGTCTTGGACGTCGTGACAGCTGGAGATTGCATCTCCGGCCCTGCGGGGGCCGGGTCCGAAGGCTCCACCTCGCCACCGGCCGGCGCAGGAACCGGGCCAAGGGTCGCCGTGGACGGCAAAGCTTCCCCTTCCCGGCTGACCGTGGTAGTTCCGACATCCGGCGCGGACCCTTCGCCCCCGGTGTCCGCGCCATCCACGCCTGAGTCGGCGTACTTCGCCGAATCCGACCCCGCGTCCGCCGCGCTGTCGGGGGCACTGGTAGCGGTGGTGGCGGCAACCATGCCAAGCACGGTGGCTGCGCCGCCGCGGGCCCTCTTGCGCGAGGGAGCCCTCGGTTTCTTGGCACCGTCGTCTTGACGCTGCGGAGTCGGGCGGTCCGGTGCGACAAGGCCCAGGGCCTCGCATACGCGATTAATCCGCCCCAGCCCCGCCGCCGCGGTTGCCGACGCACGCTGCTCGTGCTCCCTCTCGGTGTACGGCCCGAGGAACACGCACGCAAGCCGCTCGACGTCCTCCAGGCCAATTTCTAAGTCAAAGCAAAAGGAAAACGGGCGGTGAATACGTAGCGCACTCCGCGCGAACAGAAGGGGAGAGGCGGTCGGCACTCACGAGGGTCGGATGGCGCCGGCAGTACGCAGACCGACGGCTCAACGTTGTCATCTCGACGCCTCTCAGCGGCGAGGCGCCAACCGCTCGCAAGTGGTGCCACGCCATACATCACGAACTCCTCGGCAAGGTCGCGTATGTTGAAGCGGGCAGCCAAGCCTACGAACCGTCGGGCCCTCCGCCGGTCTTCGTCGTCCAGGGTCCGGCCCGGCGAGGTCTTGAACGCGATCGGCCCGCCCGTGCACTCGAGGCCGCTCCCGCTCTCCACACGGTGGTAGAACCACCGCTTCACCCAATGAGCTTCCCACTTCCCGCGCGTGGAGTTCGCAGGAAAAACCCTGGCACAGGACGACCGAAGAACGAAGCTGACACTGCCGAAGTTCGACAGGGTCCCATCCTTCCGATCCTTGCGCTGGAACCGCGCCTCGTGCAGATAGGCGAACAAAGAAGAGCTGGGCATGCATGCTCCCGAGCGCAAAGCCCAGCTGTATACGGCGAGCCGAGCCACAGCATTCGGCGTCAGCTGCGCCAGCTCCAGCCCAAAGGTCCGCAATACGTCGCCCACAATCGCCGCCGCCGGGAAGCGGAGCCCTGCGTCCAAGAAGGCGACGAATACGATCGCTTCCGAGTGATCGGGATGCGGTTCCGTCTCGTCAACGGAGGGCACCCGCACCGCCCGACGGTCGGATAGCTTCCCCTCGCGCAGCAACCCTTGGATGGTCTTCTCGGTCACAAGCGAGGGGCCCAGCTCGTTCGAAAACGAGCCCTCCTTCTCCGTCGCCAGCCACCATTTCTCCGCCGCCGTCGAATCGCGCTCGCCGAGCGAGTATTTCACCTCCAGCCGTGAAGACCGCCGGCGAACGCCCACACCGCTCGCCGCGAGGCCGCGATCGTCGCCGGATGCCATCGCTTATCGCAAAAGGGAGTATGTGGTCGCAGGAAAAGGGGGTCAAGGGCGATGCAGGTGAGAAGAGAGGCGTACAAACGTGGCGGCGCTGTTACGGAGGGTACTTTAAGCCACCTCGCCCCTAGGGCTGCCGCTGAGACGTCGCGACGCTCCGCGTGCCGGGCCCAGACCCAGTGGAACAGAGGTCCGTCCGGCACGATTCCCCATAATCGAAGGCGAGGCGTCGTGGCGGTACGCACTGCACGCAACCGCACGACTATGGAACATCGATGCAAGCAGACGTGGTCACGCAACCCCTGGCGTACCACGGCACCCCAATTGTAAGCTGCCGCGTGCACCACCCACGGGGGGGGGCGCAGTACGGCGTGACAACCCGCCTTTTGACAGGCCAAGCATCCGGACGGCGCGTGCGCGCCTCTACTTCGACTTGGGCGCCAGCTCCGCTGCCACCCGTTCGAGGGGTAGGGGACGGAGCGCGCGCGCCTCTGCTTCGACTTAGGCGCCAGCTCCGCTGCCACCCGTTCGGAGGGTGAGGGACGGAGCGCGCGCGCCTCTACTTCGACTGGGGCGCCAGCTCTGCTGCCACCCGTTCAGAGGGTGAGGGACGGAGCGCGCGCGCGCCTCTAGACAAAGGACGGAGCGTGCGCGGCGCCAGCGGATGCCTGTAGAACACGGAACAACGCAGACGATCGTACACTCGAGAACTCAAAGGGTGATTTGCGACAAGTCCGGACATGTTCCTGTAGACAGATATGTTCCACCACACTGCCATATGCTCATCTGCACGCCGGAGCGTGTGGAGGACTTCATATCTGTCTACGAGAACAGATCAGGCCTTGCCGGTTCCGCAGCACGCATCCTACGCGGGGAGGACCGTGTCTGCACTCAATCTGGGGCAGACCCCCCGAGTAGGGCGTCTATTGTTCATCTGCGCCCGCTGACATCAGCGTCAAGCAACGCAGTCATCAAACGCAGATGAACAAAAGTTGACCTATTCGTGAGATGTTAGCTGTGTGCAGGAACAAGATGCGTAGCCGGGGGCGACCAGGGAGCAGCCCGCCACTCCCAACGTATTTATACCCAGCCTCACCCGGCGAGGAGTTGCCACGCAGGCAAAAAGGCGAGCGGCGGCACGCCAACCGATGGCAGCGCAACCAATGCGTCCCAGCCGGTTCAAAGACACGCAACTGTCGGACGCGTCAGCTCCCATCCCACGACGCGCCAGTCGCAAGTCGCCACGTGCCCCACCCATCAGAGGGCAGACTGCACGGCGCGACAGTCTGCCCCCTGACAGGCCAGGCGTCGGCATGATTCTAGCCGCCATTAAAAGCGCACTACCAGGCTGCAAAGTCGCAACAGCTTCAAAGCACAGCATCATCGGTGCCGAGCCCCAATTTCGGTGCAAGCACGGAGCGAAGCGCGCGCGCCTCTACTTCGGCTGGGGCGCCAGCTCCGCTGCCACCCGTTCGAGGGGTAGGGGACGGAGCGCGCGCGCCTCTACTTTGGATGGGGCGCCAGCTCCGCTGCCACCCGTTCGAAGGGTAGGGGACGGAGCGCGCGCGCCTCTACTTCGACTTGGGCGCCAGCTCCGCTGCCACCCGTTCGAAGGGTAGGGGACGGAGCGCGCGCGCGCCTCTACTTCGGCTGGGGCGCCAGCTCCGCTGCCACCCGTTCGAAGGGTAGGGGATGGAGCGTGCGCGCCTCTACTTCGACTTGGGCGCCAGCTCCGCTGCCACCCGTTCGAAGGGTAGGGGACGGAGCGCGCGCGCCTCTACTTCGACTTGGGCACCAGCTCCGCTGCCACCCGTTCGAAGGGTAGGGGACGGAGCGCGCGCGTCTCTACTTCGACTTGGGCGCCAGCTCCGCTGCCACCCGTTCGAAGGGTAGGAGACGGAGCGTGCGCGCCTCTACTTCGGCTTGGGCGCCAGCTCCGCTGCCACCCATTCGAAGGGTCTCTACTTCAGCTCACCAGTTTAGGCCCCGCAAGATCAGAAGTTCAGAGGCTCCTGTTGTAGGGGTGGCCCCCACCTAAACCCAGCAGGCCTGTTAGGAGGATATTAGGACTAAGATAGAACATGTGTAAAGACTTAGATACCCCTGATGAGGGTGTACTCATGTGAGGACATAATTGTAAAAGCATACCCCCATGAATATATATGCGGGAGGTCTATGGGGGGAGAGGCAGAACACTCCTCACTCTCCACTACCATCTCTCTCTGTTTGGTCTGTAACCACAACAGAAGGAATTCATTAAGTGGCATCAACAGTGGAAACCAAAATGGAAATAAATGTTCTTTAAATTTCTAATGATGGAATGGCCAGTGCAATGAAACCAGGCATAAAAAAGCTTTAGTGATACTTTGGTATTTTCAGCTACTTAGCTCAACCATTGGCAGCAACCAGAAATTCAGAATAATTAAACACTAGCATGGTTCCAGTGGAAGTGCTTACAAGAACAAATTATCAGCCCCACAAGTTAATACAGAAAATAAAGGACAAGCTGCTGATAGCATTAGTGCATTAGACTATCCCACTATCAATCTATCACTAGGTATAAAACACAAAGGCCATGACAAAATTTCTGTAGTAATAACATGCGCCATCTATAACAATTGGTAATAGTAATTGTAGTGAAACACGGGTTTCTACAAACTTAACGATGTAGAAGGTACTTGCTAGATAATACATATATTGCATACAACCTTAGTGATAATACAAATAGCAACTTCATTATTAGACAAGTTAACTTAAATAGCTACTTAAAAAGTAAAGACAGCCTAACAGCAACCAGAATATTTTTTTCAAAAATGAAGAAGATGAAAATAGGGACCAGTTTCAGTGCACAACAACAATGTAACGCCATAGAAGTTTCCTATTCAATTTAGACTGACAAAACTTTGATAATATGTACTAATAATAACAACTTTTGCTTTAAAAAAGAATAATAGCAACAACCTTTGTGTCCCGGAGAGGTGCTAAACCATGGGAAAATTTTTTGAACTACTGAGCTGCCATGGCCGGTATTTGTAGGGGCACCAACCTGTACATATTCCACAAGTCAAATGAGAGGGAAGTCTATGACAGGGTGCGAATTCCGTTTCAATCTGTTGAACATGATCAACATCATGAATATCTGGAAGCAAGTCCAGTACAGCTAGGTGAGACGACGGGAAAAATTTATTGCACTGGAAACATTGAAGAAATTACTAAAAAATAAACACATTGTTTAGTTACCTGAGTAGTCAATTCAGGTGAAATGATTCTTTCCAGTGAACTGTCAGTTGTAATTTCATTTGCAGCATAGCTGCTGGACGGTTCTTCATTGCCCTTTATCTCCAGGGGACCAAGAGAGGTTAGCACTTGACCATCCTCTCCCACACATGAATCAAGTGCTGCTTTCTCAAGGGTTCTCAAGGATCTAAGCCATTGCAAAAAATTGGATGGTATGCTGCACCCAGTTATCTCTATTTGCACCGGTGATGAAGAAGATGATGGTCCAATGGGTTCCCCACATGATAGAATATTGTTACTATCTTTTATTTCATATTTCAAACATTTTGGAAAAGATGGTTTGAACATGAGCTTGCAGCAAGATAGCACAGATAACTCTTCAAGAGCAGGGAACATGAACTGCTCCTCACTGTTGGTAGACAACAGTATACACAGCTCTTCTAAGTTTAATAAAGTTTCTAATTTGAGTTGTGTTAATTTCTTCAAGGGTTGTGGCCCCCCAGAAAGACCCATCTCGAGATTTGTGAGGTTAGGCACATCTTTTATATGCAAATAGCGCAAATTTTGAAGCTCACAAAGTGGAGGGAGATTTTTGCAGTTCTCTAGGTGGAACAGATGAAGAGTGACAAGGTTCGGGAGCGAAGTTGTCATGTTGCTCATCATCCATGTAGGAAACACATAGCCTGCATATCCAACTAGCTCAAAATGCTCTAAATTCTGGTTTGGTTGGAGCTTTTCCAGCACTTCTTCTGCGCCCACATCTTCAGCTACATCACCTGCAGCTGACTGAGAAGTAGGTATCCAGTCAAGCTTAAGGAAACAAATTTCCTGTCGATTTCGCACATTCGCTCTCTCTGCAATACCTAAGCCCCTGGACCCTCCTGTGAGATTTGGAATAACAAGCTCATCAGTTGTTATGTGCCAGTGTTCATCAATGGAAACAGAGCACCGGATCTGTTGAGGTAGAGAGGCCACTATTATTGGATCGTTTGTCAACACAAATTTGAGTCCTTTCATTTTACCTATGATATCTGGCAATATCTGAGGTACACCAGATGATGGATGTATTAGAACACAACCAGTGAGGTCCAACATGTGCAGTTTCTGAAGCCTCTCAAATGACACAGGTATGGCAAGGTTGGTTTGTGACAGGTTCAGATATTCTAGGTTGAATAAGTAACCAAGAGATTGCAGATAATCAATGGTATAGAGGCACTGTGAGAGATTCAAAAACTTCAGTTTAGTTAAGTTCACAAAGCAGTTAGGCTGAGGCTGCAGCTTTCGACATCGCTGTAGGTTCAGATACTCCAAATTGGTTGTTAATATCTCAGTACTTATTTGAAGTAACTCACAGCCAGCTAGATCCAAAATTCTAAGGTACTGAATGTTTCCAAAGGAAGGAGGGAGATTCTGAAGTCTGCAACATCTCCGAAGTATAAGAACTTCCAACCTCTTGAGATTAGTGAGAGATCCTGGCAACTGCCAAAGCTCATAGCAACTCGATAAGTTCAGGAACCTAAGAAAATAAAGGTTACCAAAAGATTCTGGTAGCTGCTTGAGGCTGAAGCAACCAGACAGATTTAGATCCTCTAGGTTCCTTAAATTACCAAATAAAGGAGATAACTGTTGAAGCTCAGTGCACCTTGATAAATCCAAAAAACGAAGGTCATGAAGATTGCACAGAGAGTTAGGTAGTTCACGGACGTCATAACAACATGACAGCCTGAGATGCTCTAGCCTTTGAAGATGACCAAGGGTTGGAGGCAAGTTTTGAAGTTTGTCACAACCTTGCAGGTTCAAATATTGTAGATTCGGAAAAGTACCAATGAAAGAGGGTAATTCGTTGAGGGGAGTTTTTGATAGATCCAAAGCCTTAAGGTTTGTCAAACTACTCATTGAGGAAGGTAGTGTTTGAATCTTTAAGTCAGAAACATCAAAGTATCTCAGATGCTTCAAATGACCAACAGAGGCAGGTAATTCTCCAATGCAACATCCACTAAGATTCAAAACACGCAAGTGCTTCAGTAATTCAAATGCTTCTCTATGAAGCTTTATATCCACAGAGTTCCGGAGATGCAACGCCCTTGCCCTGGTGAGCACTGAACTGCAAAATGTTGATTGCCCTCTGTAATAGGTCAACAGTGCATATTGAAAAGTGAGCCTTTTTGCAATGCCGCCCTGCATTTCTCTATCATCCAAAATTATAATATCATTGTAAGCAACATGTCTTGCAAAATCGTGGACAATGTTATGCATGTAGAATGTTGTAGGAGTTGTTCTGTTATCCATTCCATTAACCTGAAAATAAATAAAACATAAATCAGATAAATTTCTCGAACATGACCCTTTGTTTGAAATTGGACTAATTTACCAAATGATTTCTATGGAATAACCTAAATATAACACAAAACATGACCCAAGTTCAACCAAGAAAACTTGGAAAAGACAACAAAAAAGATGAGTCGCAGTGTTTCAAATGTCATCTAATTTTTCAAGTCCTTGGCTGGCAGCAAGTTTTGGGTGAGTACTCAGGAGATGGGTGATTAGCAGATAATATATCAAGCATTATACAGAAAATATTTTTCTGAATATTTTAATTGGCAAGTTTTGGATAGGGATGTGCCCAGAAATATTGCACTACTAGTTGACAATCTGTTGAGCCTCAAATACCATATGCTTATGCGGCACGCTACATTTTTGGGATTACCAACCTGTAATGTCACTACTACAGAAAGCCTAATAGTAGACGCCAAATCACAGACGGTTTTGTGAAACCGTCTGTGATGTACACTATTACAGACGGTTGTAATTTGGAGCCCGTCTGTGGTATTTGTGGCGGGAAAAAGGAGTATCACAGACGGTCGGTCTGTATTAAGAACCGTCTGTGATAAGCTGGTTATCACAGACGGTTTTTAATTAAAAACCGTCTGTGATAATGGCACTAGTCATTTATTGCGCTGCTCAGACCGCATCTGTCTTCATTTCGATCCAGATCTAGCCACTGCTGCGCACTTTTTCACTCAGGAGGAAGCTAGACGATTTCAGGCCAGTTAATTTGGTGGGAAGAGGCAGAGATTGAGCTTTGAAGATTCATACTTTCCTGGTTGCTCTAGATATGGTTAGTAATGAAATTTATTTTTTCTTTAATTGCATTACAATTTAGGTGTAAGTAATCCATGAGTGTTATTGAAGATGGTTAATTTGCAAAATTGTTGGTTATATAATAGTTGTTGTGTTTATAATATGAATTGAGCTAGCAAATTAAGCATCAATATAATACATGTGACCGGTATATATGTAGTAATAATTAGTTAATTTAATTTTTAATACTAAGTTATTATATATGTACGTAACGTAGGACCGAAGCTGGATGTATGCCGCGAGCCATGTGAGTGAAGAGTACATTAATGGCGTGTCTGCTTTTACAAGAGCTGCCGAGGAGGATATGTTGAATAAGGGGGTAGAATATATGTACTGTCCATGCACTGACTGCGATAATTTAAAGATGTTTAAGAACCGAGGGCAAATTGAAGCGCACTTGATTCGGAGGGGTTTCAAAAAGGGTTATACGTGTTGGACCAGTCATGGCGAAGTGAATGATCAAATGCCGTCGGATGACATCGCCGGTGAAGTGAATGATATGCCGCCGGATGACATCGCCGGTGAAGTGAATGACATGCCGCAGGCTGATGTCGATTGTGGTTCGGATTCGGATAGGTTGCACGATGATAATCTGGATCAGATGCTTCGCGATGTAGAAGAGAACTATGATGAGAGAGAGTATGTTAAATTCTGAGGCTTGATGGAGGACTCGGAGAAACCTTTGTACACGTGCTGCAAGTACACGAGGTTGTTAGCCGTGCTTGAACTCTTGAAATTGAAGGCAAGCAACGGTTGGTCCGACAAGAGTTTCACGGCGCTGCTAGGTCTTTTAGCGGACATGCTTCCCAAGGGAAATGAGTTGCCTAAAACCACGTATAAAGCCAAGAAGATTTTTTGTCCGTTGGGAATGGAAGTAGAAAAAATACATGCATGTCCGAACGACTGTATCCTCTACCGTAAAGAGTATGCAAACATGCATGTATGTCCGGTGTGCAACGCACCCCGATACAAACGTAACAATCAATCAGATGATGGCGAGGGAACAGATGCGAAGAAAGGACCTCCTGCTAAGGTGACATGGTATTTTCCTATAATTCCCCGTTTGAAAAGGTTTTTTGTAAATCCAAAGGAGGCAAAACTGCTGCGTTGGCACTCGGAGGAGCGCAAGAATGATGGAATGCTAAGACACCTTGCTGATTCCGCGCAGTGGAGAAACATCGATAGGATTTTTGCAGAGTTCGGTGCAGAACCAAGGAATATAAGGTTTGGACTGAGTACAGATGGAATGAATCCTTTCAGTAGCATGAGCAGCCGACATAGCACATGGCTCGTGACTCTCTGCATCTATAACCTTTCTCCTTGGTTGTGTATGAAGCGAAAGTACATTTTGCTGTCGATACTTATCCAAGGGCCAAAACAACTTGGGAATGATATCGATGTGTTCCTAGCACCGTTGGTGAAAGATCTAAAAGTACTGTGGAACGAAGGGGTACAGGTATAGGATGCATACAAACGAGAGATTTCACTCTGCGCTCCTTATTGTTCTGCACCATAAATGATTATCATGCCCTTGGTAACCTATCGGGCCATAGTACAAAAGGTGTCAAAGCTTGTACTCACTGTTTAGATGGTACCGAGAGTGTGTGGTTGAGACACTCATGCGAAACCGTCCACATGCGTCACCGCCGGTTCCTTCGGAGGGCTCACCCATACCGCAAGATGAAGAAACAATTTGACGGAGAGAAGAAAGACGGTTCAGCTCCAAGGCATTTAAGGGGACACGAGGTTTATGATATGGTTAAGGATTTAGATGTTGTCCTCGGAAAGGGACGTAAATTGAGGGCTCATGAGAAGAACACCTAGAAGAAGAGATCAATATTTTGGGACTTACCTTATTGGGAGTACCTAGATGTTCGACACTGCATCGACGTCATGCACGTAGAAAAGAATGTGTGTGACAGCTTGATTGGTCTCTTGCTGAACATTCGTGATAAAACAAAGTACGGCGTCAACGCACGGCTTGACTTGGATGATATGGACATTAGGCCTGAGTTAGCACCGACATGCACTGATAATGGACGAATGTACCTTCCCCCTGCGTGTTACACTCTGTCCAAGGCTGAGAAAACAAAACTGTGCCAGTGCTTGCATGGTGTCAAAGTTTCGTCTGGTTACTCCGGCAACGTGAAGAAACTTGTTTCGATGCAAGATTTGAAGTTAAATGGCATGAAGTCTCATGATTGTCATGTGCTGATGACACAGATGCTCCCTATTACTGTAACATCCCAAAATTTGATTTCATGAAAAATTTAATTTCAAATTAATTATTTTAAAGTATTTGAGTTTTATTTGGATTTCCCCTGAATTTCTGTTTTTGAAAAGCTAGATTTTTAAAGTATTTTAAGAAAAACCTAAAATTATTATTAAATAAAAAGATATTTTGAATTTCTATAAAAATCCTAATTCAAATTAATTATTTGGAGTTATTTGGCTTTTATTTGGTTTCCTGGATTTTCTGGAGTTTAAAACCTATTTTTGAAAATAAAAAGTATTTCAATTATGAAAATTAAATACCAACTTTAGTTGGGAGTATTTTTATTAAGTCCAAAACTTATCCAGAAACTTCTGTGAATTTTTCTGGAATTTTTGGAATTTATTTCATATTTTTCTGAGCTTTATTGAATTTTCTGGGCCTTTCTGAAAATCTGAAATTAAAATCAAAAATAAAAATCCCTCCCCTCCCCTCTGGCCACCACGTGGACGGCCAGATTGCCGCCCACGTCGCCGCCCGATCCCGCCTTCCCCTCCCCTTTGGGCGCCACGCGTACAGCCCACGCTGCGCCATCTCCCTCCTCCACCCAATCTCCACCGTCCGCCTTCCACCGCGCCTCCCCCACTCCGGCCCACCTGTCGGCGCCCTCTTCTCCCCCTTCTCTCTCTGCCAGCCGAGTCCCGCCCGAGCCCCGCTCCTCTCTCTCCTCACACCGGCCCACCTGTCGGCGCCTCCCCTCCGCCTCCGTCTCTCTGCCCACGGGCCCCGCCCGTCAGCGCCTCCTCCCTCTCCCACTGCCGCCCGGGCCCGCCTGTCGGATCCATCTCCCCCGCGCGGTCTCCTTCTTCCTCCGCACGCCGCCTCCATCTTCCCCGCAACCGCCGCCCCTCGCCCGCCGGGATTTCCTTCCTTTTCCGCCGCCCGTGCGACCCGCGCCCCTTCCTTTTCTTCCTCCCCCGATTTCCTTCCTTCCGCGGCCGCCCCTTTCCTTTCTTTTCCCCTCCGCAATCGCCGCCGCCTCGCGCCATCAACGGCGAGGGATCCCCGGCGCCTGCCCCCTCCCCGACCCCTATAAAAAGCCCCCTCGGCCTCCTCTCTCACCGCACCTCCTCCCTCCGCACCCCTTCTCCCTTCCCGAGCTCTCCCTCGCCCCCGCGCCGTGCGCACCCTTCTCCGCCGCCGCATTTGGCTCCGACGAGGAATCGCCGCCTGCTCGGGCAACGCCTCGCCTCACCGACCCCACCGCCGCCTTCGTCGCGTCCGTGCGCACCTCGGCCGCCCCTCGGTCGTGACCCACACCCGCCGGAGCTCCATCGCCGTCGCAACCCGAGCGCCGCCGCCGCTCCGCGCTCGCCGCCGGTCACTTCCAGCCGCCCCCGGTAATCACTGCCCCCACCACCGCACTCCCCGTCGCCCCCTCTCTCTCCTCGGCCCCTCGCCGTCGGCAGCCGCGCTGCCGTTCGCCGGCGAGCACGCCGGGCCCGAGCGCCGCTCCACCGGCCTGGCCACGTCACCGCTGGCGCTGACGTGGGCGCCGCGTGTCCGCCTGGTGGCCGCCACCTCGGCCCGTCCAGCCCCGTCAGCGCGCACGCGTGCCGCCGTGCCACCTCAGCACATCCCCGGGTCCGCGGGCCTGGTCCATGGACCAGGGGCCCACCTGTCAGTGGGGTTTACCCCATGCTGACGCCAGCATGACGTAATAAACCCATTTTTCAGTTGAAAAATAAATCACCTGAAAATTAAATCCCTGCTGACGCAATAATCCAGAATTTCCTTTAGAAAAATAATTCCAGAAAATCCCTTTTTCCATTTTCTGTGAATTTAATCTTCCCGGAGCCCGTTCTTCTTCGTTTTAACTCCGTTTGAGCCCATTCAAATTTCTAAATTCATCAAAAATTCCAAACTATCCATTTCTTCCATCATTTCAAATATTTGAAATTTATTTAAATATTTCAAATATTTAAATTTCAAATTCCAATGCCCAGTTTAATTTCAAAGCCTCAGTTCCATTCCAAATTTTCTGTGCGCTTTCAAAATTCAAATTCCAATCTTGCCAAATCTCCATAAAATCCATTCTAATTTTTCTTGCTCCAAATATTGTCTCAGTAATTTTGTTTCCCAACCGATCTTCCAGATATTCGTTCTCCCTCGTATGAACCCCAAATCCGCTGAATCTTTCTCCTAAATTCGTCTAAAATCATGATCTATCCAACTATGGCCTCTATTTGAGTTTTTGAGTTTATTTGATTTGATTTGTATTTATTTGCTTTGTTGCCTCGTCTTTTCTCGCGTAGATTCCAACGTTGTCAACGAACCCTCTTCACAGCAGCAAGAAGACCCAGAAACCCTGCAAGAAGGCAAGTCTCCTTTGATCATTTTGAGCCTATGCTTTTGAAATGTTTTTAAAATATTTTAAATTATGTGCATTGCTATTTACATAAAAGTCAATAGTTCAAATCTTTAGGAATTAGTTATTCCAACTTTGTTATGCCCTCATTTGACATTGATTGCCATGTACCTTGTCACCCTAGAACTTCCTTTGTCTCAATAATGAGATTACTATTAATCTTTGTGAATATTAGAATGGTAGAATAATGCTTAGTCATGCTATCTAATGTCCTTAGAAACTCTTGAAAATGGGAAATTGTGATTTATTATTAAATCCTTGTGTTTGAAAGTGAAGTGGCAATTGGAGTTGTCACTGTGGTTTTAAAATAAAATAAAAATGTGAAAGTTGGTTTAGATTAGGGTGGATGGCTGTTTGGGTTGGTGCAGTAAGCACGAGAACTTGTTAAGTGTATGTTCCACCCTAGTCAATTAAGGACCGACGCTTGTGTTTGTCCAAACTGAGCATTAACCGTACAACCACAAGTCTATATGGGTACGACCTAGCTGACTAACTTATGATAGTCTAGTTTAGGTGCCACCAGTGGAAAGTGGATGCCAGGGATGGACTGGTTATTCACAGTGAGGGACAGGGATTTACTGTACTCATATGGCGCAAGAGGGGGCTTCAGATTGGGCGGATTTAACCCTTCTGCGGTGAAACCTCAGCGGGTGGTGTCTAGCTAGATTAGAGTAAGGTAAAGGCTTTGTGGTATTTTATCTGGGTCTCATGCCAAAGGAAGCGTGTTGACTTTTAGGATAATTTATCTCTTGTGGGTAAAGTTGTACAACCTCTGCAGAGTGTAAAACTATTCGAATAGCCGTGCCCACGGTCAAGGGCGGGCAAGGAATGCATTCACATGGTAGATTTCTGGTTTTGATTTTAAAATGAAAATTTTGTATTCCGAGGGTGGAGGGAACTCTCGGAAGGGAATCCTGGCGGATGGAGCCAGAGAGGGTGGATGGAACCCGCAATTTAAAACTTGACCAATGGTAATTGGTTAGCTAGTGTTGGTAGTTGGAACCTTCACTAGAAAGTTAATTCTGTTAAAACATTTACTTCATTAAATTGATGCCTTCAAAAATAATAAGTAGTAATTGAGATTTCAAATATTGCTTTGTGCAAAAGAACCATATGGCCTTCCTTTGTTAAGCCTTGCATCTATGCATTTTTCCCAAGACTTGCGGAGTACTTTATGTACTCACGCGTTGCTCTCAAAAATAAATCTCAGAAGAATACGAAGCTCAGGAGGCAGACTACGACTACTTCGCTGACGGATACGACGAAGGATTCCCGGAGCACTAGGTCGCGCTTCCCCAGTCAATTGCCTGTGGCGTATTGATGGGTCATCGCTGGATTTATCTTCTGCTTCCGCTGTGTTTTGTGTGTGTGTGAGGTCTTGAAACCTCAGTTGTAATAATAAGACCTTTCGGTCTGTACTCTCAATTATTGTAATAAATACGTTGTTGGTCATGAATCATTTCTGTTTAACTGTGTGCACTAGCTTTGATCTGGGACTAGTGCAGAAATACACAGAGGGTCCGGGTTTGGAAATCCGGGGGCCCGACAATTACAATTAGAAATATTTTGCTGATCAAAGTCCGAGAGACAATCATGAGGCTATGTTATTTATTTAACACAATTGCTCAGAAGGTCATCGATCCCGAAGGAATAGATACTCTGCAGGACGAGGTGGTGATGACTCTATGTCATCTTCAAATGTATTTCCCTCCTTTGTTTTTCGATATCATGGTCCATCTCATTGCTCACGTTGTGTGGGATATAAAAATGTGCGGGCCCGTATTCCTACGTAGTATGTACCCATTTGAGAGGTTCATGGGAATTCTCAAGTCCTACGTACGGAATCGATCTCGGCCGGAGGGCAGCATCGTCGAAGGTTATGCACGCAAAGAGGTCATTGAGTTTTGTGTCGATTATATGGCTCAGACTCAACCGATAGATGTGCCTCAATCTCGTCATGAAGGGAGGCTGAAGGGTATTGGAACTATCGGAAGGAAAGCAATCACTGCAGATATTGATACGTATACTCAAGCCCATTTCACGGTCTTGCAACACATGACTGTAGTGGCGCCTTATGTCGACCAGCACAAGGATGTGCTTCAGCAACAGAATCCGGAGCGGCCGGATGTTTGGATCATGAGGCAACACAACAGTCGGTTTAACCAATGGTTGAAGGAGCAAATCGCTAGGAGCTCGCCAAGTGAGATGCTGACATGGTTGGCAAAAGGGCCAACATTTACAGTTGTGACATGGCAAGGATATGACATAAATGGGTACACATTCTATACGCAGTCTCAGGATGTAAAGAGCACTAACCAGAACAACGGTGTCCGCATAGATGCGTTCAGTACCGATGGGTCGAGAAACTCATATTATGGGTTCATAGAAGAGATTTGGGAGCTCGACTACGTGCTTTTCAAGATCCCCTTATTTCACTGCCGTTGGGTGCATCTCCCACAGGTGAAGGTTGACAAGTACGGTGTCACTACCTGGACCTCCAACGTGTCGGGTACAAAGACGAACCATTCGTACTCGCCAACCAAGTTGTTCAAGTTTTCTATGTAACCGACCCGGCAAATAAGAAACGCCATGTAGTTTTTCATGGAAAAAGGAGGATTATTGGAGTAGAGAATATAGTGGACGAGGAAGAATACAATCAATTTGACGAGTTACCTCCTTTTGAAACAGGCATAAGGGTCGACGACGTCGAACAACGTGACGAAACTAGTTATGTACGCATTGATCATCATGAAGGGCTAATTTTTAAAGGAAATAAGCAAGTAGAATGAGAATGTGCGACATATATGTATATAACAATATGTATGTGTGTGATGTAAATTTACATTTATGTATACAACAATATGCATGTGTGTGATGTATTTCTGAATTTACATTTATGTATATGTGAAAATGTGTGAAGAAATACATTGTGTATATGTGAATTTGCATTTATGCTGGTTGGTGTTGTATATGAATGTAGCTGGTTAATTTGTGTTGTGTATATGAATGCGCAGCAGCTGGTTGGTGTTGTCTTAATTACTACAGTCGGGGGAGGCTTATCACAGACAGTTCTACGTTTAGAACCATCTGTGATAACCGTCTGTGATATTGATATCACAGACGGTTCTTACTTTAGAACCGTCTGTAATAAACCTCCTACATATACCCCCTGGCTAGGGTTTTCCGCGTATCCTGCAGTTACTAAATCTCGCCGCCTCCTCGCTCCTCCGTCGCCTCCCCCGAGCCCGTCGCCGCCTCCTCGAGCGCGTCGCCGCCTCCCCGAGCCCGTCGCCTCCCCCGAGCCCGTCGCCTCCCCGAGCGCGTCGCCGCCTCCCCGAGCGCGTCGCCGCCTCCTCGAGCCCGTCGCCGCCTCCCCGAGCCCGTTGCCTCCCCGAGCCGCCTCCCCCAAGCCCGTCGCCTCCCCCGAGCCGCCTCCCCCGAGCGCATCGCCGCCTCCCCGAGCCGCCTCCCCGAGCCCGTCGCCTCCCGTCGCCGCCTCCCCGGGCCCTCGCCAGCCACCTCCCTCGGGCCCGTCCACCGAGCCGTCGCCGCGCGTGAGACCCGGTCTTCGGCGAGCAGTCTTGTGCGTGAATATGTCATTTTTGTGCAATCTCTGTGGACTGTGCTAGCTTGTTGATTTTTCATATATTATCTGGCACTGGGAGACATACATTGCTTGTGGGATCGGTTGTTGGTCGATGATGATATAAATCATATACTGAGATTGGTTGAATTAGTCTTTGAGCTCTAATTACTGTCAACTCTGCTATCACAATTAAGTTTGTACTCTGGAAGACATTCTCTAGACATTGATATATTGTTCTTGTGCCATTCGGTTCTTGCTGTTTTCGTATTATAGCAAATCCATATACTGATCTGTTAGGAATTAATTTTGACAAGTTAAAGACTAATTCATTAAGTGAAAGTTAACTTGTATTTGGATGGATTTGCTTTATTAAATACTGCTGTCTGAATATATACATGCTGGATATATTGATCTTGAGATTGTAGAGTTTGTATCTAGAGCTCAAATGACTGAATTCATTATTTGGCATAACCAATCAAGGAAGAGTATATGATTTAGTAGCGGGACGGCCAAGATTAATCTTGTGCAACCCTACAATTTGAGAGCACAAATTAATCAATTAAAACTTGAGCTTGTTGGTAGTCTTAATTGATACGTGCCTTTTACATTGTCTTAATTGAATGTTATTGATTCTATTATTGATGCTTGTTGCTTGTTGCTTCATATAGCTACCATTATATATGTATATATGTAGGTATATATATGTATATGTATGTATGTCTGTATATACACATATATATGTATTGTAATCGCCTATATTGAGCGAAATAGATAGATATTGCACTTTCTTGTCTTATGGTATGGCACTTTCTTATCTTATTCTAATAAACCCACAAATTGAGCAAAATGTCATCCGCGCATTCTTCAACACCATCGCCAGAGGCGTCCGCTTCAAAATCAAGACGCCAAGGAAGAGGGCTATCGAAGAAGCCTGAGGGCCAATTTACCATCACACAGGTCGATGTATCTGGGGTCCCTCTCCTTCCTCGCAAAGCAGCAAGCACATGGAAGAGCATGATCGGAATCGTTGTACGAGAACGAATTGAGATCACATTCAATTCATGGAAGGACGTGCCTGTGACTCAGAAAATAGAGCTGTGGACAGAAATTTTGGCATCGTTCGAGATCCCAGAGGAACACCAAGACGCCGTGCAACGACAAGCCTTGCTAGGGGCGTGCAAAGCATGGAAGAACTTCAAGAGCAAGCTTGTCAAGGACTACGTGGAGAAAGACGAAACGCCCTTTCATAAATACCCATTCCTAGAACCACAATGGGAAGAGTTCAAGGCTTCGAAGACAACCGAAGATTTCAAAAGTACAAGTGCGGCGCACAAGGCCCTCCAGGCAAAAAACACACACTCCCATAGACTTGGCACAGCTGGGTATGAGGGTAAAATCCCGCAGTGGAGGAGCGAGGACGACCAGGCAGCCCTGCAGGACACCGCCGCGCCATTTGCCAATATCCCGGATGAGCGCGCTCGAAATTGGATTAAAGCAAGGTCATCCACAACGACATCGGGGACGTCTCCTTTCAAAACCCTACAGACCAGCAAGTGTCCGAGCGCCTGGTAAGATATCGATCGAACTACGTAGCTTGTAATTACTCCACAACTTCGTACGAAGTGAAATGACATGTTGTGCTCTTGCAGGAAGAGCTGAGTTTCGAAACTACCCTGGGATCATTCCAGAGAACAAGGGAGAATGATATGCTCTCCGCGGCCCTGAGAAACAAGGAGCACCCGGGCTGTACGAGAGGCCTTGGGCTTTACGTTCCTTGGAAACATGGTTTCCAAGATGACTCCGACATGTATCGGCGCAGGAAGAGAAACAAAGCCGAGCGTGACGCACGGCTACGAGAAGAGATCAAGGCATCTCTTAGAGAGGAGCTAATGGGTGAGCTAGCTCATGTAGTTAGAGATGAGGTGCGGAAACATACAGAAAGTCAGCAGGCCGCCACCACCGCTCCTGTGCTAGCTAGCCCGCACAACCGTCCAAGTAGTTGCGTGTCCAATCCGACGCAAACCGATGCCAGATTTTCTGTGGACGACATCCTGGTAATAATTATTATCTCTCGAATGCTTGCTCCATTGATAGGCCTATTCGACTAGCTAATTCTGTATCGTTATGTAGGAGCCTACGAAGTGCAGGCTCCAAGTGAGATATGCATCCGTTCCCTTGCACGCTGCTTGGGGCCAGGCATATCCGTCTGGTATCGGGGCCATGCTGCACGGTCAAGCTTTAGCGCCAGGCTTCGCAAAAGTTAATGTGGATGGTGTGCATGTCAATTTTGAGGTCGTCCCGCTACCGAAGCCCCCCAACGACGAGATCGTGACTTTAGGGCAGGCCATTGGAACATTCATCCAGTGGCCCAAAAGCGACATCTCCCTGGAGGCTTCTTCACCGGTGGCAGGACCAGAAGGGCAGTGCGAACCAAAGCAACATGCACTGGTGTCATCTCCACAAGGGCAGTGCGAAGCAGAGCTACCTGCACCGGTGCTATCTCCACGGGTGCTATTCTCGCCAAAGCAACTTGCACCGTCTGTACCATTATAGTCGACTACCATAAAGTCGACCTACAGTCGAGGCAGTGGCCATAGCAATTCAAAGACGAAGGATGATGACGATATCCCGTACCTACCATTGGCCCGCAAATTCGTGCTAGGCGAGCCGATGATATTCCCGGAAGAGCACCTCTTAACCCTAGGACTTGGTTGCCAAAGATTTCACGCTTGGTATATGGAATAGTCCAATAGGCCAGAGGCAGAACGGCGCTCAGGTATCACTGTCAAATTCAAGCCGGAATATTTCGTGCACGAAGCTCAGGAATGTGTCTTCGCGGTGACCTTTGACGATATATTTGGTCTTTTCACGCTCAACGCTCTCGACGCCTCACTCGTTCGATGCTGACGCTGTAAGTCTGTACAATCACAGTTTCTGTTCACGTAATACCGATATATGTCACAATTTGTTGCTTTTCTGTGTATATATATAGATTCATGCTGACCGAAGCTAGATCATCAAAATCACCAATTGGTTTCCTGGACCCACGCTTAGTCGCCATTGATACCATCAACAAGGATGCATCCTTCGTCGAGAACTATATTACAAAAGCACTGCTGGCTCACCGCGATAAGGAATTTGTTCTTATGCCATACAATGAGCACTTCCATTGGATTTTAATTGTAATTATACCAAAATGGAACAAGGCTATATACCTTGATTCTCTAAGTAAGAACAAATCCAAGTACACAGCTATCGCCCAAATACTCGATAGGTAAGTACATTGTACATTGTACTCTTTCTTTCCTTCCGAATGACTAATCTAACTTTTTCAAATAACGAAGGTCGTTCGTCACATACGTTCAACAAACACGTGGCTCGACGACAGGGGCCAAGCCCTTGAAACATGATCGCAATTTTTGGGTATTCGCTAGCTACACATTAATTAATCATATACAACACTTAGTAGTAATGCCACTTGATTTAACACATTCTATTTTTTGCAGTGCCACCAGCAGCAGCCGGGCAACAGTGGCGGATCTAGGATTTCAATCATAGGGGTACGGACCAAAACGATATAGTTCATCGACATTGACATAATTCGATCACTAAATGATGATAAAATAGTTGCGATTATATATAGATGGAAGTATGGAACAAGTTACATGTTTCCATTACAAGTTTCCAACTAAATCTTATAAATTATAGTATGATAGAAACTAAAGCTTCACACGCCGTTCCGCCATGGCTTGAAAGCGTTTAATGATATCTTCATCGCTTACACGTTGGAAAAAGTCACGCTCAATAAATGTGACCAAACAATCATTTAAGTATTGATCAGCCATCTTATTCCGAAGCTTGGTCTTCACATAATTCATTGCTGAAAATACTCTCTCAACACTTGCAGTAGCCACAGGAAGGATGAGGATCAATTTCATCAACAAATAAACAAGTTTAAAGCGATCGTGCTTCTTTGTCTCAACAAGTTTGATAGAGAGCTCATTAAGATTCTTCACTTGTCGAAACCTTGTGTCGTTACGCACATCAACAATAAACATATTAAGTTGCGAAGAAAGTTGTACCAAATCTGTACTTGTAAAATCTTGAGGATAAAACTTTGCAAGTTTAATAAGTTTTTCTTTGTCATAAGAAGCAAATGAATTCACTGGATTTAAAGCAGCCATGCAAACAAGATATTAAAGGGTATATATACTTGGTATTTTTCCAGAAATTTTGGGGTACAGCTGTACCCCCATGCACCTATTGTGCATCCGCCCCTGCCGGGCAATACGTGTGGATACTACGTGTGCCACCATATGAGACTACTCCTCGATTCCACCAAGATCACCAATTTTAAGGTTTGTCAATCTTCCCACATTTATCTCATACATGTCAGGTTTTATATGTGCGCGCGTTGATATTCCTATCGACAGGCTGTGCCCATCTCTACATCTGCATTGAAACAGTCGGACTTTGCAAAAATTCGAGGAGAGTTCGTTTGGTTTTTTGGGACTAAAGTCATAAGATCAGATGGAGAGTTCCACTGCGCAGAATGATTTTTTCTTGTAATTCTAAGTGCAAATGCAGTGTAGATCTTTTGTAATTGTGTATTTGTTAATGGATATTTTTTTCAATTCAATTAATTGATTTGTGAAATGGATGTTTTATGTTTGTGAAATGAAGTGCGTTGTCAATTGGATGTTTTATGTATGTGAAATGAATTGAGATGTGAAATGTATCTGAAATGAAATGAGATGTGTGAATTGTATATGTTTTATGTCTGTGATTATCTGCTTGTTTCAGAGGGCATGGCTAGCATTTCCTGAGGCTAGCCAATAAACAGAAATATATTTATATTTAGGAGAAAGGAATATCACAGACAGTTTTTAAGTAAAAACCGTCTGTGATATGTATCACAGACGGTTCGAAAACCGTCTGTGATAACCTTCGATTATCACTAACCCATAAATTGAGACGGTTCAGAAAACAGTTTGTGATGATGTTTCTGAACCGTCTGTAATGTGGTTTTCTGTAGTAGTGTGTGCAGCGCCAATGGACATGGCACTGCAGTGGTATTGTTCGCAGTACTGTTCGCGTGGTTACTATTCATCAAGATTAGTTTCCTTTGTTACAAGATCCAATCTATTAGGAGCCCCCTCATAAATAAGGTGGCATTTTCACCTTTTTCATTAAACAAGAAGGAATTAAAAGTGTTCCCAAGTCTATACCTCGCTCTTCTTCCTTGCATCCTTCCCCTTCAAGCCATCGTCTTGCCTCTTTCCTCATGGTATTTACCAATGATATAAGGATCATTACTACCAATGTCTTGTAGCATTTGGCTAGTCCACACTAGTTTATAGTAGCTTCTACTTCTTTGTTTTACTTAGTCCCCGAGCGTTGGATCACTATGTGTCGCATTGATTTTTCAAAAATCAATTCCTAAATAAAATAAGTTTACATGAGATTTTGCTTATAGCTACGAATTAGGCTACATATCATGGTTGTAACGGCGTCATTAGCAAGGCGCCAAGACGCCAAGGCGAGGGCACAGCGAGGCGTTGGACGCTCTGGCAGGGCGTCGGCAAGGCCACACGCTGGACGCTACGAGGGAGCCAGTGGGAGAACTCGGAGGAAGGGTAAGCTTGCCATGGCGGAAGGAGGCAGAGGCAGATCTCTGGTGTTCGAGAAGCATGGGGAAGATGACGACGTCAGCGGCGGCGCAATGGTACGGGAGGAGAGAACCCTAGGGCTTTTGTAACGCTCCGTCATGGGCTTTATGGGCCTTTAAGTAGGCCCAACCAAGACGAGTCCATAACCCGACTCGAAAGAGCCATATAAACCCCCTTCGCCCACCCGCCTCCTCCCCTCCACTCCTCGTGAAAACCCTAACGCCGCCACTCTCCAACCCTCCCGAAGGTGGCGGCGCTGTCCTTACCCTTCTTCTTTCCTCCTCGTCACCCGCTTGAGCGCAAAAGATGGCGTAAGTTTCTCCCACCGAATTCTTGGCCCTGGTCTTTTCTTGGATCTTGATTGGCTAAAGGTGCGAGGGGCCGGTTCGGGTAGCAGAGCGGCAAAGTCGAGCGACCAAGTAGCAAAGTCGAGCAGCCAAGGTGCGGCGAACCTCCATGGCATCCTCCCTTCACCGCCGCGACGCCTAAGTGACGCCGTAACATCCATGCTACATATACAAAATATCCCGAAACATAGTAGACACAAAAAATAGAAAAAGTTTTATCAAACCCCCAACAAGTCAAAAGGGTTTTAAAACATCACACGTACTTTGTGCTTAACACCTCCACACAAGTATTGTTTGCTTTCAAATATACTCCTGACATTAAATTTTGACTAGAAACATAAAAAAGTTGAAAAATAGTCATTGACGCATCGGCTTACACAACAATGATTGTTGCTTTATAATTTGCTTCTGCCCACATTTGTATCTACATCTCTTCACATTTCACCCCTTTTCTTCTGTCCATATTTGCCGCTATATCTCTATCTACAACTCTTCACATTGGATATTTTTTTCATGAATGAGACAAGTGATATACAATAACAAAGCCTTTTGCCCCAAATAAGTTGAGCTAAGCTAGGAACGAAACATCCTTAAAGTTAAAGAAACGAGAGCTTGTAATAAAACCTACAAGGCAAAACCCTAAGCTATAGACCTAGTGTCTCTTATTTCAAGATATCTGGTTACAAACGTTTCATTCTTAAACATGGCAACTTACATAAATTTAAATCTAAATGTTATAATGGTAATTTTCATGGATATCCTACTCATTCTTATGGCTTTCGTGTGTTTAATTTGGATACCAACGGAATCATTGAAACTTGTGAAGTCACCTTTGATGAGGCTAGTCTTTGTACTGACCTAATAGTACAGGTACACGTTGATCAGGAGAGTATCTTTGTTGACGATGACTCTAACATAGAGGATAAGAATTTAATCCCTCATCTAATCACTTCTGAGTTAGTTGGAGAGTCTACTTCTACTACTCTAGTTTCAGTAGAGCAACTACCTCCCACCTTCACTGGCACAAGGGCAAGCTAAACAGGACCTAACACATATTGCATTGATAGGTGATATGCATAGTGTACAGACTACCATGCGCTTAATCACCCTCATTATTACGATTGACATTGCTCTACCTACAAAAATCATTAGCTTAAACACCCACGAAACGCTTCTAGCTCGTGAAGAACTAAGTGCACAAGATTTTGCTTTTTAACACACATTTACACATGCACAAGTTTGCTATTTCACATTGAAACATAGGAGTAACAAAAACATAAAATGCTATCAAGTTTATCATGTAAGTGATTCAACATTAAGGCCCCATCTGGAACATGGGAATTTTCACAAATTCTTGAGGACATAAATTGTTTCCTATGAAATTCCTGCGCTCTTCCAAACAGGCCCGAAAAGCTATGGAAATTATGCATATTCACATCATTTCTAATACAAACTTGGTTTCTACATATGAACGGAGTTAAGTAACATGATTTCCTCATAGTTACATCTTACATGTTACAAAGGCCTCTTGATCATCCCCCATCACGTTTTATTTTTCAAAACTTTTGCACATGGTAGGTAATTATGAGCTGATCAATGCATGAGAAATCTGTTGCTATGTGCAGTTAGTCCTATGTCCTGTTCCGACGTACATTAGTGTCTGTAAACATGTACTTCACAGAAGATAGACAAGACTCAGCTTAACAATTTTTTAATAACTTACCGAGGGTATCCCTTCAACTTGAAGGAAGGATATTGATAGAAGTTCCTGAATGTACATCTCTCCGTGCACATAAGAAGGTAAAGTCCCATGCTTCGACCCAAGCATGTCAAGTGCAATCCACTGTTGAATGAGTTTCTCCTTAGCTATTCTAGATCCTCTAGGGAAGATTGACAAGTATGCAAAGCATGATTTTAACGCCGAGGGCATATTGTAATACGTTTCACTGAATGATGCAAGTACTTCAACCCCAGTAGAGATGATTTTCTCTAATTCCCATATATCCTTATCCCTTGCCCATAACCAGACATCCTCATCCTTGTTACGCACCATTGAACCAAGAGAATATGCTACCATCGGTATGCCTTCACACCTTTTCACAATTTGCTTCCCCATTTCAGTGAGGCGTGTGCTTCCATCTCCATTATCAAATGCTCTTTGAGAAAATATTGTCCAGCAGTCACCTTCAGATAAAGGACCCAACTTGTATGGTCGAATAGTGTGCATTAGCTCTGCAGATATTTCACTGGAAGTGGTCATGATGATCTTGGAGCACTTCTTCGTACCCCTCAACATTTCCTTCAATTCATCTAACTGTTTTGTATCTGTGCTAACCAAGCCATCCAAGACTATCAGACAGATTTTGTCATGAAGTACTTCTCGAAGACGATTCTTTACAAACTGAAAGTTGTTTTGAAATTGATCATTCATGGTAGCCTCCGAAATACTTTCTGTTTGACTAGCTTGTGAGATTATATCATTAGCAATTTTATTAAGCTCCAACTTCGTATCCAAATGGACCCAGACGCGTAGATCAAAGTTCCATCCTTCTCCATGGTCATTAAAAATTGATCTTGCTAGAGCTGTTTTCCCTAACCCTGAAAGGCCAACTATGGGAATGATGGATAATTTGTCTGCATCATTTTGCAAGAGCAGACCTTTTATAATTGCTTTGTCATTATCCCTTCCAATGACTTCAGTTCCATCAAACGATTTTTGCTCATTAGATTGCTTAAGATCGGATAGACCGTGCTGCATTAAACTGAATACGACAGAATCCTTTGTTGATTGATCTAACTTTCTTCTGATTGTCTTCATTCTTTGTGTTCTACTAATATGCAAGAAAAATGGACTTGACGAGCAGAATGATGTTGCCTGCAAGTTTTACTTTGAAATTATCACTCGACGACATTATTTTACATTAACTATTTGAATTGCCTGTGCGATTGTGCGGCTACACATATCATAATACATATGTTTATATTTGGAAATACAGTTGTATTTGTTATACAACTCTAATACTATGAATCAAAGTTTAGTTATATTAATTATAAATCTGTAACGGTTGTAATATCCATATATACCTAATTAATCTACAACATTATATTCTAAACCTAACAACATAAACGTGTAGATTTTTCTTTTTTTTCCTTTTGATTAATGGGAGATTTTCTACAGTTTTTCTAGGATTAGTGAGGGATTTTCTAGCCTCGGACTGAGGAAGATACCTTTAATCCCACTGGTTGTTTATATTTATTATATAAATTTCACAGAATTGCTAAAATTATGGCATCTAAGGATAATATACAGCAATATTGCAGTAGCTCTAAGTAAATAATGCATAGTCATAGAATAAAAGGATGTAATTCAAAAGAAATAAGGCATCAATATATAGACAGTTAGTTTTTAAACTGGAGACATACGGCTAGAGCAAGCGTAACACTGGAATAACCTAAGTTTTTCGTTTTTAGACAAAGGATGAAATAACCTAATGATGCATTGTCAACTCAAAATTAGCATAGAAGTTCTAGTAATTTGCACTGGCAGTTATACAAAAATGATTGATAATGCAAAAAAGAGTAAAAAAATGGCAAGGCGTCTCTTTTGTTCTTTAAATGTTTGTGCCGAACCTTTGCCATCAAGGAGCCGCTCCTTTCAGATCTGATGCTACTACGGTGTTCAAATTCATCCAATAAATCTTCCGTGTCATAGGCGATCTGCTTGATCTTCCTCATCCAATCCTGCACCTCCGTACGCATCTTAAAGTATTGACTCTCCACACTCACCAGCACATCTTGCAACCTCGCCAGAGTTCGCCTCACATGCGCCACGTCCTCATCTATGTTCGAGGGCAGCTCCAAACGGCCAGCATCGGAGGCCAGCCGGCGTAAGAGCCGGTCCACGGCGGCGCCGGCGGTGGCCATATGGCCTGGCGATTTTGGTATTGAGGGGATACAGAGTAGGCGAGACGACGAAGAAGAAACCGACTCCACTGTAGGCACCTTAAATTTGATGTTGATGGATAGAGAGTGGCGTGCAACCATTCTGTATAAGCCGAGTTTTATGATAGAAAATTTAGACACACTCACGATAGCTGGGCCCAAGAGCAGCTCAGATGTAGACGTTTACTAAATTTTGTGCAAAAAGGCAGTTACAGGCTTCCTCCATAAGCGTGGGCCGTCGCTTTGAATTTTAGGCCATTATGATAATGATAATCACTCTGCCTGATAGTGATAAGAATATCAATTTATGTTATTATCGCTCCGGCCAAGTTGCGGGAATAGAGTGAACAGTAAGCCAACTGCTTCTCTAAAGTCCAAAAGCAATAGCAAATTGTGGGAATTGAGTGAACAGTAGCATATAGCGATCCTCAGCCCTTGGATCAGGAATGAGCAGTGAAGATTTCGGGTGAACATCAATATCAAGGTCACCGGGTCTGGGAGGCACGGCATGGGCAGACCCACCTCAATTCACGGGTATTCAATCGAATACCCAAAATTTTTGGCAAAAAACTACTATATATAAGATATAATACATATATATACTAGTAGTTGAGCTAAATTCGTTTTGTTCACACCCAGTTAGCCTAAATTAATGCCATATCCTTTTGGCCCATTCCCCCCTCCCATCGACACTGGTCCATACCCACTGTCATCTTGTTCATACCCAGTTGTGAGACCGTATCTCACTCAGTCTCTCCTATCTTCTTCTAGCGGCAGCGGGTGTTCGTGCCCCTGGTTCTGGTCTTCTGGAGGTAGCGTAGGCGGCAAGGGGACTGGAGGCTACGCTAGTGGCAGGAGCGCTAGAGGTCGGAGTGGCCACTGGCCAAGCAGGCACTGCCGCACTAGGGCCTACAACACTGGGGCAGGTTCATCCTCTCCGACCCGGTGACCCCCATGCTGTAGAATCTAGATGCGTAGATAGTAGATCTGCTCTGTTTGTGCTCCTAGAGTTTGTAGTTTTGTACTTCCGAGCTAAGTGGATTATAGATCTGTGGATGATTGAATGGATGTGGATTTGGCATATGTTTCTTCTTTGTTTCACTCTCGGTGCTTAGATTTTGTTTAGATGTGGTGGATTACTGTATTTGGCTCAGTTATCTTTAAATTAGTTGTTGTGCCTTATGAATTGAAATCCATGTTCTCCACATCTTTAAATCTGAGTAGCCTATATCTATATGCCAAGTATTTCAGAGGTGTGAGCTACGTAGCTTCATGTCATACCTTCATCTAAGCACTTTGTTGTGAATCTATGAAATAAGATCCTTAGCAGCAGACAAATTATTGCTTATGAATTATTGAAATACATATTTTCCATCTCTTACCTGTGATTCTGTGAACAAATACCAAGTATTTCACAAGTGCGAACAAATAATTTCAAGTCGGTTTTCACTATCCTAATGTGAATAGTAAATATAGATAGTTTTAGAAGGGACAATTGGAGCTAAGTGGAATTGTATATTGGTGGAACTAATTGTAATCTTTTAATCAGTTCCAAGGCACAAAGAATCATTGCGTTAATTTGTGAATTTTAATTATTTTTTAATTTCTTTATATTATTTGAGATGTGCCTTTAGTATGAACATTTCTACTTTAATTTTCGCTATTATGGACTTTTATATTTTCTATTGGACAATATTTTTATAATTTCGAATATCCATTCTGAAATTTCTAGATCGCCCTTGAGGCACGGCGTAGATCCGGCGAGATCCGCGAGCCGCGGCTTGGATCCTACTAAATCTGCGTCGTGTCCCTCGAATCCGGCGTTCGGTAGCGGTGCAAGGAGAGATGGCAGTCGATGACAGCAAGCTCGCGCGCCGACAGCGGGAATATGGTGGGGAAGGGAGGTGGTCCAGGTGGAGGAGCAATGTGAAGCATGAGTCGTGCTGGGGAGGAAAAAGCACGAAGGCACTAGGAAGAGAGGAGGATAGGAGAGGAAGATGGCAATGAGACTGTCTTTTGGGTTTTTAAGTTCGGTTATCTTCAAAAATCAAAATACATATGAAGACTTATTCAAGTAATTTTTTGAAACCGTTTCTTCACAAGAATTTTTTGAGTCCACCAATATGTGCATCATATCTTCGCCATCCATCATTATCTCAGAAAGCACAATCAAAAATCATCACTCCTGTAACTAATATCATGTAGGCTCAATTGTAACTAAAATTATACATAAAAAACTTTAGATTAACTGCTAATATATGTGCATTGTAAATGTTGTATTTTCGTTTCCAAGCATGTAGTGACGGGAGTGTCGCTGTCGCCCTTGGTGCAGCCAGCTGTTCCTGGCCGGCAACTTCGTGCATCATGATGTCCGCCTCCACCATCGTCACTTGGACTAGATGAGAGAGAGTTCTCCAATAATCTCTTTTTGTCGCAAGTAACAAACCGGAGCAGATTCTAACAGTAAGTTATACATGCATGGCAGCATAGAGTGCAAGGAGATTAGCATTACTTTGAGGTCTGGGGGCAGATTCTAAAAAGATATGAACGGAGCTTTCTCATGTTTTTTTTTAACTTCATCATCTCGATAAAAGTGCCCAAATTAAGAGTAATAACATATCGATATATCCTTTGTTATGGCTTATACTTAACATAATTGTTCTTTGTTTGTGTCATAGATTAATTATGGCATGCTAACTAAACCTTGGAGCCATCGCCTTGTTCACATGGTCAGGCCTCAGGCGGGTTCGTCTCGGCGTGGGTTGCATCGGGCTCTTTACGAAGGGAGATTCAATTTTTTGCCACTCTTAAGATTGACCAATTCACTCTGTCTTTTACATATGGGATCACCTGAGTCACTGACAATGGGCCAAGGTGGCAAATCTGTTACCACTGGACTCATAAGAGTGACAAATGATTAAATTTTCCCTTTACGAAAAAGAGGTATGCGGAGGACATGTACGATTCGGAAGGCCATAAGGGCTGTTCATGGCCGCGGCGGCCGGCTGCTCGCCACCCACGTTGTGTAGATATTGGTTGTCGCCGCAGTAGGTGAACTGCACCATGGGGCATGGGCTCACTCTCTTCTACGCGCACAAGGTTGGCCTGCTGCATGTTTCGACCGTCGACGATATGGCCCACATAAACTGGGGTCGCCGAGCACGACAATGGAGGCACGACGCAGGCTGAGCATGATGGCGGCTTGATGTGATTGGTTCGTCGGATACAAGCTTCCACAGACTGAGCAGCTGCAGGGAACAACTGAGATGGCCAGCTAGGGTACATACTTCCACTTATAATATACTACTTAAATAAATATATTGTATTTATTTATCACTATAATTATACTTAAATACTAATTTATAAGATACTCTTAGACGATTTGGTTGCAAATTTTTCATTCGAATTCTTTATTTTTGCTTTATCCTTTTTTCATACATAAATGAAGTATATGCAAGATAAAGGGCATTGAAATAAACAAATCAGAAACTCATAAACAGAGAAATTTCAAGCTAGTGGGACATAGGTGGGAATTCTAATATGCCGTACATATTATAAAAAAGAGAGTTTATCCGTCATTACAAAGTCCAAAGGGGCAAAAATAGAATTAAATAAAGAAACGAAGGTGGAGAGAGAGCGTCGCGGTCGCGGGGGGGGGGGGGGGGGGCATAAATCTCATCAGCTGACGCTACACAGAGCATACCCAAGTTTCCAACGAGGGACGGCGTGCATTGCAGCACGCGGGAGGATGGCGTCGAACAAGGAAGATAAAGCGCCGCATCCAGCAGCCTCGGCAACTGAGGACGTCCCTGCTGCCACCGCGCAGGTCACACGTCCTCAGCCGCCGACAGAAGAGCCTGGCTGCGAGTGCAAGCCTGCGGTGGTCATGCACCCCGAGCTGCTACTGGCTTCACGTCGTGGCGATCTCCAGCGGCTACGCGAGCTTCTGAACGGTGGAGATGGGCCAGCAGCACCAACTGCGGCGGCCAATCAAGTCGTCCTTGAAGTTGATCGGCCTGCGTCCTCTACTACAGCGACGTCGCTCCTAGAGGGGAACGGCGGAGATGGGCCAGCAGCACCAACTGCGGCGGCCAATCATGTCGTCCTTGAAGTTGATCGGCCTGCGTCCTCTACTGCAGCGACGTCGCTCCTGGAGAGGAACGGCGGAGATGGGTCAGCAGCGCCAACTGCGGTGGCCACTCAAATCGTCGAAGTTGATCGGCCTGCGTCCTCTACTGCAGCGACGTCACTCCTGGAGGGGAACGGCGGAGATGGGCCAGCAGCACCAACTGCGGCGGCCAATCAAGTCGTCCTTGAAGTTGATTGGCCTGCGTCCTCTACTGCAGCGACGTCGCTTATGGAGGGGAACGGCGGAGATGGGCCAGCAGCACCAACTGCGGCGGCCACTCAAATCGTCGAAGTTGATCGGCCTGCGTCCTCTACTGCAGCGACGTCGCTCCTGGAGGGGAACGGCGGAAATGGGCCATCAGCGCCAACTGCGGCGGCCACTCAAATCGTCGAAGTTGATCGGCCTGCGTCCTCTACTGCAGCGACGTCGCTCCTGGAGGGGAACGGCGGAGATGGGCCAGCAGCGCCAACCGCGGCGGCCACTCAAATCGTCGAAGTTGATCGGCCTGCGTCCTCTACTGCAGCGACGTCGCTTCTGGAGGGAACCACTTTTCAGGGAGACTCCGCCCTCCATGTGGCAGCGGCCAGTGGAGACGACGCCAAGTTCTTAGAGAGCGCAAGGCTGATCTACAGCAAGGCCGAACACCTCCTGGAAGCGCAAAACAACAATGGCGACACGCCCCTGCACTGCGCTTCCAGGACCGGGAGAGTTAAGATGGTGTCTCATCTCATCGAGTTAGTTGGAGATGATGATGGCCATGAACAGAAGGTCAAGAAGCTTCTGGAGAAACAAAACAATCGCCATGAGACGGTCTTGCATGAGGCGGTCCGCCTTGCCGACGAGGATCTGATCAGCAAGCTGATGCTGGCTGATCCTGAGTTAGCTCGAGTTCCGAAGGACGACACTTCGCCGTTGTATCTGGCCATCTTGTTAGGACACGTCAACGTTGCACAATTGCTGTATGATTATGATGAGGAGCTGTCCTACTCTGGGCCAAACGGACAAAATGCCTTGCATGCTGCAGTTCTTCGAAGTGAAGGTAAGTACCGTTTTCACACTAGACATACATCTATGATGCTCGATTTTGGATAATGTGTTTCCGGGATTGGATTCTATGTGCACACATCAATTCTTCGATCCTCATTTTTTGCCTTCGAGATTTATGTAGGAACAACGGTAGATTGAGCACTTATTTCTTGCAGGGGCATACCTGTAACTATTCCCATAACGGTTTTTATTCAAATTTTAAAATTTATATATCCTAGATCTTAAAAGGATATTCCAGTATTATTTGGAATCTCAAGAACAAATTCCAAGTGTACCCTTTGAATTGCGATTCTGCAGTGGGTTTTGTCTTTACAGTGTATTGGGTTTCATCAGTTTGTTTTTGGTAAAAAGAACAATTCACATTTGCAGAGACAACGAGACTGCTGTTGCAATGGAACAAGGGCCTTGCAGAAAAGGGTGACAAACATGGCTGGACGCCTCTTCATTTTGCTGCGTCACTGGAAAAACTAAAGATTTCAATTGTGACAAAATTCTTTGCTCGTCGTTTTATCCGGTTTTGCTACTTATTCGGGAACGTGGATGGACTAACTTCACTGTTAGGGAACAAGCATGGACTAACTGCAATGTTAATGGATGCCAACAAATCCTCGGCATATCAGCCGGACAATAAGGGAGTTTTCCCCATCCATGTTGCTGCCTCAACTGGCAAGCTCCATGTACTCAACATTTTGCTCAAAAAGAGTCCCGAGTGCGCCAATTTGCTCAATGCTCGAGGAAGGACCTTCCTTCATGTGGCTGTCGAGAAGAACTTTTGGCATATCATCCGATTTACGCGTCAAAGATCACTTTTGGCATCTGGTATTATGAATATGCAGGACAATGATGGGAACACCGCATTACACCTGGCTGTACAGGCTGGGAATATGTGGGCTTTTTTCCTACTATTGATGAACCCAAAAGTAGAAATTAATTATTTGAATAATGAGGGACTAACTCCTCTAGACATTTCATTGAGACGAATACCCAGAGGTCTTCGCCATCGATCCGTAATAAACTCTTTTGATATTGTCCTTTTTTTTTTTGCCTTTCAAATTGACCCCAAACGGGGATAAGAACTTCATAGCAGCTTGTCTCGTTCATACTTCCTAATGTTCTTGCAGAACCAACGAATTTGGATACTTCACTCATTAAGGCTTGCCAATGCTCAGCCCGGATACTCTCATCAAGACCACAGCAAGGAAAAGTGCATCTGCAAAATGGTTGGTGAGAAAGAAAAAGATTCACAATCAAAAAATGACGATAAGAAGGGTGGTGAACGAGAGGATTCGAAGGCCCTGACAGAGGCGACACAAGTTCTGGGCTTTTGCTCCGTACTTATTGCAACTGCGACATTTGCAGCAGCTTTCACCTTGCCTGGAGGTTACAACGCCTATGGGCAAGCTAACGGAGGCACACCAACACTTGCCGGGACTTACACTTTTGACGCATTCATTGTGGCACTCACGTTGGCATTCGTTTGCGCCTTGCTCGCTACCTTTAGTCTCACGTACTCAGGGATGGCTAAAGTTGACTTTGAGGTCCGCTTGAGGCACCTCAATTTATCTCAGGATTTGGTGTATAGTTCAATCAGAAGCTTCGTTGCTGCCTTTGCATTTGGTTTATACATGGTGCTTGCCCCAGTTGCTCACAAGACTGCCATTCTTGTCTGCGTGCATGGTATGTTTTACTGCATTGCTATATGGTCATACACAAGCCAAGCGTATGCTTCTCAGTAGCCTAATATTACGTGCAAGGGTGGGATTTCGGTCGTGCTTGATATTTGGCGGGATGATCTTTCTTGAAATTTTGCGGCCGTTTTGGTCCTACGTAATTATCTTTGGTTGGCCAGCATATCTAAAGTGGAGGCACCAAATGTAGTGGCGAAATGGATAAACCATTTCAGTGAATTCCCCTCTTATGGATTGTACTTGTTTTAGATTATCCTTTTCTTATCAAAAAGTTTAAATGTGATTTTGTTTCATCGTAACAAAAATACTGTCTTATGCCCCAGTTCAAATTAATTACTTGTATAAGCAAGTGCTGGTGTGTTCTACTTGCATCTCACTACTACAGAAAAGAGTCATCACAGATGGTTTTTGAACCGTCTGAATTTATATGTGAGTAATAATATGTAGTTATCACAGATGGTTAATACAAAAAAACTGTCTGTGATTAGTTAAAACACAGACAGTTTTTCAAAACAACCGTCTGTAATATGTCCGCTATCAAAGACGGTTTTTTTGTATTAACCGTCTATGATATGGTTTGTTTGAAAAACCATCTGTGATAGCAGAATATCACATACTGTTTTATTTGTGTTTAAAAACCATCTGTGATAGCAGAATATCACTGACAGTTGTTTTTTAAAAACCGTCTATGATATGTAGATATCACAGACAATTTAGTGAGCTATTTGAAAAGCTACATTATTTTCTGTTTTTGGCTAGCTTCAGGAAATGCTAGCAATACTCTCTGAAAATAAGCAAGCAGATCACATATATATAGCACAGGACAATCATTACACTGATCTCACAAATAAATTACACAACGCAAGAATATCACACATATAGCACATAACAATCGTTACACAGATATCACAAATGAATTAAACAACTGAATGAAGTGCAATTGAATTAATTGTTTCACTAAGCACAACTGAGTGAATTAGAATTGAATCAAATGTTTGAACAACTAATTATCAACTCCGCCGGGGTTGAACTCTCGATTTGGTTGAATGACCTCTGCCATCAAGAATTCGGAGAGCTATCCTTGAACTTCAGCGAGGTTGCAAAGATTGTATGCACTTGAGTCGAATTCTACGCCCTGTCACTAGGAGTGTTAAAATCATTAGCATACATATACATATATAGAAATCGATAATTACGAAATAAATATTAGTAGGCTGACAAATCTCTAGATCTTTCATCTTAGCACCCATGATTTCCTTCATATGTCTACAAACGTAGAATCCACATATATTGCCCTGTAGCTGCTAGTGGCACTGCAAAAATAAAATTGCACAAGTAGGTATGGTCAATTCTAGAGGCATCATTATGAAGTGTGATATCTGATTGCTATGTTATAGCGGGTAATGGAAATCGTGTCTTATGGCACAGAATTCCTTGTGTCTCCCTACTTGGACAACGTAAGTGCCGAACAATTTATGTAATTCTAAAAAGTTAGCCTCGGCCATTACAAATGAAGAGAGGAGTATGATAGAGTTATATATATAGTGAAAATGAGTTTACCTATTGATTGTTTGTTATACAAGGGTGAACGAAGTTAGTTGGAGATGATGATGGCCGTGAACAGAAGGTCAAGAAGCTTCTGGAGAAACAAAACAAACGGCATGAGACGGCCTTGCATGAGGCGGTCCGCCTTGCCGACAAGGATCTGATCAGCGAGCTGATGCTGGCAGATCCTAAGTTAGCTCGAGTTCCGAAGGACGACACTTCGCAGTTGTATCTGGCCATCTTGTTAGGCCATGTCAACGTTGCACGATCGCTGTATGGATATGATAAGGAGTTGTCCTAGTCTGGGCCAGGGTTCATAATTTCGGCAAAATTTCGGTGAAATTTTCGAAATTTCGTTGGGACCCAACGAGAAAAAAATATTTCGGCCAAACGGACAAAATGCCTTGCATGCTGCAGTTCTTCGAAGTGAAGGTAAGTACCATTTTCACACTAGACATACATCTATGATGCTCCATTTTGGATGATGCGTTTCTGGGATTGCATTCTATGTGCACATATTAATTCTTAGATCCTCATTATTTGCCTTCGAGATTTATGTAAGAACAACGGTAGATTGAGCACTTATTTCTTGGAGGGGCATATCTGTAACTATTTCCACAACGGTTTCTATTCAAATTTTAAAATTTATATATCCTACACCTTAAAATGATATTCCAGTATTATTGCACACTTTTATGGTTGCATTTTAATTTCAACCATACAGTTACATTTTTTTTTCACATATTGTTGTATTTTATAAAATGCAGTTTAACCTTGTTTATTTACTATCCTCTAGCCCGACTTAGATATCGGTTTAGCTCTGCACACACAGAACATAGAACGAGCTCATATCATAGTTTTTTTTGCATATATATGTTTGCCCTATTAATCATGTATTTTGGAATTTCAAGAACAAATTACAAGTGTACCCTTTCAATTGCGATTCTGCAGCAGGGTTACCAATTTTGTCTGAAATGGGGCGAAATTTCGGAAACTTTGCCCCCCTTTCAGTATCCTTCGAAACAAATTTGATTCGGCTAAATTTTTTTGTTCCTTTCACCAGCATCCAAAAGTCTTTACAGGGTTTCATCAGTTTGTTTTTGGTAAAAAGAACTGTTGTGGTTACAGACCAAACAGAGAGAGTGTGTGGTAGTGGAGAGTTAGGTGAGCAATGGCTTAGGGTTGTGTTGTATATATATCCACATGTGGAGTGTTTTTACAATGGTACCCTTACATTTGAGTATTCCCCTTGGGGGGCACTTATGTCATTATACATGTCCCATTTTGGGCCTTATATCCTTCTAACAGGCCAGCTGGGCTTAGGTGGGGACCACCCCTACGACAGGAGCCTCTCATGGTGAAGGGCTTCACGGGCCAAAGCCATGTTGCCGAGCCACTTGGCCCTCTCCGTCCCTGCGGCCTGTGAACTTCTTTGCTTGGCGGAGCCTTATTGCCTGGTATAGCCTTCGCACCACAGCGAGGATACCTCGCTAGGTGGGTTGCCGAAGTCGTCCTCCCGCACGGAGCCCCTCGGTGGCGGTGGCGAAGCTGAGGCCACGATGAAGGCACCTTCTTGTCTCAGACGGGTTGAGGCATCTGGCGGGGCCAGCCCCCGCGCCAGGCACCGCAGCCAGGTGCGGGAGCTCCGCCCTGAGACGTGACCGAAGCGAGCTTGTCGGGAGGGCTGTTCGAGGCCACTCTATAGGTGCTGGGCCGTCATGTGGCCCAGGCGAGGTTGGAGGTGCCGGTGGAGTCGTCTGAGTGCTTCGGGAGCCGGGCGGGGTCGTCTATCTTCGGCGGGCTTGGTGGCGAAGCCCAAGGTATGACCACGACCCCGGCCGCCCTGTCGCCCTCGGCCGCGAGTTCCTTGGGTGACGGAGTCAAGGCCGGATCGGAGGCAGACCTCACGCCGCGGATTCTTTGGGTGGTAGATTCGGAGTTGGGGCGGTTGTCGGCGGTGCCCCGACAACGCATTTATGGCTCTGGGGATCGCGCCAGTCACGCGTCGGTTGCTTTTCCCGTCGGTTGCTCTCCCGGTGATTGCGCTTCCCAGCCTATGGTGCAATGGGTATATATATACGTTGTCTTCCAGCATCGTTCTCCATTGTGAAGCGGCTGGGTGCTGCTAGGGTGAACTCGGTCTCAAAAATAGGCTGCCTCGGTTCATCTGCATTCTTTGAAAGCTCTATTGCATGGCATGGTTAGCGCCGATTGACGCGGTCATAGAATGTTGATGAACTGAAGGATGCCTATTTGTGAGTTTTGGAAAAACTTATCTTTGACGTGCCTCTGGAGACTTTTGTCCGCCGCTTGCCTCGCGTTCCTGCTAGTGGCGATAAGGTTTGACCTGTTCTCGTAAGTAGGCCTGCTTGGATTCGTCCGCATTCTGTGATCGCGCGGAATGGCGCTACTATCAAAGAATGCTGGACAGAAGGTGGCCTATTTATGAGAACAAGCCAAAACTTGTCGTAGATCTGTATCTGTGCCCCCGTATTGTGTAGAACGTGAATGGTTAGATCGCTAGCGAGATGTTGCGCGATCTTCGAAGTTGGGGTGGCCTCCGGCGTTGTTGCTCGGGCACGATTGGGGCCGCCTCGGAGTCTTCACACAGCTTGGAGACCAGAGGGCCACGTAGTGTCTCCCGGCTTGGTCGGAGATTATCCTGGGGGTCTTCGCGCGGATCCGGATCTTGAGGGCCAGGTGGCGTCCCGCTACCCGAAGGCGGTGCCTGTGTGGCTTTGTAGGTTAGTTCGGCGCTTGTCCGCCTCTGCACGCCTCCCGGCGCGGAGCCGAAAACCCAGGCTCGGGTAGTCAACGGGCCATCCCGAGTTGTCGAAGTCAGGGTGGCCCGCAGGCTTGTTTCCCCGACCAATGGCGGCATGTCGAAGCGTCCCTTCGTGGGGCGGGGTTGGAGTGGGAGCCGGAGTCCCCCACCAGAGCGGAGACTTCGTTGTAGCTGCCGTTGAGGTTGGCTGGCCATTGCTGCGTTGATGGCTCTGGGAATCGCGCGGACACGTGCCGAGGGGTGCACCACACCACGCGACGTGTATGTCCCTGAGGGAGCAGGCACGTGGCTGGGCGCTATTGGCGCGTCGTGTGCTTTTAGGCCCCCCGCACGACCGCAATCGTGCGTGACACGAGTGGGCGGTTACGATGCTTCGGCTTCAGTCGTGGGGAGGCAAATGGTTTGAGTTCCGTCGGTTACACTTACCGGCAGTGGGGGAGACGAAGGGGCTTTAAATAGCCCCTAGTGCACCCCGTCTGCGTCCCCCCGTACACCTTTTGCTTCCTCTTTCTGCCTCCTGCTCTTCTTGCCGTTCTTGCCGCCGCACTGTCCCCACCGCCGTCTAGATCTCAGAACGCGATGGCGCCCGGCGAGGAACCCGTACAGGCGGTCGGTGATGCTGCCGTCTTTCAGCAGCCGTCGCCACTCGAGGTGGAGTACACGCTCGAGAAGCGTAGTTCCACAGCTGTAGACAAATGGTGGGTGTCGTCGGAGAGGAAGGAGGGGTCGTGCTTCGGCATCCTGGGCCCCACGCTCGTGATGGAGGAGACCATCCGTACATTGCTACGCGAGGGGAAACTGTCTGACCACCGGGACATGCGGTTGCCCACCAGTGACAAGACGGAACCGCGGCCTGGGGAGTCGGAGGCGATCGTCTTCGTCTCCTACTTTGAAGCCGGGCTTCACATCCCGGCCGCCATGCTTTGGTGACGTGCTGCGGACCTTTGGGCTGGAGCTGGCGCAGCTGACTCCGAATGCACTGGCCTGCCTGGCTGTATACAGCTGGGCCTTGCGCTCGGAGGGGTGCTAGCCCAGCGCCTCGATGTTCGCGTTTCTCCACAATGCGCGATGCCAGCCGAAGGAGCGGAAGGACGGGACGTTTTCCAACTTCGGCAGCGTCAACTTCGTCTTGCGAGGGTTGTGCGGGAAGATCTTCCCCGCCAACGCAACCCGGGCGAAGTGGGTGCCGAACTGGATGAGGCAGTGGTTTTACCACCGCGTGGCGAGCGGCAGCGGCTTTGAGTGCTCGGGCCGGCCAATGGCGTTCAACACCACACGCTTTGTGCGGATCGATAACGAGGATCGACGACGAGCGCGAAGGCTCGTGGGGATTGTCGCTCGCTTCAACATGCGCGACCTCGCCGAGGAGTTTGTGATGTACGGCGTGGTGCCGCTCGCTCGCGAATGGCGCCGTGCTGCTGGGAAGCTTCGGCGCGATAATGTCCGGCCGACTGTGTCTTCGCTGCCAGCACCCTCCGGCCCTCGTAAGTCTTAGCAATGTCCTGTTCGGTAGCTCTACCTGTGGTACTGCATTTAACTTCACCCCTTGCTACGTACAGGAGTCCGCCTAGAGGACGCAGAACGCGCGATGTGCGTGTTCCTTGGGACATATACGTCCAGGGAGCACAATTTGCGTACCGCTGTCACCGCGGAGGCGGGGCTGGGGCAGATAAACCGCGTGTGTGAGGCCCTGGGCATTCGCGTACACGAGCGCGTCGCCCCGGCCCCGAGCCAATCTCGTCAGCGGACCATCGGGAGGGGGAAGCTTCATCGCCCGCGGTGGTCGATGAGGTGGGTCCGGCGTCCACCGGTGACGCCGGGGCAGAGTCTTCCCCCTGACGGCTGTGGTGACGGAGCCGCCGCTCCTGGAGGTTACTGCGGCGGGGCCTCCATCCACGCCGGCTCTTGAGGCGGGGTTGTGAGAGACCATGTGGAGGTGACCACATGTTTGTGATAGTTTGAGTTTGGGTTGGGCACTTCCTGCCAAGTCGTAGCCTTAGAAGTGATCGGAATCGCCTTCTGTGCAAAGTCGTAGCTTCTGACTGTGGTCGTAGGCATTTACGACCACATTGGTCATGGTCGGAAGCCTGTCGGGCAGGTTATGAACATTTTGTCGTCAATCGGGAGCCAGCTGGGTTGTTTACGACCACTCTATCAAAAGCCGGAAAACAATGTTATACTCTCTTTGGCTGTGGTCGGAAGGCTGTACGACCACGTTGTGGCGGTTACGACCACTCTGACCTTGGTAGTAGGTCACTAGGGAAGTCTACGACTGGTTTTGCCGTGGTCGAAAATCTATTCGACCACGTTGGCCGTGGTCGAAGCTTGGTATGACCACGTTTGGCCGTGGTCGAAGCCTGGTACGACCACGTTTGGTCGTGGTCGAAGGCAGCTACGACCACACTGACGGAGAACGCGGTCGTAAGGCGTAGTCGGTGGTTGAAAGCAGTCATACGACCACGTTGTCGCAGACTTCACTTCCTAAGAACGAAAGCGGGTTTCGACCACGTTATGGGCGAACATGGTCGTAGCTCGGTCGGATGCGGTCAGACGAGCTTGGAGTGTGGTCGCGAGTGGGCGACTGCGGTCGGAAGTGTTCAAACGTGGTTAGAAGGGTTTCGACCACGGTGAAACAAGTCGTACGTGATCGAGAAGGGTTTCGACCATGGTGGAAAGTGATGAACGTGGTCGGAAGGTGGTTCAACCACGATGGAATCTCTGGTTTTGGTCATAGCCTCTGGGAACCGGTCGTATGGACTTCTGAGATGATCGTATCAACCTGAGATGTGGTCGTAGGACTTAAGAAAGTCTTGATCTATGGTTTCGACCAGTCGTAAGTTGGTACGACTTGGTCGGGTATGTTGGAACTAAAACTTGTGATGGTCGTAGCAAGCTTTGAGGCAATCGTATGGACCACTGGGGTGGTCGTATGGACTATGGTAATGATCGTAGGTCTTGTGAATTAATGTTTAAGTGTTTTTGACCGATTGTAGTAAATGTACGACTTTGTGAAGCATGTTTTGAGTTCCTTTATGCAGATATTTGTACACATTGTGTTGTGCGATGCTATGAATGGTTGCTTGTCTGTGATGGTTTGCAGGACTTTGAGACTAGTCGTGGTGAGGCATGGATGGTTGAGACTAGGCAGGGGATGCTGAGGTCGTGAGCGGCCAGGAGATGCCAAAGACGACGAGGTCTGCGAGGTGGTTGCAAGCGTGATCGGCAAGGCAAGAGGAAGCTTCCGGGGAGGCAGCGGAGTGGCATTTTGGAGAAATGCGGAAAGCTGCAAAGGGAAGCTGTGTCTCTGCAAAGCACCAGAGTTGTTGGCGCTAACGGGCAAAGCAGTGGAGCCGTTGGGTCTAACGGGTAAAGCACTAGAAGCTCGTGGGTAAAGTGAGTTGAAAACCCGGTGTTAGGTGGGGGTTTGCGGGTTCCCCTTCGTTGGTGTGTGTGGCTATAAATAGAGAGGATAGAGCTCGTGTGCGGGTGAGATTCTGATCCCTGAGTTGCTCTGTTCTTTCTTGGTTATTTGTGAGAGTGTGGGTTCTCGGGATGGAGCAAGTGTGCTCATGTATCTCCCAGTTGGAGTGGCTGTAGAAACCTCCTTTATCAATCATCCATCTCTCTTCCTCAAGATGGTTTCTGTCATTATGAGATGTTGTGATTGTTTTGTTTGCGATCTGTTCTGAGAGTTTGTTTTTCGTGCTATCCTTTTCTCTCTTCTCTTTTTCATGAGTCTGCATTCGTTTTTGTGTGCTTCGTTTAGCTCTGAACTGGGAATCTATCTCAAGGCCACTTGGCCAGTTCTTTCCCGAGAGCAGGTGTCGGATTAGGGAAGTTCTCTTAACCGAATGATTGTGCGCCTCGAGTCCTTCTTCTGTTCTTGGTTCGTCCTCTCAGTTATCACTGTTTGATTTCTGTTGTCGGCTCAGGCAAGTGTTCGACCATCAGTTGGCTTACGACCACGTGTGTTCGACCGAAGAAGCTAGGTCTTTCGCCCGATTTGTTGTGTGAGTACTTGGGGAGTTTTGAAGGCACCATTCACCCCCCCTCTGTTGCCATTTCGGTCCTACAGGTTGTTACCCGCGGTGTCCACAGGAGCTGGGTCTTCACCCGTGGTGGCTATGGTGCCGGGGGTGCCGCCTGCGAGCATTGCTGGGGCGGGGCCCCCCTACGGCGGTTGCCGAGGCGGGGTCCCCGCCTATTCCTCCCAAGGCGAAGAGGCCACGCCTACTCTCACCTCTTCGCTCGGTGAGGGGGTTTGCAGTGGCGGTCGGGGTCGGGAGCCTGTTGGACTCCAACTCTGACACCGAGGCTGCTAGGCCCAACGTCCCCACGGCTCCTCCTCAGGCTGTGTCGGCTGGAGCTCGAGGCTTGGTGGTGGAGTCGGACGCCGAGGCTCCCTGGCCCACCCCGCCAGCTTCATCTAGGGGCGCTATCGCCCCTGCCAATCCGCCCGGGGCTGAGATGGCGCCCCGACGAAGTTCACCGGCTGGTGCCGAAGGTAACCTATTCTGCCTGATTTTGCCGCGCTTTCATGGGAGTCTTGACCCCTAACTTTTCTTGCAGCGACGCCCCTATCAGAGCATGGGCAATCTCCGATGCACGGGGACGTTCCTCCTCGGGGGGTGCCAAGTGATTCCGACGCTACCGTGGCGGACGCTTTACGGCCGAGCTTAGCGGACTATGTCCCTCGGCCGGAGGTGCTTGAAGCGTGGCGGGGGGTTGTGGATGATGTGGCCGCCATCCTGGATCAACAGTGGCTGCTAACCCACGGGTCAGAGTGCCTCGGGGACGCGCTGGAGGCCTCGGAGACGCGGGTGAGTATCCAGGCCTATGGCGGCATGTAGTTCCTTAGAGGCTTGACTGACCGTTTTGCTGTACAGGCCCTCATCTTCGCCCGGGCGATGCAAGCAGCTCAAGCGCATGAGCGGGAGGCGCTAGAGGGCCAACTGTGGGCAGCCGAAGAAGCCGTTCATGCCGCCGAGGAAGTGCTCTCTGCCAAGGACGATCGCATCCGCCTTTTGGAGGCGGAACGCGCGGAGGCAACCTCGCGCGCCAAATCGCTTGTGGTGGCCGCGCAATTGGCAGCCGCAGAGGTGGCGCGGCAGGGGGCCGCGGAGGAGCGGGATGGCCTACTCCAGCAGGTTGCTGCACTGGAGGGGGAGAAAGGCCGTCTGGCCGCGTCCCTCAAGGAGCGGGACCAGACCATACGCGACGCCTCGGTGGCTGCATGGGATGCCATGCTAGCTTTGGACAAAGCCCTTGAGGGTCTGGTTGTCGAGGTGCCACCTCTCTCCTTCGGGCCCGAAGAACTGGCACGAACACTTCGTCGACTCGGGGATGCGGCCAACCTTGTCAGCAATGCTGTGATGACCTTCGGCAACCATTGCTCCTATGTGACCTCGTGCCTGGTGTGCGCACTTCTACGGCTTCGGGGCTGCCAGCACGTCGACGGTCTGGCTAACCCCTGACTAGAAATGCCGGTTGGGGCCAGGATGATGTCTGGTGCTGTGCATGCCGCCCGCCACGCTGTCCAGTTTTTCCACGAGAGGATCTGGGAGTACATCGGGGAGGCCGCAGCGAAAATCGAGCTACGGCGGAGCCTGTACCGTGAAGGGTACCTCGGCCGATGGCTCGATGAAGTACCGCGGCGTGACGGAGATGAGGGCGAGGCCTCGGAGGGCGATGCGAATCCGCAGGTGTGACGCCGGGGTTCTTGTGTTGGCGTGCGTTGTAATATGCGCACCCCTTTTATGAATGAATTGGGATTGCCTCCGTGTTCTGACTAGTATATCCTCGTGTCCCGAGCAGCTACCCGACAGGGACCGGCCGCTAGTTTCTGACCTTGTGACTCGACGACGTCTTCGACGCTGGTGGAGGGCCGAGGAGTCGCTGAATTTCTGGGCGGCGCGCGCTCCTACAGGCGAAGTTTTGGCGCGGATGCGCAGTAAGGAGGAGTCGGTCGAGTAGCGGCTGTGGGCATCCCGAGACGCTTGCATGCTTTAATTTCGTTGCGCCCCCTTGTAAATATCTTCTGGCGAATATCAAAAAATGGGGGGTTCTGATTGGGGTATGTCGTCTGCGTTTCCATCGGCTCTTACGACCGCGTCACTTTGCTACGTTCGCCTGTGCTCTAGGTAGCCTTCCGCATGCTTCGTCTTTTTTCCAAGTGTTGGCAGCGGAGTTGGCGCCTAGTCGAAGTAGACGCACGGGCACTCCGTCCCCTACCCTTCGAAGTGGTGGCAGCAGAGCTAGCTCCTAGTCTAAGTAGACGCGCGCGCACTCCGTCCCCCACCCTTCGAAGTGGTTGCAGCGGAGCTGGCGCCTGGTCGAAGTAGAGGCGCGTGCGCTCCGTCCCCTACCCTTCGAAGTGGTGGCAGCGGAGCTGGCGCCTAGTCGAAGTAGACGCGCGAGAGCTCCGTCCTCTACCCTTCGAAGTGGTGGCAGCGGAGCTGGCGCCTAGTCGACGTAGATGCGCGAGCGCTCCGTCCCCTACCCTTCGAAGTGCTGGCAGCGGAGTTGGCGCCTAGTCGAAGTAGACGCGTGGGCGCTCCGTCCCCTACCCTTCGAAGTGGTGGTAGTGGAGCTGGCGCCTAGTCGAAGTAGACGCGCGCGCGCTCCGTCCCCCACCCTTCGAAGTGGTGGTAGCGGAGCTGGCGCCTAGTCGAAGTAGACGAGCGAGTGCTCCGTCCTCTACCCTTCGAAGTGGTGGCAGTGAAGCGGGCGCCTAGTCGACGTAGACGCGCGAGCGCTCCGTCCCTTACCCTTCGAAGTGGTGGCAGCAGTGCTGGCGCCTAGTCGAAGTAGACACGCGAGCGCTACTATGGGGCGCAGACAACACATCGCGGGGTGCGCGCTAGGGAGAGCCTCTACCGTGTCTTGTACACACCTCGCGGGGTGTGCACTGAGGCAAGCCTCTGCTGCGTCTTATACGCACCTCACGGGGTGCTCGCTCAGGCAAGCCTCTGCTGCATCTTATACGCACCTCGCGGGTTGCTCACTGAGGCAAGCCTCTGCTGCATCTTATACGCACCTTGCGGGTTGCTCGCTGAGGCAAGCCTCTGCTGCATCTTATACGCACCTCGCGGGTTGCTCACTGAGGCAAGCCTCTGCTGCATCTTATACGCACCTTGCGGGTTGCTCGCTGAGGCAAGCCTCTGCTGCATCTTATACGCACCTCGCGGGTTGCTCGCTGAGGCAAGCCTCTGCTGCATCTTATTCGCACCTCGCCGGTTGCGCGTAAGGATAAAGCCCATGCGGGCGCGGGAACATCCGCGTCTTGCTTGTTTATACTCCGTAGAGTGCGTGGGACCATCGACCACGTCTTATTTATACTCCAGAGAGTACATGTGAGGGCAAAGGCCCACGCGTGTGCAGAGACATCCGCGTCTTGTTTGTTTATACTCCGTAGAGTGCGTGGGACCATCGACCACATCTTATTTATACTCGGAGAGTACGTGTAGGGGCAAAGCCCTACACGTGCATGGAGACATCCACGTCTTGTTTGCTCATACTCCGTAGAGTGCGTGGGACTATCGACCACGTCTTATTTATACTCCGGAGAGTACGTGTGGGGGCAAAGCCCCACGCGTGCGTGGAGACATCCGCGTCTTGTTTTACTCAGTAGAGTGCACAGGGAAAACATCTACGTCTTATTTATACTCCGTAGAGTGCGTGTAGAGGCGGACCTCGACGCTACGTCTTATTTATACTCTGTAGAGTGTGTGCAGAGGCGGACCTCGACGCTACATCTTATTTATACTCCGTAGAGTGCGTGCGGAGGTGGACCTCGACGCTACGTCTTATTTATACTCCGTAGAGTGCGTGCGGAGGTGTCCCCCCACACGTCTTCATTTATACTCATGCCTGCGTTTTTGTTCGTGGAGAGTGCGCACGCGAACACGTGTCTTTGTTTATACTCATGCCCGCGTTTTGGTTCGCGGAGAGTGCGCGCGTGAACGCGTGTCTTTGACAAGAACAAGGCAAGTTTTGCAAACGGTGAACTTTATTGAAGTCCCGTTTGCACGGGTGAGCTATTACAAAAGACAGGGTACTAACCACTGGTCGCCCGAGAGCGTAAATGACGAGGAGTTGGGGCACGGCAGGGGTCTACTGCCGGGGCCGATCTCTATAGGGGCTCAGCGGAGTGCTTCTTAGGGCCGCCGAGGATCCTTGCGCTGGTGTGTCTGGCCTAAGGACCCCGCTGTGCCTCCTGGGGCGGGCCTCAGGTGCCGAGCTCTATTCGCCGGGCCATCTCCTGGTCGCCGTGGATGGTGATGATGCCCTGAGGGCCCGGGAGCTTCACGCACAGAAAGCCATGATGTGGGATTGCCTCGAAGATGGCGTTGTAGGGGTACGAGATATCAACGACGTCGAAGGTGGCGTCCTCGCTCCTTACGTTGTCATCCTGGCCGAAGGAGACCTGCAGGCATATCTGGCCCAGCGCCCGCAAGGGCTGACCCCCGAAGCCCTGCAGTGGGATTCCCGAGGGGCCTAGGCGACTTTGGGGGATCCCCATCTGGTCGAAGGCCGCCGCGAACAAAATGTTCGCGGAGCTTCCCCATCAACCAGGACGCGCCGAACGTCGCATCCTGCAATGGTGACCCGAACGACCAGAAGATCCTGGCGGGGGAATTCCACACCTTCGGCGTCAGCCTGCGTGAAGGTGATCTCGTGTTGCGCCCACTCCGGCGGTGCTTGCGCCGGGTATGCTACCACGTGGTGTAGCCTCCTCGCATAGGCCTTTCACTGTCGTGCTGAGGCGAACTCCAGCGAGGAGCCTCCGGAGATGATGTTTATGACCCTTTGCTGTGCTCCTTCTGGGGCTTGTATCTGCAGGAGGCCCTCCCAAGTTTGCTGCACATGAGCTTGGATTTGCAGGGGGCCTTTCTGAATCTGCATCCCTTGATCCTGGATCCGCATGGGGCCTTCTAGGGGCTGCTGGACGTGGGCCACGACGGGCGGCCGCGCCTCGAGGTTTCTGTCTCTGATCTCTGATAACACTCTGCTGGAGTGCTTCGATGGCACTCTGCCAGAGTGCTTGGATGGTGGTGCATGTGCGCGTGTTGTGGTTGCCTCGACCATGCACCTCGCACCATTGGCCGTGGTGCTCCTTGCGACCCCGCCCCTGGCCGCGACGAGCCCTGCCGCGGCGGCTTATGGGGGCGTTGTCTTCCGAGCCGCCCTCAATGTCGAAGACGTAGCGGGGCCTCCGAAACTTTTGATGGTCGCGCTTAGGCTTGTCACCTGGCGAGTCCTTATGCTGGGCATCCTTGCGCTCAGAGGCGTCCTTCGATGACTCCTGCTTGCATTTGCCCTTCGAGGAGCCTTCCTTCGGTGGAGCTTCGTCCTTTGCCGAGCCCTCCACCTGATTGGTGTCGGAGTCATCGCCCTGACGCCGCCGCGCGTCCTCTTCTGCTCTAGCGTATTCTTTCATCTTGTCGAAGAGCTTTGCCACCATCTTGATTGGCTTCCTAGCGTTGTATTCAACTAGCGGCCCTAAGCGGAGGCCCTGTACTGCTGCGTTGATGATGGTTGTCTCGTTGACGTCTTTGACCTGGCAGCGGACCTTCGCGTAGCGCTTGAAATATTCCCGGAGTTTCTCCGAGGGCTTTTGCTTGACCGCGAACAGCTGGTCCCCATCGACGCGCTCGACGTAGTTTCCTTGGAAGTTGTTGTAGAGGCGGTCGCGGATCTGCTCCCACGTGTAGATGGAGTTTGGCTCTATGGTAAAGAACCAAGAGGGCGCAACTCCCTGCAGCGCGAGGGGGAGTCCCTTCACCTTCGTGGTGTCGTCCCCACCGGTGGCTTCGATGGCGGTCTCATACACCCGCACGAACTCCCGAGGGTCCATGTCACCTTTATACGCCTCGATGGCGCTGGGGAACTTGAAGTCCTCCGGCCATGCCGCCTGCTGTAGGCCTGCAGAGAGTGGGGACTCCGGGTCCACGCGTCATAGTGGGACGCGGCTGGACATAGGGGCGTCGCGGCTATCCACCCGTTCTGACGTGGGCTCCGACACGACCGCCGGCAGGGTCTGCTGACTCCGATCCTCTTGCATGTCTCACACAGCTCCGTGAAGGTCCACCAGTTCCCGTTGGAACGCGTTGAGGGCCGCCAGCAGGGCGTTCTCTACCGTGGTCGTGGTCGGGACAACCGCTGTCCCTGGCTGCAAGGCCGGAACGGTAGCGACTACGGCCTGTGCCCTTGGGTTGCCTACCACGCCGGTGTGGTGGACTCCAGAGTTGGTGACGAGGCCCGCGTTGCCGCCGGAGCCGCTCACCGCTCCCGCGCCGGGTGGGGGGATGGCGGTCGTGCCACCGTGGGCACTAACGCTACCACCCGCTGTGGGGTTACCTACCATGTGCGGGGCGGTGTCGGTCATCGTGGCGGCGGTGGCGGGGTCGGTCGTCGTGGCGGTGTAGGAGGGGTTGGACGTTGTGCCGTGAACGTCGACGCTCGTGACTGCCGCGCCCACTTCGCCACCCGCACCTGCGACTGCCGACGCCGAAGCCCTGGTGTTGACACGAGACTCCGTCACGACTGCCTTCTTCTTCGCCGCCGACGATGAAGCTTTCTTTGGTGCCATCCTTCTTCGGATCTTGAGGCTTGCTCATGTCCTCCCCACGGATGGCGCCAACTGTTGTGGTTACAGACCAAACAGAGAGAGAGTGTGGTAGTGGAGAGTTAGGTGAGCAATGGCTTAGGGTTCTTCCCCATGGCCTGTGTTGTATATATATCCACATGGGGAGTGTTTACAATGGTACCCTTACATTTGAGTATTTCCCTTGGGGGCACTTATGTCATTATACATGTCCCATTTTGGGCCTTATATCCTTCTAACAGGCCGGCTGGGCTTAGGTGGGGGCCACCCCTACGACAAGAACAATTCACATTTGCAGAGACAACGAGAATGCTGTTGGAATGGAACAAGGGCCTTGCTGAAAAGGGTGACAAACATGGCCGGACGCCTCTTCATTTTGCTACGTCACTGGAAACTGCAAAGAATCAAATTGCGAAAATATTCTTTTCTGATTATTTTATCGTGTTTCGCTACTTCTTCGGGAACATGGATGGACTAACTGCAGTGTTAGGGAACATGAATGGACTAACCGCAATGTTAATGGACGCCAACAAATCCTCGGCGTATCAGCCTGACAATAAGGGAGTTTTCCCCATCCATATTGCTGCCTTTAGGGCTGAAAACGGTCGGAAACGATCGGTAGGAGATCAAATCACTTTCTATTTCACATTATTTTCTCGAAAACAAAATCGATACGATATTGTCGGAAACGAGAACGACATCGATATTCCGGTAAATTCGGAAACGAAACTATTCGATCAAAAGTGCATCGATAACGATCGGAAATCATGAAAGCGATATCTAAAATACAATAAACACACCAATCTGCACAGCATGACAATAGCTGTATACATTGACCCAGGTCACATGAAAAATAATACTGTAGTAATGATCCATGGCACAAGAAGCAAGACACATATATTATATAGCAATAAAATGACATGACACAAAGCCACAAACCCACAACCACAAGTGACATCATGGACTTAATACAATAATACTTAGTTAGGTCTCACAAGTCACAAGCACACAAAGCTGACAACCACATGACATAGGCATAGTACTAGTACCACCACTTGGCACTAAACTTCTCTCAGATGAAGGTGCTGATGCAGGTGCTGCAGAAGAAGCAGACATGCCAACATTCTGGCTTGCATTTTCACTTGCAGCTGGCCTTGCACGTTTATGGGATCCTATCACAAACGAAGTGCAAATGTTCTCCTATTAGTATAACATATAAATCTACAATTGAGGAAGAGCATTCGATCCCAAACAGTGAGACATATATGACCTTGATGTATGGTCTCTATATAGATGGCCAATACCATGAAGCTGTTAAGTTATTCTTTTGCATGAGAGAATCTGGAATGGTGCCTGATAGCTTCACTTACACACTACTAATTGGGGGACAGTGCATGCAAATGACAAATGACCTGAAGCTGAAGTGAAGCAAATGACAAAAGTGTTTGTTTGAAATTTGAATGTTGATGACGATACAAACTTTTTTTTTCTACACTTATTTTACTGATTATGGCACACAAGTTGGTATACCATTTTCCAATCGAGCTTGGTAACGATGTGTGAATGCATTTCTTCGTTAGTATGGTATTCCAAAATGGCATGTTACAAAAACTGTCTCTAGGATTCCCAGAAGTTAATTTCACCATTGTCTCCAACAAAACCGAGATCCTTGAGCCTCCTTTCCTGGTAGTACTCAAGGCCATTCAATTCTTGCTCTCTCTGCTCAAAAATATCATCCAATCACTTGGTAACCATCGATAATTTCTTCACAATCACACGCACTGCATATACCAGATTTATATTGTATACACTAGATTTATATTTCTTCACAATCATTTATATTTCTTCACAATCACCACTAGATTACCAGAAGAAGCTGAGCTTACCAGAAGAAGATGTGGCCGCTGCCCAGGTTTGAGAGGCGGCGAGGTCGATAGGGAGTGGTGCCTCTGCCTCCATCACACGCGCTCGGGGGCCTCGGGGTGTTGCATCCGCCGGCTGATCCGCATCTCCAACCGGCGCCATCTTTGTCTCAGATGTGGCCGCCGACCGCCTGAAGAAGGAGAAGGACGGCAGCGTGAGTGGGAGACTAGAGGCGAGTCGCGGAGATTGGAGATGGAGGCGGCCGGAGTCGTGCTGGAGTCGTGAGGGTGAAGACGTGGGGGCGCTCAGCGGCCTTGCCTTTCACTCGGGCGGTCCCTCTCCGGCGGCGGCTAGGTCTAGGCTGGCGTGGGGATCGGGCAGATCGGATCGGAGGCTGCGGGAGTCCGGGAGTGGAGGAGGTGGGGTACTGGGGTGCGGCCGTGCGGCTGCGGGAGATGGAAATGGCCAAAGCGGCGGCGGCGGCTAGGTCGAGGGCTGGCATGGGGATCGCCGGATTGGGCGGATCGGATCGGAGGCTGCGGCCTGCGGGAGTCCGAGAGTGGAGGAGGTGGGGTACTGGGGTGCGGCCGTGCGGCTGCGGGAGACGGAATGGGCCTGGCCGGCTGGGCCCTGGGGGACGGGGCACGGGGGTGGGGGGTGCTCAGTTCAGACTTTCAATCAAAACGGTAATTACCGGTTAAATACGGTATTTTTCGAAAACGATCGGAAAAGAGCTAAATCGTTTTCGTTTTCGTTATCGGATGTTTTTACCGTTATCGTTTCTGGTTTATCGGTTACCGTCACCGTTTCCGTTTAGGGGAAAAAATCGGTAATTTCTCGAAAATGATTTTCGGTAACCGAGAATTACCGTTTTCGTTTTCAGCCCTAAAATTTTCCAATGTAAAACATAAGCTCCAAATTCAAAATAGAATATATTGCAAATATAATTCAAAAACTTCATATTTTCAAATTTACATTTTTCAGGATGTTACTATCGTCTAGAATTTTAGATGTCCAGGTGAGCATGCCACAACCACTCTGGTTTGGCTAGGCTCACAGCAAGACAAACTGGTTCGGCAGTACTCAGTAGCGCCTTGTACAGTCTACTCGCCGAGCGTTCCACCTTCATCATGAGCCTTCCTGTCCGATTGTACATCCGGAGCAGGTTGTCTTCGAGTACAACCTTGGTGCCTGCCTTTGTCAGTTGCCCTAGGCTCATGATGTTTTTGCAGAGACTGGGTATGTAGTAAACCTCAGTCAGTAGCTATTGTTCCCCATTCTTGCACTCGAACAGGATCGAGCCTTTTCCCTTGATCTGCATGGTTGAACCATCTCCAAAGCTTACTCTCCCGATGATACTTTCATCGAGTTCAGTGAAGAACGAGCATTGCTTGGTCATGTGGTTACTGGCCCCATTGTCCAAATACTATATCCCGATCATCCGCAGTTCTCTAGCTACGACTTGCTCGTCACCATCTTCTTGTAAGTCCGGGAGGACTTGTTGCTTGTTCAAGAGCACCAGCTTGCGTGGCTCCTCCACACACACGACCAGCATCAAGGTTGGTTCTTCTTCTTTGCCTTTTATTAGGTTTAGCTCCTACCGGTGCTTGCTACAACATTCAGAGGCATAGTGCCCCTTGTTGTCGTAGTTAAAACACCGGATGTGAGTCTTGTCTTTGCCACCTCCAGTGCCTTACTTTTGCGTCCCGCCAGAACTGGTAGAACGACCTTTGTCATGGCCGTGACCATGACCGCGCCCACGACCTCTGCCCCGACCATGACCTTGCGAGTTTCTTGTGCTTCGACCCTTGTTACTTGTCGACAACTCCCCGTCGTCGCTCTTCTGCCGCGTTAGCTACTCGGTGTGAGTGAGAAGGAGCTGCCCACCGGTACTAAATTTGTCTGTACGATGTCAGATCCTCTCTTCATAGACTTTTAGGTGCCCAATGGCCTCCTCGAACGGCATCGACTCCAATCGGAGTATTACTCGATTGAGGCGACCATGGGGAGAAACTTGTCGGGTGCCAAGTCGAGGAGCTTCTTTACCAGCATGGGATCCTCCAGGGTCGAGCCAAGTGCACTGTACTTACTCGCCATCCTGCTCAACTTTCCAGCAAAGTCGTCGATGGAGTCCCCATCGTTCATGCGTAGTGCCACAAACTCATTTTGTAGAGTTTGCAGTCGAGCCTTTTGCACTCGATCGGTGCCAAGGTATCTGGTCTTGAGAGAGTCCTAGACCTCCTTGGCCATCTTCTTCTTCACCACTTGCAGAAGAATATCTTCTGGTATGGCCTAGAAGATGAAGGCCCGTGCAGACTTGTCCTTCTTGGCATCCACGACCACTCCGGTCAGTGGATGGATGGCCTCCCAGATCCCCTGGGCATCCATCAATGCCTCCATCTTGATCACCCATGCGGTGTAGTTGGAGGAGGTCAACATCGGGTAGTGAAAGGGCACACCGCCGCTTTCCTTCGCCGCCTACTGAGCGCTGGTTGCCATCGTCTCTGATCGCAAGTATTTGGGCATGCACCGAGCTCTGATACCAAGTGTTGGAAATTTGCACCGGATCTACGCGCCCAAATGCACTCACGACCTCACTGGAGTTCCTACGACTACGGTGTTTCAGGAAGAACAGAGTCTCAGAATACGAGTGGGAGATACTTCTTTGCACAGTGGAGCAATTTGTTTGTTTTTCTCCAAAATCTCTCACTACTTTCAAGTTACATTACGACTTATATACAGACATTTCAACTACTGCATACACTGGGTAGAGCGCACCACCACTACTGCCCAACCAGAGCGCTGACAGCAGCTGTAGTGCTCCACTGCACCTGCTGCCCAACCGGAGTTCTGACAACTGCTGCTGCTGTGACCAGTTAGTTCACCGACCGCCGTATAGTCTGTGTCACTCATGCTTCTCTGTGCCGACGCCTGCAACTACTCACTGCGCTGACTTGATTGCTCGAGCGACTGGTCGCACGATCCCAGCCACTGGCTTCCACTTCAGCTGCTCCTTGACAGCTTCTCCAGTCTTGGCTTCGACCACAACACTTGAGCTTCGACCACGCAAACACTACACTGGTCGACTTCATACAAACTGGTTGTCCACGACCACACTGGTCGTAACCGACCGCTCGCATAGGCCCTGTTACGACCACACACCGTGATCGTAACAGACTATAACGAGGTTGAAACTGATGACAAAGAAGACCCTGTTATGACCACACACACCATGGTCGTAACTGACTACAACGTGGTCGAAATCGACCATACAAAAGATCCTGTTACGACCATACATACCGTGATCATAACTGATTATAACGTGGTCATAACCGACCACACAAAAGACCCTGTTACGACCACACACACTGTGGTCGTAACGACCACCGACTACGCAACGTGGTCGTAATGACCTCTGACCTCGCAACGTGGTCGTAGCGACCACCGACCACGCACAATGTGGTCGTAGCGACCTCCAACCACACACAGCGTGGTCGAGACAGGTTTATACGACCACATGATGAACTCAAAAGTAGAAATTAATTATTTGAATAATGAGGGTCTAACTCCTCTAGACATCTCATTGAGACGACAACCCAAAGGTCTTCACCATAGATCGGTAATAAACTCTTTTGATTTCGCCTCTTTTTTCTGGCTTTCAAATTGACCCCAAACGGCGATAAGAACTTCATAGCGGCTTGTCTCGTTCATACTTCCTAATGTTCTTGCAGAACAAATGAATTTGGATACTTCAATCATTAAGGCTTACCAATGCTCAGCCCGGATACTCTCATCAAGACCACAGCGAGAAAGAAGAAGATTCAGAATCAAAAAATGACGATAAGAAGGTTGGTGAACAAGAGGATTCAAAGACCCTGACAGAGGCGACACAAGTTCTGGGCATTTGCTCTGTACTTATTGCAACGGCGACATTTGCAGCAGCTTTCACCTTGCCTGGAGGTTACAACAACTATGGGCAAGCTAACGCAGGCACACCAACACTTGCCGGGACTACACTTTTGACGTATTCATTGTGGCATTCATTTGCGCCTTGCTCGCTACCTTTTGTCTCACGTACTCAGGGATGGCTAAAGTTGACTATGAGGTCCGCTTGAGGTACCTCAATTTATCTCAGAACTTGGTGTGGAGTTCAATCAGAAGCTTCGTTGCTGCCTTTGCATTTGGTTTATACGTGGTGCTTGCCCCAGTTGCTCACAAGACGGCCATTCTTGTCTGCGTGATATGTTGTTTTGCTGCACTGCTCTACGATGATATACATCTTCAGCGTCTGCTTCTCAGCGCACTAATATTACATGCAAGAGTGGGATTTCGGGTGTGGTTGACATTAGGCGGGGAGATCTTTGTTGACATTTTGCGGCCGTATTGGTCCTACGTAATTATCTTGGGTTGGCCAGCATATCTGAAGTGGAGGCACCAAAGGTAGTGGCGAAATGGATAAACCATTTCAGTGAACTTCCCTCTGTTATGGATTGTACTTGTTTTATAATATCTTTTTCTTATCATAAAAGTTTAAATGTGATTTTTGTTCCATCGTAACAAAAATACTGTCTTATGCCCCAGTTCAAATTACTTGTTGTTTAAGCAAGTGCTGGTGTGTTGCTACTTGTCATCTGTTATACTTTTTACGTAATACCATCGTAAAATATTATTCTCGAAAAATATCTTCCTAAAATGTCTTCGTTGCTTTGAGAGCAACAAATGCAAATTTCTTCCTCAAGGTTCCGTTTGGAATGCACGATGCATTTCGAACAGTAGTATAAGTGTGGTTTGCATTATGTAGCTGGTATAGGGATGAATTATCACCGCATTGGTCTGTGCTCTCTAAGATAAAAATGAAAAGTGATTTTATAATGGAAATGAGAAGTAATTTGGACAGGTGGTTGGAGTGATCAACTCGTGCAACCGTTGCAGGGGCTATGCCCATTTCAATTTACATCTGATAGCATTCATGTTAAATCGGGTGATTACAGTGTAGCTACTCACTGTATTACTCTGTTATTTCGCCGTGCCGACAACCACCCCACGCACCGTTGGCCCAGCTTCGCCTCCCGCAGCGAGCGCACTTGGCTCGGCCCATTACTCTCATTTCAGGGCATTCTAGCTTCCGAACCTCTTTATTTCCGTGGAGTAGCTAGCGCAGCAGAGGTGAAAACACAACCGGTAATAGCAGCCTTGCGTGCGACCGGGACAAGCACCACTGCACCAGATATGCCTCCAATGCAAAAGCAGCACTCACGCTTCTAACTGAGCTCCGTAACTGTGGTCCACTGTATCTAACAAAAAATTCGGTTATAAGCTTTAGTGTATGGATAGGTGGGATACGTTGTTCTTTTCTTAGCTATATGGTATGCTGTGAGTGAGAGTTGTATGGTGTGGTGCTAGTGACCACTTGGCAGTGGAGTTTTGCCAATAGGCTGACTATTATGTTCCTTTTTTGTTTTTTTTTCCTCATACTTATCAATATATTGGACAGTTCTCCTGCCGGTTCTTTCAAAAAACCCAATCCTCACTTAAAGAAGCTCAAAACCCACCTAACACAACCCAAAAAGCATCTTTCACAATCCAACTCAACTCATGTGGCATTTCCACCAAACCCAACCCAACCCGACCCAAGTGGTTGAAATGAGTTGAAACCCATTGCAAACCCATCGCAAGTGCATTTATAGGAAACTTTTGACAAACTTTGGTATTTAGAATTTCTAATCTGCATTCACACCATAAATGTTTCATGAAATTAACTGAAGTTTACTATAGATGATTTGGAGCGTAGAGACGCTACTTTGTGCATTTTTGTAGGCCTAGACACAAAGATAGGACCAACAGGCTTTTATAGGAAATTTTTGAAAAAGCTCGGTATTTAAAATTTATAACTCTCGCTCACACAATAAAAGTTTTATAAAATTTTCTGAGATTTATTATAGATGATTTCGGATATCAAGATACTACTTTGTGTAAGTTATTAGGTCTAGACATATAGGTGAAACCAATAGATTTTTATAAATTTTTTAAAAAAAAGTAGTACCCGAAATTTCTGATGAGTAAAGGACCGGGGCCCTATGTAATTTTCTTCCCCTCAGGCGGGTGTACTGAAGCCATCGCAGAGTACATGAGACTAAAGGTCGCAAAAACAGAGCGTGAGCGGACCGAGAACTAACGCAGGGGTAGCTTCTGTGAACAAACACTGTGCACAAATTAACATGGAAACGAGCAGCCGCAGTGACCGTTACGTAATACAGGATACGGATCAGCTGTAGCTGAGGGTGATGGCACCGTCGAGATCGAGCATCGTCGTGCGTTCTCCGTCCCGTCTGCTCCATGCGGCGAATGAGGGCCCATTGGACATCATGATAAAAGTTGCAGGGAATGCGGTAACAAATGCTTACATAGTTATTAGCACAGCATAGTATGCTGAAACTCGGGAATATTGTTCTGATAAAATACATACGGTAAATTAATGGTGAAGACTCTTGTAGGGTACCAACTGGATCAGCTGACCCAATCCGGCATCCATCTTCGCCAACTCTCCGATTGCCTTTTCATCAAGTCAGTTGTGTTGACACTTGGACATTATATTCAATATGGACAACCGTAAGTACTTATTAGAATTATAATATTATTGAATTCCACAATACCTCTAAATCTTTGTATATTGACGAAAGTTGTTTCATATTAAGCTAGAGGTACATTTGATATACTTCTTTTTTGCAGGGCAGTTAACAATTGTTTTGTACTATTCATACTTCTTTTATGTACATGCTTCTGTATCTAGGTTGGGCCGCCCTGATTGTACCCAAGCTGTCATTGCTGTTTACCAAGAACAGTCCCAATATCCCTTGCTACATGATGCATGCCAGCTTGAAAGAATTAGAAGTCAATGGATTAATGTACTGCTTTATTGTTACTATAAGTCACCGGCTGCCGAATTTCATCCGAAAATGCAAGGATGCAAAACCAAAAGCAAGTACTTCATACAACCGTTTGTTATGTCGGAGGAAACAACTGCAATTGTTGGTATGTATGAGCGCTCTGTCATCTTAAGCCACCTCATGGTTGTACATGTGTCCCTTGTTTGAAAGGTGTTGTGGACCATGGGTTCTTGAGGTGGAGAAATAGAAAAAAGCTTTATATTTTTTGGGTACTTATAAAGTTTATAACTTGCGTAGTTCAATTTACATGATTATTGGCGAAATGCATGTTTAATCGGAATAGCATAGTGGTCATATTTTTATGTTTTAGCATAATTGTTCTACGTTGTAATAGCAATTAGACTATGGCACTGTTCTAACACTGTTCTTTTTCTTTCTCCTTTTTTTTTTGCATTATCCATAGAGATATAATAGTGTTTTTCATTTCTCCTAATTTTTTATTCATTTTTCTTTAACTGAATATATCAGAAAAAGCTAACAATCACTACAATGTTATTTCAATTAAAAGTCACAACACTTTTGAACGAGGCCTATATGAAGCAATGAACAGACTTGACCATCAATATTTTTTACTTATTTATATGGCTTTTGTACTTGTAAGGCATTTGTCTACCAAGACAGTCTGAATTCAAAAGGCATTTTTTAGCAATTCTAATGGTATTGTTATCTCTATTTAGTTCAATTCAATCAAGTAAATAATCTTCATAAATATGTAATATAGTTCTCTTCTTAATTCGTAACAACGCAAATGCATTCAACTAGTGTGTGTGTCTATGTGTGTGTGTATGAATGTATTTATGTTATATATATATAGAGAGAGATGCAGTTATTAGCACAGCTAAGTATGCTGAAAATCGCGAATATAGTTCTGATAAAATACGTACGGTAACTTAATGGTGAAGACTCTTGTAAGGCATCAACTGGATCAGGTGACCCAATCCGTCATCCATCTTCGCCACCTCTCTGATTTCCTTTTCATCAACTGTCTGATTTTCTTTTCATCAAGTCAGTTGTGCCGACACCTCGTTGAAATTGCTGCCCAGCCGAATATTATTATGAAGGGCCACAATGCCCAGAACATTAGCTCAAAAATAAGATGTATTATGATCCGGCATATCCGAATACCCAATCTAGCGCGCAGCGCTCTTGCAACCTCAAGCTTTGGCAAAGGTTCTATAATTCCGATGAGCATTACAAGAAGAGTAATCACAATGACTGCAACGGCGGTGTTATGAGCGACGGGAGCAAGCACCATATAAAGACCCAATGCAAAAGCAGTTACCAAGCTTGTGACCGAACTAGACGCGAAGAACACAGACATATTGAAATGCTTTCCACGGACGGACAAATCAACCATTGCCATGCCAGAGAACATTAGACCGATGGTAGCCACGGAGGCACAAACGAATGCTAATGTGTTTGCCATCACGAATGCATCAAAAGTATACCTCCCGGCAAGCGTTGGTGTGCCACCGTTAGGGTGGTCATCGGCTCTATAACCACCGGGCAGGGCAAAAGTTGCACCAAATGCCACCGTTGCAATAAGCGCTGAGCCAATGCCCAGAACTTGTGTAGAATCCTTAATTTTTTCTTGCTCTTTGTCATCGACTAGTTGGGGCCTACGATGTTCGTTTAGGAAACCCTGTTGATAACAACCATGTCCGGCGCCGGCATGCCGTAATGAAAGAAGTATCAATGCTTGTGGATTCTGTGAAAAAATACAACCAGGAGACACGAATTAAACAAATCAGTATTATTGTCATTTGATTAAAAGAGGATCGATAAGCCGGGTGAACAGAAAACAGAAAGTGGATTACCCAGTGAAAAGACAAACCACGGGGAAGCATGCACCATGATAGAGCTAGTGGAGTTAGTCCACTATAATTTGGTAAATTAAGTCGTACTTGCCGGTTTCCCATGAGTGAACAAAATATCCTCAGATTCCCAGTCAAGACAGCTAGATGTAGCGGGGTGTTCCCATCGTTGTCCTGCGTATTCAAAATTGATGCTACCAACGGTGCTCTGCAAGCATATGAGACTATATTATAATGCTTCTTCTCCACAGCAACATGGAAAAAAGTCCTTCCCTGGGTATCACACAAATTGACGCATTCCGGGCACTTTTTAAGCAAACTGACGACGGGCTCGAAACTACCGTTCGAGGCAGCAATGTGAATGGGGAATGACCCACTTTTGTCTGGTTGGTAAGCTGCAGATGGGTTAGCTTCTAGGAGTGGTAACACGGCGCTGATGCCCCTAACGATGCCCCGCCAAGAAACAGCGTAGTGAAGAGGCGTACTCCCTTTATGGTCTGGCTGTATAATAAGTTCCTTGTTCCAATCCAATAGAATTTTCGTCATCGCTGCAGTTGGACGCTTTATGTCAAACAAATGTTGCACTGAAGCTTTCAAGATAGAAGTTCCATGCCATGTCGGAAAGTAATATTTAGTGCAAGAACAACTAGAATGTAAATGAGACGGATTTTCTTGGAAAAGACTAGATACAAGGATTTTTTTAAGGTAGACCACAACTGATGTGAGCCGTTGATTACCTTATTTAATGGGTTGACCTATTACCTGGAATGGGGTAATAGATTATCGATCACTGTGACATACTAAAATTTTCCAAAATTTGAATAAAAAATTTTCACGGAAATCTTAAATTGCATCTTAGAGTGTTCTCCGGTTTTTCTAAGCTCACCTAGATTTTTCCTCAAGTTTTCCAATAGGGCCATCCCCAATTTATTTCTTCCTTAACCAGCCCACCTTCCCTTCCAGCCTGCCTGCCACCATCGCTGAAGCCGTGCCTTGCCATGCTCTGGCCGCACCGCTATACATCAGGGGCGGATCTACAGTAGTTCATGGGTGTTCAGCTGAACACCCAAATTTTTTGACAAAAAACCTAGTATATACAAGGTATAATACATATACATATATTTAATTGGGCCAAAATAACTATTTAAGTCCATCACTATTCATCCATCAGCCAAGCGGCAACGCAGTAGTGGCCCAGCCCATTTTTGTGCCCGCGATAGAAATGGCTCGGCCGCCTCGGCGTCTCCCGATTCCCCATCCTGCCCCTTGATTCCCGAATCTTCTAACCCTAGCAGAGTAGTAGCCCGCATCGACCGCGCCTTCGGCCCGCCGCCCACATCGATCTGGCTCCGCGCCGCGTGACTGTCTGATAGCGCCGCGCGACTGACCGACCGCGCCTCCGGCCCTCCGCTCCGCCGGCACCGCACCACTCCCTGGTCCCTGCTTGGTGCTCACACCAGGACGATGGGCGGTGCGTCGCGGTGGTAGGAGAGGAGACCCGACCGAGACCAGCAGGCAGCAGTAGGCATTCAGCTTCGGGCTCCTGCCCTCTGGGTTTCAGCTCCGGTGCTCCAGCCTCCGGCGTTCCTGGTGCGAGCGTGACCGCCGACTGCGGCTCCACCTAGACCACCTCGTCAGTTCCTCCTCATAGGTCAGACTCAGTCCTCACTATCTCTCTCTCTCTCTCTCTCTCTCCGACTCTAACTCTCCCTCTCACTCTCTCAGTCTCTCTTTCAGTTCTCCAATCGCAATTTTCCATGTGCAGCAGCAGCCAGCAGATCCACTGAAGCTTCGAGGGGAAGAACTGAAGTCTGAAGAAGTTCTCTCCAAATCACCGAAGCTTGAGTAACCAACTCATCGATTCACTTTGTTTTTCTATTTGCCATCTTTTTATTATAGGAATTAGGAAACTGTCTTGTAGTAGAGAAGTTTGAAGATCTGATAACCAAATTACTCCCAACTTATTTTGCCAAGATCCGACTCTCCTTTCAGCTTGTTCAATTGTTCCACTTAGCACTTACTATTGTCTTCCACTATTTTGGCATGAAGATCTACTATTTATGTTTGCACTAAAGTTCTGATTGTGATTGGGTTTACAAAACCAGTAGACCACAGTGATAGCGCGACATCAACTTTGGATCATGTGACCATTTGCTTAGTTTCTTTAGAGCAATTTGGTTGATTAGTTAAGCATAGAAGTTAGATTAGTTGAGGTCCTTGAGGAATGAGGACTACTTGAGTAGTTGAGTATGAGTAGAGTAGCAGTAATATGGAAGCATCAAAATTGTCAAAGCAATATGGGTTGCTACCATTAGGACAAGGATCTTTGAACTAACACAGAAGGCTGCTGCCATTAGGCATTAGTGATATCTGAACACATGTTGATTGCTCTAATTCTTTTGGTTGTATGGGGATGATGTGATTCTGAACACATTTTGATTGCTCTAATTCTTTCAACAAATAGAAGACTGCTGCCATTAAGCGCACATTATTTACTCTAATTCTTTTGGTTGTGTGGGGATGATGTGATTTGAGATGAGCCATATGACTTGAAAATGTGTTGGGCTATCACATGTTTCTATACATATGTAGTAAACTCATGTACTCTAGTAAATTCTGAATTCACACAGAACTAAAGTAATTTTTTATATTATTTGAGATGTTATCTCTGGTACAGAAAATTGTACTTTAACTATTGCTATTATGGATCTTTATGTTTTCTACTGAATAATATTTTTATAACTTCGAAAACCCATTCACAAATTCCTGGGTCTGCCACTGCCGTGCATGCGACTTGCGGTTCCGTATCTTCCTACACCTTCCTATCTGAGTCACCATGACCACCTCCTCCTCTTGAATCCCTAACCTTTTGCCGGCGAGTGCCTCCGCTCTGTTAGAATTAATCTTCATGATTTGTAGGTGGTCGAAGCCACAGTTGATGCAGTAGTTGAAGCCGTGAAGCAGTGGTCAAAGTCTTAGTCGAAGCCGTGTGGTCAGTGCCTGAGTCGAGTTGAAGACCCGAAAGAACACTATAGCAGTACTCGAAAGAACACTGTAGCAGTTTGCAGGTATTGTAGCAGGCGTGAGTACTGTAGTAGTCGAAAACACTGTAGAAGTCATGGTTACTGTAGCGGTTGAGAACCGAGAGTAGTCGAAAGTTTGAGTAGCAGCAGTGGTCGTAAGTTGTGCTTGATGTCCGAGCAACGGCTGAGTCGATAGGTAGTTGTGAGAGGGCCAAATCTTATGGATCATGAAGAGATTTTAGGAGGTTCGTGGTATGAGAATAGGTCCTAGTTGAGTTAGTGGGTGTGTGGAGTACAAGTTATATGACCTTATGTGCATGAGGCTTATTTAAGCCATGTAATTCCTGTTACGTTGTAAGAGTAGCAGAAATAAAAAAGATTGAGTGATTCAATCCCAACATTGTATGAGTCTTCCTCTATGTGTTTATCTAGAGTGACAAGAGAGAGGATTGAGTGATTCAATCCCAGCATTTGGTATCAGAGCATGAGTTCCCAGTTTGGTGTATGCCTAAGTACCTTCGCTTCAACATGATGTCCACCACCGAGCAAACGGCAGCAACAGCAAGGTGTTTGACAAGGAAGTGAAGCGTCTCTCTCTAGTACCCGATGCTCACCTTCTCCAACTACTCCACCTTGGCGATCAAGATGGAGGCATGTATGGAGGCGTAGGATATCTGGGAGGCGATTGAACCCACGATCGAAGTGGTCGTGGAAAGGAGGAAGGACAAGATGGCACTTGCGTGCATCTTCGAAGCCATTCCCGAGGTTGTGCTCCACCAGGTTGTCAAAAAGAAGACAGGAGGTGTGGGAGAGCTTGAAGACGAGGTATCTCGATGCCGATTGAGTGAAGAAGGTGCAGCTGCAGACCTTGAAAAGTGAATTCGAAGCCTTGCGCATGAAGGAAGGCGACTCCATCAATGAGTTTGCTGGCAAGATCAGTAGGCTAGCGAGCAAGTTTAGTGGTCTTGGTGCCACCCTGGAGGACACCGCACTCATCAAAAAGTTGCTCGATTTGGTTCCTGATAAGTTTTTGCATGTTGTTGCTACAATTGAGCAATTCTCCAATGTGGATACCATGCCATTCGAGGAGGCGATTGGCCACCTCAAAGCATACAACGAGCAGATACACAAGCGTGAGAAGGGGGTTGAAGAGCATTTGCTTCTCACCAAGGCCGAGTGGGAGACTCAATCATCGAAGCAAAATGGCAAGGGCTCCTCTGGCAGCACTAGTAGTGCTGGTGGTCGAAGAAAGTTAGACAAAACCAAGGTGATATGCTATAAATGCCAAGAGTTTGGTCACTTCACATACGAGTGCCTTGAGAAAGGACTAGAGGTGAAAGAAAAAGGAAAGGAGGAGAAAGCGCTACTCTGTGACGTTCAGAGTGATGATGAGCCAACTCTTCTGTGAAGATTCGTGAAGTGTGGTCAGTCAAGATTAGGGGAAATAAATTTGTTAGATACTAATCTTGACAAAGTTTGTATCTGCATGTTTGATTTAGTCTTTTGCATGTAGTGATCGTGTTGTATAGGTCTTTGCATTTGGTAGTGTGTGGCACTAGAAGAAGCTGGCGGTGGTGAAGGCCATTGCAACGAGGAAGAGTCGGTGCGATGCCAGTGCCAATGGCAGTGTGATGCTGCTGCGAGGAGAAGTCAGTGTGAGACCGACAACAATAGCGATGCGAACCCGCTATGTGAAGTTTCGATGTGAAGTCAAAGGCGGTGGTGTAAAACCATCACCTCTGCAAGATGAAGATATGCACGAAACAGTGGTGTGAGATCGTTGTAAGCCATGCGAAGAGAAGGCCACTGTGTGTGGCTAGAAGAAAATCGCTGCGTGTGACAAGAAGATGCGGGTGATCCGTATTGGTGAGTCAACACAATAAGATTAAGGGGGAGAATGTTAGAATTAATCTTGATGATTTGTAAGTGGTCGAAGCCACAGTCGATGCAGTGGTTGAAGCCTTGGTCAAAGCTGTATGGTCGATGCCTAAGTCGAGTCGAAGATCTGGAAGAACACTATAGCAGTATTCGAAAGAACACTGTAGCAGTCACGAATACTATAGCAGTCAAAAACATTGTAGCAGTCATAGGTACTATAGTAGTCAAAAAACACTATAGTAGTTGTTGTTACTGTAGCAGTCGAGAACCGAGAGTAGTCGGATATTTGAGTAGCAACAGTGGTCGTATGTTGTTCTGGACGTCTGAGCAACGGTTGGGTCGATAGGTAATTATGAGAGGGCCGAGTCTTACAAATCATGGAGAGATTCTAGGAGGTTCATGGCATAAGAATAGGTCCTAGTAGAGTTAGTAAGTGCGTGGAGTACAGGTCATGTGACCTTATGAGCATGAGGCTTATTTAAGCCGTGTAATTCTTGTTAAGTTGTAAGAGTAGTAGAAATAAAAAAGATTGAGTGATTCAATCTAACATTGTATTAGTCTCCCTCTGTGTGTGTTTATCCAGAGTGACAAGAGAGAGGATTGAGCGATTCAATCCCAACACGCTCCACCGTGGGGATCATTGTCACTGGCCTTGCTTGCATTACCTTAGACAAACTATCGCCTAGAGCTTCACTACAAACCCGCCATGCTCATGCACATGCTAGCACTTTCATTTTCCTACTAGAGCTCACTTTATTTCCCTCAGAAATCCCAAAAATTTGACCTGCAAATTGCCCCATTGTAAGACCATGTGGTAACTGCCCCATGAGGGTGATGAGTATTTGACATCTCTTGTGCTTTGTTTTTGTTGTTTGAATTTGATTTTGAGAATTTTCATTTTGAGTTGCTGGTATTTGGAGCTAGCGGTACTACTGGCATTGAAGTCAGGGTATTACTGGTTGGCGGTAGTATCGACGTTGAAGGGGCGGTATGACTGGCTAAAGCAGTAGTACCAGCCCATGATTGTCGCTAGCTATTTTCTAGAGGAGGTCTTATTGGAGATTTTGGGCTAAGGCCTGCTATGGTAATACCGGTATTGAAATCGCTGTACGACTGAAGGGCAGTATGACCGGCATGGGTGACGCGGTCATACCAGCCCTATGCTGAGATGGTTGTGAGTGTTCATTTTGGTAGTATTAGTCAAAGTGGGAGTTCGTGCAAGTGTTAGTCATAAGGGAGTCCATGCATGTATAAGTCATGACATGTATCCATACATATGGTTTACTAATAGAGAGTCAAGTGCATATCATTTGTACTCGGATCAATTATTTTATTCTTTGGTGTGAAGGTGCTTTGATAATTGTTGCGGCCAGCAGCGAGGCTGAGGCTACAAAAGGAATTATGAGGCCATGATGTGTCGTGTAAGTCCGAGTGTAGCAGCATCTCAAGGCAAGAAGCACGGGAGAAAGACAAGGGTAATGAAGAGGCAATGCATGCATGTGATGTGCTAATTGGTCTTTTGCATTTCAAGTGCTGACGTTCCTCAGAGCAGGTGTATGATCTTGACAGCAAGGCATTGGGCATTATGAACTGTGGAGTGATGTTAGTGTGCCATAGGACTTAGTCATTTCAAGTTGTGACGGCCTTGGCGCAGGTTTACGATCTTGGCGACAATTCATTGGCATCACATCATCGTGAAGACCAGTACTGGCCTAAGTGGTTTAGCTCACGTGTCTATGGTTGGAGTATCTTATCAGGCTTGTGGAGCCTTTAGAAGTCACACTTCGAAAAGCGTGCAAGTGTGTGAGAGTGAAAACTGTTTTGTGTGGGTTACCAAGTTTCCCTATATATAAGTAGTGTGATCTACTAAGGAATGACTGGTTGGTTTGAGGTGGTAGCCTCCACTATATAGTCTTGTGTTGAGTTGAGTCTTGTGAGAAATTTGAGTTTTAGGGTTAGGGTTTTCTGATGTTAGAGTCTTATATGTGTGTGTGCTCTATGCTTAGAGCTCTGCTATCCTTAGAGATTAGTTGTAAAACATTCCTTTCTAAGTGAAATAAACATCTAAAGGTTTCCCAAGTGAGTAGTACCATGAATCCCCTCATGTGCTTTTGATTTTCTTGACTTTCTTATTTGAATTTCTCTGCTCTTGATCTTTTCTGCTGCCAAATACGTATAGGAGGTGGAAATATCTTTTGGAGACAAGATCCTATCCATTTAGACATGATCTGGAGTAAAGGACTATGTGAGAAGGTTCATGGGTTTATTATGATGAAACATTGTCATTTTTAAGGAGTAAAAATTTGGAATTTGCAGATTTTTCTTGACAACTTGCAGAAATGGATGATTTTGAAAAATTTAAGTCATAAGATGATTGTGACCTAGGTCAGTGGTTATAGCTTGTATGATATATGTTATTGCTAATGTCGGTCAAATTATGAAAACTTGTGTTCGGAAATGATTTCTTTGTCTTTAAATATATAGGGTCGCATGGAGTCAACAATGAGTATCGGGGCAACGCTCATGGATGAGTCAAGGCCCGGAACAATCTTTCTTCCCCCTTTCTTTCTCTACCTCTTTCTGCCTCTGTTTCACAACTGGTACTGTTCACTCATGGTTCAATCGGGCTAGTTGCACCACACCGGATCCAAACAATACCAATCCCGACCTGATTTAAACCGATTTAGGGCTGTTCTAGCCGTTTTAACTCCGGTTCCACCGGTTTTGACCACACAGACTCCGGTTCTGCACATAAGGCCTAGCCTAGACCCCTATAGACCCTTTTACATCCGCTGTCTATCTTCCTCCATCAATTCCAGGCAATCCGAAGCCGCCTGATGATCATTTTCTATCTTCTAAAGTTTCTGGCCTGAGCTTTTAAAACCATAAAAATTAGTAATACTTATTTTAAATACTTTATTTGATGTTCATTTTCTTATTTTGTGTTATTCGCCTCACATTACAACACGAGGATGGACCCACTGAAGCAGGAGATGGTCCAAAAGCTTATGAATGAGTAAACAACGATTTTGAGCCAAAAGGGAAGTCATGGCTCTTTTATCATGTTTGCAATCCTAGTAGCTAGAAATATGGTTTATTTTATGCATTACTTATTTATTAACAATGTTTATTATTCATTATGTTCGCATAATATTGCCTAGTAGTTAACTTTCTTTAATCATATGATTTAGTATGCCATCTTTGATAATAATTTGATGTGATTTTCCCTTGGCAATCTTAGAACTACTATATTATAATGTCATCAGTACGAGACCGGACAATAAATTTGTAAGCACCTCTAAATAAATTTGTAAGCACCCCTAGTAGGATTCAAAGACCGCCGAGGGTACGAGGGGACTCCACAAGAAACACAAATGGCCAAGTGTATTCAATGTATGGCTAGGTTTACAAAATGGACTCCCCCTCTCCACATGTGGAGGGTGCTATTTATAGAGTGGAGGGGAGGCAAATGAAGTTACAAAATTGCCCTTATGGCTTAGCTTTACTCCTAAGGGTATGATCATCTTTTGTGCCATGTGGGTCCTGCCTTGTCCAAAAGGCCCTGTGGTTGGTTTGCGGCCAACTCCAAACCTCACCAAGGTTGGCTGTGGACCCCCTCCGAGGTCGGTGTGTGAACTTCGCCGAGGTTAACTGCGGACCCCCTCCAGGTCCGGGGTTGGTGCGTGAATATCGGCCGAGGTTAGCTGCGGACCACCTTTGGGGTCGGTGCGTAAACCTTGCTGAAGTCGGTCGTGGACCTCCACTGGGGTCGGTCGTGAACCTCGCCAAGGTTGACCACGGAACTCCTTCGGGGTTGACCTACGAACCTTGCCCGGGGTAGACTCCCGATTGGTGTGACCACGCTGGGGTTGTTATGGGCCTGAGGTAGCATGGGGACCCTTTTCCAACAGTAGCCCCTTGTCAATCCAGACGGTCAACCATCAATCCAGGCCGATGCACTGATTTGTGAAAGGGGTTAGCGTGAGGCCTCGGGCCAAAGACTCTACCAACGGCCTGTAATGCATCCCGACAACACAAATACTTAATATTAGAGTGGTATTGGACCTAGCTTGAAACTCTTCGGGTCCAGGGATGGCACGTGGTATAAGGAGGCACCCTTGCATAGCCGGAACTTCTTTGGAGGAGAATGGGGTAGCCTTGGTGTACCATAGATCAGGATCCTTTGGGGGATTCTGGGTAGCCTTGGTTCGCCATGGTCCGATCCCCAGGTGCAACCGAATCCTAGGGTGCCAGGCGAACTCGGTCCACCATGGAATGGCCCCTTCTATAAATGGCGCCACCCCCTCACTCCCTTCTTCGTTTCCTCCACTCATTCTTCACTTCACCTCCTCCCCTTAACTAACCCTGGGTCGCCACGCCCCCTTCGCCTCCGTACATTGTCGGTTCCTTAGCCTGCTCCACGGCTGGACGCTGTCCGCTCGCCCACTAGCTCCGTGTGCCGGCCGGTCCTGTGTCCAGGCGAGTCCCACCCGCAGACCTGCTCTGCGGCCACACCGCTGCACACCAGACCTCGTCAGCCCCGGGCTCGCTCCCCGGCCGCACCGCTCCGCGCCGGACTTCGTCACACCATCTTCTCGCCCGGACCGTTCGGCGCCCGGTTGATTTATTGGAATGTCATTAGTTAAGTACCAAACACGGTGAATCTGTTACGACCGAGTAACCTGATCGATTAGCAGGTCACACATGCATAAGATCAAAAGAAGTCATCACGAATAGACGGCCAGAGTCTCTTTTACCTCTAAGTGGGTAAGGTGGTGTACAATAAAAGACCTCTAAATGCAATCCAATATGGTACTCCATCTGTTTCAAAATATATGACATATAATAGTTTTTACCAAACGAAGGAAATACATCTTATGTGGTCACCTACGGTTAAAGGAAATTGGGTCAGAGCTCCAATTTTTATTAACTTAAGAAACAAAATTATTAAAACGTACCGTACCTGTCAATTGTCCATAAACATGCCCACAAAATAGACAAACAAAACTAATGTATGGTAGTACAGTAGTTACCTATGTTCCGAATAGCAGCGGCATGTAACGCATTTTGTCCGTCTGGTCCAGAGTATGATAGTTGGTTGTCTCCCTCGTACAATTTCTCTGCAGTGGAGAACTCTCTTAGCAGGATGGCTAGGTACAATGGTGAAGTGCCTACACTTGGGACACGGGCCAATTCTGAATCCTCTGTCAATAGCAAGTTGACTATATCCCCATTTTCACTACGGATTGCCTCATGCAACACTGTCTCCCCACGCTTGTTCTGCTTTCTAAGTAATGTCTTCAACTTGTCACTGCCATCTGCCTCACATTTCGCCAAATCTACAAGATAAGACACCATTCCGCAATTCCCGGTCCGAGCAGCACAGTGCAGCGGCGTGTCGCCCATCTTGTTGGTCGCATCCATGAGGTGTTTGGCTTTGTTGTAGATCACATACACGCTATCTAGGAAGTTATCCCCCGAGGATCCTGCACAAGACGCACGATGTTTTTTTGGGACCAATTCATGTTGACTGACTACTGTGTGCGGTCTATGCGTACCAGATTTTGCTACGACATGGAGGGCGGTGTCTCCCTGCGGTGTCGTTCCACCCAGGATCGACTCTGAAGGGGGTACAGCAGGTTGATCAACACCTTGCTGTACTGCTTCAGAAGGAGTTTGCTGCATGTCTGAGCGCCCGTCGGTGTTGTTGCCTAGCTGATCAGTACCAGCATCCGTCGTAGAAGCTTGCTGCAGGGTCAAGATTCCGTCGGTAGCATTGCCAGCTGGCTGATCCGTGACTTCCTGGGAAGCCAAGCTTCCATTGGAGGCGTCGTTAGGCTGATCTGGGCCTTCTTCGACTGCATCAGTAGAAGTTGGCTGCACAGCCAAGCTTCCATTCGGGACATCATTCACGTCGAAGGTGTCTCCGTCGGGCACGTCAACGACGACCTGTGGTGCCACTGTCGCTGGGCGCACCGGTGAATCTCCCCAGCTCAGAAGAATCTTTAGCACCTCGCAATCCCCACTGCTCGAAGCCATTAGCAGCAAGGGTTGCATGACCTCACCCACGGGGGTGATGGGGTTCTGTGGTAGCTCGGTATTCGTCGGCTCCATCACCACCAGCAGCTGCTATAGGAAGCCTCCGTTGTCGCACTGCAGGAATAATTTTTCTCGAGCAAGTGGTTCAAGATGGAAATGTTTGATTCTCGATGTATATAAAAATCTATTGAAGTCTCCAGACTCCAGAAACCAACCTACTCCATCATATGCTACTAGTAAAATGCCCCTACTCCGTCATATGCTACTGGTAAAATGTCCGTGTGTTCCAACTTACGCTTTCGGGAAGACGTTGTTGGGACTCGGGAAACGGTGGAGGGCCGCTGCTTGGCGGTGCGTTGGTCGGTCAACCGGGTGAGATAAAAATCGCTTAGAGATAAATTAATTCATTATTATTGGCACGAACAAACGGTACAATTACGTCCACAACAACAACAATAGTAGTGGACCTAGTGGGTTGGAAGGGAACAAGACAAAAAAAACATCAGTGTGATTGTGTGAATACCTGTGACCCGGCGGTCATCGGGACCGCATGCGGTAGGTTCAAAGAAAAGGAGTTTGCACGGAAGGGAAGCACGTTTGTGGTTTTGAATTCCAAAAGTTAAAAACTCTGCATTATTTAAATTGACTATCCGATTCGCAATCCGTTTAAATCTTTGTGTTTCGTACAATGATATCTTTAAAACAAAATCAAACTTCGATATATTTTCATCACGAAACAACTTTCAACTGATCACGTTCAACTAGATAACTTTTAACTACACAAGCTTCAACTAGACAGCTTTCAACTAGAGAGATTTTAACTAGACATATTTTAACTAAACAACTTTGTTTTCTTTAAGCTTTGCGTGATAACATTCAACTACACAATTTTCAACTTAAAAATTCCACACCTTTGAACTTAAAAAAAAATTGCGTACTAAAAGAAACAGTAGTAGAATCTTTCTGCAGGATCAAGATTCCATCGGTAGAATTGCCAGATGGCTGACGCGTGACTTCCTGGGAAGCCAACCTTCCATTGGAGGCGTCGCTGGGCTGATGTTGGCCTTCTTTGACTACATCAGTAGAAGTTGGCTACACAGAAGCTTCCATTCGGGATGCCGTTCACGACGAAGCTGTCTCCGTCGCCCGTCGGGCACGGCAACGACGACCTATGGTTGCATGACCGACGGGGTGATGGCGTTCTGTGGTAGCTCGGTGTTCATAGGTTCCATCACCACTACCAGCTGCTTCTGAAGGACCACAGGTTTTGTGTGGTATCCGTACCTGACACCAAGTCCGATACGGATATAACAGGGACACATCATGAATATGTGTCGATGGCGTGTCGACTAATTTAAAAAATAAATTTTAATTTTAGAAATTGCCAACATATATTAGACATAGCGTAACCGTGAGTCCGACATAGCCCAGGACAGAGCCCAGCCCACTATGTGGAACCCTAACTGGCTACCTATTCCCCACTCTACCGAATCCGCCCACGCTTCACTGCCTCGCTCTCCAGTCTCATCAGTCCTCGCTCTCCTCTCGCGAGAGTCGGCTCCAGCCGCCAGATCCTCCGTCGCGCATCCCGCTGGCGTCTCCCACAGCTCCTCCGTCGCGCCACCGGACGTGTCTTCTGTGCACTGATGTATTATCTCCCTAAACTGGCTATTTGGCTTACATGAAGAACTAGTGATTCAAATTTGGCACATCCCCTGCAGTTTGCTGATCCATGTGTCTGTTTGCAAGTTTCTACCTATTTGCAAGTTGTCCAACCAACAAGAGCTGCAAATGCAAGTGTCCACACTAAACCTTCCTCGTGCTGCAGCATCCAGTAGTACCAGTCGATTAATATGTCTTTGCTGCTACCTATTGCTTTTTTGCTACCATGCATTGTAACGCCCCGTTTCCAGGGGCGCTAGAACCTAGCATTTCGCAACTATTCACGCTTGAACAGTTACAGAGTGTCGAGCAAGAGAATATCATCACAGCACATGCTTACAACAAAAGACCAACTTATATACAACATATGGTTTAACAACCCAGTTTTGCTGCAGCGGGCGTGCATGCCCAAAGTATATTACATTACAAAAACCACCAGGAAAACTCGAGCGCGGAGGAGACCTAAAACCAAGGGTCCTCGTCGAAGAAAGGCTCCTCTCGGGCTTCCTCAACGGGGAGACCTTCTCCAGCATCTTGATCTTCTGAAGGGTTTAGCAAGCCGTGAGCTAACCAGCTCAGCAAGTCACAAAGAAAAGCCCTAACTTAGCTACTTGGATTGTTCAACAAAGGAAGGGAGTATACTTGGTTTATTAACTTTGAGTGGATGTAGTTTTATTTGTAAACATTTTTAGAAATTCAAAAGCTGACAACTACTCCTTAAGATTAAGGGGGTTTGAGAGACCATGTGGAGGTATCCCCATGTTTGTGATGAGTAATTGACGCTCGTGTTAGAGAGTGTGAGTTTGTTTTGGGTATTCCAGGGTTGAGTACATTTCTCTAATGCTAATATTGATTATGCTGTTTCGTGCGGTGCTATGTGATAGTTTGCTTGTCCGTGTGACTGCAGGACTTCGAAGCTAGGTCATGGTGAGGCGAGGACGACCGGGACTAGGCACAGGAGGTGTTGAGGTCCAGACGGTCAGGGATGCCGAAGATGATCGAGGCTACTGAGGTGGTTGCGAGTCGGGAGACGAGGAACCAGAGCTGGAGCTACCGGTCACTACTGGATTCCGACCCTTTAGCCACGAAACGCATCGCAACGACACTAAATTAGTTGCAATAGGTATGTACTATTGCAACGTTTTGCCAAAATTGTGGCGATATGTGCACAGTATTGCCTCTAAAATATTGCGTTGCGATAGTCATTGAATTCATTGTAATAAGATGGCTTTATCGCCACCATTTAGAAAATGGTTGCGAATAGTATGACTTTATTGCCACGGTTGTCTTGCGTTGTGATAATATTGATTTTCGTTGCAATAGTTAGGAGGTATTGCCACCTTATAGAATTTCGTTGCGAGTGGGTGACAATATTGCCACAATTTTATTGCGTTGTCATAGTCATCAATTGCGTTGCAAAAGGTTCCTATACAATGCGTATGAAATGAGTTTGTATTGCCACGAAATAAATTTGTTGCTATATATGATGATTGTTCGTGGCAATAATTTGTTATTGCAATGCTTTGTTTTCGTGGGCCTAACTGCTTAACGCAAGGGCCGAATTGGTGTGGAGGAATTATATTATCTATAGTTACTAGTACAATGCCCGTGCGTTGCAACGGATTCTCAAAAAAGATGATATATAATATCAGGATGATTCTAAAATTTACAATAAATATTAATTTGGTTTCACACGTGACAAAGCGAATCATAACTCTGCATAAGGAGCATCTGCCAAACACCTTATAAGGGACATTGGTTTTGAGAAATATTTTTGCCAGAATTCTATGTTTTACTACCCACTAACTGAATGTCCATGCGTTGCTACGGATTTTAAAATTTTATAGTACCACATGATCTGAAATTAACAGATGGTAAAATTTTTTAGAACATACATAAGTTCTAAAATTTGTTTAAATCCGTAGCAACGTACAGCTATTAATTCAGCTAGCATGACACGTATGTCACACCATTGGGCGCGTGCGCATGGATGAACGGGCTGGGGTCAATATAATGGGAAAATTTATTTATTTGCCACCCTTACGATTCGGGTGGCAACAGATTTGCCACCCGGGTCTATTGTCAGTGACTCAGGTGGCCCCACATGTAAGTGACAGAGTTTCGGTGTCAATCTTAAGGGTGGCAAAAACATGAAAGTTGGAGTGCCGGAAAGTGAGGTGCCCGTCCGTTACTCCACGAGATACTTCCGAAAGTCTTCCTTTCCCTTGGCAGATCGATTGCCAATGGCCAGCCCAAAGGTAGATCCATGAGGGTAGCCACCAACAAAGACTTCTGGAAACAGAACCAACTGTGAACCGTATCCAGCTGCCTTCGCTATCAATTTCTCCGCTTTATCTGCAGTATAATTCAGTTAAGAAGTAAACAAAATATCTCATCTCCAATCCTGTAGGATTTTATATTCATATACGGATTATAAAGGACATCATACCAACATGCATTTCCGGAATTCCAGTTAAGTCAATCTTCACCGAATTTGGTAGAACATATTTTAGGCGTAACATTTATTTATTTATTTATTATCCTTCACTAAATTTGGTATAACATATTTTATTGCAGTTAAGTCATTCATGATTTTTTGATGAAAAGACTAAAATATACAATGTGTGATTGATTGTGACGTGCATGCCTCCATCAACCCTCCAATAGTTCCTGCATAATAGAAATCAGCGTACAAAACAAGAAAAAATAGGCAAGGAAACAAATAGATGATAGAATTTCATCCACACAAAAGGAATCTCCTAGTTGGATACTGTAAGTCAATCTTCACTATCTTAAAGATCGCCATCACAATTACGTGGACCAAACAAAGAAGGAAATTGGGGTACGGACTACTGACTTCTATCCCATGCCCCTATTCATGATGTGAAAGGCAACGGCCATAGAAACAAGTCTAAAGCAATTATTGTTCCACCATATGCATACTTGAGAAGAAAATAAAAGATTCCATCAACATTTGACCCCCTCTATATCCAAAATGGAGAGCTCATATCAGAACAGCATTCGCCCATCAGGTAGGGGACTGGAGTGTCACTCAGTGACATGCTTGTAAAGATTTGCTTGCATAATGTGTATGTGTCGCACATCAAACACCTCATTTTCCAAGCAAGAAAAATTGTCCATGCAACTCACCAACTACCATGCAAGAAAAACTGAGCTGAACAATCATGATAACTCAACTGGAAAATGGCTATTTATTGACATTACCACAACTGAGCTGAACAATTTCCATTCACGCACTGTTTTTATGTGAGCCATCACTCTAATCAAATACAATATGGTAATTTAGTGTTGGCGAGACAAACAAGCAAGCACCTTGCGCGCAGCACCAATCCAAACAGCCCAACGAGCGAGGCAATGAATCGAACACCATGTGAGCTACTATCAACAACACTGGGGAAGAAGCAAAATGAGAGCACGCACCAAGAATGGCGGGGGTGTCGTAGAAGACAGTGCAGGCCTGCACAACAGTGGCCCGCACGGTGGTGGCACCGTGGCACCCTGGTCGGAGCCGGCGTTCATCTCCACCTCCGCGATCACCGGCCGGCTGCCCGAGCTCGCGGGGGCCAAAGCAATCGACGCCGAGAGATTAATCGACCGGGGTGGGGATCTCGGGAGGGGCGGGGATCTCACACCCGGCCAGGGGTGGGGGGATGTGTGCTTCCGCCGCCGGCCGGGGGGTTCCGACCGGCGAGGAGCTCGGGCGGCCGCCCGGGCTCGCCCGAAGGGCGGGTCCGCCCCTGTCACCAACTGCTCACCATCTGTATCGCATGAAGTGGACATCAGCGGGCGCGGTCTTGGGCACGTCGTCGGTGGAGACGATGCCGTTGGGTAGCGCATCAGCACGTACGGCGTGATCTCGCAGCCCACGATCGGGTGCCGGGCGAGGCGGGCGATGAGCGGCGCTGGTGGAGATAGGGGTGAAACGGGGTGGGGCAGACGTGAGGAGGGAGGGGAGGAGGCGAGGGCGGAGCGGAGTGGGGGAGGAGGAGGCGGCGGCGCGGGGTGGGGAGGAGGCGGCGGCGTGAGGTGGGGTGGGGAGGAGGAGGCGGCGGCGGAGCGGAGGAGGAGGGGAGGAGGCGGCGGCGGAGCGGAGGGGTGGGGGGAGGAGGCGGCGGCAGAGCGGACGAGCAGGGGATGAGGAGGCGACGGCGGCGCGGGGTGGGGAGGAGGAGGCTAGGGCGGAGCGGCAGAGGAGGGAGGGGAGGAGGCGGCTGGAGGCACGGGGGAGGCGGAGGGAGTGGAGGCCGAGGGAGGAGATGGGGGGAGGCGGAGCCGCGGAGGGAGTGGAGATCGGGGAGGATGGGGGGAGGCAGAGGGAGGAGATGGGGGAGGCGCGGGGGAGCGGAGATCGGGGAGGATGGGGGGAGCGGAGGTGCGGGGGAGCGGAGACGCGGGGAAGGCGAGGGAGGGATATATCTCGGAGGCGGTAGTGGGTAGGCTAATATTCACTTGACACTAACATCAGATATTACATACAAAATATTTGCATGTGGAAACAAAAAATAGGCGATAACCCAGTGGTATGCGCTATAGCTTCTAACTATGAGGTTGAAGGTTCGATCCTTTCTGAGCTAGAATTTAATTTTTGTTTTCCTATTTTTTGCTCCCCAAAAAATTAATTACAGTATTTTTTCCTCCCCAAAAATTAATTACATGATTTGCGCTTAGTTACTTATTATTTTTCTACTAGTATTTTATCCCACTATTTGCGAACAACCAGCAAAAACACCAGACTTAAGCAAGTATTTTTCTTTTAAAACAATGAAAGCCGTCTTTTATTCACTAAACTGAACCTATCTCTGTAACATCACAAATTACTCTAACGTCAGCGGTACAGATGGGAGTCTAACGTGAAATTTTCAGCTCATTCGGAGAACGACTGCTCGCTTGTATAGGTTGATACAACCAAACGGTGTACGTACTGCCTTCTACGATTTCTCATGTGCAGTATGAAATGAACTTTGGCGGCGAATTCTAATGGCACGTCAACGGTACAGATGGGAGTGTAACGTGAAATTTTCAGCTAATTCGGAGAACGACTGCTCGCTTGTATAGGTTGATACAACCAAACGGTGTACGTACTGCCTTCTACGATTTCTCATGTACAGTACTATAATTGTAGCCTGTAGGAAGTTTTTCTGAATATATAATTTTGGAAGTTTCTGAATACCAGCTCCAAAGTATTGTAGAATGTATTGTACAGTTAACCGTTCAGTTAAACGTGGAAAACTAAAAATACAATTCTGCCCCTACCAATTGAACGGCCAGATGTGGTGGAGGTGTTAGCACCTCCAGCACCTCCGTATGGACTGAACCAAATCTCATACTTTAAACTATTGCGTGCATGTTATTCATTTGTACCTAATCAACATGGTTTTAAGTTTCACTCAAACTTATACAAAGTTCATCAAATCATTAATGGTCCACGAACATGATGTGATGACACCCAAACAAAATTTCTAAAATTTGACAAACTGGACAGCTCGCAAATTTATAAACGAAGTTAAAATTCCGCCAAAATAGAGATCCTGCCAATATTCTCCCAAACAAAGTCACAAGCGCGCCTTCTTCCTGCTAAAAACCGTGAAAAAAAGACGAAGCGCCAAAACCCCCGCCTGGACCCACGTTTTTGTCGCCCCCGCCTACCCTCCGCCCAAATTAATCCCCTCCCTAATCTAATCTGGAGGGGGATAAAGAGAGAGCTGCCGCCAGATAGTGTCTCTGCTCCTGTAGATGGCAACACCTGAGGACTCGACGGGAGCACCTGCGGCCACGGGGGGAGGGGAAGGTGGGTCACCGGCGGCCACGACGGCACCGGCGGTTCCTGTACCTGAACCTAATGATGAGGACTTAGATGATGATGATGAAGATGATAACACCTACATAGATGATTTATAATAGTAAATATATATATATATATATATATATATATATATATATATATATATATAATATTTTTAGAAATCATAAAAATTTTTCCTCCCTAATGACTTTCCCACAATACGCGACTCCTTCTTTTATAATAGTAAAGATATATATATATATATATATATATATATATATATATATATATATATATATATATATATATATATATATATATATTATTTATAAAAAAACATAAAAATTTTCCCTCCCTAACTTCCCCACGATACACACATCCCGCCCAAAACCATCGCGGCCCTAAATCTTACGCCCGCCGCCTCGTCCCCCAACCTCCCCCGGCCTCCCCGCCTCCCCGTCTCCCTCCGCCTCCGCCCCCTCGGCCCCTCCGCCCTCACCCTCCCGGCCTCCCCCACTCCGCCCGGCACCCGCTCCCACGGGACCCCCTCCCACGCCGCCCCGCCGCCTCATCCCCCACCTCCCCCGCCGCCGCCTCGTCCCCCACCTCCCCCGGCCTCCCCGCCTCCCCGTCTCCCTCCGCCTCCCCGGCCCCTTCGCCGCCCACCGCCCCCTCCGCCCCTCCGCCCTCGCCCTCCCGGCCTCCCCCACTCCGCCCGGCGCCTGCTCCCACGGGACCCCCTCCCACGCCGCCCCGCCGCCTCATCCCCCACCTCCCCCGACCTCCCCGCCTCCGCCGCCTCCCCGTCTCCATCTGCATCCCTCCGCCTCCCCGGCCCCTTCGCCGCCCACCGCCCCCTCCGCCTCCGTCACCTCCCCCCCGCCGCCCCCTCCGCCTTCCCCCACCTCCCCCACCTCCACCGCAGTCCCCGTCTCCCTCCGCCTCCCTCCGCCTCCCCGGCCCCTTCGCCGCCCACCGCCCCCTCCGCCTCCGTCGCCTCCCCCGCCGCGTCGGTTCGGAGAAGACCTAGGTCGACAAGACGATGGCGATGACTCCATCGACGACGCCGATCACTGGTTCGGCCGCCGCCAACGCCACCGACGGGGATTTCGCCATCACGAGGGCCGACCGACGGGTTCCACCTCGAACTTCTGGCGCTGAAGAAGACGGCACGGATGATGCTTCCCTCCCCAGGTATGAAGCCTCATCATCTCCATCAAAAATTTGTGTCTAGTTTATTTCATATCAAATTTTCTTGATGCAAAAATACTGAATACTTCGGTTGACTATTTTGTTGCCATGTCAAACAACATTTTGGGCAGTAACTCTGCACCCATTAATCATCAACATCAGCTATTCTAAAGGTTGTGTAATCTGGAAATAGTGAATGTGTACATACTGATAGGGAAATTGATTTTTCGCAGTAGTAAATATGAATACGATAATTTGTTCCATCTTGCCTGCTGCTGTTATTTTAATAGTGACATAGTGTGATACCGAATGTGTTGGAATTCAGAACTATAGTTGTGAACTAACCTGTGCGTGTCTATGATTATTTGATCGATCCTCAAATGGTTTACTATATTTTCTGTTCATGTTTTTGTTTCTTTGAACTTAGTAAGTATTATGGATGCATTTTATCTGAAAAAAATCTGGTCTTTTACTAATTTGTGTAACTTACAGTTGATATGCTGTTAGTATCTGTTGTTTTATAGGATGGATATTACAGGAGTCTCAGTGCACTATAGTTACTTTAAGTTATGGAATACGATATATACTTACTGATTTTGCATCCTGACAAATCTACTTTATGGTTACAAATATACTCATTTTAGAATATTATACTGAACTACATTCTTGGTTATTGCAAATCCACATTTGCTCCTTAAGTTATTGCAACTCCAACATCTATAGTGCATTTTTGGTTTTGAGAAGAAGAACATTTCGTGCATGTAGCTAGCTAGTTGCCAGGCTATCTCGCTGTGGTCACATAGTTTTTTGTTGATTAATATTTGCTGCCTTTTCTGATATGAACTCGATTGTCTTAGATATGCGTGAACACAGTATATCTAGCTATGATCTGATCTTATAATATTCAAGCATAAAGCTGGAGTAGTACGTACACACAGATTCATATATGCATACATGGACGATTCTTAATTTGTTATCTACCGTGTCTATATATGTCCATTTGTCATGAATTGTTGTGGAATAACTTGACACCAATAACACAAGAGCCAATTCTTATCTTCTATTTGATTTCCATGATGTTTAGAAAGTGAACTGTGAACAGATCTAACTAGCTAGCACTTGTACACATGACGAGACAACGACTTGTTAATCATCTGCACGTTTTCTGTTGCCTTTAAAATGTGAATAAATAGATATATACATTGTCATCACAAGTGTTCATTTTGTATGTACTGTGAGATTTTTCTTTCTAAACACGTGGATCAATTTTTGAGGACCCAACTCAATTTATTTTGCCAAGTAATTGGTGCATACCTTGCAACCACAGCCTTCACGAATTAACTTCAATTCTAGGCTCAAATCCATTCTTTTAAAGACTAGAAAAGTTAGGACAATGGATGAGTCTCACTAATCATTGTATTGTACGCATGCATTTATCTTTTATGTTTTTTATTCCGTTTTAAGGATATGAGGCGAGTCTATCGGTTATATCACATACTTGAAATACATAAACATTAGAGGGCCACATGCCCACATGCAGGATCGGGAACGTCCCAGAGAACACCTTCTGGAGCTATGGCGCCAGCGGCAATGCGGCGGTCGACACCTTCAAGGGGTACCGCGACGAATCCAACGTCGGCGACGACAACTTCGCCTCGTACGCCAAGGGCGCCAACGGTGGCGCCGTCGAGTTCCAGAGCTACGGCGGCTTGTTCAACCTGGGCAGCACCACCTTCAAAGGCTACAGCGAGGACACCAACCCCAACCACCACATTGGGTTCAAGGAGTACGCCGGCGACAACAGCACCTTCAAGGGGTATGCCAAGATCGGCGTCGATTTCAAGGAGTATCACAACACGTCGAGCAAGGCGGCAGCAGCGACGATGTCGGTGGAGGCAGCGGCATCTGGGCATCAGCATTGGAAGTGGTCGCCTGAGTCGGTGGACTGGATTGGAAAGGAGGTATCTTGGAAGTAGGGATGGCAATTGTAACCGTGGGTAAATACTCTAATGGAGTCGGGTATGGGATGGATTTTTTACCCACGGGTAGGAAAATGGGGGAAACCTCTGCACATCGGGTAAACAGGTACGGGTATGGGTTAACTCTACCCGTACCCGTTACGCCCGTTTACCCATGAAATTGACTGACATATGGACCCCTAAAACAGCAAACCCTAACATCCACCAGTCGGTTACTCGGTCCAGTACTCCAGTCCACCACGCGGCCTCCAAAATCCAAATCCACCGAAACCTCCAGATCCCAGTCCCAGCCGCCGCCTCTCCTCCTCGCCGAGACGCCGACACACCAGATCCCACCACTCCTCCCGGCCGACTGCCTCCACCGTCCCACGTCCTCCGCCCCGCCGACTGCCGCCACCCCGCCCGGCCGCCCCACCTCCAGATCCAGATCCGGCCCGTCCTCCTCGCGGCCACCCACCACCGGCCGTCCTCCTCTCGGTCAGCCGCCTCCCACATCCTCCTCCCCGCCGGTGCCGCTCAGCCGCCCCACCGTCCCCCATCCTCCTCGCGGTCGCCCCCCGCCCCCCGTCCTCCTCGCGGCGACCCCGGTTTATGAGGATTTTAATTAGTTTTTTTCTTTGTAACAGGTAACAAACATGGAATGGGGGAACTTTAAGTCCTCTCATCTTCCACTGACTGAATTTGATCAGGCTTTGGATGCAGAAAGTTTGAACCCTGGAGAACAGGTATTGCGGTTTTGCCCTCGATATGCTACGGTATTCTTTCTCCCTTTTGTGGTTAATGACTCTGAATAAGTATATTGTCCTTCCAGATTTATGAGAAGTTGATTTCTGGTATGTATATGGGGGAGATTGTCCGAAGAATCTTGCTAAAGATGGCTCAAGAAGCTGCCCTCTTTGGTGACAATATACCTCCAAAACTTAAGATCCCATACATTGTAACGTATGCTATTCTAATTATCATTCACCAATTTATCCTGTAAAAATATCTTTTCTGCTGAATTGCTTACAAATGTGTTGGCTTCCTGGAACCTATTGCTAACTCAAGTTAGTTATTAGAACTGTAAACAAGCTCCAACCATTGGACTGCCCAAGCTGAATGATATCAAGAAGAATAGAAATTAAAGAACATCTTAAGTGAGAACATCCCTCAACCTGATATTTTTTTGTAGGACATATGGACAGACTGCCAGTAAAATTCCAACTATTGCATTTTTATCCGTATACATTAATTGGACTTGGGACTGGATAATTGATCATATTTGATGCTGGTATAAAAAAAATGGCATTTCTCATTTCATGTATAATTTTTGGTAATAATTACATACTCATGAAGTTGACTGATTTGCAACTATATTGAAGTCTTATTGTGGTGATCTCATTTTGCTTTTGACACCAGTGGTTTAGATCAATGTATATTGCTATGTATAATGATCCAGGTGTGTTTTTCTAACAGTTCTACTCACCAGAACTTTGTTGTGTTCTTTCGTAGCCTCGGAAATACTCCATGCAGCCGCTTGATTTACTCTCTTGTTTCTTACTGGCACCTGTTTACTTGCTCTCTGGATGATATGCTTTCTGAATGATATTTTCCTTCTTCCCGCCTTATGCCACATTTCAAATATTAGTGTAATTCTGTGATGCTTGATTATGAACAAGAGATGACAAAATGTGATATGTGCTCCGGAAGAGTGATGTTTCGTTCTCTTGTTTGAAGCATTTCTATGCATTCATGGAGTTCCAATCTTACTTTTTTTGAGCGGCGATCTTTTGCGCCTCAGCTCGTCCCTGCAGAGTCCAATTTTTTGTCTGTTCAGATATGTATGTAGATTGTGATGGTTCCGTACGTTAGACCTCTTCTTTTTTGTGGTCTAGAACTAGAAGGCATTCTTAGTGGTATAATTCAGCTTTTGACTTGGCTGTGGACTCAACTGGGTCAATTTCTTATTAATGCATGCTAGAAGTATTATAAAAGGGACTACCTGAAAGAATATGAAATTTGGGGTTCTATCTCTAGAAGGGGGAGAAAAGAGAGGTGAAAGATCTCATAAGTGCGGGGAGCAATTGGCCACAATCATCTCATGCTCTCTTAGGTGTCTCTTCTTGTGGGCATTAATTGGAGTCAAATTGTAGGTGGACAGGTATCCATTATTCACAGTGCAAAAGGGGGCGAGTGAGTGGGCAAAGATGACAGGAACCAGTGGAAACAAAGGCATAGAGCAACAAAGGTATCTGAATTCTGAACCATCCTAGAAGAGAGGTAAGGAAGCAGCTCGTTGCTGAAGCCACTGAGAGAAGGGAGCAGAAATGGTGAAGAAGAGACTGAAGAAATTGAATGGCAAGGAAGCTTTGGAGTTCTTGAACCAGGTCATGGTGGAACAACCCTTGCTCCCCTTCCTGATCCCACTTGGCCTTTTTGCATGGTTCGTGGAACGGTGGGTTGTGCCATTCTCTAACTGGGTTCCCCTCGCCGCTGCCGTTTGGGCTACAATTCAGGTAGTTGTTTCTGCAATAGTGTTTAGATTAATTAATTTATAGGTTGTGATTAATTTGGATCAGCTTCTTTGATGTCATGTTGAATTATTTGGAGCATGGTCTTTGGACTGGACCTTCAGATGATACTTTGTAATTTGGTGTGTGCTACTGTTTGTTTCTTGATTGAGAAGTGCTGATCTATGTTTTTGGTTTGCAAATTGCTCATAATTTTGAAGGGAAGGCTAACAGCTAGCAACACTTTATCCCTGTCACTATAGTTTGTTTTGTCTACTTAGTTCTTACCATGTCGTATTATTTTGGCAGTATGGGAGGTTTAAAAGGAGGATAGCTGTAGAAGATTTGAACAAAAGATGGAAGCATCTTATATTGAACACAATGGTATGTTCTGTTCCTTTACTTAATTTTTGCTTCTCTTTATTTATAGACTTTCAGCCATACTCCTTTTACGTCTGTTGTAGCCTAACACACCAATAGAGCCTTGCGAGTGGTTGAACAAGCTTCTGATAGAAGTTTGGCCCAATTACATGGAACCGAAACTAGCAAGGAGGTTTCAATCTACTGTTGAGGTCAGCTTCTGTTGAGGTTATACAAACCAAGAGTTCGGGGAAAAGGACTACATGTTTATGTATCATCTTTTTTTACATGTTTATGTATCATCTTTTTTTGGATTCCGTTGCAACGCACGGGCAATGCACTAGTTAGTTACAAACTTTGTAGTTTAAGTATGGAGATTGATATGTAATTCCTGCATGAGTGGTGGCACTTTTAAATTATTATGTGTTGAATTAATATATGTGTTTTTGATCCAATCGTGTTCCTAATTTGATTATTAATTTGCAACAACAAATTATAATAAAATTTCATATGCTCAATATGCTACCGCAAATTTTACCGTTGCGATAAACATGTATGCAAAATTGGTATTTCGTTGTGATAGGCTGTTGCAACACCGCTACTATGTTGCGATTTCACTATATGCCATGAACAATGTTCGTTACTATAGAATCTATTTGCCACAAAACATATTTTGTTGCAATAACTTTATGGCAATGAAACGCTTTCCGTGGCAATAAAACATATTGCAACGAACCGCCTCCCGTGGCAATTAAACCTGCTGCAACAAAACGCCTCCCGTAGCAATATATCCTGTTGCAACGAAATGCTCTCTGTGGCAATAGGGTCTATTGCCACGAACCATTGGCGTGGCAATAGAACCTATTACCACACAATATTTTCGTGGCAAATGATACTAATGCCACGACCAAACTTCGTGGCAAAAGAAGCTATTGCCACGGAGTCGGCCGTGGCAATAGCCTATATCGCCACGACATCATTCGTTGCAATAACAAACAATTGCCACAACACATTGCATGGCAATAACCATAGGTATTGCAACGACACCACAATCCGTTACGCAATCTTTTAAGCACGCAAGTACTTGCCACGCTTGCCAACGGAAGTGATGTGTTGCAATAGTTACATATTACATCTATTTTGGCCCTATTGCAACGATTTCGCTCCGTTGTCCTAGACCTGAAAACTAGTAGTGGGTGGAGGACCCGATGGGCAACGACGAGTGGACTGGGACTAGGCTCAGGGAGGAGTCGAAAGTCTAGACGGTTGGTTGTCGGTTACGGTCGTGTGCGACGGAACAGACCAGGACTAGACTCAGGTAGAGTCGGAGGTCTAGTCGGTCGGAGTCAGGTAGACATGACGGGCAGTGGCGAGGTGGAACGGGACTAGACTCAGGTGGAGTCGGAGGTCCAGACGGTCAGGATGCTGGGTGCGGTCGTGTGCAGCGAAGCAGATCGGGACTAGACTCAGGGAGGAGTCGAGGTCCAGACGGTCAAGGTACCGGTTGCGGGAAGCTTCCGGGAAGGTTCTTGAGGGGCAATTTGGAGAATTGACTCAAGCGGATGGTTTCCCTCATTGTCCTGGAAAGGGTTTGACCCTTGCTTCATTTGGAGGTGGAGCATGGAGTGGAGAATGTCCTGCACTTCTTGATTTGCTAACTGAGGATAGAAGTCCCTCTATTTAGAAAAGGGAATGGGCAGTGCAGAGGACACTATTCTGGAGAAGCAAAGCAAGAGAGTAGGAGAGTGTTCTCAATGTGTGTGTGTGAGTTCATACTGAGAAGCATGTAGTGAGATGAATTAAACCTCTTTTCAATTGCGTATGGGGTTGTAGTGTGTTGTCTGTAATCATTCATCCCACGTAAGCAATATGAGAAAATCACTTGTGCTCGAGATGTTTTGGTATCTGGCTTTCTCTATGTTTCGTTGATTTTCTCTATAGCCTTTGGATTTTGAGTTGAATCTTTGGTTGAGAACCTGCATAATGATTGTCTCTGGACTGGGTTTGTGCTCAAGGCCCCTTGGCTAGATTATACCCGAGAGAAATCATTTGATCTCAGTTCTCTTCCAGATATTTTGCCTGCTTTCTTTTCCTCTGTTCCTCTTCAGCTAGGGTTTGATGTCAGGGCATGTCTGAATCTTTTGATTTCCCTTCAAAAGATGGCTTCAGACTTATGCATTCCTGTTGTGAGATCATCTCCAGTTGAGATTCACAAGTTCATCAGCAAAAGACTTGAGAATGAGGAGTAATATGGAAATTAGTCTCTTTCACTTTTTTGTTTTCAGATTTTTGCTCAAATCTTTGTTTCTTGCTCTTGTGATAAATTCTCTTGATTTCTCAGGTCTCAATGCTATTTAGTTTAAGGCCTTGAGTTGGTGGCCTAAGAAGAACAGAAGCATTTCATCGATTTCCCTGTTTTCCAAAGTTCTGAATATTTTAAGTTTCAGGCTGCGCTGATTTCTGCCCTCTGCCCTTCGCTGAGAGTGAGTCGGTCAGACCGGTTGATATATGGCGGTCAGACCAGACTGTCCATGGCGGTCTGACCGCTAACCCTAGCGGTCCGACCGGCCGGTCAATAGCGGTCAGACCGGCGGCGCTCAGGCGGTCTGACCGGTGTATTAGGTGCGGTCTGACCGGCCACCTGAGGATGCAGCTGCTGTTCTCTAGTTCTTGTGCTGTGCTCTTTGGTTCTTCTCTGATGTGTTATGTCCTGCTTTCTCTTCTGTGTGTTTGAGGTGCCAGTGAGCATGAGCACTCTTTCTTCCTAGCTTTTGTAGCTATTGGAGAGGAAATGTTGCGTGGATACTTTGGGTGTGAGTTTTAAAAGGCACCATTCACCCCCCCTGTTGCCATTTCCGATCCTACAGGGTTTTCATGAAAAGATAATTAATCAACTAGTCCAGTTAAAACATTTGCAAAAACTACTTAAGCTTCACAGCTGGAATCACCCAAGTGACACAGCTCCATTAACCAGGAGCACGGCGTATTTGAATACCATTTGATTGACTCTGCAGAGTTGCCCAGCTTTATCCACAAGCATACTTAACCCTCATGACTGAGTTAAGGAACCGGGTCTTTTCACTGCTCAACCCTTGGTATACACTCCACCTGATAGGTTAGGCACCCGCACACCCTCGGGTATCCATTGCCCATCACAGAACGCCGAGCCCGAGTTGTGGGGATCTATCGTTGTCTTAGTCCGGATCTACGATCCACATCGACTCCCAATGCAGGTGTAACAGCCCAGGTTTTTCTGAAAATAAAAAAATTAATTAATTAATTTAAATTAAAATAAGTATTTTTGTGCCTAAATTTTAAATTTGGATTTGCCCTGAATTTCTGTTTTTGAAAATGCTGGATTTAAAAAGTATATTAATTGAAAACCTAGAAATAGTATTAGATAAAATGATATTTTGATTTTCTATAAAAATCCTAATTCAAATTAATTATTTGGATTTATTTGGATTTTATTTGGTTTTTCTGAGTTTCAGGAGTTTTAAAATCTAGTTAGAAATTAAAAGTATTTTAAAGTATGAAAATTAAATACCAACATTAGTTGAAAATATTTTTATTAAGTCCAAAAAGTGTCCAGGAGGTTCTCTGAATTTTTCTGGAATTTTTGGAAGTAATTTTATATCTTTCTGAGGCTTATTGAATATTCTAGGCTTTGCTGAAAAATGAAATCAGAAAATGAAATTCAAAACTCCCTCCTCCATCTGACCGCCGCGTGGACGGCCCGGATCCGCCGCGCATTCCGCCTCCACCTCCCCGCTCTCGCCACGCGTCCTGCCGGATCAGCCCGCCCCCATCCGCCTCGGCCCATCACGGCCGCCCACTCCCCCTCTCTCGCTGGCCGCCTAGCCCCACCTGTCGGCACGCCCCCGCTCCTCCCTCTCTCCTCTTCCCCGGTCCGACCCATCGGTCACCCGTGCCCGTGCCTCTCCCTCCCTTCTCTCTCTGCCATTGGGGCCCACCTGTCATCATCTTCCCCGCCGCCTTCTTCCACCCGCGCCCGCTGTGCGCAACCGCTGCCGCCCGCAACCGACCACCCCGCCCTTCTCGGCTACTCCCCCACCTCCCGCGTGCTTCGCCCAATCTCTCCCGCGGGACCCGCGCACCCCCACCCCGCCGGATTTGCGCTCACCTCCCCACCTCCGCCCGAAACCGCCGCACGCCTGCGCTTATTCTGACGACGAATCGCCGCCGGCCCGCTCCCCCTCGCACCTATTTAACCCCTCCCCCAGCTCCGCCCTTCCTCGCTCCACTTCCCCTCCGCTCCCCGTTCCTCCTCCGCCACCCGAGAGCGCCCGCGCCGTGCGGCATCTCCCCGAGCGCCGGCGAAAGCAACGGCGAGCAATCGCTGCCGCCTCCGTCACCCTCGCGCCCCACCGTCGCCTCCTTCGGCCTCCCCGTGCACGTGCGAATCGCCTCCACCGCTCGGCCGCACCTCTCCGCCACCGGAGCTCCGCCGCGCCGTTGAACCCGAGCCGCACCGCCGCCTTCCTCGTCGCCGGCCGTCTTCGGCCATCCCTGGTGAGCCCTCACCCTTCCCCCGAGACCCCCGTGCGCCCCTCTCCCCGTTGCTGCCCTCGCCGCCCGCCGGAGTCCCCGCGCCCGCCGTCCCTGTACGCTCCCGCCGGTGACTGTGCCACCTCAGCCGGCCTGGGCATGCGTGGCAGCCTTGTCAGTGCCACCTGCGCGCCAAGCTGCCCCGTCAGCGCCACCCGCCTCCCTCCGCCACCTCAGCTGGGACCTCCCTCCGTGGACCTGGTCCATGGACCGGGCCCGCTGTCAGCCGGCCCGTTTCAAGGCTGACGCCAGCATGGCGTCATTAATCCCTTTTCCCATTGAAAAACAATTCATCCAAAAATAAATTCCCTGCTGACGCAATAACTCAGATTTTCCTTTAGGAAAATAATTCCAAAAACCCTGATTTTTCATTTTCTCTCTTTTTAAACTTCCCGGAGCCCGTTCTTCTTCGTCCTAACTCCGATTTGGCCCATTCAAATTTCTCAATTCATCAAAAATTCCCCTCTATCCATTTCTAGCCTCAATTCAAATATTTGAAGTCAATTTGAATTTATTTGAATTTGGTGGTTATTTTCACGTGTAGACTTCGACGATTCGGGAAAATTCGACGACGAAGGTTTGAACCAAGTTGAAGAGCAAGGCAAGTCACACTCCTTGATCATGTTGATCCCAGTTTTCAAAATAAAATTATGTTGATTTAAATTATATTGCATTCATATTTTTATTCAACGTATTTCAATTCAGTTTTAAATTTAGTTATTGCCTATTTGTTAATTCCTCCACTGTTATTGAAATCCTTATACCTTGTCACCCTAGATCAATCCCTAGTTAGTACATTAGTATTGGCTAGAGGAATTTATATCACATGCTTAGACCTGCTTAGTCCTAATATTGGTTTTGGGATACTTTTTCACATAAAATGATGAGCTTTTCACATGAAATGATAAGCTTTTGTTATGTACTCGTGACTTTGGTGAGTCAAGGAGATTTATGAATTATTTTGAAAAAAAATACAAAACTGGTTTAGACTTAGGTTATTGGTTAGATTGGTGGGTGCAGGCATGCCCTGTTGGTTGGAGCTGCAGTGATTGATTGTCGTGCACAGGGATATGTGGTTGGGCCTAAGTCAGATTAAGGACCAGTTTGTGAGCTGCTGTTGCAAAGCCCTAATCGTACTACCACATGGCTGGTATGGGACAGCCCTGGCTAAATAATTTGCAAAATCCCAACCTGAGTCAAGTCGTAGGCTGAAAGTGAGCGTGGTTGGTGCCATGTGAAGTCTCACTTGGGCGAGCGTGGTAAAGCCATGAGAAGTCTCGTCTAGGCTCAAGAGGGGGTCCCGGTCTGGTGGATTCCTTACTGGGGTGAAACCTTAGAGTTGGCTTGACCAGGTTGACGGCTTTGCATTGTAAAGGCCTTGTCACGACTCCCCACCGCACACCTAAGGAAGTGTGTAATCTAGTGGTACAACGGGATGATCGTGTCTTGTGGGTAAAGTTGTACAACCTCTGCAGAGTGTATAATCTATCCTGGATAGCCGTGCCCACGGTCACGGGCATGCTGAGTAAAATTTTTTCATGGATTAGATTTTGATTTTCAAAAATGTTTTCGAAAACATTGTAGATGGATGGAATCCATGAGAGAATGAAAACCTTGCGGATGGATGGAATCCGTGAGGGATTGAAACCTGGTGGATGGATGGAATCCATCAGAGTTGCACAGTGAAAGCGTGTGGATGGATGGAATCCATATGTGATCTTTTGGAAAAGATGGTCCGGGTGGGATGCCTATGGATAGGTTGGTGTTTGGTCGAAGCCTACACTGACGGTAATATTTTCTATTACAAGTTATGTTTTTACTTACTGTATTAAATTCAGCAATTTCAATCTATTTACTGTATTTCCTAAATGTTGTTTTATGCAAACTAACCCTATAAGCCTTCCATTGAAGCCTTTATCATTATGATACATTTCTCCGTGTGATTTGCGGAGTACAAGTTTGTACTCACCTTGCACCCTCCCTACATAGAAGAAGATGATGTCGACTACGGTGAAGATCAGGACGAGTAGGCCGCATCTTACTGTCGTTTGCCTGTGGGCAGGCTTGGGCTTCGCTATTTATCAGTTTGCTTCCACAGTTCTTTTCTTTATTTCTATTTGCCAATGGGCATTGATGTAAGACTTTGCCATAAGGCCGTACCTTTTATTTAATATAATCAGTCATTTGTGCTTGGTATTTATCTTTGTTGAACTGTGTGCACTAGCTGATCCTGGACTAGTGCGATTTACACAGAGGATCCAGGAGTCGTTACTCCGGGTTCTGACAAAGGTGGTATCAGAGCCATGACGATACTAAGACGCGACCGTAGATAGAATAGAATGGTCAGACCCTAAGGACTTATTTTTAATAACCAGTAAATTTCAAAAGTTTTGCTTAATCTTACCTCTTAACCTTTGCTTACCCTTATCTCACATCCTTCCTCACCTCTACTCTAGGGTAAAGCGGTGGGCGAAGACCATCTCACGGTTTCCCACAACACCCTCACCCTAAACTGTGCACGCCGGCACTACCACCCTAGGGTACGGTGTCCCATATCACCCTACCCTAGCTCCGAGTTTTCCAAATCTACCGGCCCACGGCCACAATCTTAGCAGTGTAAAGATTTTGCATGAATGTAAATATACTACGGGTGTTCATATTGCACAGAGTAAATTTAGGGTTGACAAAAGCGGGGCTACAAGTTATCATGGCATTTATCGGTGGTAGGTTTTATCTACATAGTATGTCATTCTAAACATTTTATTTTACGCAAACTAGCATTTCACAATTAACCATAATGCAAGTAGCATAATAACATAATTAAACAACATTGGATACAACATGATCAAGGTTTTGCGACTTACCGTGAATCTGGACGATCTCGGCAATCTCGTAGGCAGCAACTCCCTGATCCTAGCCCTGCACCGAAGCCTCCGGAATCTCCGAAACTAGCGCAAGCACACAAAAACAACATAAGTCCGGCTTGAGCCTAATCAAGCGAGGAAAAATAATGTATGGAAAAGGAGTAAAATGCATAAATATTCAAATGGGAGATTTTTGAATTTTTCTGGGATGATTTTGCAGAAGTGGAGGCCAAATATGGATTCAAGGCATCAAAATGAGCAAGGTGGTGAAATTTGGAATTTTTTGTGATTTTCTAGGATTTATTTGGATTTTTTGGATTTTGGAAATTAATAAATCTCTGGAAATTCAAATGAACAGTGTCGCACCGGCACAAAGCCACAGTGCGGCCTGCGCGGCAGAGTGGGCCGCACGGCCGAAAGCCCAGCGCGCGGCTTGGCCTCGCGGATGACCGACACGCAGCTCAAGTGGACGGCGAAGATGCAGGCCAGGTAGGCGGGTGGACGGGATGTGCTACGGGGCGACGATCAGACGGCAGTGGAAAGGGTTGGATCGGGCGGCTGAGGTTATATGGCAACAGAGGGAGGGGACGACGAGGATGTGGCCATGTCGGACGTCTTCCTCCTCTCGCCGCACGCGCGCAACAGAGATGCAGAGACTGAGGTGTCTCTGCTCTCCGGCAACGGTAAGGTCCTCGGCGGCCAGGAAGGGCACCAGTGAGTAGGTTTTGGTGAGGGGAACCCATTTCTGGGCTTTGGGAGTCATGGGAACGATCGATGGTGATGCACGGCCGGAGAGAAGGCGGCGATTATTTTTGGTCACCGGAGGCCAACGGTGGTGATCTGGGCAAATCGACGGTGGCAGGAGCATCTCTGGAGCAAGGAGAACTCGATGGCGGTGTTGGAGCGAGCTGGGAAACTCTCTGGCGAGCTAGCCACGGCGGCCCGGCCCCTTTCGGCCGACGGCGAGCTTTGTCGCCAGGGCAGGGGAGGGGTGCTCTCGGCCGGCGGAGTCCACCATCGTGTTCAGGAGGTAAAGGGGAGCAAGTTAGCGAATGGAATCGGATTTTAATCAAGCGAAGAGGGAGAAAGGCTCGGGAGTTCACCGGCGGCGAAGGACGCGATCGGCGGCGATGCAGACGCTCCAAGCTCAATCGATTGCTTGTGGAGTGTCTTGGAAGCTTGAGGGACACAATGCCGGGGTTGGGGTGACTTAAGAGCTGGCGTCGAGAGGGCAGGTCGGGGCAGGTCGGGGAGGGTTAATGGCACGGTGTGGGTGGGGCGCTACAGGGAGTAAATGCGAGAGTCGGGAGCAGGTGCATGGCAGCAACGAGCGGCGACACAGCACGTGGGGAAGGAAGAAAGAGGGGCTGGCAGGTGGGACCCGGGTGGCAGGGGGCAGAGACCGGGTCAAGCACGGGCGGGGATGGCCAGTGGAAAGAGGAAGCAGGGAGAAGAGGAAGGCGCCAAGGAGAAGGAGAAAGCGGAAATGCCAGAAAGGGAAGGCGGCTTCTGGGGAAACTTTCTGAAAAAGGAAAGTTGTCAAAAATCACTCAGAAATTCAGGAAAATTCACAAAAAATTTTAGGTTTTACTTTTTTGGGTATTTCAACCTACCCCCCTTAAAAGAATCTCGACCCCGAGATTAACTTGGTCCAGGGAGTAAGTTGGGGAAATCCCGCTGCAAGTCTGACTCTCTTTCCCAAGTGGACTCTTCGACCGTATGATTTCTCCACTGAACTCTGCAGAACCTGACATTCTTGTTTTTGAGCTGCCTTTCTGAGGTCTCGAGTATCTGTAACGGCTCTTCAGGATAGGTCGAATCATCTTGCAGTTCAATGTCTGACAAAGGCACTTCATCTATAGGTTGTCGCATACATTTTTGGAGCTGTGATACATGGAACACGTTATGTATTCTTGACAAGTTGGGCGGGAGTTGTACTCTTCCAATTATTTGAAACGGTCCCACATATCTCGGAGCTAACTTCCCCTTGACTTGAAATCCCTTGACGATCTTGAAAGGGGTGACTTTGATGTACACAAAATCTCCAACTTCAAAGCTCAAATCTTTTATGCAGTTGTCAGCATAGCTCTTCTATCGGTCTTGTGCAATCTTTAGTCTGTCTCTGATAATCTTGACATGGGCTTCTGAATCTTGGGCAATCTGAGGACCAATGAGTTGACGCTCTCCTGCTTCTAACCAATTCAAAGGTGTTCTACATTTTTTGCCATATAGTGCTTCAAATGGAGCCATCTTGATGCTGGCTTGGTAGCTGTTGTTATATGAAAACTAAGCAAATGGTAGGTAAGTACTCCATACTGCTCCATACACAATGGCGCAAGCTCTCAACATATCTTCCAAAATCTGATTTGTTCTTTCTGTTTGCCCATCTGTCTGTGGATGGTATGTTGAGATGAAATTCAAATCGATGCCCATAGCTTCATGTAACTTCTCCCAGAATTTGGATGTGAACTGCACTCCTCGGTCTGAAACAATCCTCTTCGGGACTCCATGGAGTGTCACGATTCTTGTCAAATACAACTCGGCGAGCTTGTCCTTCCCATAGGTTTGCTTGATCGGAAGAAAATGAGCCACCTTGGTCAATCTATCAACAATGACCCAGATAGCGTCATATCCTTCACGAGTCCTAGGAAGTCCAGTGATGAAGTCCATACCGATGCTGTCCCACTTCCATTCAGGAATTGGCAAAGGCTGCAACAATCCCGATAGTTTTTGATGATCTATCTTGATCTGTTGACAGACATCACATTTGGTTACATACTCTGCCACTTCTTTCTTCATCAAATTCCACCAATACTTCTTCTTCAAGTCTTGGTACATCTTGGTACCTCCTGGATGGATTGAGAATTGAGAGGAGTGAGCCTCAGATAAGATCAAATCTCTCAAGCCTTTCTTGTTAGGTGTGCAATAGCGACCACGGAAGGTAAGAATCCCATGTTCATCTATCGCATAATCTGCTAAACCTTCTTCTTGAATCTTCTTTTTGAGTTTCTGAATTTCTTCGTCTTCATCTTGCGCTGCTTTGATTTGGTCTATCAATAGAGGCTGAATTTCTAGTGCTGCCATACCACCTTGTTCTGTGATTATCAGGTTCAATTGTTGTATGTCCCTCTGTAACTCTGGTGGATGCTCGGTTACATTGGCCTTGCTTTGATGAGCCTTCCATCTAAGGGCATCAGCAACCACATTTGCATTGCTTGGGTGGTACTGGAGCTCCACATCATAGTCTTTGATTAGTTCTAGCCATCTTCGCTATCTCATGTTCAGTTCTGGCTGTGTGAAAAGGTACTTCAAACTCTTGTGATCGGAGAATATCTCGCAGCGGTTCCCTAGTAGGTAGTGCCTCCAAATTTTAAGTGAATGCACCACAGCTGCTAGCTCCAAATCGTGCGTTGGATAGTTCTCCTCATGCGGCTTCAATTGTCTTGAGGCATAAGCAACAACTTTTCTGTCTTGCATGAGTACACATCCCAAACCCTGTTTTGAAGCATCACAATAGATTTGGAACTCTTTCTCTGGGTTTGGCAGAATCAAGACTGGTGTTGTCATCAACTTGGTATTCAATAGTTGAAAACTCTCTTCACAGGCATCTGTCCAAGTGAATGGCTTGTCCTTCTTCAATAGCTGAGTGAGCGGACGAGAGATTTTTGATAATCCTTCTATGAATCGGCGATAATAACCTGCCAATCCAAGAAATCTCCTCACTTCAGTCACTATCTTGGGCTGCTTCCATTACATGACTGCTGTGATCTTTTCTGGATCGACTTTGACCCCATCTTCTGATATAATGTGACCCAAGAAAGCAACTTCTTTCAACCAGAAACTGCATTTGTCGAACTTGGCATACAACTGGTGCTCTCTAAGTCTTGTCAATGCCATGTATAGGTATTGCTTGTGCTCTTCTTCGCTCTTGGAGTAAATCAAGATATCATCTATAAAGACTATCACAAACCGGTCCAATTGGTCCATATGCACCAAGTTCATAAGGTTCATGAAATATGCTGGCGCATTGGTCAGACCAAAGGGCACGACCGTGAACTCATACAATCCATATCTGGTGATGAAGGATGTCTTCTCTCGGTCTTGCTCTCGGATCTTAAGCTGATGATAACCCGAGCGCAGATCGATCTTGGAAAATACTTTGGCTCCTTGTAGCTGATCAAACAAGTCATCAATTCTTGGGAGTGGATACTTATTTTTAATTGTGACAGCATTCAATCCTCTGTAATCAACACACATTCTCAATTCTCCACTCTTCTTCTTCACGAATAAGACTGGTGCCGACCAAGGTGAAACACTTGGTCGAATAAATTCTTTCTCTTGTAATTCATCTAGCTGTCTCTTGAGCTATTTCAATTCACTAGCTGACATCCTATACTGGTGCTTGGCAATTGGCTTGGTACCTGGAATCAACTCTATGGCAAGTTTCACCTGTCTGTCAGGGGGTCTTCCTAGTAGTTCTTCTGGAAACACATCAGGATATTCTTGCACTACTAGTACTTGATCAAGTGTGACTGCTAACGCGTTGAGCACGCGCTTCTTTGCATTCTTTAACAGCTCTCGGTCTATTTCTACCACCACTTTCTGACCTTCAGGGTTGGTCAATGTTACTGTCTTGATTTCACAATCTACCTTGCCTTTATTCTTGGCTAGCCAATTCATGCCCAAAATGGCATCTAATCCTTTCATGTCTAGTTGTAGCAAATCTGCTTTAAATTCTATCCCTTGTATTTTTATGCTAAGTCCACCACACCCACTATGAGACTCCATCCTTATCCCAGGGGTCGTAGTAGCCGCGAAGATAGATCACAGCCTTCCGGGCTGCGTCCTGAACTGCATCATCCTGCTTGATCCTCTGAGCAATGAACCTTCTCTCGATATCTGGGCAGACAGGTAGGGGTGTCAAGGTCACCCACGCCTTCCACTCATATCGCTCCTCCTGGAAGAAGCGACTAACAGCATGGAACACTGGTCTGTGGTATCCTCCTCCTCCAAGGTACTGCTGCATCTCCCAGAGCTTAGAGGGCCATCCCTCCATACGCCCAGGGCACGAGTGCACGAAGTGAACCATCTGCCAAGAAACGAAATTTTGAAGTTAGACAAGTAAAGCGGTAAACATTTTGCAAAAGTAAAACTTAAGCAGAAGTAAACTAAGACAGATAAGGTAGCAACAAGAGAGGAAAAAGACAGCAATAATACTTATGTTTTTCGTAAACTCCTTTTAGGGTTTAAATTAGGTTTTGCAATAAAACCACTTCCTAGTTTGCCTTAGGTCTCAACCTATGGTCAAGCAGCCTACTCTGATACCACTTCTTGTAGCGCCCCCGTTTCCAGGGGTGCCAGAACCCGGCATTTCGCAATTATTCATGCTTGAACAGTTACGGAGTGTCGAGCAAGAGAATATCATCACAACACATGCTTACAATAAAAGACCAACTTATATACAACATATGGTTTAACAATCCAGTTTTGCTGCAGCGGGCGTGCAAGCCCAAAGTATATTACATTACAAAAACCACCAGGAAAACTCGAGCGCGGAGGAGACCTAAAACCAAGGGTCCTCGTCGAAGAAAGGCTCCTCTGAGGCTTCCTCAACAAGGAGACCTTCTCCAGCGTCTTGATCTTCTAAAGGGTTTAGCAAGCCGTAAGCTAACCAGCTCAGCAAGTCACAAAGGAAAGCCCTAACTTAGCTACTTGCACGGTTCAACAAAGGAAGGGAGTATACTTGGTTTATTAACTTTGAGTGGATGTAATTTTATTTGTAAACATTTTTATAAATTCAAAAGTTGACAACTACTCCTTAAGATTAAGCCTTAGATGTTAACCTCAAATCTACTGGTGGGCCATAATTATGATTAAATCATAGCCTTAGATATTAAATGGCCAGCTCCAAAGGGAAAAGAAAAAGAATTGTCTACAGGGGCTCCGTAATTTCTCACATGTACGGACGGTCTGTAATGTAGGCCCTGATGTCACAACGTTAAGAATGCTCACATACTTGATTAGCATTATTGATTGGTAGCTTAACAATCAGGTTCCAAATATCCCATTCTTTATTGGCATTATTGATTCATACATCTATTTCAGCTGAATATGTGTTTGATTGGATGATTGCTTGTTCTTATGTGTTTGATTGCTTGTTTTCATCATTGTAGAGAAATGGAAACCAGTAATTCTACTGCTAGAGAGGAGCAAAACACCAACAATAGATTGAAATGTCCATTGTGGAATCATGTTAACATTCTAGTCAGGGCTGGTCAAGGGGGAGAAAATGTGAAATAGAGATGTAAGTATTGCAAATATGTTAGCACTAGTAGCTACTCTAGAGTCAAAGCGCACTTGCTGAAAATTACTAATAGTGGATGCAAGATATGTCCTAAGGTGACTGTACCTATTCTTGCTCAGCTTAAAAGTGAAGTTGCAAAGGCTGAGAATGAACAAGCAAAAACAAGGGCAAGAGATATGCCCTTGTCACCATCAATTGTCAGTAGCGTTGTTAGTGCTAGTGTTTCTTCATCAAGCATAGACTCGGCTATGTTGGGGAATAAGAAGCGAAGGGGGCCTCTTTCACCATTAGAGAAAGTTTGGGCTAAGGATTTGCGCAATCAACTGGATGCACAAATTACAAGGATGTTTTACTCTAGAGATATGCAATCAACTTGAAATCATTGTTTCAATTTTATCCAACTTACCATCTGCATTCAACTAATTTTAGTTATGTGAAATTTACAGGATTGTCTTTCAATCTATCCAGAAAACCACATTTTTAATAATCGTATAATTTTGCTACAACTAGAACTTTTTTGGTTGTCCCACCTGGGTACAACAAGTTGAGGACTACACTTCACCAAGAAATGACTCACATTTAAACCTTATTGGAGAATTTGGCCTCAAAAGGGTGTCACCATTTATTCAGATAGATGGTTAGATGTGTAGAGGTGACCTCTCATTAACTTTTTTGCCATTTCTGAGGGTGCACCGAAGTTCTTGTAAGCTATCAATGCTAAAGGCGAGGTGAAAAAAAATAAAGGAGTACATCTATGAGAGGTTGATTGTTGTTATTGAAGAAGCAGGTGCAAGAAGTGTTGTCTAAGTCATCACTGACAATGCTATAAATTGCAAACTTGCGGGTTTGATTGCTCAATAGAAGTACACTCACATTTTTTGGACTTCTTGTGTTGTTCATAGTCTCAATGTTGCTCTCAAGAGTATTTGTGTAGCTAAAATGCCAAGAACTAATGATGAAGAATTAGTCTTTGATGGGCGCCATTGGATAACTAACATTGCTATAGATGCGAATATGATCAAGAATTTTATAATGAACCATTGCACAAGGCTATCAATGTTCAGTGAGTTTAGCAAGCTGAAGTCACTTGCTGTTGTTGAAACAAGGTTTGCCTCAGTTGTGGTTATGTTGAAGTGGTTTTGCATGGTTAATAGGGCTCTCCAAAACATAGTGATTAGTGACAAATGGAAGACATATAGAGATGACAATAGAGGGATGGCACAAATCATTAGAGACCTAGTACTCAATGAAGTGTGGTGGGACAAGGTGAACTACATTACTGAATTCACTAAGCCAATCCATGAAATGGTACATGTCTTCATCAGATTTATGAGATGTGGGATATAATGATTGAGAATGTGAATAAAGTGATATATAGGCATAAAGGTAAGGAAGAAAATGAGGAGTCCACCTTTTACTCGGTTGTTCAAAGTATATTGGTTGATCGTTGGACAAAAGGCAACACTCCATTATTTGGTACATTCACTTAATCCAAGGTGAACTATAAATCTTCCTTTGCTTTTGATTTTGCTTTTGCTAACATTTCAATTTAACTATTCAGTTTTCACAAAGTTATAATCCAATAATCTATTTTTGTTTATAGATATTAAAGTGAAAAGTGGATCAATAAAGAAGGTGTTGATGTTGGCCGTGTACCCCTAACTTGAGATTTCATAAATGAGAATGAAGTGTTTCAAAAGTTCTTCCCTGTCCTTGAAGATCTCAAGAAAGTGAAAGAAGAATATACAAGATTTTCCATTTATAGTTGAATGCCCGTGTGTTGCAACGGAAATAAAATATTATACTATGTGAAGCTTACAAAAGAATTAAAACACTACATTATAATATCTTCTTCGTAAAAGCAATATTGAAATGAATGATGCAAATGTTACAGCGAATAAAGTTGAAACTGCAAAGGAAAGAATTCCGTGGTTGACACTATATGGTATTTTTCTTGGATGCAAGTACAAATTTATAATACTATGAGAGGTGAACAACTGAAAATCATATATGCTTCACTTGCCCTGCATACGTTGGCACAGAGATATGGAAAAGGCACCTGAAATGCTGATCTTGGACATGGAGGCATTCTTGCATGGTTTGGTCATGCCTTCGTTCAGTTATATTGCATAAAGTTGCTTATTTATGGGTGTTTGGTCACCTTGACAATTTTGATCGCTTCTAATAGGAAGTGACAATCATCTCAATATAATAATATATTAGCTTGCAAAGTTTACATGTAATCAGAAATGCACGGAAGAAGGAAGATACTGAAAAATTGTCTAAACTCTTCAAAAGTATGAGCTATAGGAAACACTGGAGTCTGTTAAATGTTAATCTTAAGGTCTTTTGTACCCAATTCTAGTCCAATCACTTATGTTCCAAACAACAGTTACAACTTTATTACCTATTCCAATGATGAATATACATCTAGTTAAAATGGGCTCATATGCATACATTTATGTCTTGACTTCAATAGAAAGCATACCTTTTGCAACTGTGCAAAATAGGAATGGTTTCATGCCATCCCTAGAAAAGCAGCAACACTCAATCTTCTCATCCTGCATAGAAAAATAAAGGGACAAAAAGTTGTTTCAGCCATCTCAACAAGGAAACATGAAATGCAGAAGTTTATCATAGCATACCGAAGATCGAGTCAAATTGACAAATGGTAACTCCTCGTCTATCTTCCATATTCTTGCATCAGTCGGTGTTGAATAAAGCACAGGGACAATAGCCAAGAACCATAACACCTGACATATAGGTTTGGGATTACTGCTACATTATTAATGTCCTTGGTTCCTTTTGTAAGACAATGCCTAAGCAGCTACATGATTGTGTCCATTTACATCAATACTTTAGTTCATCCAACTATTAAATATTATGTTATTCTTTTGCAAAACATAAAGGTAAAAAATTGCGCTTTCACTTGCCCTAACTTGATATCCATGTCTCAGAAGGACTTATGAGCTTTGGGTTCATCTAAGAGCACATTCATGCTTGGCCAATGAAATATTCAAAGATGCACACCCTATAGTTATACAAAAAAAACTATATGAATCATAAGCAGTAATAGCGTATCAGAAAGTTTTTCTAGAAGAGTAGTGCTATCAGACAAGAAATATATTGGACATTAGCATTAGACCGCAAACAGTGAACCAGTTGGAAGAAATAGTCTTAACAGAATGATATAACAGTATATAAGGTTAAGAAACTCACACGGCTAACAAATGTCCTTACTAAAATGTATAATAGAAAAAACATAACCACACAATAGAAATGGGAGAAAAGAAACAGAAAAAATGACCCTTAGAAGTAAATATCAACATAGTACAATCTGATACCTCACCACCAATGGCAGATTTAGCGCCATCTATGCTGAAAGCAAGACATTTTTGCGGTCCAGCAGATTCAAGTGGAGGAGCATCTCTTGGAATAAGGTGAACAATAAACTCTTCAAAAACCAGTTTGAATATCCCACAATTTTAGTATACGGTATAATTATGAAGCCCTATACTTCATGAAAACAAACAGAAAAGGAAAAATAAAGTGCAACAGTGCAGATAAGATTTAACTAAGAAAGTGAGGAAGCATATGTGTGCTACTCGAATGATCATTTAACCAGTGTAGTTAAGCATACTTTGAGTTAATCAGAAAAATATAACAATAGAAACACCTATGCTAAAAAAATATCACCAATTGCATGGCACATAAACCTTGTATAGCTATAAAGTGTAAATCACATGGATACTATTCCATTCTTTTAAGATTTTGTACCTCGTTATCTTATGAATCTATAAATAACATTTGCTATACTAAATCCTGAGAAATTCAAAGCGCAAACATTATCTTTTCTCCACAAGTCATGAAGCATGTATTTGTTACTATAATCCCATTCCTAGGAGGGGAAAATAACTCTTATTGTTGGACACTAAAGAATTGCACTTTTAGAAGGCTTCGTAGATCTTTAGAATTTATAAACCTCAACTGAACTAACACAATCAACTGTACAAAACCCCTCACTCAATTGTATAGGGGTTGTATTTGAGCCTTTTGGGTGTCTGGGAGAATCGTACCATAATTATTTTTAAACAGAATTACCCAGCCTAGCCAGCATTCTGCATCACAATTAACCCTGGGCATGTAAGCTGAATTCAACAAATTTGGATCAGGGCACGAGCATCCAGCTCAGAATCTCCCAATCCATCACTGAAGTGCTGAAGCAGCCTCAAAAGTTCATCACCAACAAGCAGTCAGTTAGTCAGAGAGGAGCAGGATCACGCACCTGTAGCCATTGGCTGTGGTGCAGATGAGCTCGTCGCCGCTGGGGTGCTCCACGATGCTGCGCAGTGCGTCGCCTGCCCCCTCCCCGACCACAATCCTCACCTGCAACACAAAGCTCCCAGGTCAACTTAGTGAACTAATCAACCTCAAAGCACCGCGCAGCAAGCCGTGTGGATTGGAGGGCCATGGAATCATGGGCGAGCTTGTAGTCCTTGTAGAGGAAGTAGCCGCCGGCGGCGGAGGCGGCTGCCGCAAAGGCGAAGAAGGAGGCCAGCCTCACCCGCAGCATGAACCCCATCGTTCTCCAGTTCTTGTGGAGTCTAACCTTTGCCGCCTCCTGCCTATGCCTTCCTTGCTTGTTCCCCTTCCGCCGCTCGGTGCTGCAAGGCTTTCTTGTTTTTACCAAGCGCCAACTGCGACGTGCCCTCCGCCTCCTCCCCTCTGTTCTTCTCCTCTCCGCCAGTAGCGGGGACTCCGATTGGGACGATGACCAGTGGAGTCGGCCACGGTCACCCTCGCTGCTACCATTGCAGTGGCGGCTGCAGCGATCGTCCTCGCCGTCGCGCTTGTGGTGGTGGTCGTCGCTGTCATGGTGGCGGCGTCGGTGATGGTCGTCATCACGGGAGTGGTGGTGGGTGCGACGAGAGGAGCGGATGCAATCCATGGACGGGAAGGGGAGAGGGGATGGGGTTAGGGTTTGAGCCGTGTTCTAGAATGCAAAGAAGTTCTGATGGACGGACGACGGCGGCGCGAAGAACCGGGAGAGACGGGGGAGAGGATTCGGTGGGGGGAGAGAAACTGGTGCATGGGATTCAGTGGGGGAGGAGCGGCGGAGGACTCTTGTGGGGAGGAGGAGAGCGGCGGAGGATCAGTGGGGAGGAGGCGAGGACGGAGGTCTCGGCGAAGGATTTGTGGGGAGGAGGCGAGGACGGAGGTCTCGGCGGAGGATTTGTGGGGAGGAGGAGAGCGGCGGAGGATATGTGGGGAGGAGGCGAGGACGGAGGTCGTCTCGGCGGGGGATCTGTGGGGAGGAGGCGAGGACGGAGTGAGGTTTACAGACGAATCGAGGCGGAGCAGTTTGCGGGAGAAAGAGGAATCGAGGCGGAGTGGTTTGCGGGAGAAAGAGATGCGGAGAATTAGGAATCGAGGCGGAGCGGTTTGCGGGAGATAGCCTGTGGAGAACGGACGGACTGCCACCAACTTCAATTTTTAAGTAGAGATTCTGGAGAATTCACTGAATTTGATTCTATTTATGACATATGGATCCTTGATCCAATGAATTGGTGGGTAAATTATGGACAATCCATTCCTGTGCTGCAAAGTTTGGCTCTCAAATTGTTTAACCAACTGGCCTCATCTTCTTGTTGTAAAAGAAACTAGAGTACATATAGCTTCATCAATAGCATGAAAAGAAACAAATTAACTTCTGAGTGTGCTGAAAATTTTGATATTTGTGCATAACAATTTAAGAATTCTATCAAGAAGAATAGAAGCACATAAAACAGGGGCAACTAGAATGTGGGATGTGGAAGGAGATAACTTTGGATCTCTAACTAGTGTTGGCATTTAGAGGTTGCTCAGCTCTCTCTTGAAGAACTAGAGTTGGAGAGTGTGTTGTTTGAAGATGAGCCAATTGTGATGATCAAGAAGAAAATGAGGATAGAGTTGAAGTCTAAGAGTCTCATGGTGTCTTTTAAATTTTAATTAGTCTTGCCACTGGAATTTGAGTTTGCTATGTAACTTAATTTGAACTACTCCTACTTACTTTTGGTTGAACCCTACATTTATGTTTTTGTTTGAACTTGGCTACTTGTTGATTTTTATCGATTATCAATTGTTGTTGCTCTATTAGTCTATTGCTTTGATTGTTCAATAATAAAATATACATGTTCTTGATCATTTTCTTGATTGAACCTATCATTGTTTTCTTACCTCTATTCTTTTGTTTGGAAACTTCAGCCAAATTGTATCATACTGGCCATCTCTCCAGCTAACCAAGATATAGCAATATCAGAATCTATCAAGCTTGCTAGGGATGTTGATCCTTTAGGTGTTGTTTGAATTTTTTTTCAATGCAGCAGTTCAAATCTCACTTGCATAAGACAATAATTATCAACACATCAATTTTATTCACTACAACATTTTAAATCTCACTTGCTATGCTTCTGTCTCAGGTGAGGGAATTTTGCTGTTGTGGTGTACTGGTGTACTTTTCTCCAACAATTTGAATTACATAAACTAATTGCTGATGTACTTCCATTTTTTCATCCCACATTTAGAGGCTATGATCAGAGCCAAAATTCCACGTATTGTTGCCATGATTAACAAAACAATTGATGAAATTGAAGTTGAGTTGGATCGACTTGGTAGGCCAATTGGAGGTGACGCTAGCGTAAGAATATGTGCTTTGTTTTTTTTATAATTTGTGTTATGTTTTTGTGAGAGGTCATCAACATGCAATATTCATTTGCTGTGATGACACCAATTTGCAAGAAGAATGAATAGGCGAGGGTCGGTTGTCTTTAAGAGATACATATTCCAAGTTACTCTACACTTCACATTATTCCAGTTTGATAAGCATGAAGAAACATAAAAAATAACACATATATGTTGTTTATTCTTATTATTTAATGTCAGACCCGGATTTTTCAATCCAAAATCCCCTGTGATTTACTGCACTATTCCCTGAATCAATAGATAGTGCACACAGGTACTTTGTTGTATCAAGTCATACATCGCATAAAACATAATATTATAGATCAGAGTTTAAGTTACACCACGTCGGGCAACAGTTTAAAATAGGGCCAAACAGGCCAAATGTCTACATCACAAAATATTAGCGGAAGCGAAAGCATAAATAAGACCATATCCACAGGTAAGCAACTGGAGGTAATGTGTGCAACATATAACATCTAATCCCAGATAATATATGTGCACACAATCTCCATCAAGTCTTCTTGTCTAGGACCCAAAAGCGTAGGAGTCGCCCTAATTTCCGTCGTTACTTCCTCCATCAGCAGTTGGAGTGTCTTCATGAGCATAGTGGTCCTGGGTCCCTGTTTCTGATTTGGTAATGCAAGTGTGAGCACAAATCCACCGTGCTCAGCAAGCCAACACACAGTATGCAATAGATAGTATGCATGGCTTATCAAGAGAAGGCTCAGGTTTTGTTTTGCCATAAATTGCTTGTCAATACAATATTTTAAAAAGTTCCTAAGACCTAGCAGCTAGAACTCATGACTTAAATTTTCGTTAAATAAGACCATACTATTAGCGATACAGATTCCATCCACCATTACATGGCATCGCACCATATTCCAGGTTTCAGCGTTATAACCGCTTACCTTATCACTAGGACGACACCCAGGGCAATTCAAACTAGGGCATTACCGCTGCCCTCCTCTTTTGCATTCCCTCCCATAAAGCATTTTGAAATAGAACTATATCTAGTTAAGCTCCCATGTCCGCCCTTGACCGTGGGCACGGCTATTCGAATAGTTTCTAATCTGCAGAGTTTGTACTCGGCGGAGCAGAGGAAGTGCGGGCACGGTGGCACACGGTGTTAGAGGTCAATTGTAGGCTGGGGGAGCATGCTAGCGAGATTAGGGAGCTACCTCGGGGGTTGGTGTAGCTCGGGAAAGGCAGTGGTGGTCTAGCGACGGGAGGCGGCGGCGGGCAGGGGAGGGGCTCGGTGCCGGCGAAGGAGAGGTGGGGAGGAGCTCAGCCGAGGATGGGAATAGCTTCGTGACGCTCCGAGGAAGCTCCGGCCTGGAGGAATTGGCTCGGCGCAGCTTCGAGCAGCGGATTGTCGGATGGCCGGAATTGGGGAAGGAGGAGTTCGCCAGCAAGCTATGGTGCACTGGAGTTCAATTACTCAGGGTGAGAGGCAGAGAGGAGTGTGGCAGAGTGAACGGAGGGCCGCAGGGGCTTTATAGGCGGCGGAAGGGGACCGGCAACGGGCAGGGCGGCCGTGTGGTCGCATCGGCGTCAGGCGACGGTGATAGGGTGGCGGCTGCGCGGGATTTCTGGCTGATTCGAGTGTGACTACGCATTGCAGGGCTGCAGCTTTGCGCCGCGCACGCGAGTAGACATGATAGAGCGGAGGAATACAGTGGACGATGATGAGTGCATGGATGCCACGGGGAGGAGGGAGAAGAAGGAAAAAAGAAAGGAGCAGGGTAGGGGCGGGCCTACTGGGCAGAGAAAGGGAGCAGGAGGGAGGAGAAGGAAATGGGCTAGGCCAAAGGCTTGTTTCTTTTCTTTCTCTCTTTTTTTTCTTTTTCTACATTTTCACTTATGTAAATGCATATATTTTTATATTTTCATTCCTTTAATCACTTGATTATTTCTCATGCTTTTATTTCCCCTTTGCTAAGCTCATCATGATATATGTTAGTGTGTTGCATATTTGTTATGTATATACATATATACACACATATATATAGGCTTGTTTATTTATACATATTCCAAAAATGGAATCTTAAATTTTAATTCAAGTTTCTCCCTCCTTTTTATGGATCATCTTTTCATATTCGGATTTTTGAAATTATAGATTTCCATATTTCCTTTATGGCTTATTAATTTTTTTTATTTTTCATAAATTTCTCAATTATTGGAACCTCAACCAAAATTTAAAGAAACGCCATCAAAATTCCAAATTTCAAGAAAATTCATTCCAAATAATTCAAAGGCTACACTTGTTTGAATTCAAATTTTTGGGATATTACATTTTAATATATATAGCTGTGTCATTGTATCGATATTTTTGGGAAAATGGTGAATCCCCGTGTCGTATCGTGTCAATGTATCTGTGTCCATGCATCATAGCAAGCTGCTATAGGAAACCTCCGTTGGCACACTGAAGTAGGAATAATTTTTCTAGAGCAACAGGTTCAAGGTGGAAATGTTCGGTTCTCAATGTATATAAAAATATATTCGAGTCTCCAAAAACCAACATACTCTGTTATATGCTACTAGTAAAATGCTCGTGCGTTGCAACAAAAACATATATTTTAGACCAAATAATTTGCGTGAAGCTAAAGCAATGTATTTTTAGTGCGCGCGCATAACCACCCACACACACACACACAAATAGGTATTTTCCCTATATATCGTGTGTGAAAATTTTTAGAATTTTTTAGATTCGAGTTTAACTGGTTTACTAACTAGTTCAAACAAGTTTGAACTGAAATTCGAATGGTAATTGCCTTTTTTTTATGATAGTTTGATTGTAGATATGTGTCGATTATATATATAAATCAGCAAAGCCTGTGATCTGAATACATTTGAAACTTTAAAATCAAGTATATTTTTCAAAGGTATATGTTTTATTTGAAATGTTATAGGGGTATATACCTTAAAACTGATATTTTAAAAAACTACACCCGTATTTGTGTTGAATTCACGTATTTGAAATCATGGTGCCTAGGCACCATGGTGCCCGTATATAAGGCTCTACACTACAAGTTATTTTTAGCATGAAGCAAGTCTCATTTGCAATATCGATGAGTAGTAATTTGCAATGGAATTGTAAAGAATATTTGACATGTAATAAAATAACATTTATATAACTTCAATAGTGGTAAATCACATCCATTTGCAGCACTCCTCAGCTACGAACATTACACAATTTCCACCCATGGGCATAGCACACGAGACAGTACATGCTATCCCATCATTTCCAAGAAAATAGTTTTGTAAAACTAAAAACTATACCTATCGTGGCTGCATTCAAGAATTCTCATGACCTCGAGCACATCTATTTAAATATTTTTAACACTATCAATAGGTTGTACACTTTATCTATATGAGATAATCAAATATAGTGTCGGCAACTTCACGCTTCCTTAGGTATGTGACAAAATTGATTATCATATATAAATGTTTATCATCATGGCTTGTTGAGAACGAATGTGCTCATTCTTACATAATTTGGTTCAGACAATGGGTATCATGAAGAGGATGCACCATTTATAGATGAATACTACGATGGTGAAGATCACACTTTTTAGACCACGTCTACACTGAGGTAGCCTCTAGTTGTTGCTGTTTGTGAGTCCTCTTTGTCTATAATAGAACTAAATTTGGCCAAAAGGCCCATAAATCCTTGTATCTGACAGATATATCGTACTTTGTGTAAAAATTCCATGGTGACACTTATCAATCTGTTTGTGGCTGAAATCGTGGATAGTCACTGGAAAGCCAGGTACCATTTGAAACCTGGGTTTCCTCACAATCACCTTGTGATTATTATCTTTATTAATTAATATTAATTAAAAACGATCAAAATATGGGAAGAATCAATGCTTAGATGGAAAGAAGTCACTAGAGTCGTTGATGCCATACATTAAAGGGAGATCATACATACGTGGTTTTCCGGTTTAATGATAGCATAAAAATATGATTGAAATAAATCTACCATGAAAAGTTGAAAGTTTCATCCATTGTATTTGAAATTTCCTTGACAATTTACCCTACTCTATAATACACCAAAATTTTCTTTACTAAATCCACCCCCTCAACCACCCCCACAGTCATGCCTAATCTAAGTCCACCTAGATTTGTGTACCAAAGTAATCCAACTTCATATAAATGAATGGCCTGGATCTCTCCTCAAGCCTTCCTCTCTTACTCATTGAAGATCCTAAGGCCAAAATCATCCGGATCATGCACATCATTGACGACCCTAGCCTCCACGCCAACCCTAGCCCTCCTCCTCCTTTCCGCATCATACTTCGTCCTCCTCTCCCCCTCCTCGCCGCGCCCCAGCCTCCACGCCAACCCTAGCCCCGCCTCCCCCAGCGCTTCGTTCCTCGCCTCCCTCGACCACTTCCTCTCCTCCCGGCGCCCCACCGCTTCCTCCGCCGCCCCCGGCAACCTCAACGCCGCGATCCGGAGGGAGGAAGAGTCGCGGCTCTACGGAGACCCTGGGGGCGGCCGCGGCGCCCACGTTCTCTCCCGTTCTACCCCGTCTCCCCCTCCGCGTCTGCCCTCGGTTCTCCGCGCCGCCTCCTCCCCTCCATCCTCCGCCCTCGCCTCCTCCCCTCCCTCATCCGCCGCTCCGCCCTCGCCTCCTCCCCTCCCTCATCCGCCGCTCCGCCCTCGCCTTCTCCTCCCCACCCTGCGCCGCCGCCGCCTCCTCCCCCCCCCCCCACTTCTTCGCTCCGCTGCCTCCTCCTCCCCCGCTCCTCCGTTCCGCCGCCGCCTTCTCCTCCCCCCACCCCTCCGCTCCGCCGCCGCCTCCTCCTCCCCCCCACCCCTCCACTCCACCGCCGACCCCCGCTGGCCTCGTCCTCTTCGCCATCGCCGCAGTCGTCGGGGTCCAAGGCGCCCATGGTGGCCGTGGACAGGCTTGCCTCGGGGGTGGCGATCTGCACCGCCACTCTCCCCTCCCCCATCCCTCCCGATCCGCGCAACAACCATCGGCCTCGTCATCCTCCTCCTCCTCGTCCCGGCCGCCGCCGTAGCCCGAGCCCTCCACCAAAGGCGGAGCCACCAGTGGCCGCGTCGACTGCCCAGGCAAGCAATGCGGCTCCTGCGCCGGCCTCGGGCACCAGGAGTCCAACCTCCGCTGCACCCTCGAGGAGGCCCTGTTCCTTGACAGGTAGCCTCGTCTCGTGCTTGCCTTTTCTCCCGCATTGAGATCGCTAAGGTGGTTCTTGGTGTGAAGAAATGGGAATGTGTATCTTGTGGTAAAAGATTTGTAGATTTTGATTCCAAATTGCACTGATCTTCCAGGGCACATAAATATTCCACTTAGGAGGAGGCAAATTGTTGCAAAGACTGTGTGTAATGTGGGTTATGCTAATGTACCATCCCATGACCTCGTTTTTGTTGCTCTGCAGGATATTTATCATGCCTTCAAGGATGTGCCTTAGTTCAGTGCACAATATAAAGGGGATACTTGATTCAAGCAATGCAACTTCAGACCAAAGGTTTTGCTTCTTAATCACCTATGTCTGCCCATTACATGTTGTCAAATTGAATTAGAATTTAAATATGTAAACTCAATGTTTTGGCAGATGGGAAACGAGCTATTGTGCAACAGAATCTTTATATGATATGGACCTCATCTCAAGAACTGTACCCGTTATTTTGGACAATCCGCAATCATGGTATGGGTCCTTATAAACTGCACTGCAAGCCCTCTTGCTTGGTAAGAATTCATGTTCCATAGGGTCCTTATGTCCTGTTATCGGCATTTTAGGAATTAGCTTAACATTTAATAATCACATCGAATCGAAGCTATACGCGATTTGTAAACTTAACTAACCTTGGTTGGATGTTGCGTTCTGTATTGTTCTTCCATGGATGTCTCGCGAGAATCATGGAAGCTTAAGCCCTGCCAAATGTGGAGATGTTGACATAGCAAATTTGTAGATAAGCATAACCCTCATTTTCAGGTTGTTTTTCCCCCAACTTATATGCTTGTAGGCTTAAAAAAAGCTTCAGCCCTCCTATACATGGCCTTACTTTAAATGATTGTCCATTTGTACACCAAAATTTTTGCCAAAATACTTAGTATATACACTTCTATTACACAAATACATTAACAAAATACTTAGTATATACACTTCTATTACACAAATCCATGATCTACATCTCGCCGCCCAGTGTGTAGAGGTATGAAAGGTGAGTTGATACTTTTCTTTCCCTCTTGTTGCCTATGTGACAGTCATCTTTTCATAGGAAGCATAAGCAAAAATGCAACTTAGATAAATCTGTTTACTCCATTTTCTGATGTAAAATCATCACCGATAGTTTCTTATTTTCTTCATTGATATTTGGGGGAGTCAGTTTAACGAGTCATATCTAACTAAATATTAGTGTTAAAAGTTGTCATGAAATGTTTCATTTGTTCTTTTTAGTCTGCGAGAAAGTCGAAAGCAAAGGGAGAACAACCTACAATGAGGTATTTTCTTTGTTATTTCTTTATAGGCTACATTTTACCTTGTTTCGGTACAATCAAATTGTAGAGCATTGCTGGTTTTGAGCAAAGCAATGTACAGAAGTATATAAGTAACCAACGTCTACACACTGTGGTTTTGAGCATTGCTAGAAAGCTTGAAAAGCAATTAAGTTGGCTAAGGGAAAACTAGATGACACCCTGCTGTTTTTATTCTCCGATGTCATCTTTTGTATCAGTTATAAAAAATGGAGTTTGGCGGCTTAATAATTTCTTATGGGAACAATTAGTGCCTCCACAAGATTGCCTTGAAGCATGGATTCAGAATAATCTGTGAAGTGTTGTTTGATTTGTTTTTGATTGCCTCTAGCCAGGTCTCATATTGTTAAGGTTGGTTAGGGAGATGTGAATGTGGTCCCTTTGGCTTTGATGCACTTGGTGTAGTGTCGCCTGTTATTGCTGATTTCTTAGGATAATGTCCATGTTCAAGTATAGTCTAGAATGAAAAGGGGGTGCTAGGGAGAAATAGTGGCTGCCAGCCTGCCACTTCAGAACTATCCACCAGAACCTAGCATAAGTAATTTCATGTTCATTAGAATGTAAACTTTTGGATTGGATATAAGGTTGCAAACCTATGAAACTGCTGGAGACAGCAAGATCATGAAGTAATTTTTAGTTCTGTGTTGTACTGTTGTGATGTAATGATTAAGATATAAATTCATATAATTTGATACTACCATTCTGAAGAATTGCTCTTTTATGATATGTTCCTTGGTAGATGAGTAAAGGTTGTAGCTGCTTGTGGTACTTGGACAGGTGTCCTTGATCTCCCTATGGTACGCTCCTCATGCTGCTGTGTTGGTCAAGCCTTCTGGCAGGGAGGATAAGGGAAGGATAGGCTTTAGGGGACTTTTACTTCATTTCTTTCTTATCACAAAACAAGCTCCAACTCTCCTATAGGGACCTAACAATAATAATAATATATCCTAACAAACTATTAAATCTCTAAATAGAATGTCATATTACTAACTGAACCTGTTGCTAACAAAATATCTAAAATTTCTAGCATAAGTATATCAATCTCTAATTTTATAGTGGTGCTAACAACATATCTAAAAATTCAAACTTAAGCACCGGTCAAAATGCTATAGCTCTGACATGCGTCCGTTACTCCATAAAATATTAACACTTGTGTACTTGTACCAACCAATCTATAAAGCCACTTTGTTCAGACTTCAGGCCTGCTTGTCACTATTGTTTTCTGCCTCTGTTTGTACATGATAAGCTGTGTTTGTTTGGATTAATAATGAAGATTGCAGTAGGAAGAACTGGTCTTTGCTCTGTCTTCATTGCATCAGAACAAAACCTATCTTATCTTGTGTTCCTAGATTATAATAAACAGATAAATTATCTGACCTCCACTCATTTATGACATTCCAGTTTGGAATTATGTACTAATATAGCATGAGTGAATAGCTGCATGCTTACATCTCTCTGTCTTTGGCAAAAATTTTAATCTAGTGCCGCAAGAGAAAACTGAAAGTGTCGATTGTGGGCGTCCCAAAAACCATTGATAATGACATACTACTGATGGACAAGACATTTGGATTTGACACTGCAGTGGAAGCAGCACAAAGAGCTATCAACTCTGCATATATTGAGGTGATCCATTTGAGCAACCTCTCAAGCTGGCAAGCATACATATTCGACAGCAAAACTATGTAATATATCCTCATATAGTTGCCACCCAAAAAGATATTTGTGGTTAACATTTCATGTTTTAGGCGCATTCTGCATTTCATGGCATCGGATTGGTCAAGCTGATGGGAAGAAGCAACGGCTTTATCACAATGCATGCTTCCCTGTCAAGTGGCCAAGTAGATATCTGCTTGATACCTGAGGTATCAACTACTCAAAATCTTCTGTTGTTTATGCACCCCCTACTTACTGCACCACCACGGTTAATCTAACTCATCGATAATCCAAATGAAGGTACCATTCACTTTTGATGGACCGAACGGAATTCTTCAACACCTTGAGCGCTTGATAGAGACCAAGGGATTTGCTCTAGTTTGTGTTGCCGAAGGAGCTGGGCAGGTAAGAGTACATTCAGATATAGAATAAATTTTCTTAGGAACCTCGCTGCCAGTACGAGCGATTTTGCATGTCATTACCAAGGATGTCTTGAATTTAGGCATGGTCTTGTTTGTATATCAAATGGAAAATTGTTTGGTCTATTCTATATGTTGTTAGAAGAAATGTGTATGAAATACCATGATGTACCCCAGGAACATCTGCAAAAGTCAAACGCAACTGATGCTTCAGGAAACATGGTTCTTAGTGATATCGGTGTGCACCTTCAACAGAAGGTTTGTTCATGGCTTTGAATGATTTTCACCTTAATGAATGTACTGTGAATGAACAATATTTAATGTAAGTCATTCCATGCTACAGATCAAGTCTCATTTCAAGGAAATAGGTGTCCATCCTGATGTGAAGTATATCGATCCTACGTACATGGTCTGCGCCGTGCGTGCCAATGCATCTGATGCCATCCTATGCACAGTGCTCGGTCAGAATGTTGTAAGACACCGTTTCTCCTCACTGCCTATCTGCCTCGTAACAAATCCTGGTATTTTCTGTTGTCTGAGCATTAGCCTCTGATGAAAACTTGCAGGTTCATGGCGCCTTTGCTGTGTTCAGTGGCATCACAACAGGAGTATGCAACACGCACAACGTCTACTTGCCGATACCGGAAGTCATCAAGTCGGCGAGGTTTGTCAATCCAAATAGCCGGATGTGGCATCGATGCTTGACGTCAACAGGGCAACCAGACTTCCATTGATCAGTTCTTTGTAGCCTCAAGTTTAAACAATGTGGGGATAGAGAAAGTCGTCGGTGGGTGAGTCCAATGATGTTGTCGCCTCCTTAAAGGATCAGTCGTTATGTGACATTCATTATGTGACAAAAATATTTGGTTATACAATATATGAGACGTGAATCTTAATGGATCTAATTGTTCGTTTTATTTTTTACAAATTTTATCTTGTTTTGTATTTTACCGTAGCGTTAGCACGGGCACACTACTATTTTATTTAATCAACCCCCCGCGCCAATCGTCTGCGTCTGCTACGCTCCTTCCCTCTTTGTCTGATCACGCTAGCCTACGCTCCATCTACCATAGTTGGTAGCTCACGGCGGAGCGGCACGGGACTCCATCCTGCTCTTTTATCTTATCTAGAGTGCCCTCTAATACTCTTGGGAGCTTGCCCCTATGCAGGCAGTTAGCCCGTGATGATGTCCGTTGTGTTTGTTCAAAGACGATGTGGGGGTGGTGCTTCCAAGCAAACGCAGTATCACAGCATTACAGGTCGCTAAAGACGGTTGCTAATGATAGGTGTTTGTTTTAGGTTATTTTTATTTATTTTTTTTCTTTGCATTGTCTATGACAATATAACGGTTTTAAAATTTTTCTCAAATTTTTCTTATTTTTTTCTTCGAAAAACTAACGTTCGATATAGTGTAATTTTAGCAGAAACCAAAGCCGAAGCCCACAGCCCCGAAGTCATGAGCCACTAGGAGCGCAACTCTAATATGGTACTCCATCTGTTTCAAAATATGACATATAATAGTTTTTATCAAACAACGGAAATAAATCTTATGTGGTCACCTAAGGTTAAAGGAAACTGGCTCAGAGCTCCAATTTTTATTAAGAATCAAAATTCTTAAAACGTACCGTACCTGTCAATTGTCGATAAACATGCCAACAAATAGACAAACAAAACTGATGTATGGATAAACATGCCCACAAAATAGACAAGCAAAACTAACTAATGTATGGTGGTACAGTAGTTACCTTCAAACCGATTGACAGCGGCTGCAGCGCATTTTGTCCGTCTGGTCCAGCGTGTGATGGTTGTCTTTCTCGTACAATTTATCTGCAATGGAGCACTCTCCTAGCAGGATGGCTAGGTACAATGATGAAGTGCCTACACTTGGGCCAATTCTGAATCCACTGTCAATAGCAAGATGGCTATATCCTCATTTCCACTACGGATTGCCTCATGCAACAGTGTCTCCCCACGCTTGTTCTGCTTTCTTAGTAATGTCTTCAACTTCTCACTGCCATCTGCCTCACATTTCGCCAAATCTACAAGATAAGACACCATTCCGTAATTCCCGGTCCGAGCAGCTCAGTGCCGCGGCGTGTCGCCCATCTCTACAAGACAAGAGGTGTTTGGCTTTGTTGTAGATCACATACACGCTATCTAGGAAGTTATCCCCCGAGGATCCTGCCACGAGAAGCACGACGTTTTTTTGGGATCAATTCATGTTGTGACTGACTGGTTGGCGCTGGCCGAGTGGTGCAGGGGGGCTGGCCGGCTGGCGCACTGGTGGCCGAGCTGGCCGACGCAGGCAGCAGCTCCCGCGGGGGCGACGCCAGAGAGGAGAGGCACCCGGGGAGGCCGGAGTTGGCGCCAGAGAAGGAAAACCAGAGAGAGGGAGGGAGCAGCGGTAGAAGAGAGAGAGAGAGAGAGAGAGAGAGAGAGAGAGAGAGAGAGAGAGCGCACCAGGGAGGATTCGGCTAGAACCAGAAGAGAGGACTTGAGAAAGAAGAAATAGAGAGAGAGAGGTGGTGGGAGTAGTAGCCAGGGACAGCAAGCCATTCGGCTGGAGAGAGAGAGGCAAGAGAAAAACAATGCAGAAAAGGAAAGAGAAATTTAATGATTTGTCATATCTTTCGTTGCAAACAGCTGATTTACCCTATCTTTCATATGAATTGATTATTTGTCCTCTCTTTCAATTTTTATTTAATCATTTGCCCTCTTTGTATTTATAAACCATTTCCTATTTTTATAATACTAATTTATATTGCCAAATTACTAAATTGCCCACACATCCGATTTTCCCCATCCCGTGACGCCGAGCCGAGTCCTTCTCTGTCAAAGGTTATCCCTATCAAGTAAACGACAGCTTCTATCGGTGAGGAGCAAAGCTGTTAGCAAAGATGAAGGCATTGCAAATGAAGCCCCAAATGCTGCTGGTGAAAAGGGTTATGGTGCACCAGCAAGCGCACCCCTGTTAAGCTCTGGCTCAAGCAGCCTGCTAACAAGTCTGCTGGACCAAGTGGGAGAGAACAGCTGTACTGAAGATGCAGGCAACAATGGCGACCTGGAGAACATTACTCTGCATGAAGATATCATGAACAAGGAGTACACTGCAGCCATGAGTGCTGATGGTTTATTGGAGCTAGGGAGCGGTGCTCTGCTTGATGGTACAAACAAGAGCTCTACTGCAGAAATGGAGCTGTTTGATCCTTCTTTTGGTTGGGAAGATTCAAATACATTTTGGGTGAGTCAACTGGAAGGATCACAAGAGTATCAAGACCTTGTCCCAGACGATCTGCTGCAGGTCGACAACGCATGGAAAGATGCGCTTCAATCCGCGAGCCTGACTAATGTGGATGCACCGATGGCTCAAGAAGCCGCCAATGGAGCAGCTCCTGCGTTTGACAGAGGACTCGGCTCGGCGTCACGGGACGGGGAAAATCGGATGTGTGGGCAATTTGGTAATTTGGCAATATAAATTAGTATTATAAAAATAGAAATGGTTTATAAATGTAAAGAGGGCAAATGATCAAATAAAAATTAAAAGATAGGGTAAATAATTAATTCATATGAAAAATAAGGTAAATTAGCTGTTTGCAACGAAAGATAGGGTCATCAAATTTCTCAAAAGGAAATGGGCAAGAAGGGGGAATCGTCGAATCGAGAGAGGGGACAAGTTGAATAGTAAAGAGAAACCAGAGTGGCAGCCAGGCCATTCGGCCAATTACTGTAGGAGAGAGATTAAACATGTAAAAAATTATATTCGCGCCCTGTCATCTCGATTGTTTCGTTGTACATTTAATACCTAGGTAATTTTATTAGTCGTATTAAAATTATAGAAAAAAGCTAATAATTATTCTTAATTATTAAAATAAATTAATTCCGTTAAAAGACTTAAAAGAGTATGCAATGATTTACCATAGTATGTGACAATTTAAAATTTTACACAGCGATCAAAAATCGTACGAGAAGATTAAAACTATATGCGAAGAATTATAGCATTTAAGCTGTAAAAATCTAAATTTTACTAAATTAATTTTGGGGATAGCACGGGAACGCATGGGATAGCAAAAGATCGGGGAAAATGCAAAACTAATCTTAGGCATTATAAATGAATTAATCATCAATAAAATCACTAAATTAGACAAATAATCTGATACATTAGAAATAATTTAATCATAATAAATTAACCAAATTAAACAACACATGGTAAATGCCACCCTTAAAAGCAGATTGGCCAGAGTCCATTATTAACAAACATGCACTCTGATATAAATAGAAATTATCCTGGATTTATGTAGAGAGGTACATAAATGAGCACTCACCTGCGTAAAATTGAACAGGCATAATTACATGTGTAAAATTTGATAAAAATATTTTTATAGATATATTTGTGTGTGTATTTACTTAATCATGTCTTAACCGTAAATTACCAAAAATAAACAAAATACCGATTATATCCCTTAGATTAGCCACACAACCTCACACTAGCAACAAGTATAGAATAGCATTTAATTAATTATTGTAGTTAGTTTACTGGACCGCATCATCACCTTAGGAGCACAAGCACACCAGCGTATTGCATTTATTATATTTTTCATAAATTTAGTAATAGCCTACATATTAAATGTACGTGACAATTCGAGTCATGGGAAGGACTTCACTCAATCTTACCTGAATACGTATTAAATTCCAGATAAGCTTATTTCTTGATCACTTTAGCTAGTTATTTTACTAGATAAAAATTAAATTCTTGCAACATATATTATTTTGCAATAAAAATGTATTTCAAAATAAATCCCAATAAATGATATAAGAAAAGAGATAAGATGATGAGATAAGATAAGAGATAAGAAAGAGTATAATAGGCAGATAGAGGGTGCCTTGGTCATGAAAGAGATGGAAAGGTTGGAGCCCTCTACATATGGATATAACATAAGGATTAAACAATTCTCACTCTGAAAGAGGGCCATACTTGTGCCAGCCATATTCCCATTTTCGACAGCAGCAAATGCGACCCTGTTATGTTACTATTCTCTCTATAATTGGTAAATAGTATAATGAGTGGAGAAACTCAGGACCGATAGCGCAAGTTCGGGAGTGGGGAACCACGGTGCATATATTAGCTCATGTGGAGTGTTAGATGAAGGGATAACTAGCCCAACCAACATCTATTCGATGTCAGTGTGTGTTGGGTGAGGGTGATAAACCGCCCCTGAGTCACCGGCTAAGTATTTTTGAGTGGAGATTTAATAATGTAACCTGGAAAATGATCTGTACTGTAGACTTGGTACCGCATCTAAGGAAATGCATGGTACCTAGTTTCAAGAGAGCTCGGAATAGCTATAGGTATAGTGGCACAAGCCTGCGCAGTGCTAAATAGAAATTATGAATTCATGCCTATCTCCTGGATTAGAGGCTACGAAGACCACTAGGGGTATTTCTTCTCTCCGAGTGACTAGTAGTATATTCAAAAATTAAAACTTAAAATTTTCACTTAGTTTGATAATCTATTTTCCGAAGAAAGAGATAAAATACAAATTGTGATAAAGAGAAAGAGATGAGCCATTCAGTTCATTTCTTTGCTATTAATACTTGATGAATACATTTTGTACTCACCCATGCTTGTAAATTTCTTTGTTAGATCCCTGTCTAGCTAAGGATTACCTCAGATTGGATGTGGGGTATTCAGACCTGGAGGATGCCTCTTAGGACAAGGATGAGCATATCGAAGATCTTGCCGAGTTGGACGCCGTACGCGGAGGTAGGGATGAGCGGGCTGCCTTTAGTGCTTAGTCTCTAGGAGTTAGGATATTTAAATAGTTGTATTAGGTATTTGTATAGTTAGAGCTAGCCTATGAAAGAACTTCTGTAAAAATTTTGTAGGATTGTTGTAAATTAGGAAGTTGTGTATTCAAAGACTGTAGTCCTGCATGGCAAAAGTACTGTAATAAGAAAGTATTGTCTCTAGCTATTATATCGTTGCAACACTCTGATGGTTTTATTATTTGTTAGAGTGGTGGTGTACCAGCTAAACAAATAGTAATCTATTGTCTAAGTGTTATTACCCCTCGGTAATGGCACGTGGTGTGAAACGGGGCGTCACACGATAAAAATGAGTACAAATCATCTTCTTATAGCACAAAAGTTAAACTCTTGCTTGCTAAAATTATCTTCTTATGGAACAATTTTATCTTCTACCACAAAAGTCGCCGTCAGTAGAGAAGAAATTTTACCTCGTTCAAACACATTTTCTTACATGATTAAGTGACACTAGTTAGATTTTTTGAACTTCACAGTCTAAAGAAATTAGTATAAATTATCTTCACATAGCACAAAAGTTATCCTTCTTGCAAACTTAAGCTATGTTCTTATACAACAAAGTTATCTTCTCATGCAATAATTAAATCCATAAAAAACATGGTGTCTAGAAAGACATGAAATCTGTGAAGTGGATACCAACAACTTTTTTTCTATACGCTTGTTTCTTTTTGTAACTAGCTACTTAATCCGGCTAATTTCTAGTAACTTCACTTCTTACATAGCCGCGCTCCTCTTTTACCTGCCATGACGCTGGAGAAAACATTACTAATTACTACCAATTAGTAAGAAGTTTTTGTTAATCCAAGTTCTCGAGTAGAGAGCAGGATGGTCACCGGCCCCCGGCAAGCTTTGGAAGCATCCGCGAGCGCCACCGTAGTTAACTAATGTTCATCGCCCTCGTGCGTAGCCTCCCCCCCCCCCCCCCCCCCCCCCCCCGGGGGGTCCATTCCCGGATCCCCGGTGAGCTTCGGTTGAGCGCAACATCCACGAGCGCCACCATAGTTAACCGAGGTTCGTCGCCCCCATGCGTAGCCTCCTCGCAGCTGTTAAACTCAACTATGGGGCAGCGAGCTAGGTGTCTCAAGCTCAGGAGGGACAAGCGATGGATCTCCATGGCTACACGGTGAGGCCTCCCCGAGCTCAGAGAAGGAGGTGGTTGTCTGGGATGGCCTCGCCTCTGCCAGATCTGTGCTCGCAAGAGATGAGGCAGTGTCAGGGAAAACAATTTTGGGCCAAAATTCGATTTTTTCGGTCACCCTGAAAAAAACCCAATCCAACTAAAAAATTGGCCTGTTTTCAATTTTTTGGGCTAGTCGGCCCAACCAACTAGGCCACCACCTCATCTCTAGGTTGCTACTTCGCCCCCAATGCTCATCGGCATCTCCCAAACCCTCGCTCGCCGCAGCCTGCCCCTTCCACTTGTCGCCGCCGCAGTAGCCATGTAATCTTCCACCACCAACGGGAACATCTTGCATGTTGTCTTCCACCACAACATGGATGCGGCAGCCGCTGCCTCCCCCCTTCTCCCGTGCTAGCACCCCCCACCCCTTGTGTCCCTTCTCCCGTGCCGATGATGGGGAATTTGTCCCGATGCGATTGGGGAATGGGCTTGCCTCTGCGGATACAGCGATCAGTGGAGCAAGACGACATTGTTGCTACAACGGATGTGGTAATTTTTAATATATTTGTATTTCTTGAATTCAAATTGTTTTTTTTCATATTTCAGCCAAATTTTTCTAAAAAAAATCTGCAATTTTTGACATTTCTGAAATTTGGATTTCTCGTGGGGTTCAATTTTTTTAAAAAACTGAAATTGTTTTCCCTGGGTGGTGTCTTGGACCAGCTGCCGCCTGCTTTGAGTATGTCACCAAAATGTTGCAACTAGTACGTCGAATTGCTACAAGAATTATCCCCAATTGCTCCAGTTGTTTCAATGGTTTTTCATTGCTGAAATAAGGTTTCTTTTTTGTTGCATCAATAATTTTTAGTTGTAGCACATTTTTATTTGCACTTTTGTTTGTTGCATTTGAAGTGGGATTTATTGCAAGCTCAGTAACTAATTGTTGCATTTTACAGATTTTTGTTGTGGTCGGATTGAACGGACGAGATTGACCTCCTTTAAGTGAGATCTTATAGCAGATGAAACGTATGATGGGAACATCCCCGTCGTACCTTCGGACTCTAGTCGCCTCCAAGTCATATTGCTCCTTGACTTCTAAAATTAAGTTTATTCCATTGGAATGTGCTGAAGATGGAATCTAGTGGAATCCTAAGAGCATCTCCAAGAGATACTCTATGTGGCTCTTAATATTTAAATTGTAGAGTTGAAGGGTAAAAAGTAGCTCCAACAGATTCCCAAATATACTCCCAAAAATAGAACATACCCAAAAAATGGGCTCTCGCTCTCTACTTATAGAGGATGATCTAGACTCCCAATACTGTTTTTCTGGTTTAGGGTATCTGTTGGAGGGAATGATTATTTTGGGACCTTATATCGTGATTAGGATCTGTAAAAAAAGATTTAGGGTGTGAATTTATTGGGCATCTCTTGGAGATGCTCTAACCTTAGGTGTTACTTTCATCAATTTAAAGAGAAATTATATACATTTTTGCACTAGTTTAACCAAAAAAAACCAACAAAATCTAGTGCTAAAACCCTAGCACTCACAATCCAACAAGCAGATCCAATCTTACAGAGAAACTAACCAAAATTTGTAAGAACAAATCCATGTCAGGATAGAGACCACAAAAAGCACAACAAATTGTGTCTCGAGCACAAATCATTCAAGGACAAAAAGATTGAATCAGTCACCTTGAATAGGAAAGGGATGCAACAGAGGAACATCTGAGTGGTGAGCCTCCTCCGATCCTCCTATGATCCAGATGTACGTATCACTACAGATGCGCTGTCTTGTTCGATTCCACACACAGTGAGGATGGTGAGCGACGTAGAAGTTTTGGGTGGTACCGGCTACGAGAGGCAAGGGATTGCAGATGACAGGGTGGGAGTAGGAAAAAGTTGAGATTGGGTGGGGGAGGCAGTGGTATGCACGCACAATGATTCGCCATCTAATCGCGCAACATGCCTTCGTCGCCATTGTAGAAAGCTACTTGTGTTATAGTGGAACTAGAAGAATACCCCACACATTGCAGCGGGAATTTGTATAGAGAAATTGAATCGATAACTGAAAAAATGATTTGGACATACATACTGTCGACGGTAGACGTGCAATAGGTTACCAAGCCAATTGACTAAGAACACCGGGGATTCAAAAGGTTTATAAAATGATAGATAGAACCAGTGGACAGGAAGCAAAATGGATAAATACTCTCTCTGTTTCCATTTACTTGGCATTTTTTACCAAAATTTTCTTTCGCAAATACTTGGCACTTTGCTATTCTCAATATAAATTTTTGCTCATGTGCTTGCACAGATAGCAAAAATATATGGTTTTACTACTTCTTGTAGTTACTGTTTATCAGAGTAGTTAGTTTTTAGGGATTTTTTTGTTATAATATAAAAAAATGATTGTGTAAATATGTATGTTTGGTTAAAAATGCCAAGTGGTTGAAAACGGTGGGAGTAGTGATAAGAACACTGTACCAGGTATGATTTGGCGTGAACCGTACAGGCAAAGCAAGGAAAATTGAGGCAGTCGTATGAAATAAAAAAAAGGAACACTTATTCATATAGAAGACAAAACGATCAATCAAAAGTGATTGTTGCTGGTGATGACAGAGAGGGCCGAGATTGTTGACGTCGTGTTGAGCTTGCAGGTGCGAAAAAACGTTTATCTTTCTTGTAATAATTCCCAAAGAGCAAAACGATGGTTGTTGGTGATGGCAGTGAGGGCCGGGCCGAGATTGTTGACGTCGTGTTTGATGTGGGAGATGGGTGGGGATCGATAGGGAAGAGGAAGATGGGCTGGTATGGTCCAAATGAGAAAATTGAGAATATGCCCTCCAACTAGATGAAAATCTAGGATATACCCTCCTTTAGATCCTAATTGATAATATACCCTCCTTTAGAGTGTTTTGTTGAGAAAATACCATTTTTATACTATTTAGTACCTCTTAAGTATACTAATCCGTATTGTACTGTATTTTGACATTAGGATGACCATTTTGCCCCCATGTACGGCCGCCAGACCTTCGCCCCCACACCCTCAGCCGCGCCGCCGTTTGGTCCGGGAAACCCTAGCCAAGCACTACCCAATCGAGACTTATCTTCTTTACAGCCGTACATGGGGGTAAAATGGTCATCCTAATGTTAAAATACAGTACAATACGGATTAGTATATTTAAGAGGTACTAAATAGTATAAAAAGGGTATTTTCTCAACAAAATACTTTAAAGGAGGGTATATTATCAATTACGATCTAAAGAAGGGTATATCCTAGATTTCCATCTAGTTAGAGGGCATATTCTCAATTTTCTTGGTCCAAATTTGGGACTCGGAAGCTGAATCCAATGGCCACGAACGAAGGAAGTTGGACTGGCCTGTTTTGAGGCAAATCGATGCCACTAAATTTTGATCCAACGTCTATCAGAATTTGTGATGGTGCGGGGAAGAGAGAAAACAGCATTAACAACAGTGAGTGGGGATTACCTGTTTAGTATTATAGGATTACCTAACCTTGAGGTCTTGTTTAGGAGGCTCAAGCCCATTCCCTATTAGGATCCCGGGAGAAATATGGGCCAGGTGGCTGTTTGGATAAGAAGGGGTAGGGGAAAATTGCTGTCCAACCAGGCCCAATCCCCGGGGACAGGAAAACAGTCTTCTCGACGTCAGGATATTTTCCCCACACGCAAGTGCGACTCCGCCTTCCCGATCCGACTCTTCTAGCTTTCCTCCTCCTCCTCCCACTTGTCGCCACCGCCGTTGTGTCGAAGGAATTGACAGCGCCAGGGTCAACACCGAGCTAGTCAGCTTCAGATCTAGTGGAGCTGCTGATGTGGACATTCCTACGGTTATACACGCATACACGTGTCCAGCTGCACCTATTGATTTTAGTAATGCTAAGGTGAATCCGTATCCGTTTCTTAGTTCATGCTGTTTTAATATAATAAAGAATTGATACTACCTAATGCATTTACTTATGAATATAAGTAAGAAGGAAAGGAAGAAAGGTTTGTGTGTGGAAAACAAGGAAAGAAGGGAAGTCCGAGATCATGCGCTTTGCTTTTAGGGCCTGTTTGGTAGAGCTCCATCAACTCCAGATCCACCAAAAATAGCTCCACTCCACGAATTTTTACCCAAACACTCCAGCTCCACGAAATATGGATCCACCAAAATACTGAATCTAGCTCCAGATTCATGAAATCCATGGAGCACCTCAAGGGGTGCTCCACGAAACCTTGTTTCGTATCTACTCGTGGAGTTGGGTGGTAATTATCCACCTTTTGCCACTGGTTACACACCCCATCCCATACCACCATAAAACCCATGGGCAAAACAGGCCATTCCCACCAAAAACTTAGTTTCGTGGATCTGGAGCTGCTGTGCAAGCCAAACAGTTTTGTCCAGCTCCATGGTGGGATCCCAGATTCACGGTGGAGCTGTTTTTGGTGGATCTGCTGCTCCAGATTCATTTTTTCAGTGGTGGAGCTCTGCCAAACAGGAGTTGGATAAGATTTTTGAGTTGAATCCGCATGCAACTTGGAAAGGAAGGTTAGGAGGGGCTGTGCGCGTGGAGATAAGGAAATTAAAGGGCAAACCGAGTATGGTGCTGATTTGGAGATCAAGAGGATGTCTCGTGTGCTCTCTAGTCTGAATCAAGATGACTTTCAGGAGTTTCTTAAGAAAACCGAAGTTGGTTTTTCAGAGATCCACGAGAAAACAAATTGGTTGTATCGTACCTTGTTTTAGGAAAGTTTGAGGGATAGTTTCTTTGTGTTGTTGGTCGAGCCTAGCAGAGGGATCCGAATAGGAGTTTTAGGAATTTTTTTATGAATATTCTATTTTTTATTTGAAATAACAGAAATATACATGCGCCAACATTTTTTATAGAAATAGACTTCAGTCACCTAACCGTAGGGCGACTGGAGCCTGTCGCCTAACGGCCAAGCGACAACAATGTTCTCTGCAAGCCGTTGGGCGACAGGTTCCAGTCGTCCAATTTTACAAAAATAGACTTCAGTCATCTAACCGTAGGGTGACTGGAACCTGTCGCCCAACGGCCAAGCGACAACAACGTTGTCTGCAAGCCTGTGGCTGTTGGGCGACAGGTTGCAGTTGCCCGATCGTTGGGCGACTGGAACTTGTCGCCCAGGCACAGGGCAACTAGAACCTGTCGCCCAGCATCTACAGTCGCCCACCCATAGGGCGACTACAAGATGCACCCCGTGAACTTTGTAAATTTTGTGAATTTTGTAGATTATAACTAGAAGATAATCTGTTGGATTTGTAATAAAAGTTTATGATTGTTGTATGTTGTTGGAGTGTAAAAAAAATTTGTAAAACTTTTTTTAAGAACAACTGTACTTAGAACGATCGATAAGCACGATGGTAAGTGATATTGTGATGTTACCAGGAATTCGTACACGGAGAAAAACTGATATGTTAATATTGTTGGATGACTTATTATGGGAATAAGTTTGTCTGAATTTAAATAGACTTCATAATGCAGTTAGGAGTAATATGCCACGTACTTATTGATTTCATTCATAACATAGAGCATCATGTGCGACTAACAAACCCAACTACTCGTACGACCTACTGTGTGGAATAGGGCCATTTTCCCTTCCTTTCCAGATCGGCGTTGAACTTCTCGGCAGCCTCTTTTGCCTGGTCGCCATTTCCCTCTTTTTCTCATGAGCTTCCCACTCCCTACGTGTGCACGCCTCGAGATGAGCTTTCGACTCACGTTGTATATGGAGGGTTTGCTCCTCCTTGCGGCGTTCCTCCTCCTGGATCTCGAATGACGTTGTGACGTTCCATTCCTCGAAGTCGAGGGCCCATTGCTTCTTCTGCCTCTTGTCCATCCTGGTGTGGTTAAGCAAGCGTTGGTGTAGTGTGTGGTTTGCTTGTGCAGTGTTCTCTGAGAAATCTCTTCGACCTCCTTTTATAGTGCCCCTTATTGCCTTCTCAGTATATGAAGATGCCTGTGTGGTCCTGTCATTGCTTAAAGTTACGAAGTGTGGTATTGTGGGCACGCAAAACTGCGTAGTCGGGTCTTCGGACTGCAAAAAGTTGCACCCTTTACTCTTCTCACTACGCAAAGCTAGGCCATGGGATCTTGTCGCTATGCAAAGGTGTGTCATCTGGTCTTATCACTGTGAAAAGATGGCTCGTGCGGTCATGTCGCTGTGCAAAGCTGATGTGACCACGCCACCAACACGTACGACCATAGCGGCCAATATCAAGAATGAACTAAAGGTGAATTCGTTTATTCAACTTCAACATATTTTAAATGAGAATATGATGCTACCTGATGATGAAAATATATATATTTGTAGCACCACATCACTTTGGAACCAATTGAAGCAAGGGTTCAAGTTGGACAGGTTTTGGAATCCAATTCGGCCTCCAGATCAATTCGGATTCAGTTTGACAGGCCAACTTCAAATGGCCATAACTTTTGATCCAGAAGGCTTCTCGGGGCCCGTGAGTACTCGTTAGAAAGATCTTGGAGTCTACTTTCAGATGGATCTGGTCTCACCTCCAAACTCCACCCGAGCAGATCAAAAACTGCGAAACAAGCCACGTCACTTTTCCAGTCCGAGTCAAAGTGGGCCGAGGGCCTTGTAACTTGGGCTATTTGGGCGGGTACTGTTCACATGAACAGTACCACGTACGTGAACAGTAACTAGGAATAGTACCACATCCCTTTTCATTAGATAAGTGTGGCTTCCCCCTCCCCTATTTAAGGAGGCCACACCCCTTTAGTTTTCCTTGGGTTTTGCTTAGATTAATCTGTCTTTGAACAGTTTCGTCGTTCATCGGTTTGTGAGACCCCAACTTGTGAACTTAATATTTATTCGCAATTTCAGATTGCATCTTGTACTCTCTTGCTTGTGTTCTCGATTCGCTTGCAGGAGATAGCCTTCTTGGCGAGGTCAATCGTGTTTGGCACGGTTGATAACCAACGGAGCAGTGGTGTAGTGATTGCGAGGGGTTCGATCTATTTTGGTCGGAGCCTTTGGATCATCAACGTCGAGATCTCCACAATCGACTTATCAGTACCTCTCGGAAGATCGGGCCATAGTCACATCAGTTGGTATCAGAGCAACGGTTGCCCGTGAGGTAATTCTTGTATCCCTAGTTAGTAGATTGGTTTTTATTTCCTATAGTCCAGAAAAAAATTGCCCCACAAAAAGAATTAATTCCGCTGTCCAAACCCCGTTGTGCCTTTCAATCTGTTAGTTTTGGTTTGCTAAATTGAATTTGTGTCCATATTAGCATTGTCTAGTTGCTGGTCATATCCTTGTTCCATTAAAAATCCAAACAAAAGAAAAATTCCCCACCCCAAACCCTAATTTCCAAATTCGGCTGCTTCTTCCTGTCTCTGCAGCCGCCACCAAAAACGCCATATCTTTTGATTCCGAGATTATTTTTGAGTGGGACCACCGCCATTAGATTCAAAAATCTCGTATCCATCTATCTGTAAAATTTCACGTCATTCCAGCAAGGCAGTTAAGAGATATGTGCGGTGAAAGTTGGCCCAATTATCTGTTCTGAATCTGCAACAGTCTGCAATTGTGATTTTTGTGCGAATTTCTGTGTCGGGTTTCCGAAGTTGGCCCCAAAAGAAAATCTGTAGAAAAAGCCGTCTGAAAACATGGAAAAAAAGAATCAGTGAAAAAGAGGCATCTGAAAAAAGTTACGGCCAAAATACCGACATACTGTCCAGTGGACAGAAATCTTCAGTTTTCAGTTTTGGGTCAATCCTTGTGTTCCTCAATTCCAGATTGCATTGGATTGAATTATCTTGTATTTACCACTCCCACACATTGCCATACACTTGATTTTAGCCTTCTTTCATTCTTGGTTGATCAGCAACATAGGCTAAGTGCTAGATACGGACTATAATTCAATTCTATGCAATTCTGAAATTAACTGATTGTTCTCCATTGCTACCATATTGTGCCTTCCAAGCTCCACATACTCTTGATCAGAACAGGTCCCCTCTTGCAATCGTACCCACGCTCGACACGGTGTCACGAACCAGCCACCGGTTGTACCACCTGCTGCATTGGTAAGAACACTTGTAAGAGTGTGGTAAGACGCTTGAGTATGTGTGATTCCACCTTCCACCACCTAGTAGTTGATAGGGATAATACCTTTGTGTTGTCCTTTATTTTCTACTAACCGTGACAGGTGAGTCGTCTGATGATCAAGAGTGTGTTTTAAAGGGAGAGTTCATGAAGCTCTTGGATGAACCACGTATCGATTGGAAGCTTCAAGCTTCGATGGACACATGGCAGCGCTCCATCAATTCCATCAATGAGAATATTACAACACTCACTGCACGCCTCGAAAGAATTGTGAATCGACCACCAAACAATGGACGCGAGTATGATCACGATGCGGCCCAAGATCGTAAGGAGGGAGATGATAATGAGAGACAAAACTGCGACGCCAGTGCTTCATTTGCTGCCCAATATGCACGTCCACGACACCGCCTACATCAAAACCGTCATGGTATGGGAGGTAATAATTTTCAGCACCACAATGATCGTTCTAATCATGACCCATTTGCTAAAGTCAAGTTTACCATTCCATCTTTTTCTGGTCTTTATGATGCTGAAATATATCTTGATTGGGAGATGACGGTAGAGCAGAAGTTTAATTCTCACTTGGTTCCGGAGCAACATAGAGTTAGACAAGCTACTAGTGAGTTTAAAGACTTTGCTATTATTTTGTGGAATGACCTGGGTACCATGCGCTTACAACCTAATACATGGGATAAATTGAAGGTAGCTATGCGTGCTAGATTTATTCATCCTGCTTTTAAATGTGAAATGCATAAGAAATTACAGTGCTTAGACCAAGGTCATAAATCTGTCGAGGAATATTATCAAGAACTACAAATAGGCATGTTGCGTTGTAATGTTGTAGAATATGAGGAGGATAAGATTTGTCGTTTTTACGGGGGGTTACGGCGTGAAATTCAGGACATTGTTTATTATAAAGAATTTACTACTATCAACCAGTTGTTCCAGCTTGCTATGCTTGCAGAAAAAGAATTGCAGGGACGCAAGGAATCAGCGAAGGCAAGCACCGGACGACCCTTCTACACGCCGTGAACGACTACATCGATGGAACTGCCCAAGTCTTCTTCGAGTTTTCGTTCTCCTCCACCTCCTGTTTGTCGAGCTGCTGCCCCCTCTGTGAGTAAGGCGCGTTCAGCAGCACCGTCGCCACCATCGCGTGCACCCGAGATGAGCAAATCTACTAGTGTGCAAGCACCAGCACAGAGCTCTTCATCGGTTGCTTCCACGGGCCGTACGACGGGCATTGTGTGCCACCGTTGTAAAGGGATGGGTCACGTCATGAGAGATTGCACAAGTCTGCGGGCGTACATTGCGACAGAAGATGGTGGTTATGTAAGTGCTAGTGATGTTGAGGATGAATATGCTCTTGCAGCTAACCTTGCAGGTAATAGTGATGATCATGAGAACAAATCTGTGCTTGTGCCCTATTCTGTGACTAACAACTTGCAGGTAGTTGAGAACCATGCCGAAGAGGAGCATAAGCTGATTGAATCACTAACCTCATTGGTTGAGAATGAAGATAAGGAGATGGATGCACTTACATCATCTGATGAGAGCCAAAAAGGTAAAGAACATGGTGCTATCATCGCTCACGGTACTGATTTGGTGCTACAACAAGACATAGAGCAACCTTGTGAGTATATACCTGCTGTAGTGTACTCTTTTGATGTTCCTTGTGTTGACTTAAATTAACCATGTGCTGATCTCAATTCTCATAATTTTGCACATGTCGAATTAATAACACATAAAGAAGTTTTGACTAGAATTTCTCCTGCTGATTCATTGTGTTACATCATGTTGGATCTACCTATGAAATTGTCACATGCTATGGAGAAAGTTTCTGAACTTGCATGTTCGAAATTCTTATTTAGTACCTACACCCCTGGATATAAGTTTAATTTGATTGGAGATTATGATGTGGGAACTCAATTTCTTGTATATCAAATATGCATAACTTGCGATCACATGGATGAATTGAAACTTGCTATTTGGAACAACAATTCTTGTATGCTGAATCATGTTCAATGTGAGAGGGAAGTAAAATTTAGTACTCATCCAATGCCTATGTGTTCAACTCTTTTTACACCATCTAGTATAGACAATCTGAATAAAGATGATGAATTATGGCAGAACATACAAATCTTTTCACCCTGACTAGATGAATTTGCTATTGTTCGATTGAGATATGATTATATAGCTGGATTGTTCCTCACTTACATTTGCAAAACAAGTTGCAACAATTACTGTGTGACAAATTTTGAATTGCTCATTAACTTATATGATTACTCTTGGGTTAATAATACAATTAGCTTTTATGATTGCTGCTGTTTTATAACCTTAATTGTGCAACAACGAAGAACTGTTAAAATGGATGACATATACATATACCATGCATACACCTTGGCTTCTTTGTTATCATATTTTCAGCTTATCAAGAGCCGAGGACGGCTTTGTTTGCAAGAAGGGGAGGGTGATAAGAATATGAACCCTATGGATACAACCATATTTGCTCTACTTGTTATTACAATTACAAGAGCTCCTACGCATCACTTAAATTATGAGGTGAGCTCGTTTCAAAGAGATTTTACTTTATTTGATAAAGAACTTATGATATTACATAATGAGAGTTTGTTGCGTTTGTTATCATACACCAAGATTTATGATCAAGATCATGCAATACGTGACACTACACATATGTTAAAACCAAGGACGGTTTTCCATCAAGAAGGGGAGGATGATGTGACCACGTCACCAACACGTACGACCATAGCGGCCAATATCAAGAAAGAACTAAAGGTGAATTCGTTTATTCAACTTCAACATATTTTAAATGAGAATATGATGCTACCTAATGATGAAAATATATATATTTGTAGCACCACATCACTTTGGAACCAATTGAAGCAAGGGTTCAAGTTGGAAAGGTTTTGGAATCCAATTCGGCCTCCAGATCAATTCGGATTCAGCTTGACAGGCCAACTTCAAATGGCCATAACTTTTGATCCAGAAGGCTTCTCGGGGCCCGTGAGTACTCGTTGGAAAGATCTTGGAGTCTACTTTCAGATGGATCTGGTCTCACCTCCAAACTCCACCCGAGCAGATCAGAAACTGCGAAACAAGCCACATCACTTTTCCAGTCCGAGTCAAAGTGGGCCGAGGGCCTTGTAACTTGAGCTATTTGGGCCGGTACTGTTCACATGAACAGTACCACATGCGTGAACAGTAACTAGGAATAGTACCACATCCCTTTTCATTAGATAAGTGTGGCTTCCCCCTCCCCTATTTAAGGAGGCCACACCCCTTTAGTTTTCCTTGGGTTTTGCTTAGATTAATCTGTCTTTGAACAGTTTCGCCGTTCATCGGTTTGTGAGACCCCAACTTGTGAACTTAATATTTATTCGCAATTTCAGATTGCATCTTGTACTCTCTTGCTTGTGTTCTCGATTCGCTTGTAGGAGATAGGCTTCTTGGCGAGGTCAATCGTGTTTGGCACGGTTGATAACCAACGGAGCAGTGGTGTAGTGATTGCGAGGGGTTCGATCTGTTTTGGTCGGAGCCTTTGGATCATCAACGTCGAGATCTCCACAATCGACTTATCAGTACCTCTCGGAAGATCGGGCCATAGTCACATCAAAAGCTAGCGTGTATAGTCTTCTCACTGCTCAACGTTGGTCCATGCTATCATGTCACTGCGAAAAACTGGGTCATCATGTCATGTCACTGAGCAAAGCTGGTGTGTGCGGTCTTGTCGCTAGTGAAAGCTGGCATGTATAGTCTTGTCGCTGGTCAAAGCTGGCATGTGTAGTCTTGTCGCTGGTGAAAGCTGACGTGTGTAGTCATGTGTAGTCTTGTCGCTGGTCATGGTGTGTAGTCATGTGTAGTCTTGTTCCTGGTCAAAGCTAGCATGTGTAGTCTTGTCGTTGCTCAAAGCTGGCCCGTCATATCCTGTCGCTGAGCTAAGTTGGCCCATGTGGTCTTGTCACTGTGCAAAGCTACCCGTGTGGCCTTGTCGCTCGGCAAAGCTGCCCTGTGTTATGAATGATGGCGTGACACCGCAATTACGCTATAAAATGAATGGACGAGGCATTGCTGGTAGGAACAACTATCTTCTCCGTCGTAAAATAAGCCACCATGACAGACGCCAAGGGGCTAGTTGAATATGGGTCACCAAAGTTGGACCTTCCGCTCAAATGGAAGGAGGACTTTGGAGTTACGTACCACTTGTTGCCAAATAGGTGCACTCAGCCAGTCTGGCCGAAATGCAAACACATGTAGAAAGCTATGGTGCAGGTCGCAAAAGGCCATAGGAATGGCGGTCAACGTTTCTTTCGATGCCCATACTCCAGGATACAAGTAGGCACTCGTCAATTTTGTAGTACTACTAATAGAGTTTCCATGTTAACGTTCCTTTGTAGCAGATGGATAAATATGACTTAGTGCGATGGATTGATCCTCCCTATGAACGATATGTTGCGAGGTACGTGCATACATTGTGGGAGCGAATCACTAATTTGGAGGCACAAATTGAAAGTCTTGAAGAGTAGAATGATGACCTCCGTCAGTAGATGGAGCGCGAGAGGGGCAATGAGGAGGTCATCAACATAGGGAGTTCGTACGACCCAACATGCTACTGCGCGAACCGTAGTTGTATATGTGCTTGCCACTACAACGACGGCCAGCCACGTCCGAGGCGGCCCCCTTAGCAACACTCCATGTGGGTACCACAAGGCTCCTTCCACCTGTAGACAACGATATGTATGGTTGTACCGTTATACTCTAGCCTATTGTTCGAAATATTTTTCAATGTCGTTAAGCATGTAATCGAATGGTTCGTACGTTGCTACGGTTGCCATTAATGCAGTTCACTATTCATTTAGTGCGGGCGTCGACAAGGTACAGAGAAGTAGAACTAAGCTCGCCACAGTATAATAAACATCACTACATAAGCAATAAACGTAAATAGTTCATCAACAAAATGTGTATAGTTAGCACTAACGACCCCCAACAGCATCCTCAGCCCCCTCTGTCGCCACCCTGGCCCCCTCCGTCTCCGCATCCACGCCCTCCCATACGGCCCCACTTTGCCATCCTCTGCTACAACGGGTGATGATGCCCTGACAATGTAAGATGATTAGGTGAACATCACACACGCCCCTGAGCTGGTGGAGTGGACTACACCACCACCTATGTGCCCACCGGTGCACCGGTGAGGGCACTTTCAGAGAGAACCTCTGGTGGTGTGGCCCGAAGTGCAGAACCCGATGCATGCCCGGGCTAGTCTGCAAAGTACTGGTCCAGGTCGTCCGAGCCTAGGGAGACCCCCTATCCCTGCTCAGGGAAGACAAGACCTGCAATACACATATCGTTAGTTCGTGAGATAAAGCATTAGGATAAAACCGACAACAGGCGAAGAGTACCCTTAGTTGGCGCCATCACGTCTAGAGGGATGTACGGCATAAAGTATGCCCCCTACGTGGGGAAGACGGACATGTACGGATGACGTGCAAATAGCTGCCCTAGCGACGAGGGGCTGAGAACGAAGGCCACTAAGAACCCAATTGTACACCTCTGTAAGGTTAGTCATCATTATGCCGTACCTTGCACCGTCCATGTCATGCAACAGCGACCACTTCTCCAATGGTTCTCCCTCGATCCACTGCGAGAAGCACTTGATTTCATCAGCTCCTCCTCCTCGGACCAGCTGGGTTAGGCACATCGAGTCCTGCTAGACATTCCAGTTGTGCTGCACCAGGCATGACCGGCCCCCTTGCTCCTCTTATCGATGTGCTTCCTGCTGTGCTGTCTAACAATGCCCACAAAGCATCAAATTTTCTCCACTGGTTCTACATAGCAAGCCTCTTGAATAGCTTCATCAATGATTGTTTTGGGAACTGCTTGAAAAAGTTCGCCCCTAAGTGATGAATGCACCATTTGTTCCTCATATCCAGCCAAGAAAAGGGCTCCTCGGAGTCTTCATGAATTTTTCTTATAGTCTTTACAATCCCGGCCTGGCGATCATAGATTACGCACACACTAAAACGAGCGCCGATAACTCCAACCTTGACATGTCTGAGGAACCACAACTAGCTTTCATAATTCTCACTTTCCATGAATGCGATGGCTAGCGGCAATATTTGGTTGTTGCCGTCAATACCTATGGTTGTCAGGATCTGCCCCTTGTATTTGTCGGTCAAAAAAGTCCCGTCCATTGAGATCATCGGCAGCATGTGCCCGAATGCCTCGATGCAAGCACCAAATACTAAGAATGCCCTCTGCAACAACGCATATCCTGGCAACCATGTGGAAGGCTTGTCCTGCACAGCGATATACGTGTCCGGCTTCCTGTCCTGCAACACCTTAAGCATAAGATTGTCATACGCCACCTCGAAAGACCTGAAATGTTTTTCCAATGCCTTTTGCTTCGCACGCCACACTTTTACATAGCTAATCTTGTACTTGAATTTCTTCTCGATAGCTACCACGATGTGCGTGGCCTCCATGTCTTTCTTCTCCACTATCTCTTCATACATCAAATTGGCTATAAAGGCGGACGTTAAGTTACAATGCCTCACCAAAACACTATTGAGAATGCAAGAGTGCGGCTCTACCTTTGACACAATCCAGTGAGTCTCATACTTGGGTCTACGTGCATGTACCCTCCAAGGACAACTAGCCTGCTTGCACTTCACGGTGTACTTCTCCTGGCTAGATTTCGCGACTCGAAAAGTCCGCTGCATTGAAAGGGCCCACAGCTTGATGGCATCCTGTAGCAATGCCTTGTCATTAAACATTGAATGCAACCGAACCTCTGTCCCATGATACTCCCACGGTGATTCATGCTCGTCATGTGCGGAAACACCCTCAGCATCAAACTGGTTCCATTCCTACGGGATGGGAGCTTCATCCTCATCTGAACTGTTCTCGTCGTCCTCCTGTACAACTTCCTCTTCAGCCCATACTGTCTGGTCATCGCACTCCATTTGCTGCACTATATACTCAATATGCTCCTCTTTATCGGCTTGTCCTGTTCCCTCACCATGGCGTGACCATTCTACCTGTCCTCCATGTACCGCATCAGCCTCATCACGAGCATCTTCCTTCTCTTCACCAACATGCGGGCCACCCGAGCTACTCGCACCTCCCGGAGCAAGGCCATACGCACGACCTTGCACAGCTTCTAATGGGCATGGTTGCACAAGCAGCACACACTCATATCCACGGCGCCGACACCCTTCCACAAACCTCTTCCACGTAACAGTGCGCAACAATGTTCTCAATTTCTATCTGATGTCCGTGGGAGACCGACTCCAAAGCTCTTATACGACGACGCTGCACACCTTGGGGTCCAACGAAAAACTCCGAGTAAGCTAATGCATCACATCTGAAATTCGAGCATTCTCGTCGTCCGAGTGTACTAGAGTGGCTTGCGGAAAACCACTCAAATCCACACCATTCAGACCTTCACAAATGATTCCAGCACTGTAATGCACTCTCAATGTAGTGGGTATTGGCATTACTGATGTCTGCCTACATACATGTTTTAATTTTGCAACATGTCAAATCGCATCACACACTATGAAAGTACTGACGTACCGCAATTCACATTTCACCGATCATTCGCCTGTCATAACCAACTACACTAACATCGTAGTATGAACTTCCTATCGGCGCCCCTCACACCGACGCCACACTTTTCTTACTACTCGAGCTGTCCCCTACATGAAACAATTCCTAATGGTTTCGACAATTTACATGGTATATCGATTTAAACGCCTATATACCTGTTATAATGATACACACTTTTTCCAACGTACTAACGACATTACATTCATTTATATTTAATCATAAATATTACGTATTATTGTTTTTTACATACCAAATTATGAAACTCTAACATAAATATTTACTAAATTTTGTAATACCAACGTACTAATGACATTACATTCATTTCTATGGACGATTAATTTGTCTGTAACAGTGACTGAATCTACGGTTGTTAATTTCCTAAAACTAAATTAACTAAATTTTCTATACCAAAAATTGAATTTTTTTCTATCTACATCTACAATTTTCAACTAACACTAACAGTAAATAATATATGTACTGCATATACAACATTGCAAATGCAAAAAAAAATACCTACAGTTGCCTCTTCCTCTCCTCTCCGCTTCTACAGCTGCTAATTTCCTAAAATTAAATTAACTAAATTTTCTATACCAAAAATCGAACTATTTCTATCTACATCTACAATTTTCTACTAACACTAATAGTAAATAATATATATACTACATATACAACATTGCAAATACAAAAAAAATCTAGAGTTGCTTCTTCCTCTCCTCTCCTCTCCTCCTCCTTCTCCTTCCTCTCCTCCTTCTCCTCCTCTCCCTCTCTTTTTCTCTCCTCTCCTCTCCTCCCCTCCCTCTCCTTTTCTCCTCTCTTTTCTTTCCTCTCCCCCTCTCCTCGGTCGTCTTCTCTGTTGCTTCTTTCTGTTCTGTTGAGGGTGGCGACTGAGTGGCCTTGCCTTTTATCTCCCCTTCCAGTCGCCTGGCCATTGGGCGACTGGACCTCCAGTCGCCCAACAGCGGACGGATTGCTTGCGTGTCGCCTGGCCATTGGGCGACAGGCTCTAGTCACCCGATGGTTAGGCGATCGGAGCCTATTTCTGTAAAAAAAAATATTAGCACAGGTATATTTATGTTATTTCGAATAACAAATGGATTATTCATAAAAAAATTCAGAGTTTCAGTCGGTTGTTTTGGTCAAGATATGCAAGGGTTGCATCCCTATTTATTTTGTACGCACCTCATGTAATTCAGACCATTTTTATAGTATTTTTAGATTGCAAAATTACATGTACTAGCGTTCACCCTTATTCTTCCTAGTTGATTTGGCGTAGCCATATCTAGAGGGGGAATTGGACATTCGTTTTTCAAAGATTGTTATGTTTTTTCCTAGAATTTGAGATATCAATATTCTTCATTCGATGGTAGGTGAAAAACATCACACGTGTGATTATGCAAATTAAAGAGTTGCAACCCTATTGCATTGACAGTAGGGACCAACTATGGCATCAAGTTTATGCGCAAGTTATCGTTTATTCTACGTTGAGAAGATCGGGCACCCCGTATCAACCGTCACCTCTGCTAAGCCTGCACACGTGTCGCCGCCTTGCAGAGCCCACGCATAGCGTCTCCACCTCCATGAAGCCCACGCACGGCGCTGCCATCTTCATCGAGCCCCCTGTACGGCACCGCTACCTCCGCCGAGCCCGCACATATGGCCGCCTCACGGAGCCCCTGCACGGCGCCACCCCTCCATGGAGCTTGCACTTGATGGCGCCTCCTCTGATAGGCCCATGCATGCAACGTACGTACCGACCGCCACACCGAGATGTTGCACTGCTGCACCAGTGGCCGGCTTCGCCACCACCCCATCTCCTCATTCGCCAGCGTTGTTGGGGTCACGCTCTACCGCAACGCCGCCGCCTCATCCGCGACACCCACTGGCATCACGTAGTGCCATAGCGCCGCCCTAGTTGGCTAGCACCGCTACCACACGGCTTGCCCACGGCCGCTCATGCCTCTCCGTTGCTTTTCTTTTATCTCTATTTTCTGTCATTTTCCTGATATTTTCAATTTTGCCTGAAGTTTTCATTTTTTCGATTTTAACTGATAAGCGAATGCATTGATTACATAATTGAATGAGTGTCTTGTCCATATCATTATGGGGCAATTTGTTACTCCTCTCTACAATTTTATAGGACATATTTTTTTTATTGATCTTGTTTACAAATATAGGATGTATTTCATGTGATGTTCCCTTTATACGCTAATAAATATACATCTTTATATTACTATTCTCTACATACATGATTGAATATAGTGTGTAGAGATAATAATTAGAGGTAATCTAGCTATTTTCACTATTTCTTGATCTATATACCAAAAAATGTTTTATAAATTTAGACAGAGAGTATACTATATAAGTAGAAGTAGCACGACCACAGGGGCAGCCACTGCCAGCCCCCTTCTCTTGCCCTGCCCATGTGACCAATAAGGCCTTATTCTTTTAAGCTTCTAAAAGCTGTTTTTGGTTTTTCTACAGTAACTAACTTTCAAACGAAGTATCTTTTCAAGATAGGGTCTACTAGTTAATTGTAGTACATGCTTTACTGACTTTATTTCTATCGACAAAAACCGTACATGAGTTTCTGTTACTCTATAATCTCCCGCACATGAGGCTGATGGAGGAATTGTGCGTCTTGTATAAATGCGTGTTAAAGGACATTGCACAGATAATGTTTCTTGTTAAAAGCTGGTTCCCACTACTTATTCTTTAAGATGTCACGGTACATGCCTAAGATGCCTTCCTCTCTTGTCTACAAAATATTCATATCTTTCCTGTCAGTTCGATTTTAGAGGTCCTGACATTTCGATGTTTAAGGTGAAAATGACATCCCGTACACATCAAATAAAAAGCCCAGGTGATGCCAACGTTAACAAGTCCAGAACTCCACCGCTCATAGGCCCTAGCCCTCAGTCTTGGGCTTTCGGCAGCCTGTAGCCCACTCGGGCCTTTGCTCCCGTTTCTGCCGATGAGGCGCTGAAGCACGGGACGAGCGTGCCAGATGCCAATTCGGCAGCGAATTCGCAACCCTGCCGAAGCGATCATGCATCGCGCGAACCCGACTGGAGTTCCGGGCCCTGGCTGCCATGCCCACGACGTGTACGTATCGCCATCCATGACGACGACCTCACGCCCGCGCGTCACCGATCGTAGCAAACGACCCGTTCGTGCTGCCACAGCTACAGCCACGCGCCCTGCCTCACCGACCGGCCGGCAACCGTGGCGCTAGCGCCAGGCCGCACACTTTTCAGTAGGCGTTCGCCCCGTACGTCTGCCCGGTACGAAGTCGTGTGTCCGCATTCACAAGTAGTGCGGTTTCTTTATCTAGCCGTAATCGTACGTGTAATGCAGGATCAACGACGGACAAAATGCTAGTCACTTCCACTACACAAAAAATCATCACGGACGGTTCAAAAACATCATCACAAACACTTTCGTGAATAGTCTGAGTTTATAGGTTAGTAATAATACAAGGTCATCACAGAAGGCTTCCGAACCATATATGATGCAGACTTTCACAGATGGTTTTTACTCAAAACCGTAGTAACACAGACGGTTTTTAGTAGAAACCGTCTGTAATATACGATTTACCATAGACGGTTTCAACTAAAAACCCTCTGTGATATTAATATATCACGGACGATTTGTACCGTCTGTGTTATTCAACTATCACAGACAGTTACGAGCTAATAGCTATCTGTGATTTTTTTTATTCATAAACCTATTTTTGTTTATTGGCTAGCATCTCTTGATGCTAGCCATACCCTCTGAAACAAGCAGATCAACACTATATATATATATATATATACATCTCACATTCATTCATTTTAGAAACAAGCTAGAACATCCATTTCATAAATCAATTAATAGAAATTAAATGAATGGATATCCCAATTAAATTAGCCTCAATCTTATCCCAATTAAAGTCATTCTACATTATTGTGGGACTCCCCATCTTCTTTTATGACTTTAGACATTAAGAAGTACACACATTGTCCTCGAATATGTTTGAGGTCAGCCTGTTCCAACGGAGTTGTAGGGATGGACGCAACCTGTCGGTAGGAAGATCAATGTCGTGCATACATACGTAAATTAAAAAGTATAAAATAATTATCGCAAGATTGATTAACCTGAGTATCAAAGTTCTTCCCGGAATCGACGAGTAGTTGCACGTTGTGACAAACATAAAATCCATAGGTGTTGCCTGCCGGCTGCTAGTGGCACTGTAAACATAGAATTTGTTAGTTTGAGAGGCATTACTACGAAGTGTTATATAGGATTAATGTGTACTAGCGAATACCGGAAAATCTAGATTGTATCGTAAGGCGTCAATCCCTCTCTTGGATTTTCATACCTCTACAAGGTACATGGCGAACGCCCTACGTGATTCCAAAGTTAGCCTTAGTCATTGGGAAGAAAAGAAATACTATAATGGAGTTATCTATGGAGGAAATGTGTTTACCTATTGATTAATCAATAGACAACTATGTAATCGGTTTTGTTCTTCCTTAGTGAATCAAATTATATTACCTTATTCCATTTTGATACAATTACAATTAGAATCCAGTGCAATCTATATAGATATGTCGTCATGGTCATTAAATCTAAGTTCGTATTACTTATAAAATACAAATAAACAAGTATAGCTACTAGTGCAACACTTACTCCTAATTGTAGGGCATAAGTATGAATTCTTGTTGGGTGAGCCAGCAATGTCGTCGTCATATAATGTTGGACGAAGGATACATCCTTATTGATGGTATCTATAGAGAACAAGCGTGGATCGAAGAAACCAAGCGGTAATTTCTTTAATCTGGCTTCAGTTACCATGTAATTTCTTTAATTTGTTAGTTTGAACGGCGTGCTCGGGTGAGGAGGAGAGCGCCAGGGGCGGGGCAGGAGGGTAGACGGGCTTGGGGGAGGCGGTGGCGGGCTCAGGGGAGGCTGTGTCGGGCTCGAGGGAGGAGGAGGACCAGGCGCGGCGAAGGAGGGTCGTGGGAGTCAGGGGAGGTAGCAACGAGCTCGGGAAAGGTGGCGGCGTTAAGTGGGGACTAAGGTGTACCGATAGTACAGTGGGAAAAACCCTAGAGCATCATATATAGGGGAATAATCACAGACGATTCCATTTAAGAACCGTCTATGATATTTATAATTACAGACGGTTCTAAAAAACCATCTGTAATAATAATACATCACAGACGGTTTTAATTTAGAACCATATGTGATTATAAATATCACAAACAGTTTTAGTTTAAAATCGTCTATGATGATCTTTACACATTCTCATATATATAAATGCAAATTCACATGAATATAACTCATTCTTATATATACACACACACACACACAAATTCACATATACATCACACATTCTCATACACATTTATAAATGCAAATACAGAACATGTGACATATAAACATTTCATTCATCATTCCACTTGATTATTTCCTTTAAAAAATAGCCCTTCATGATGAATGACGCATGTGTGGTTAGTTTCATCACGTTGTTCTTCCTCGACACTTATGCTATTTTCAAAAGAAGGCAACTCATCAAATTGATTGTATTCTTCCTCGTCCGCTACATTCTTAACTCTAACAATCCTCCTTTTTTACATGAAGAGCTCATGGCGATTCTTAGTTGCCTAGTCGGTTACATAGAAAACTTGAATAACTTGGTTAGCGAGTAAGAATTGTTTGTCTTTGTATCCGATACGTTTGAGGTCAACGATAGTGACACCGTACTTATCGATCTTCACCTATGAGAGATGGACCCAACAGCACCGAAATACGGAGATCTTAAAAATCACATAGTCGAGCTCCTAAGCATGTCCTTGTGCTGGTTGATATACAGGGATACTTTAGTTATGTGTTGCAAGACCGTGAAATGGGCCTAAACATACGCATCCACATATGGAGCGACTACTTTCCTTCCGATGGTTTTGATACCCTTGAGCCTCCCCTCATGGCGAACTTGAGACATACATATCGATTTGACCTGAGCCATGTAATCGATACATAACTCAATGACCTTTTCAGTTGCATAACCTTCGATGATGCTGCTCTCTGGCCAAGATCGATTTCATACATATGACTTAAGAATTCTTATGAACCTCTCGAACGGGTACATGCTACGTAGGAATATGGGTCCACATATTTTTATCTCCTACACAATGTGAACATTGAGATGGACCATGATATCAAAAAATGATGGAGGGAAATACATCTCAAGATGACATAGAATTGTCACTACCTCGTCCTGTAGAGCATATAGTCCTTCGGGATCGATGACCTTCTGAGCAATTGTGTTAAAGAAATAATATAGCTTCATGATTGTCTCTCGGACCTTGATTGACAAAATACTTCTAATTGCAATAGAGAGTATCTATGTCATCCGCACATGACAATCATGAGACTTCATGCCAATTAATTTCAAATTTTTCATCAAAACAAGTTTCTTCATGTTGGCAGAGTAACCAGACGGAACTTTCACACCATGCAAGCATTGGTACAGTTCAGTTCTCTCGGCCTTTGACAAAGTGTAATAAGCAAGGGGAAGAAAAGTTCATCCTTTATCAGACTTTATCGGGGATAACTCAAGCCTGATATCCATATCAACCAAGTCAAACTGTGCATCGACATCATTCTTTATTTTATCACAAATGTTCAGTAAGAGACCAATCAAGCTGTCATATACATTCTTCTCTACATGTATGACGTCGATGCAGTGGTGAACTTCTATGTGCTCTCAATAAGGTAAGTCCTAAAATATTGATCTCTTCTTCCAGACATTTTTCTTGTGGGTTATCGATTTATGTCCCTTTCCGAGCACAACATTTAAATCCTTAACCATATCATACACCTCTTTTCTACTTAAATGCCTTGGAGCTGAACTATTCTCCTTCTCTCCGTCGAATTGTTTATTCATCCTGCGGTATGGGTGAGCCCTCCGAAGGAACCTACGGTGACGCATGTATATGATTTTGCGCGACTGCTTCAGCCACACACTCTCAGTATTATCTAAGTAGTGAGTACAGGCGTTGACAACTTTTGTACTCTAGCCCTACAGGTTTGCAAGAGCAAGATAATCTTTTATAGTGTAGAATAACAAGGAGCGTAAAGTGAAGTTATCTCGTTTGTACGCATCCCATACCTATACCTCTTCGATCCACAATGTTTTTAGATCTTCCACCAATGGTGCTAGGTACATATCAATATAATTGTCAGGTTGCTTCGGCCTTTGAATAACTATCGATAGCAAAATATATTTTCGCTTCATACACAACCAAGAAGGAAGGTTGTAGATACAGAGAGTCATGGGCCTTTTGTCGATGTTTCTCCACTGGGTAGAATCAGCAAGGTGTTTCAGCATTCCATCCTTCTTACACTCCTCTGAGTGCCAACGCAGCAGTTTTGCCTCCTTTGGGTTCGTAAAAAATTGCTTCAAACGGGGAATTACAGGAAAATACCATACCACTTTAGCAGGAGATCCTTTCTTCACCTCTATTCCTTCGTCGTCATCTGATTGATTTTTACGCTTGTATTAGGATGCGTTGCACATCAGACATACATGCATGTTTGCATACTTTTTATAGTAGAGGATACAGTCATTCAGACATGCTTGTATTCTTTTTACTTCCAGTCCCAACGAACAAAGAACCTTTTTGTCTTTGTAAGTGGTTTTGGGTAACTTGTTTCTTTCCAGAAGCATGTCCACTAAAAGATTTAATAGTATCATGAAACTCTTGTTGGACCAACCGTTGCTTGCCTTCAATTTCATCAGTTCAAGCACTGCTGACAACCTCGTGTACTTTACCTTGCAGCACGTGAACAAAGGTTCCTCCGAGTCCTCCATCATGCCCTGGAATTTAACATACTCTCTCTCATCATAATTCCCTTATGCATTGCGAAGCATCTGATCTAGATTGTCATCATGTAGCGTATCTGAATCAGAACCACAATCGACATCATCCAGCGGCGTATCATTGACTTCGTCGACGATGTCGTTATTACTACCTCCCTGTGTAATCTGTTCTTCACCATGACTGGTCCAACGTGCATACCCTTTTTTGAAACCCCTTCGAATCAAGTGTGCTTCAATCTGCGCTTGATTCTTAAACATTTTTAGATTCTCACAGTCAATACATGGACAATACATATTTTCCACCCCCTTATTCAACATATCCTCCTCGGTAACTCTTGTAAAAGCAGAAACGCCATTAAATGTCCTCTTCACTCACACGGTTCTCAATGTACATCCAGCTTCGATCTTACGTTACGCATATAACAATTTAGTATAATATATTCAACAAATTAATTACTATACTATATATGTACGATCTACATTAAGTAGCTATATGTAGCAACAATAATTAATTAAATTGAACTAAGTAGAAATAGACTATGAATTGACTAAACCCTAAACCATGCTAGATGTAAAATAATCTTCTCTCTACATCAAGCTAGCTAGATCAACCATCTTCAATTCTCCTTTCATCAAAAACTATAAATGTAAATTGTAATTCAACTAGGAGTAAATTACTAACCATGGGTAGTCAAAACTTAGTGGATCTACAATTACTCTTGTCAAATAGTCACCTTTCACCAAATCGCCTTAAAGCCCTGCCTCCAGCTCAAAGTAGCAGCGTAGATTTGGAATTTAAGACTGAGGGTCGACAGTTTCACGCGCAATAAATATGGTGGAATTATCACAGACAGTTTTTTATATAAACCATCTGTGATAACCGGATTATCACAGATGGTTTTTAATACAAACCATTTGTGAAGTATCACAGACGAATCCAGTACAAAACAGTCTGTGATATTTGAAAATATCACATACGGTTTTTTAATTGAACTGTCTGTGATACTTCACATACGGTTTGTATTAAAAACTGTCTGTGATATTAAAAACTGTCTGTGATATTTCCTCTTCACAGAGGGTTTTTAGGTCTAGGAACAACACAGACGGTCTTTAAACTAAAATCGTCTGTAATTGTATTTAATACAAATAGTTTTTGTGAGTCGTTTGTGATGTGGTGTCTAATATACGGCTTTTTATAGTAGTGTTCCTAGCTCCTACCATGTGAAAGGGAGCGAAACAATGTACGAACTCTACAGATCATTTCTGCACTGCGTACTGCATGTTCTCAGAATGGTGCATCATGTCTGTGTGTAGCTGTGCGCTGCGCTACTGCAACGTATATGTTCAATGCTTACTGGACACATGAGAACAACGGTGCAGTCAACGTTTGTAAACAAAAATGCAATTCCACGATGGTGGGGTTTGATGGGAGAGCGGAAAGAAATAAAAGTCAACGTACGTTTGTAAAAAAATAAATGCAATTCCACAATGATAGGGTCCAGTTTCTCTGCAAACACATTAAAATTGCTACTCGCTTATGGGCTCTAGTTAATCCGAGTCTCTTCAGTCAGTCATAACAACTAGCAGCATAAGCATGGCACCATGCCACGTTAGCTACCGTATGGACCGAAGTAAAAGAGGCAAAAATTTATAAAAAAGGGATTATCTGAAAAAGTGAGGACTTGTATGAAGGACCCGTATGTAATTTTGCAAAAACCGCAAGGTGCTACCCAGCAAAAGAGGACCTTCATAAAAATACAAAGGACTGGTACACAATTTCGGTGAAGTGGAGGGGGTTTTCGCTAAAATGACGTGGTAGGGATTTTTTTGTAAAAACCGAGGACCCTTATGCTATTTCGGAAAATCCAAAGGGCCTTTTTGGGAAAAAAAAAGCTAACGTGGCATATGGGGGAGGCCGGGAACTCCCCCTTTAATATAGTGATGATTTTCAAGTGTTGTTTTCTTATGTTTGTTCACAATATGATCTTGATTGAGCAACTAATATGGGAGCATATGGTTGCTGGTTGGTGCTACTACCTAGCCTCCCTTTCAAAACATTATATATAAATTTATAACAAGACCTTTTTTTTACACTAGGTCCTAATGATGTGCAAAAGGTTCTTCTGGATTAACATATGCTCTCTGATAGGCTAGCTTCAACTGTGCCTCGCTTTTAATACTACACAGACAGGATTACAGGTCCTACGACTTTTTACAGATATATATATGATCTGGCAAAGTATATGTGCAAGTAATGGGGTTAGTGAAAAAGTCTAGACCAATTATTATATTTTATTATGTGACATTATTATTTTACTTAAAGTGTAGAATTTTACTTCGAGAAAAAAAATGATAATTAAGCTCCCTAAATCTTAACTATATGTCATCTAGATCTTTAAAGAAGCATTTTTGGCTCCTAAATGCATGTATGGGGACATATCAGCCGAAAGTGCTTACATGCGGCCCCCTTTGATGCACCGTGTACAGAAAGTAGGGGAGATTTTTTTTTTAAAAAAAAACATTGCAACCTCTATATATTTCTATTACTTAGTTCTGGCGGATTTGTTTTTGTTTTTTTTGCGAGAAATCATTTCTATATATGAGAGGGAGGTTCCTTAAGCTCTGTTTAGTGGTGTCGTGCTTTTGTTTTTTATATATTTTAATATGACAATTAGTTAAAAACATATTTTTTGAGACATAACAATAACATCTTATTGGGATTAGTAAAGATTCCCATAACTAGATTCGATAACATTATCACCAGAACTGCTCTTCGAAATTTGTGCAATTTTAGTTTTTGGAGAACATAAAGCACTATTTGGATAATAATTCTTTTAGTTAAGAAAATTAACATTCATAATTTTGCGGTTGATATTTTGTAGCATTCTAAAATAAAAATTTTGTGCACTTACGTAGACATTTCGCAATCAGTTCAAGTTGTTCTGACTAAGTAACATAATTTATTAAGGAGGTATTATTTTGTAGCACGCTGTGTAATTTTCTAGGTCAACAATTTGGGGTAGCTCATAAGTCATAACCACTCTATAAATTAACAATTTCATTGCTACCCGAAAGGGACAGGAGGTGCGACTGTTGTATGAAAAATTCGTGTTTGCAGCTTCGTGGAATGCCTACCCTTGGTGGAGAAGTTATGCGTGTCCTGATAAATATGTACTACACCTATTAATTACGTATGACCTGCTGGATTTTATACATGTTGAACGTGATAGTTTTTTTGGTTTCTTTTCATTTTCTGCTTGTAAGTTGCATGGATATGATTTTAATTTTTTTTTCTTACTAGCAGATACTAGAAGGAACTAGTTTTATACTATTATTTGAGTGTTGTACTTTGAATCTTGCAATTGCCGCGCAATCATGTAGATCAATCAAACTATTTTCCATTCAGTACATCAAGCGGGAGAGGAAAAGAACTGAAATATCCATCAAGATTAGGCTGATCCATAGTTCGATACTTATGTCACTTTTTACTCATGCTAGACACGAGAAATATGGAGTAAATTTTATAGAAACAGTAAATACTTTATGAACAAAATTAACTGGATTTTCCCAAGGCAGAAAGCAACATTTCAAATGAATTTTCCCCATGTCAGTGAACCCCTGAATTCTCTACAAGACTTTGATGAGCTTCTGGCTTATTTTTCACTATTCATAAATTTTATCTTTTTCTGAGTTTTTGGCTTTTTTGAGCTTTTTTGCCGGTTCTTTTTTCTCGTATTCATTTGTATTGTCCGTGATGAGCTAATATATTTTTTCTATTTTTAATTTTTTTAAATTTAATTATACCAAATAAGTTATCTTCAACTACAATGTAATTTTAGTCAGATACAGTACAATTTCAGCCATAAACCACTATTTTTCAGTCCAAGCTAGCAAGCTACAGCTGTACATGCTTGTCTTCAAGCGGACGAAAGAGGCTCAAAGAACTCCCCACTCCCAATTCCACGTCTTTCTTTCAAAGCTGATGCGATTGTTCTGCGTTCCCAACGCGTAATATACAATAGAGATTAGGCGCATTTTTATATATGGAGTGGCTATCATTCAAATGGTCCCATTTTAAACAAATTCAGAACAGAAGATCGATGCCCTTCATCTCTTTACTTTCAGTTCGTTGTCAACTTGTCATGGATATCTAACCTTCCATGATTGAACAACGGTTTACAAAAAATTATCTTTCTTTGCTGCATGCATGTGGTTTTTTTAGAGAGAGATGCATGTGCTATGTTAGGTACTTAGGTTACCCTTGCAGATGCGAACTATATCACCCAGGGTTTAAAAAGCCAGTTTTAAATTTTAACCAGAAGGGGCGGTTGGTATGACCGAAAATCAGAAAATTTTAGAGAATTTCATACCGAAATTTTTAAATCAAAATTAGAATTAAAAAAATGTCCAATGTTCGGTTGAAAATCGGTTGAAAATATTCACCGAAATTTTTAAAACAAATTTTGGTAAAAATTTCTTATAATTTGATAAAATTTATTCAAAACTAATTTTTTAAAGCTGATTTAAAATTTTACTAGGTTATCGATAAAACCGATTTCCGGCTGGTAATCGATCGATAAAAATTTCCCAGGTATCACCTATAACATCGTAGATCTGCAGCAGCTATAAATTATTCGTGGGTACCTATAACATCATAGATCTGCAGCAGCTATAAATTATGTGTGCTACTTACCATCAATCACAGTCGCACAAGAAAACTTTCTGACTTGCGTTCCACTCCATTGCAATGGCTCTTGCTTCTTCGTCTTCAGAATCCCATGCCCCCCCTCACCTAGCCATCTTCCCGTTCATGGCGAAAGGCCACACCATCGCGCTCATCCAGCTCGTCCACTGCCTCCGTCGCCACAACCTCGCCACCGTCACCTTCTTCACCACCCCTGGCAACGCTGCCTTCGTCCGCGAAGGGCTGTCTGACGCCGACGCAGCCGTCGTCGAGCTCGCCTTCCCTGCCGACGTCCCTGGCATCCCGCCGGGCGTCGAGAGCGCCGAGGGCCTCACGTCCATGGCCTCCTTCGTCGTCTTCACTGAGGCCGTGGCACTGCTCCAGCCGCGGTTCGAGGAGTCCCTGGCCGCTATGCAGCCCCCGGCCAGCCTCCTCGTCGCCGACGCGTTCCTGTACTGGACCAACGCGTCGGCGGCCAGGCTCAGCGTCCCGAAGGTGTCGTTCTTCGGGATGTCCGCGTTCGCGCATGTCATGCGAGAGCTTCGCATCCGCCACGACCCGTGCGCCGTACTGCAGCACGGCGACGTCGACGGCGATGGCAATCCGGCCACGTTCACGGTGCCGGAGTTCCCGCACATCAAGCTCACGTTCGAAGACTTCATGGCGCCGTTCGGCGACCCATCGTCGATCGGGCCAATGCTGGAGCTAGACGGCAAGCTGGGAAAGGCCATCGAGGAAGGCCATGGTCTTATCATGAACACTTTCTGTTGGATTAATTGGGATTGGCCCATTTTAATTTAGCAATTAATCAAATGGAATTTCTAGGCCCACAACTAATGCTAGGTGGAAAATTGTTTAGTCCCATATGGAGAATTCAATGGGAGTTATACCACTTTAAAAGGTGGAACGAGGTAACCCCCTTGTGAAATTGAAGAGAGCCAACACGCGCGCGCTCGCTCGCTCGCCTCGCCACGCCACGCCGAGCCGAGCCGAGCCGAGCCGAGCCGAGCCGTGCCGTGCCGTGCCGTGCCGTGCGTACGTACGTACGCGCGCAGGCGTGTCGGGTGCGGGCGCGTTTTTCTTTATCTATTCGAAAATCGAAACGCACTGACTCGCTGGCAGTAACGGTGCAGTTACTAGTGGATTATGGCTGCGGTTACTTTCGAGTAATGGGTGCGCAGTTACTAGTGACTAATGGCGGCAGTTTCTGGTCTCTTCAATTTTGCTGTTACAAGAGAACAGCATAAGGAGGCTCTCCTCTCATACGAAACAACAGTTTTCTCCCCCTCTGTTTTTGTTGCTGCTCTCTGCAATCTCCGGTCCAGAATCTTGCGCGCACAAGTTTCTGGGTGAGTAGGCCTCCGGAACTTCGTCCGTTTGTGTACCTGCACGGGTAGGCGGGCGATCAAGTTTTTGGGGAGCGCATCGGCGCGACTACTCAATCTGCGACGTCTACTTCCTGGTGGTGAATTGTTCGCGGGACTACACTGCGAACATCTTCCTGCATCAAGCCTCGTCCTGCATCACGCCTCGATCGACTACACCGAATAGGCCATCATGTCGACTGATGGTAACGGCGCCTCTGGTGCCTCCGGCACTGGCCCCGCCCGAGGGTATAAACTGCAAACTTCTTTGATGTATTTTCTGTGCGCTATGAATTTGTTAATACATGTTGCTGTTAGCTTGTTCATTACCGAATATGAATACATCATTGTTAGATCGCTCATACCTTTCTATGTCATGTTTTATATGCTAAATTTCTGGATTAAAATATGCCGAAAATTGACTCGATTTCCAACAATCCAAAAACTTGATAGGTCTTTTTCGGTAGTTGGCTTTGCTGCGTCGCTTAAACCGCACCCTCCGTTTGATGGTTCCAATTTTAAGAGATGGCGTGCACGCGCAATTCTGTGGTTTACTGCCATGGAATGTTTTCATGTTGCACAAGGAAAGCCCGCTGAGCCTCTGTCTGATGAGGATGAACGCAAGTTCAATGTAGCGGATAACTTTTTCCGAGGTGCGCTTGTCAACATTCTTGCGGATAACATTGTGGATGTGTACATGCATTTGCCTACGGGAAAAGATATGTGGAATGCACTTGAGGCCAAGTTCGGAGTTTCCGATGCTGGCAGTGAGCTGTATGTCATGGAGCAGTTCTATGACTACAAGATGGTCGATGACCGTTCTGTAGTAGAGCAAGCTCATGAGATTCAGGCGCTGGCAAAGGAGCTTGAGAACAATAAGTGCGAGTTACCGGACAAGTTTGTGGCTGGCGGTATTATCGCCAAGTTACCACCCTCTTGGTCGGATTTTGCTACTTCTCTAAAGCACAAGAGGCAGGAGTTCAGTGTTACTGATCTCATTGGCACTCTTGGTGTTGAAGAGAAGGCGAGGGCAAAAGATACTCGTGGCAAGAAAGTTGCTGCTGAGGGAGGTTCTAGCGCCAATTTGGTGCAGAAGAAGAATCCTCAGGCTTTCCACAACAAAAAGAAAAATAAGCCTTTTGTCAAGCCCAAGGCTACCACTGAGTTTAAGAAGAAAGGCAAAGGAAAGGGCAGCTGCTTTGTGTGCGGTGATTCTGGCCATTGGGCTAAGGATTGTCTAGATCGCAAGGATAAGCAGAAGAAGTCTGCCAACATGGTTATTAGTGACGCTGGAGGAACATCGGGGTACGGTAATTATTTACCTACAGTTCTTTCTGTTTGTCAATCACCTGAGTGGTGGGTTGACACTGGTGCTAATATTCATGTTTGTGCTGATATTTCCTTGTTTTCATCTTATCAGGTCGGTCGAGGTTGCTCCTTGTTGATGGGGAACGGATCGCATGCAGCTGTTCATGGTGTTGGTACGGTCGATCTGAAGTTTACTTCGGGAAAGATCGTGCAGCTGAAGAACGTGCAGCATGTCCCCTCCATAAAGAAAAATTTCGTCAGCGGATCTCTACTGTGTAGAGATGGTTTTAGGCTTGCATTTGAGTCCAATAAATGTGTCGTGTCTAAGTATGGAACATTTGTTGGTAAAGGCTATGAGAGCGGAGGCTTGTTCCGTTTTTCTTTGATGGATTCCTATAATAAATTTGTGAACCATGTGTGTAACGATGATGATGAATCTAATGTTTGGCATTCACGACTTTGTCATGTTAATTTTGGGTGTATGACGCGCTTAGCTAATATGAGTTTAATCCCGAAATTCACTTTGGTCAAAGGTTCTAAGTGTCATGCGTGTGTTCAATCGAAACAACCTCGCAAGCCTCACAAGGCAGCAAAAGAGGCGAGGAATGTGGCACCGTTAGAACTCATTCATTCCGATTTGTGCGAGATGAATGGCGTGTTGACTAAAGGTGGGAAGAAATATTTCATGACGCTTATAGATGATTGCACTAGATTTTGCTATGTGTACTTATTGAAAACAAAAGATGAAGCGTTGAATTACTTTAAGATCTATAAAGCTGAGGTAGAAAACCAACTTGAGAGGAAAATCAAGCGGGTAAGGTCTGATCGTGGGGGAGAGTATTTTTCAAATGAGTTTACTTTATTCTGCGAGGAACATGGAATTATTCATGAGAGGACGCCTCCCTATTCTCCCGAATCAAACGGGGTTGCCGAAAGAAAGAACCGCACTCTAACTGATTTGGTTAACGCCATGTTAGACACTGCGGGACTTTCTAAGGAATGGTGGGGTGAGGCTATATTGACCGCATGTCATGTCCTGAATAGAGTTCCTACAAAGAACAAAGAAATAACACCATTCGAGGAATGGGAAAAGAAAAAGCTGACTCTCTCATATTTGCGCACCTGGGGATGTTTGGCCAAAGTTAATGTGCCAATTATCAAGAAGCGTAAACTTGGACCAAAAACCGTAGATTGTGTATTTCTTGGTTATGCTATGCACAGCGTGGGTTATAGGTTCTTAATTATAAAAACTGGAGTACCTGACATGCGTGTTGGTACAATCATAGAGTCCAGAGATGCTACATTTTTTGAGAATGAATTTCCTATGAAATGTGATGTACCTAGCTCATCTAGTCAAGAACCTATAATTTCCCTTGATTCCTTTGTGCCGATAGAACATGTTGAGGAAACGCCTATGGAAAATCCTGAAGAGGATAACAATGAAGTTACTCGAAAGAGTAAGAGACAGAGGATTGCAAAGTCTTTTGGTGATGATTTCATTGTATATCTCGTGGATGACACTCCAAGAACCATGGAAGAGGCATATTCTTCTCCTGACGCTGACTATTGGAAGGAAGCAGTACGGAGTGAGATGGACTCTATTATGTCTAATGGAACTTGGGAGGTCGTTGACCGTCCTTATGGGTGTAAACCTGTAGGATGTAAATGGATTTTCAAGAAAAAGCTTAGGCCTGATGGTACAATTGAAAAGTACAAGGCAAGGCTTGTGGCCAAGGGTTATACCCAGAAAGAAGGCGAGGACTTCTTTGATACTTATTCACCTGTTGCCCGACTGACCACAATTCGAGTACTACTTGCCCTGGCTGCTTCTCATGGTCTTCTCGTTCATCAAATGGACGTTAAGACAGCTTTCTTAAATGGAGAGTTGGAGGAGGAGATTTATATGGATCAGCCAGACGGGTTTGTGGTAGAAGGTCAAGAAGGAAAGGTGTGCAAGTTGTTAAAGTCTTTGTATGGCCTAAAGCAAGCACCTAAGCAATGGCATGAGAAGTTCGACAGAACTTTGACATCTGCTGGTTTTGTTGTGAATGAAGCCGACAGATGTGTGTACTATCGCTATGGTGGGGGAGAAGGAGTGATCTTGTGCTTGTATGTTGATGACATACTGATTTTTGGGACCAACCTCAATGTGATTGAGGAGGTCAAGGACTTTCTGTCCAAGAGTTTTGAGATGAAAGATTTGGGAGTGGCTGATGTGATTCTTAACATTAAGCTACTGAGAGGAGGTGATGGTGGGGTGACACTCGTGCAATCCCACTATGTGGAAAAGGTCTTGAGTCGCTTTGGTTACAGTGACTGCAAGCCTGCTTCTACTCCTTATGATCCTAGTGTGTTATTGAGGAAAAACCGAAGAATAACAAGGGATCAATTGAGATACTCCCAGATCATTGGCTCATTGATGTATTTAGCTAGTGCTACGAGGCCTGACATCTCGTTTGCTGTGAGCAAGCTAAGCCGGTTTGTTTCAAATCCGGGAGATGATCATTGGCGTGCTCTTGAGAGAGTGATGCGCTATCTAAAGGCAACTGTGAGCTATGGCATTCACTATGCTGGGTACCCAAAGGTACTGGAGGGATATAGTGATTCAAACTGGATCTCTGATGCTGATGAGATAAAAGCCACGAGTGGATATGTGTTCACACTTGGAGGTGGTGCTGTTTCCTGGAAGTCTTGCAAGCAGACCATCTTAACGAGGTCAACAATGGAAGCAGAACTCACAGCGTTAGATACCGCCACTGTTGAGGCTGAGTGGCTTCGTGAACTCCTTATGGATCTGCCGGTGGTTGAAAAACCGATACCGGCTATCCTGATGAACTGTGATAATCAGACTGTAATTATCAAGGTGAACAGTTCTAAGGACAACATGAAGTCATCTAGGCATGTTAAGAGGCGGTTGAAGTCTGTCAGAAAGCTGAAAAACTCCGGAGTTATAGCACTGGACTATGTCCAGACAGCTAAGAATCTGGCAGACCAATTTACAAAGGGTTTATCACGTAATGTGATAGATAGTGCATCGAGTGAGATGGGCCTGAGACCCACATGAGTCATACCACAGTGGTAACCTGTTCTATGTGATCGGAGATCCCGTGAAGTAGGATGGTGAAACAAGCTGTTGGTTGACTGGGAGGAGAGACCTTTACAGGGCTCATTTCTTCAGTGATGCGCTTCTCTCCTATTCTGTATGGCAGGTTGGTTTTTACCTTAATGTGATCCAAGTGGCTTTTTAAAGCAGAGATGTCGGCCTACAGGACATCTTAGAAAGAACACACCTATATGAGTTCGACTGCTGGTCACAGTTTATGAGATTTGGGTGATCTCTAGATACTCATGAATAGGCATGGAGTATGACTTATACGCTCCAACCAGAGGGGATGCTTTAGGCAGCCTAGTACTAGTAAAGGATTTGGGTAAAGCTTGTTCGCACAAAACTGTCAATTCAAGGCATAGTCCATTGTTCAGTTGTGGATGAGTGTAACTCCTTTCCTAGGTGGATGTTCAACTTAACAGTCTCCATCGAAACACTGGTATATCAAACATCAGCAGAACTGAGAGCATTTCTCGTGTGCCTTGAAATTTGGTGGGGATTGTTGGATTAATTGGGATTGGCCCATTTTAATTTAGCAATTAATCAAATGGAATTTCTAGGCCCACAACTAATGCTAGGTGGAAAATTGTTTAGTCCCATATGGAGAATTCAATGGGAGTTATACCACTTTAAAAGGTGGAACGAGGTAACCCCCTTGTGAAATTGAAGAGAGCCAACACGCGCGCGCGCGCTCGCTCGCTCGCCTCGCCTCGCCACGCCACGCCGAGCCGAGCCGTGCCGTGCGGTGCGTGTGCGTGCGCGTGCGCGTGCGCGTGCGTACGTACGTACGTACGTACGTACGTACGCAGGCGTGTCGGGTGCGGGCGCGTTTTTCTTTATCTATTCGAAAATCGAAACGCACTGACTCGCTGGCAGTAACGGTGCAGTTACTAGTGGATTATGGCTGCGGTTACTTTCGAGTAATGGGTGCGCAGTTACTAGTGACTAATGGCGGCAGTTTCTGGTCTCTTCAATTTTGCTGTTACAAGAGAACAGCATAAGGAGGCTCTCCTCTCATACGAAACAACAGTTTTCTCCCCCTCTGTTTTTGTTGCTGCTCTCTGCAATCTCCGGTCCAGAATCTTGCGCGCACAAGTTTCTGGGTGAGTAGGCCTCCGGAACTTCGTCCGTTTGTGTACCTGCACGGGTGGGCGGGCGATCAAGTTTTTGGGGAGCGCATCGGCGCGACTACTCAATCTGCGACGTCTACTTCCTGGTGGTGAATTGTTCGCGGGACTACACTGCGAACATCTTCCTGCATCAAGCCTCGTCCTGCATCACGCCTCGATCGACTACACCGAATAGGCCATCATGTCGACTGATGGTAACGGCGCCTCTGGTGCCTCCGGCACTGGCCCCGCCCGAGGGTATAAACTGCAAACTTCTTTGATGTATTTTCTGTGCGCTATGAATTTGTTAATACATGTTGCTGTTAGCTTGTTCATTACCGAATATGAATACATCATTGTTAGATCGCTCATACCTTTCTATGTCATGTTTTATATGCTAAATTTCTGGATTAAAATATGCCGAAAATTGACTCGATTTCCAACACTTTCCACGGCCTAGAGCGCCCGTACGTCGAGTTTTGGAACGACCACCTCGGGCCGAGGGCCTGGCCGGTTGGCCCACTCTGCCTCGCCCAGCCAACGCCTGCGCAAGGCAACGCCCGCCGTCCCTCATGGATGGAGTGGCTGGACGAGAAGGCGGCCGCCGGCAGGGCCGTGCTCTACATCGCGCTCGGGACGCTGGCCGCGATCCCGGAGGTCCAACTCAAGGAAGTTGCAGACGGGCTGGAGCGGGCCGAGGTGGATTTCATATGGGCTGTGAGGCCCGAGAACATCGACCTCGGCCCAGGGTTCGAGGAGCGTACCAATGACAGGGGCTTAGTGGTAAGAGAGTGGGTGGATCAATTGGAGATTTTACGGCATAAAAGCGTGCGAGGATTCCTGAGTCACTGCGGGTGGAACTCGGCGCTGGAGAGTGTCACGGCCGGCGTGCCGCTGGCGGTTTGGCCTATGCACGCCGAGCAACCTTTCAACGCGAAGTTCTTAGTCGACGAGCTGAAGATCGCGGTCAGAGTTTGGACGAGTGATAGGACGATGCGGGGTTTGGTCACAAGCGAGGAGGTCTCAAAGGTGGTGAGGGAGCTGATGCTAGGCGAGGCGGGGGCGGAGGCGGCGAAGAACGTGACGGAGCTGTCGGCGCTGGCTAAGGAGGCCGTGGCCGAGGGTGGATCATCTTGGAAGGCACTGGAGGAGATGATCGGCGAGCTGTGTGCAACGAAAATGCATGGGGACGTAGAGGCAAGCCAGGTGGTGACGGTAGATGTTTAGCTTGCGGTGTAATTCTTTCTTTGAAATAATTTGGTAATGTGTGCAGCTATGCGGCTTGAGGCCAAACCAGTCTTTGGGTTAGTACCTCTTTTCGTAGGAGAATAATGTATGGAAATATTTCTGAATGGTACCGAAGCATTTACAACAAAGTTTTCAGTGTGTCATGCATTGTTTTAGAGCATACAAAATTACGGAAATGCATTTCTACCCTTAGTTGTATGTGCACGTATTGCCTTTTACCATTGCAGCTGCATGGAGACTCATGATGTTAATTTCTCTTTGTGAGAGACGGTGGAAACATTTGGCTAGTTCAGTTATCTTAAAAGTCACAACCCACAACTCAACATGTGGTTGATGGAAGTGAACTTTGGTCGTCAGCTAGAGAGATAACACAGATAGGCTATGTCATGTTATGGATGGCAATGCTGATAATTTAATTTCAGTTTGGAGCAACATTTAAAGAATTGGGCTGGTGGGGACAATTTATCTAGGCAAGTACATGATAGGTTGTTGCTTCGTAGAAGGGAGCTGGGAAATTTTAGCTTGGCGACCTCCAAAAACTGAAATAATGGTTATACTGATGCAATGTTTGTATAAAAAAAAAGACTATATTACATAACGCATAAAACATAGTATTCTAGCTCTACACCAACTACAGATTAAGATTCTCTTGAAAAAACAACATTTCATTTGGAAAGGGACTAACTATGCCATTTGGATGTAATTTTCCAAATTTCTCTTCATCTGCAAACAATGCAGCCCTATTATATTAACACTGAATCACTGAAAGCTGACAAATCTAATGTTACTAGTACATCACGTAGGGAAAGAGAAACAGGAATCCAAGATCGCCAAGCTGTGACCCAACAACAACTCAGTTTGAACTTGGAAGGTCACCTAATGGCCCCATCAATCCATGTTGACACTTTGATACCAACATGGCAATTTACATGCATTGTTTTTGTGGTGCAAATTGTCCAGTTGATAATAACTAGAGTGAGTTGTTCAAAGCGCCAATTGTAAAAGGTAAATGAAAGCAACCTGGCAACTTCAATTTTCGGAAAATTTACTATGTACTACTGGAAATATTGAAAATTTAGGAAATGTCCTTGCATAGTTAAGGCCTTAAGGCCATAGGAGGCGTCGGACCCCGGATTTGCAATCTGGAACCCTCTGTGTTTTCATCGTACTATTTTCTAGATCAATAGCTAGTGCACACAAATACATTATTGGAATATACACATACATCGTATAAACCATACCATATAATAATATTACACAACAGAGTTTAAATAACTCATACCAAGTAGAGTTTTACAATCTTATTCAAACAGAGAGAGATGCATGGTTCAGCAAAAATAAGGTAGACTTGCTCTGTTACGTGGTGTGTTGTGAATTATCCAGCCATTTATCGACTAGTAACTGCCTACCATCAACACCTAATAAAGCATCAAATTCAAACGTTCAAATCTCATTCAAATAGAGAAAGATGCATAGTTCAGCAAATATAATGTAGACTTGATCTGCCAAGTGGTGCACCATGAATTAACTAACCATTTAACCACTGGAAACTGCCTGCCATCAACCACGAATAAAACCTCAAATTCAAATGTTCGAATCTCATTCCAACAAAGAGACAGATGCGTAGTTCAGCAAAAATAAAGTAGACTTGGTCTGCTAAGTGGCTTACCATGTCACGACGCAGTCGCAAGTCACAAGTTACATGATTTTCTACGTGAAAATACACAAATATGTGTGTGTGTGTGTGTGTGTGTGTGCGCGTGCGTGTGCGCATATAGATCTAATCCATGTGCCAAAATCCTTCTCATGCCATCCCAATCCATGTGTCATATGTTTCAAAGAGTACCAATCACTTAACCTTATAAATTATCTTCTCTCCACTTAGTTAGGTAATATGGTATTAAACCATACATACTTTGGAATTATAGGAAATAGGCCCCCACACTCATATAGACCTAATTTCTAGCACTTTTTGGTTCCACATCAGAGACCCAAAAGTCCAGTGATCCCCAGCCTAGATAGCCAAATGCAAGGCAGTATTGCGAGAGCAACATGAAGGAAGGTCCCTCCTTGGGCATCGCGCAAACCAGCACAACTAGGACACTGTCAGTGGCGGACCTAGAACCAAATTTTAGGGGAGGGGCTAGTGGGACATACCCAACAAAATACAAATGAATGAAACTAAATGAAACTATCTTTTGCAATCTAAAATCATACATAACTAGAACAGAGATATCGTAAAAATGCATAATACAATGAAGATTGTATCTCAGTAATGAGTAGTGTGCCTCCCAAAGCGCATAAATATATGTAAACATCTATTGTACACCAAAATTAGAAAACCTAGTGATGAAATCAGAAATTGCTATTATGGATAGTCATAAAGATTGATAAAAGGATGCAACATACCACTAGTTAGGATTGAGTAGTAGTAGTACAAGGATGAGGCAATAGCATTCTATCCATGCTTCTAAAGCATTTTCTGATTCTATCATCATCAAGGTTTCTAAAAATCTCTCGCTCAATGTAGCATATCATCAAGTCATTGAACCACTCATCCACCACTCTATTGCACAAATCTGTCTTGATACTATTCATTGCCAAAAAGCCTCTTTCAATAGATGTTGTTGCCACTAGAAGGATCAATGGTAGCTCAATGAGGTGATAGACCAATGGGAAAGTTCTATTTTTTTTCTATTTCAACCATCTTTTGAGCTAGCTTTGCAATATCATCACATCCATAGAATTCTACACTTCTCCTAACATTGGGAACAAAGGTTTGAAGCAAATTTCTTAACAACAAACGGTCAGCCATGTCGTAGTCATCAGCATAAATCTCAGCCAGTCGAACAAGCTTATTTACATCAAACATGGAGAAAAATTCTTTTGAATCAAGACAAGACATGCATATCAGTAACTCTGAAGAAACTTCATTGAATTAATGGTTCATCTCTGATATAATGGCATCAATAGCAGTAGTAAAATCTCAACATGGTAATAAAGAAGGTAAGTCATCGTATGCTTCCTATGTGCAGATATACCTCTAACTAGAATGAGTTCTTACATATTTGACCCATGAATCTCATTTGCTTCACAAAAGCTTTTCACTTGCTAGAATAATGGCTCATACCCATTGTCTCTCATTTCCTGTACGCACACTTTCACATCTACAAGCAAACTCATAGCTTCAATAATATCTTCATCTTTCCTTTGCAAAGCAAGTGTAACTCATATGTCATACACAAATGCAAAATGAAAACAAATACAAAGCTTTCCATATTTTGTATCAAACCTAATGCTCCACCATAACTTGATGGTTGACATGCATCTTTACTCATAATCTCTAGTACCTCTAATACTACCTCCTACATTTGGTAAATACGCGGTAAGGTTTTTAGATGAGAGCCCCATCTATTATCTGAAGTTCTAGCTAGGCTCATTTCTTGATACAACCCTGCGCCAGTGATAACCTTACCATTCTCTAGCTTCTTCAACAACACATCTTGATGCTTTGCAAGCAACACATCCATTCTCTTGCAAGATGCACTCATGGTGGTCACTATCAAGGGAACATAGTTGAAAAATTGGCAATAATTCTACTACAACTTGCAACAGTCACAACCACTAACTGCAATTGATGGGCAAAGCAATGGACACAGAAACATACTGATTCTCATCTCGGATCTGTCTTTGCAAGCCATTGAATTCTCCTCTCATATTTGAAGCTCCATCATAACTCTGCTCACGTAGCCTAGAAATTGGTAATTGGTGCTATCCAGGCAAAGCAAACAAAGCTTCCTTATGCAGCAAATGTACAATTTGCCACATGTTTAATACTAAGAAATCTTTCAACAACCTTCTCTTGATCATTTACAAATCTGCATACCACAAATTATGCTAAGTTAAAACACACCCACATGATTACATGAATAAATAGTACAATGTAAAAACATAAAATAAACTATCAACCACAAAATCACGGCCATTTGCTCCTTTATTGATATATCTCATGATTCATCAATAAGCATGAAGAAATTCCTATCTCCTATCTCCTCCATAATCACCGTCGTGACCTCTTACGCACAAGCTTTCACAAGATCCTTTTGAATTTTTGGAGAAGTCATTATACAATATAAGGAACTTGATCAAACGCTTTCTTCACTTCCTCATTCATATCTTTGTACTTCTCAACAAATTCTCTAAAATTTTCCTTGTTGATGGAAGTTGAATATTCATCGTGTCCTTGGAAAGCTTCACCTTGCATTTGGAGAAATCTTGCACAATCTAAAGAAACAGTCAAACGAATTTTATATGCAATTTCCAACTCTCGGCCGTGATCAGAAAGTCTTTGAGTCACACTTGCCATTTCATTTCTAAAATCCTCGCAATCCACCTTGCAATGTTGTGATAACCAGAGATAGAAATCTTAGAACCGATGCAAAACTCGGCCGGTAGGCGGTAACGGTTACCATTTGATTACCGGAAAACTTGGAAAAAAACCCGTATGAAATTCATGTTTCAAAAATTGAATTTGGGTGGTTTGAAAACCGGTAGCTGTTCTAGTTACCAACAAAACTGCTTAAAAAGAGAAAACTGCTAAAAACTAGAAAAAGCTAGAGAAAACCTAGCACAAAATGTTGAGACTAGCATATTTATGCATATTTAGTTCATACAATAGATAATCTAGTACAGAAAACATCTAAACCAATCTAGGAAGTGCATTTGTAACCATCGGGATTTCAGCTGGTTTTTCCCTCCCGGTACCCACCAAGATTTTTGGAAGGTCTAAAAAATTTGGTAGTGACATATCTACAACAACGGGGTATTCCAATTGGATGAAGGCTTTAGGAACATTTGATAAACATGTTGGTAGACCTGGTAGTTATCACCGGGGATAAAAAACTACTAGGTCTACCAACATGTTTATCAAATGTTCCTAAAGCCTTCATCCAATTGGAATACCTCGTTGTTGTAAATATGTTACTACCAAAATTTTCAAACCTTCCAGGTTTCTTGAAAAGAAAACAATAGAAAAAAGGCCACATCCTTTTCCACACTATATTCCAACCGAACATATTTATTGTACCAAGATTGTTGAAATGCCCTTGAACAATCATTTTGCATTTTGTGAGGAAAATCATGGTCTTTTAGTTGGGTTAGACCTCTCAACAAATACACCCTCCTCACTTGATCTCTAATTTTATTGTGATACTCATTAATAGGTATGTGATTCACCGAATCTGTGATGATTTCATCGAGCCTAAAATTCATCCGAGCCTTCTTTACTTGACTCTCATTAGTATGAGGAGTACTACTCGTATTGGTTGAAAAATATTTATGCAATGTTCATTTCTCCATTTCTTGCAACTCTACGAACCGATAAATGACAATAGATGAAACTAAAATACCAAATCAATTACAATTGCACAAATTGAAAAGTAGATTTGTGTTTATACCTTACAACCACTGCCTCTGACCCTCTGTTAATGCAGAGCTGCAGCCGACAACCCCACTCAACAGTCAAGCCCTCACAGCCGCCTCCATACCACAACAGGTATTGTCAAGTGTCAATCTGAGAGGTATTGAAAATAGAATAAATGAATAATAGTGTAAAACTGCAACTACCAATTAGTGAACTAGGCAACTAGTGTTTATTTCTACAACAATTGAATGATTGATACTGACTAAAGTCCAATTGAATGATTGATACTGACTAAAGTCTAAAGGGTAGTAGGATTGTAGTCTGTATAAGGAAACAGACCATGCCATTACTATCATCAGGAATGCCAGTATGCCAAAAGCCCACACATCAGTACTTAACTTACCACGCCCAAGTGCCCAACTAGAACTCAGTAGCAACAACTCCAGTCTCTAAACTAGTCTAGATATTTCCAATCTGCAGAAGCTCGTTGGCTCCTCCGCAAGTAGATTGCCAGATCCCCTTGACTTGATCAGTTGATCCCTTCCCCTCCCTCACAGCCAAGCTCACAAGTCACAGCCTCCAGTGTGGGGCTCCCTATCAACCTCCCTAGCTCACTCTCCGCAGACGGCCAGATGACCAATGGCACTACTCACTAGATCTGGGCGCCCAGGTGGCCAGGTGCCTAGTGTCAGCTGCCGCTTGCTCGATGAAGTTGCCTGCCGCCCGCCCAGGACTAGCTCCTCGGCCACTCACCAATGCCATCACCCATCCGTCGGCCGTTGCCAACCACTAGAGTGCTTCACAAAAGGGATTAGGGATCGAATTGCTGGCTTGTTGTTGCTGCGGTGCTACCAAAAGGTAGCTGAATTGATTCATTTTGTTGGCCTAGCCACATGTGGGCTTTCACTTCGGTATTTGGTTTTGGTGGGCTTTGGACTTTGGCACTTTGCTGTTTGCTACTTTCTGCTTATTGTTGAGTGCGATGGTTGGTTGGCCCAGTCCATGTGCATGGCTTATTGGTTTATGTTATGTGTGTCTTCCTCACTCTTGAGTCTCTATCTTTCAACCAATGTGATGAAGTCTGACGATAATGTCGCATGCCACTGTGGTGCCCTAGTTGGAACTAGGGGTACCTACTCTCCGGTCGAAGGTAGGGTGGGCATCAACCCCCCTTGACCCATTGGTAGGTCCGCCACTAGATACTATGTAAGCAAAATAATAACGGCCTTGAGCCTACCAATCCAGGTAGTGACATGTGTGGGGGAATGACCCCTTATTGTCTGGTTGATACACTCAAGATTTATGACATTGCACTAGCAGCATTGTCGGACCTTTCATCCTCCACAATGAGTGAAACAAACCAAGAAAAATAGGTGTAATTTTAACACTTGGACCTTCCACTAATGCACCAAAGTGAAGGGGAGTACTCTCGTATCGGTAACCCTTTTTGGCAAGATCACGTTCCATTTCAATAGCAATTCTGTTGGCACTGCATTGGATGTATTGTATGTTAAACAAAGCTAATATAAAATGAAGTTTGAAATTACAGGCAAACAACAACAACAAAAAATGTAGAGTAGCCTTCTTTGGAAATCTTTTTTGAAAGCCAGCAATTGTTTGAGTCATATATATTAGAAAGGGCATAAACAAATACAAGTTATTTTACCGATAACACAAGAAACACTTATGATGAAGTAGAAATGTACACTACTATTTACAGAGAAAACAAGGGGCTGACAAAAAAGCTGGGCATTGTTTGCCCTTGTTGTTAACTCTTTTAATTGTTTTGCTCCAACCATCTCGCAAAGCTTGGCCTCCTCCTGGTGCATTTATATTTTATTTTGGAAAACATGTCTGTTCATCTCCTTCCACTATTGCCACATTACAAGAATGAAAGTATGTTTGCAACATTAGTGAAAGTGAGTAGGGAGTCCACCTGTTTGAGCCACCAATGCTCAATCACCATTGTTGGGTCCCAATTTATTGGATCGAGCATCGGTAGGTGGAGCCATTGAGCTATTTCGGTGCATGTCTACCGGACTGTCGGGCAGTCGATGAAAAGGTGTGTTATAGTTTCAAGGTTTCTATTGCACATTTGGCGAAATTATTTGTTTGGCCATCCTTGAAGCTATAGTCTTTGAGCTATGTCATGCAGCACCAATCAAGTGAAAAACTTGTATAAGTGTAAGGGTGCCCAAGCTTTCCAAATGATAGTTCGATAAGAAGTTCCAACTAATCCTAAAAACTATGCTCGATAGGCTGAGGACATTGAGTATGCTCCATCTGTTGTTAGTTTCATTGGATATCATCCTTAATGTCTGGGTTGATGTCAATCTACTGCACCTTGCCCCATAGGCCCACATATTCAACTAAAAAGTCAATGGTAAGACTATGTCCGATGTCTCATACCAGTTCATGTCTTGAATGGTATTTGCAATTGTCCTGTTCTTTCTTCTTGAATGTTTGTATAGTTTTGCAGCCAAAAAGCATGGCGCCACACCATCAATCCAAGGAGAGGTCTAGAACTTTGCTTTGTGCACGTTCCCTATTATTACCTTTGTGGCCGCTACAAAGAATGTTTTGTCCCTACTATCACGTAGCATTGGTAGTCCTACCCAAGACTTTTGGGGCGCTAGAAATACGGAATCTTTCTTGAGATAAAAGGTGGGGGCTGGCCAAGTCTTGGCATGGCTTTTTGGGAACCGAACGCCTGCTGGTTTTCAGAGAAAAGGTGCGACAACGCGTTCCATATTTTATCCTGAAGACAATTCGGCGACGTCTTGTTCTTCGGCTCTCGTCCGCGTGCAGTGCTGCTAGAAGACTTCGTTTCACGCGCATGGCAGTCCACTGTTCCTGTGCATGCATCAGGCTTCGCATGTGACTAGAAAGGCATCGCTGGCAGCAGTGCATCATTGAGCCCGTGACATTTTGTGATCTGAGAAGAGAAAAGGTGATTAGGTGAAAAAGGTGATTAGTTAAGGCTATGTACGTTTTATTTTTGGGGCATTAAGCTTTTGAGCTTTTTGATTCATGCATACATACATATACTGATCCATCCGTGAGTCATTAAGCAACGCCATGTACATATATATATATATATATATATATATATATATATATATATATATATATATATATATATATATATATATATATATATATATATATATATATATATTGATTTTGTTTTTTGTTTTGGTTAAGTACTTGCATGTCTTGGCTGTTGGTTCAAGAAAACACAACTTCATTTTTATCTTTTAGTTAGCTACAGTAACTATATATATATATATATATATATATATATATATATATATATATATATATATATATATATATATATATATATATATATATATATTTCTTTTGCTATCTTTGTTCTTGCTGTTATTGACAGGTTAAAAAAACAGAAGATAGTAGTTAAAAAAAGGGTTCCACTGCGCACTGCAATCATTCACCCCCTCTGATTGCCGTCGACGATTCTACACTATTTATAGTCTACGATGAGGTGCCCACCATAGGTGTAGGCTGCTGGCCTAGGCCCAGGTTTCGTAACGATAGGCAAACAAGGGAATGGACTTCTTTGGGGTCGGTCTCCATTCGCCTCCATAGGGACACGCTTTGATAGTCTCCACGTGGCGCACAATCCGTAAGCCAAGGCTGAGACCTCCCTCTGGAGTTCCCCTCTCCCCCCTCTCTCCCGAACGGGGCTTCCCTGTCCTCACTCCCTATTTCCCTCCCTATTCCCTCAATCTAGACCACTCACTAATGATCCAATGACCAGTTTTTATATATATTTTCACCATTTGCTCATCCATCATAAATAATAAAAAAATACAGAAAAAATAAAATTTATTTTTTCTGTATTTTTTATTATAATTTTTTACAGAAAAAATAAAATTATAATAAAAAAATACAGAAAAAATTAATTTTATTTTTTCTGTAATTTTTTATTATTTATGATGGATGGACAAATGATGAAAATATAAAAAAACTGACCATTGGATCATTAGTGAGTGGTTAGATTGAGGGAATAGAGAGGAAAATAGAGAGTGGGGGATAGGGAAGCCCCATTCCTCTCTCCCCCTTTCCCCCAAGGCTTCTACGCTGCTCCCACCAGTCTCCTGATGTCCATGAGCCTGATGGTGGCCCCCCATCGACCGCAGATCGCGGCGTCGATCTACCAGACACCGTGCAAGATTCCCTCCGCCGCCGCCGTTACCTCCACCGGTGACCGTCCTCGACGCGGGAGGTCTCCATCGGACGGCCACCGTCCTCGGCGCGGGAGGTCTCCATCCGCCAGCCGCCGACCTCTCCGCAGGAGGGCTGCATCCGCCGGCTGCCGACGTCCTCCGCTTCCGCGCCCTAGTCCCAGGGCCTTAGGGTATGCCTCCCTTTATTGTTCTTGCCTTTAATTGAATTTGTAGTTACTGATTATGATGTTGGTTGTTCTTGCCTTTAACAGTCAAAACTTCTCAATGCAAAGCTTGTTGATTATGATGTTGGTTGATGGAATCCTGAGATTATGGAGAAGTCTCTATTTTTGGTTGTCTGGTTGGCGATTGGGATTATTGTGTAGTATTGTATTCCGACTGGGATAAGAAGTGCTGATTTTTCCGAGACTTGATTTAGTTCTCTTTGTATATTTGATTCCTTAAATATTAGAGCATGACTCACAAAAAATTGGCACATACTTTGAAAAAATTTAACTGCAATTGCTCTACTGTTTGGGCCACCACTACTACAGAAATCGACATTACAGACAGTTCAGAAACGTCATCACAGACGGTTTTCTGAACCGTCTGAATTTATGGGTCAGTGATAATCCAAGGTTATCACAGACGGTTTTCGAACCGTCTGTGATTATTAGATATCACAGACGGTTTTGCATTAAAAACCGTCTGTGATTATCAGATATCACAGACGGTTTTTCATTAACAACCGTCTGTGATTATCAGATATCATAGATGGTGTTTAATTAAAAACCGTCTGTGATTATCAGATATCACAGACGGTTTTTCATTAACAACCGTCTGTGATTATCAGATATCATAGACGATGTTTAATTAAAAACCGTCTGTGATTATCCTATATCACAGACGAGTTTTGATTAAAAATCGTCTATGATTATCCTATATCACAGACGGTTTATAACTAAAACCCGTCTGTGATATCTAATAATCACAGACGGTTTGTAGTAAAAAAACCGCCTGTGATACATATCACAGACGATTTTTACTTAAAAACCGTCTGTGATATTCCTTCCTCCTAAATCAAAATCTATTTCTGTTTATTGGTTAACCTCAGGAAATGCTAGCCATGCCCTCTGAAACAAGCAGATAATCACAGACAAAAAACATACAATTCACAGATCTCATTTCCTTTCAGATACATTTCACAGACATAAAACATCCAATTGACATCGCACTTCATTTCACAAACATAAAGCATGCATCCATTTCGCAAATCAGTTAATTGAATTGAAATGAAATATCCATTAACAAATGCACAGTTACAAAAGATCTACACTGCATTTGCACTTAGTGATAAGACCAATAAGAAATCATGGTGCGCAGTGGAACCGTCCTCCTGGGTTTATGACTTGAGTCAGCAAAAAGTACGCCAACTCTCCTCGAATCCCTCCAAGTCAGACTGTTTCAATGCAGTTGACGGGATGTACGCAGCCTGTCGATAGGAATATCAATGTGCGTATATATGTAACGTGATAAGTATGAAGTAATTATGGGAAGAGTGACAAACCTTGCGATCGGTGAGCCTCAAGGAATCGAGGAGTAGTTCCATATGTTGGCAAACGTAGTATCCACATGTGTTGCCCGGCTGCTGCTGGTGGCACTGCAAAAAAATGGAATGTGTGAGGCATTAGTACCAACTGTTGCATAGGATTAATTAATGTGAAATAGCGAATACCTTAAAATGTCGAGCATGTGTCAGCAGGCCTTTGGCCCCGCGCTTCGAGTCACCTCCCATTTCAATGTACATCGCGAATGCCCTACGTAATTCGAAAAAGTTAACCTTAGTCATTCGGAAGGAAAGAAAGAGTACAATGTAGATATGTATGGGGAATATGTGCTTACCTATCGATTACTTGGCCGACAACTGTGAAGTCTATTTTATTCTTACTTAGGGAATCAAGGTAATATACCTTGTTCCATTTTGGTACAATTACTATTAAAATCCAATGAAAGTTCTGATGGAAGGGCATTAGTACGTATTCCTTATTGCGGCAACCCATCAGTCCTGATGCAATGTATCTCTCGACGAGGGGTGTATCCTGGTCGATGGTATTCTTGGCGACCAATTGTGGGTTCAAGAAACCAGCTGATGAGTTGGATGCTCTAGCTTTAATCAGCATGTGTCTATATATATACACACGAAAGCAAAAAATTAGATATGGCATTTATCGGTATGACATTAACGGAGACTGTGATTGTACACACTTACAACGTCCAGCATCGAATGATTGAGACGTCAAGAGCGTTGAGCGTGAACAGATCAAATAAATCCTCAAAGGCGACCACGAACATACACTCTTGAAAATTGTGGTGTAAATCTTCCGACGTGAATTTGACAGTGATACTTGAAGTTCGTTCTCCCTCTAGCTTATTGGACTGCTGCATATACCACGTGTGCAATTGTATGCAATTATGTGGTAGCTTTTGGAGGTCTTTTTGCTCGAGCAACGGGTCGCCAAGCACGAATTTGCGGGCCAAAGGAGCGTACGGAATATCATCATTGGTCTTCTTTGCTTTGCCCTTGCTGGCCTTGCTGCCTCGGCTATAGCTCGACTTCACGGCAGTCGACTTTGAAGGTAGCAGCGGTGCAAGTTGCTCTGGGGAGAATAGGACACGTGGAGATAGCACCGGTGCAGTATCCGGTGGTGGAACCGACTGGTCTTGTAATGGAGATGGCACCAGTGCATGTTGCTCTGGTCCTGCCACCGGTGAAGAAGCCTCTAGGGAGATGTCGCTTTTGGACCACTAGATGAATGTTCCAATGGCCTGTCCTAGAGTCACGATCTCGTCGTTGGGGGGCTTCGGTAGCGGGACCACCTCAAAATTGATATGCACACCATCCACATTAACTTTTGCGAAGCTTGGCGCTAAAGGTTGACCGTGCACCATGACCCCGATACCAGACGAATATGCCTGGCCCCAAGTAGCGTACAAGGGAATGGAGCCATATCTCACTTGGAGCCTGCACTTCGTAGGCTCCTACATAACGATACAAAATTAGATACTCGAATAGGCCTACCAATGGAGCAAGCATTCGAGAGGTAATAATTATTACCAGGATGTCGTCCACAGGAAATTTGGACTGGCTTTGCGTCGGATTGGACGCGCAGCTACTCGGAAGGTTGTGCGGGCTAGCTAGCACAGGAGCGGTGGTAGCAGCCTGCTGACTTTCAGTTTGTTTCCACACCTCATCTCTGATTACACCAGCCAGCTCACCCATTAGCTCCTCTCTAAGAGATTCCTTGATCTCTTCTCGTAGCTGTGCGTCACGCTCGGCTTTGTTTCTCTTCCTACGCCGATACATTCCGGAGTCATCTTGGAAACCATGTTTCCACGGAACGTAAAGCCCAAGGCCTCTCGTACGACCCGGGTGCTCCTTGTTTCCCAGGGCCACGGAGAGCATATCATTCTCCCTTGTTCCCTGGAATGATCCTAGGGTAGATTCAAAACTCAGCTCTTCCTGCAAGAGCACGAAATGTCATTTCAATTCGTACGAAAGTTGTGGAGTAATTACAAGCTACGTAGTTCGATTGATATCTTACCAAGCGCTGGGACACTTGCTGGTCTGCAGGGTTTCGAAAGGAGATGTCCCCCGTTGTTGTTGTAGATGACCTTGCTCTAATCCAATTTCAAGCGCGGTCATCCGGGATATTGAAAAACGGCGGGGCGATGTCCTGTGCAGCTGCCAGGTCATCCTCCTTCCTCCACTGCAGGATTTTACCCGCATACCCAGCTGTGCCAAGTCTGTGGGGGTGTGTGTTTTTTGCCTGGAGGGCCTTGTGCGACACACTTGTACTTTTGAAATCTTCGGACGTCTTCATCGCCTTGAACTCTTCCCATTGTGGTTCCAGGAATGGGTATCTATGAAAAGGCGTTTCGTCCGTCTCCACGTATTTCTTGACAAGCGTGCTCTTGAAGTTCTTCCATGCTTTGCACGCCGCTAGGTAGGTTTGTCGTTGCACAGCGTGTAGGTGTTCTTCTGGGAACTCGAACGATGCCAAAATTTCGGTCCACAGCTCACGTTTCCGAGTGGCAGGCGCGTTCTTCCACGAATTGTATGTGATCTCAATTCGTTCTCGTGCAACTATTCCGACCATGGTTCGGAATGCGCTTACTGCATTCTTAGGAAGGAGAGGGACCCCAGATGCATCCACCGCTGTGATGGTCTGTCGGCCCTCAGGCTTCTTCGATAGTCCTCTTCCTTGGCGTCTTGATGTTGGAGCGGATGCCTCCGGCGATGATGTTGAAGAATGCACGGGTGACATGTTGCTCATTTTGTGGGTCTATTAAGATAAGATGAGAAAGTGATCATATTGAAAAGGAGTAGAGGGGAGGGGGAGAAGGGAGGGGGTGATATGGACATAGAGAGGGGGTGATGTGCCTATCTTAGTAACTACTTTAGTTGCTAATACTATAAACCAAATAGGAAAGTCCCTAAACTAGTGTATCCGGTTCATTGAACGGGAACACTAGAGTATGTCGATCACTTGCTTCATTTGCTGTTTTTTGGCTAGAAACATGGAGCATTTGGATGGAAAGATGAACTGTTTCGTCAAACGCATGAATTGGCAGTCATGCGCCTGGCAAGCGTGCTTCGAATTGGCAGTCATGCGCCTGATGAAACAGTTCATCTTTCCACCCAAATGGTTCATGTATCTTTTGCAACAATCGCAAGATTTCTTTATCTGGGAACCTCATCCACAGCATTCTCCACTCCGACAATCCTTCTTTTTCCCGCAAAAAGGAAGGCAATTTTATTACAAAAGTGCAAAAAAGACATTCCCAGATTCTTCGTGAGCAGCCGACATAGCCGACTTCTTTGGTGAGCGACTATCCATCTGCTTCTTCCCACTCTTTCTCTTCATCTCTGATCTCTGGATCACGTACGACAGTAGCGATCATCGCTACTGTCGTACGTGATCCAGAGATCAGAGATGAAGAGAAAGAGTGGGAAGAAGCAGATGGATAGTCGCTCACCAAAGAAGTCGGCTATGTCGGCTGCTCACGAAGAATCTAGGAATGTCTTTTTTGCACTTTTGTAATAAAATTGCCTTGAATTTAAGAAGGAAAAAGAAGAATTGTGGGAGTGGACATCACATCTCGGCAGTAGTTGGCATATACTATTACTACAAGGTCTCTAAACAAAGTTCTATGAAACAAATAACACAAACCAGAGTATCCAATTCATTGAACAGGATACGCAGTCATGTGTTACTTGCTTCATGCCCTTTGATACATACATATACCTACATACCTACATACATACATATATAATGTAAAAGCCATACATACATATATAGTCAAGAGAGGAGAGGAGTAGAGGGAAGGGGGAGAAGGGATGGGGTGATGTGGACAGAGAGAGGGGTTATGTGCCTATATACATACATATACATATATATACCTACCTACATACATATATAATGTAAAAGCCATGTATCAATTAAGACTAGCAACAAGCTCAAGTTTTAATTGATACATATACATACATATACCTACATACATACATATATGGAAGATTAACAAACTTGAATATACATGAATGTAACTAAGAAACTAACCATAACAGTAAGCATAACAAACTTGAATATACAATAAGCACATACCATAACAGTAAGCATATACATGAATGCAACTAACCTTGTACATAACAGTAAGCAACTAACAGTAAGCAACTAACAGTAAGCCCTAAACCCTAACACTAAGTATGAAGCATCAAGCAACTAACAGTAAGCACATACCTTAGGGTTTTGGTGACGGAGGAGGAGGCGGCGACGACGGAGGAGGAGGAGGCGACGACGACGGAGGAGGAGGAGGCGGCGGCGGAGGAGGAGGAGGCGGCGGCGACGGAGGAGGAGGAGGCGACGGGCTCGGGGAGGCGGCGACGGACGAGAAGGAGGCGACGACGACAGAGGAGGAGGAGGCGGCGGCGACCGAGGAGGAGGACGCTGCGACGACGTCTTCGTCCGGGGAGGCGGCCGGCGAGGGCTCGGGGAGGCAGCCGGCGAGGGCTCGGGGTTTAGATCTATATCGAATAACTGCAGCGCACACGGAAACCCTAGCTAGAGGGCATATATAGGGAGATTATCACAGACGGTTCTGAACTTAGAACCGTCTGCGATAGTTAACTATCACAGACGGTTCTAAGTTTAGAACCGTCTGTGATAAGCATTACCAGCTGGCAAATGCTGTGTATATAGGGAGATTATCACAGACGGTTCTGAACTTAGAACCGTCTGTGATAGTAAACTATCGCAGACAGTTCTAAACTTAGAACCGTCTGTGATAAGCTTTTGCCGGCTGCTATTATTAAGACAACACCAATAACTACACAGTTGCATTCATATCAACCACCAAACAGCTGCGCGCATTCATATACAACACCAACCAGCTGCATTCACACAGTGTATTTCTTAATACATTTTGTCATTCTCAAATACATCACACATATACATCACATATACATAAATGCCAATACACATATACATTTTCACATATACATGCATCTCAAAATTGACTACATCACACATTTTCACATATACATCTCAAAATTGTCACACATTTTCACATATACATTCTTATTATACTTGCTTGTTTCCTTTAAAAATTAGCCCTTCATCATGATCAATGCGTACGTAACTAGTTTCGTCACGTTGTTCATCGTCGACCCTTATGCCATTTCCAAAAGGAGGTAACTCGTCAAATTGATTGTATTCCTCCTCGTCCACTACATTCTCCACTCCAACAATTCTCCTTTTTCTATGAAGAACTACATGACGTTTCTTATTTGCCGGGTCGGTTACATAGAAAACTTGAACAACTTGATTGGCGAGTACGAATGGTTCGTCTTTGTACCCGACACGTTGGAGGTCCACGGTCGTGACACCGTACTTGTCAACCTTCACGTGTCCATATCTGAAGTGATTGCTTTCCTTCCGATAGTTCCGAGACCCTTCAGCCTCCCCTCATGACGAGATTGAGGGATACCTATCGGTTGAATCTGAGCCATATAATCGACACAAAACTCAATGACCTCTTCGCTTGCATAACCTTCGACGATGCTGCCCTCCGGCTGAGAACGATTCCGTACGTAGGACTTGAGAATTCCCATGAACCTCTCAAATGGGTACATGCTACGTAGGAATACGGGCCCGCACATTTTTATCTCCCACACAACGTGAACAATGAGATGGACCATGATATCGAAAAACGAAGGAGGGAAATACATTTCAAGGTGACATAGAGTCATCACCACCTCGTCCTGCAGAGCATCTAGTCCTTCGGGATCGATGACCTTCTGAGCAATTGTGTTAAAGAAATAACATAGCCTCATGATTGTCTCTCGGACTTTGATCGGCAAAATATTTCTAATTGCAATAGGGAGCATCTGTGTCATCAGCACATGACAATCATGAGACTTCATGCCATTTAACTTCAAATCTTGCATCGAAACAAGTTTCTTCACGTTGCCGGAGTAACCAGACGGAACTTTGACACCATGCAAGCACTGGCACAGTTCTTTTTTCTCAGCCTTGGACAGAGTGTAACACGCAGGGGGAAGGTACGTTCGTCCATTATCAGTGCATGTCGGTGCTAACTCAGGCCTGATGTCCATGTCAGCCAAGTCAAGCCGTGCGTTGACACCGTCCTTTGTTTTATCACGGATGTTCAGTAAGAGACCAATCAAGCTGTCACACACATTCTTTTCTACGTGCATGACGTTGATGCAGTGCCGAACATCTAGGTACTCCCAATAAGGTAAGTCCCAAAATATTGATCTCTTCTTCCAGGCGTTCTTCTCATGAGCCCTCAATTTATGTCCCTTTCCGAGTGCCAACGTAGAAGTTTTGCCTCCTTTGGATTTGCAAAAAACCTTTTCAAACGCGGAATTATAGGGAAATACCATGCCACCTTAGCCGGAGGTCCTTTCTTCGCCTCTGTTCCCTCGCCATCATCTGATTGATTGTTACGTTTGTATCGGGATGCGTTGCACACCGGACATACATGCATGTTTGCATACTCTTTACGGTAGAGGATACAGTCGTTCGGGCATGCATGTATTCTTTCTAATTCCATTCCCAACGGACAAAGAACCTTCTTGGCTTTATACGTGGTTTTAGGCAACTCATTTCCCTCCGGAAACATGTCCGCTAAAAGACCTAGCAGCGCTGTGAAACTCTTGTCGGACCAACCGTTGCTTGCCTTCAATTTCAACAGTTCAAGCACGGCCGACAACCTCGTGTACTTGCAGCCCGTGTACAAAGGTTTCTCTGAGTCCTCCATCAAGCCGCGGAATTTAACATACTCTCTCTCATCATAGTTCTCTTCTACATCGTGAAGCATCTGATCCAGATTATCATCGTACAACCTATCCGAATCCGAACCACAATCGACATCAGCCGGCGGCATGTCATTCACTTCATCGGCGATGTCATCCGGGGGCATATCATTCACTTCACCGGCGATGTCATCCGGCGGCATATGATCATTCACTTCGCCATGACTGGTCCAACATGTATAATCCTTTTTGAAACCCCTCCGAATCAAGTGCGCTTCAATTTGCCCTCGGTTCTTAAACATCTTCAAATTCTCGCAGTCAGTGCATGGACAGCACATATATTCCACCCCCTTATTCAACATATCCTCCTCGGCGGCTCTTATAAAAGCAGAAACACCATTAATGTACTCTTCACTCACACGGCTCGCGGCATACATCCAGCTTCGGTCCTACGTTACATACATATATAACAACTTAGTATTAAAATCTAGATTAACTAATTATAACTACATATATACCGCCACATTTATTATATTGAGACTTAATTTGCTAGCTCAATTCATATTACAAACCCAACAGCTATTATATAACCAACAATTTTGCAAATTAACCATCTTCAATTAATAACACTCACCAATATACTTAGATCAAAATTGTAATGCATGCAAAGAAAAAATAAAATTCATTACTAACCATATCTAGAGCAACCAGGAATGTATAAATCTTCAAAGCTTAATATCTGCCTTCTCCCACCAAATTAAGTGGCATGAAATCGCCAAGCTTGCCTCCTCAGCGAAAGAGTAAAGCGAATTTGCTAGATCTGGATCGAAATGAAGTCAGATGCGGTCTGAGCAGCGCAATAAATGCCCACTGTCATTATCACAGACGGTTTTTAATAAAAAACCGTCTATGAATTATCACAGACAGTTTTTTGTTTACAACCGTCTGTGATAACCAGCTTATCACAGACGGTTTTTAATAAAAAACCGTTTGTGATAATCTGGGATTATCACAGACGGTTTGTAATACAGAGCGTCTGTGATACTGAAATATCACAGACGGTTCATCGGTAAGAACCGTCTGTGATACTCCTTTTCTCCGACGTCGCCAACACAGACGGTGTCCAAATTAAAACCGTCTGTGTTAGTGTTGATCACAGACGGTTTGACATAACCGTCTGTGATTGGCCGTCTACTATTGGCCTTTCTGTAGTAGTGTGCACCCGCCTAACTTCTGTTTTGTTTGTAATAATGTATTGAAGGGATCATGGGACGGCGGAGAAATCTTCATCACAAGAGGGTGCTATTGGTTCGAAGGAATCGAAGGACTCAAAAGTCTCAGCTAATACTGATGAGAACAATGAAGATGAAGAGGATGGTATTATTTTAGACTGTGTGCCATCTATTACCTTGGAAACAGCTCAGACAACTGAGATGCTGCATTCTTCCGTTGGTGCATGCAGATTGGGAAGCTATTGCAGATCGTGGTGCACATGACGGGACACTAGTACCTCAAACAGTAGGTCTGAGGTATAACCACCATTAGCTGGGTGATAATCACTGAAATCATTCATTCCAGCCACATCTCAACTATATTATGACATGTATTATACTAGTACTAGTAGGTTAAAGCTGTAAACTGAAACTCTTGTGTAATTCATGATGCATCCTGTAGGTTTGTTTCTGTGAGTTTATTTAGTTTTTTTGGACAATGTTGTATCAACTGGAGTTGAGAAGCAGCATTCCCTGTAATTGAAAGTCTCAATTGTTGGCAGTATGTTGGTCAATGTTGTTTCTTGTTCTGTCAGTATATCTTGTTCTTTTGGATAATGTTCCTTTCTGTTGGACAATGTTGTTCTTTTGTACATTCCATGTTCTTTTGGACAATGTTGTATCCTGTTATGTGAGTATATCTTGTTCTTTTCGACAATGTTCCTATCTATTCCCTTTTTTCCGTTTCTAACAGTAAATTGAAAGTCTCAACTGTTGGCAGCATGTTGGTCAAGATGTGTTACCATGTGTTAATACTAAATCAAGCCATCTTGTAGTCTCAATGGCGTTATTTTCATACTCTTGCCAGGCTTCTTTGGCTTGCTCCAGAACGCTATCTCAACATCTGAAGATCGCCACGTGTAAGCTATCCAAGCGCATCCCATGGAGACGAATGGGGATAGACCCCAGAGAAGTCCCTTCCGCAAACAAGTAGATTATACTAGGACGCGTCAAGAGACATGTCTAAAAAACTCAGCAAAATGACCCTATAACCTTGGGAGAAGGGGTGCTCTTCTAACTTTTGATTAGGAAAGCGGCACATACCAGGGATAGCGATTGTTTATTAAAAATACAGGACTCTGCTAAGTGGTAACACAATATATAGTATGACATCTGCCCGGTGCTGAAAAGTCAGAAGGAGAAATGTGATAAGTTTTGAATGAAAACCCTAGTAAATGGCGGCAGTAGCTCTAATTATCCTAAGGTAGCGAAATTTCTTGTCGTATAAGTAGTGACCTGTACAAATGGTGTAACAATTGCCCTGCTATCTCTAACATGGATGCAGGGAAATTGAATTCTCCGTGAATAGAGAGTAGGAAGAGCGAGCGAGGGGCTGGTTAGCTGGGCGCAGAAGGGAAAAGAAAAGAGAGAGAGAAGGAAGAGCGCAGGCCGGTGGGGAAAAGGAAAGAGGTCGGGCCAGCCGTTGGGTTTCAGCCCGAACATGAGGGAGAGAAAAGGAATTGATTTAAACTTTTATTCAAGATTTCAATTTGGTTTTTGATTTGTAATTTGAATTCTATAGGGTATTTTTATTTTTAAGCAAATTTAGGCTGTTACAAGGCAGTCCGGTCACATATACTTGCAAGCTGCAAAAATTTGCATCAGCAGTCATGAACATGCAGGACGATGATGGGAACACTGCCCTACACCTCGCTGTTCATGCCGGGAACCTGTGGTTGGTCAATCCTCTGATGAAAAACAGACATGCCATATTGAATTTGACAAACAATAAAAGGGCAAACCCCACTTGATCTTTCGTGGATCACGGCACCCTACGGATTGGTAAGCACTTTTTCTCTTCTCGTGAATGTCCTTTAGGTCCTGTCACTACCAGACTACAGACCTTTAGTGAGGGTTTCTCATTTTTGTGATGGGCCCGCAAGGAACCCACATAAAAATATATTTGAGTGTCGGGATCACTTAAACCTACAGAAAAATTCTAATTTTTGTGACGGGGTGAGGAAAACCTACAGAAAAATTATAATTTTTGTGACGGTTTTAGGTAAACCTTCAGAAAAATGAAATTACGGTGACGGTAACCTTCAAAAAAATTACGGAGACCTAACTTTTGGTCTCCCGTGGCAATTTCGAAGACGCGGGAATATTTTTTTGCCACGTGTGCCCATTTATGTTGGAAAATATTGTAAAACCCTAAATTGTGCAGTCACACAGCCCTCCGTCCGCTCTCCGCACTCCGCACCGCAATCCCTAACCCTAAATCCTTCCCCGCTCGGCCGCTCCCCGGTTCCCCCCACCCCGCCTCCGCCTCCGCCTAGATCCGCCGCTCGCGGCCGACCCTCGTCGTCCCCCTCGACGCCGGCCGCCTCCGCCCCTCCTCTCCTCCCACCCGCCGGCCGCCTCCACCCAGATCCGCCGCTCGAAGCCCCTCCTCGTCTCCCCCCGACACCGGCATCCGCCCCTCCTCTCCTCCCACCCGCCGACCGCCTCCGCCCAGATCTGCCGCTCGCAGCCCCTCCTCGCCCCCCCCGGCCAAATGCTGATGGTGCCAACTCTAGGACCTTGCCTCCTAGAACTAAATCTGCAGCAAATTCTGATGGTGCCAACTCTAGGAGCATGCCTCCTAGAACTAAATCTGCATCTGATGGTTCCGACTCTCATAGGAGCATGACTCCTACTACTAACTCTGAAAGTGTCCCTGCTAATGGTGCTAACTCTGGGGCTGATGTTGAGATGCAAGGGAATCGCCGTGGTACTGAAAGGGGAAGGGAGCAGCCTAAAAAGAGAGGCAGGAAGAAGAGGTCAAGGACCCAACTGAAACTCCCTCCACGAGGTCGAAAGGTGGCCATTCTACCTCAAGGTGATAGGTGAGCACAAAAACATGTTTTACTTAATTCTATTCACCTTATTTTTACACATGATGAAGTGACAAGTTGCTTATTACATGAATGGTTCGAATGGCATATTACTTGTAGGCAATTCAGATATGCGCAATTTAATCCTAGTGATTACAAGTACAGCACACAGCTTGGAGTTATTCTCAAAAGGGAATACCCAGGCATTGTGCTAGACATGGATGAGCATGGAAGAACTCTTCATACTCGACCTGCTCTCCATTGGGAAGATTACTATCTCAATGAAAATGATGCAGGAGAGACAAATGCAGATCGAGTGAAGGATGAATTTTGGGTAAATGCATATTGTTTACCCTAATTTTCCCTTTTGTTGCCTATTTAATATCTAATAGTGTCATGCCACATAAATGTGCAGAGTTTATTCTCTACGACAGAGGAATTGCAGGACGAGGCAGATCGTGTTTTGGAGAATTACGCTGATAAACGAGTAAATGATATTATGTACCAACTTCGTGTGGATGCTGTCAAAGAGTATTTCTGGAAGAAACATGGGGAGGAACTAGATGATGCACTAGCAAGATCATATGAACTTGAAGAACAGCAGTACTTGGATGGTTTCATTGAATGGGCTGGTGTGAGACCCCGGAGTAGAAACTCCTGGACTCCCTGTGCATTACAGTACTAGTCCCAGATCAACGCTAGTACACACAGTTCAAACAGAAAAGATGATACATTGCCAACAACGCTTTATTATCATAATCGAGATTACAGACCTCGAAGCCTTTATTACAAATGAGGTTTTAAGACCTCGCACCAAACAGAAAATTACAGCGGAAGCAAAAAGAAACTAAAGCAAGACCCATCAATACGCCACAGGCAATTGACTGGGGAAACGCAACCTAGTTCTCCGGAAAGCCTTCGACGAATCCATCCACGAAGTAATCGTAGTCCACCTCTTGAGCTTCGATCTCCTCTGAGAGTTAATTTGAAGTGTAGCACGTGAGTACATGAATGTACTCCGCAAGTCTTGGGAAAGATGCATAGATGCAGGGCTTAACAAAGGAAGGCTATATGGTTCTTTTGCGAAAATCAGCATTTTATTTCAAACTTTCCTATTATTTCAAAGCAATTTGTTAAACATCTTGTTTTCAATAATTGAAAATAGATAAATAATCTTAGTGAAGGTTAAACCACCAAAACTAATATCATAGGCTAATCCGCCAAGGTTTAAAATTACGGGTTACATCCACCCTCACTGGCTCCATCCGCCAAGTTCAAAAAATGCAGGTTAAATCCACCTGAACTGGTTACATCCACCAGACTGAAATCACGAGAGTTAAACCACTCCCGAGTTTGCCAAATCATTTTATTTTAAAATCAAAATCAAACTTCTACCATGTGAATGCATTCCTTGCCCGCCCTTGACCGTGGGCACGGCTATTCGAATAGTTTTTACTCTGCAGAGTTTGTACACTTTACCCACAAGAGATAAATTATCTTAATAGTCAACATGCTTCCTTTGGCATGAGACCCAGATAAAATATCACAAAACCTTTCACCTACTCCAGTATAGCTAGGTACCACCCGCTAAGGTTTCACCACAACTCGAATCCACGAGTTGGAGCCCCCTCTTGCGCCGTATGAGTACAGTAAACCCTGTCCCTCACTATGAGTAACCAGTACACCCTGGCACTCAATACACCACTGGTGATATCTAAACTACACCTTTATAGGTTAGTTAGCTAGGTTGTACCCATATAGACTTGTCGTTGCACTGTTTTGCTCAGTTTGGACAAACACAAGCGTCGGTCCTTAAACGACCAGGGTGGCTCATTCACAAACCCAAAAATTCTCGTGCTAAACCGCACCAGCCAAGCCTTCCATCCACCCTTGTCAATTTTTGCTTTCAAATTCATTTTTATTTTGAAATTACAGTGGTAACATCCATTACCACTTTTCAAACAAATCATGAAATCCAAAACATTCATTGTCCATTTTCTCAAATGAGCATTTTTACATTTATCAGCTAAACTAAGCATTTGCTAGTATTCTAAATTTAACAAGAATAATAATAACTCATTGTTGAGCCAAAAATCATCCTAAGTTGACAAGAGTACATGGTAAACAATTTCCAAAGGAAGGCATAACAAGGTTGGCATTTAACTAAATTTTCTAAATTTAAATTATCACTTTATATAACATAGCCATGCAATAATTTAAAATAACTACAAAACCATTTTCAAAACATAGGAGCAAGATGGTCAAAGGAGACTTGCCTTGATTGAAGTCCTGCTGCGAATCATCGAATTCAAACTTTCCCGAATCGTCAAAATCTACGCGAAGAACCACAACAAAAGAAACCAAAAACAAAACTCAAATAAAATCCAAATAAACTCCAAAATTATAAAATATATACTGAAAGATAGAACATGAACTTAAATGAATTTGAGAATTTGAATCACTTGATTCGGAGATCTGACGAGGGAGAACGAGCGATTGGAAGTTTGATTGATTTGAAAATTCCAGAAAATGCAAAACGAGGGAATACTCTCTGGAATCTTATTTTGGCTGATTTTTGGGGTATATTGGAGTGTATGACGTGTGGGGCCCGGTTGTCATTGAGAGAGGCAAAAATAGCCAAGGCTAACCGAAAATACACATGCATTTCCCAGGATTTGAACTCCCAACCTCATGCATGTATACCTTAACTTGTCTCCCCTAGCCAAGTGAGCATTTGATATTTCTTGACAAAGGAACAAAAACAAGACAAACTAAATATGGATGAACATGATACAAGAAGAAGACATGGAGGGGAGTCACGGGCATGCGCGCGGCCGGCGGGCTTACCGGTGACCGGCGGCCGGCGGCGGGACGGCGAGTGGCGGCGGGGTGTTCGGGGCGGCGGCGCTGCTCACCGGCGGCGGCGGGGGTGCCCGGGGCGGCCGGCGGCGACGGGAGGCGGTGGTGGCGGCGGTTGGGGATGGGGCGGCCGGAGGGAGGTGGCCGGGCGGCGGCGGCGGCCGGTGGGAGGTGGCGCACGGCAGCGGGACGAGAGGGGGTGAGGGCCGGCCGAAAATGAGGAGGAAAAGGAAGAGAATGGTGAAGGGAGGCCAATTTATAGAAAGAGAAGGGAGAGAAGAGGATTTCGGTTTTGAGAAGATCAAAGGATGGGAAACGGCCGGGAGATTGATGAGGGTGATTAGGGCGTCCGTTTCCATGTTTTAATCGGGAGTTAAGAGGGAGAAACGGCGGAGTTTCGAAGCTTTTATTTGTCATCCATGGTGGAGGAGAGAGAGAGTGGGAGGAGGAAGAAGAAGAGGTTGAAGAAACATATGACATGTGGGGTCCATGTGTAATAGAGAGGGAGAAGAAGTGAAGCGGTACGGGCCGTCAGATTCGCGACACGTGGCAAGTGAGTAGATGAGGGCCTTTGGATTTTATGAAGGGGTAGGTTATCATGTGTGGCTAGGATTAAAACGTGGAGAGAGATTGAGTTAATCTGAGAGCGACACGTGGCGGGCTAGGAATAATTTGATTTTTATTTTCGGAAATAATTTCAGTAAATACTATAAACTTTATAAACACTTGGAAAAATATTATTTATCATTTCAAAATTCCAGAAAAATCATATAATATTCCTGGAAGCATTTTAGACTTAGGAAAAATATTTTTAATTTCATATTTGCATTTAATAATTTTATACAATACTTTTTAGCTTTGAAAATTGATTTTAAATTTCAGAAAATTCTCAAATATTATTTAAAAATTTAGGAAAGGCTAGGAAAAATATAATAAACTCTTTTTGGCTTTAATAAAATATTTAAAATACATTTTCTTGCTTTAAATTTTGAAATAAAATCCAGAAAATCAAATAAAAGCCAAGTAAAATCCAGTTACTTTAAAATAGTTAATTTGAATTAAAATTTTCCAGAAAGCCAAATTTTGGGATGTTACAGCTGGTGAGGAAGCTTGGCCTCTCCTCTGCAGCCATTGGAGTGGTGATCAGTTCCTGCAAAAGAGAAAGAAAGCCCAAGAATCAAGGCTAAAATCTGAGAATGATGCTCGGAACAGAGGAGGATCACGCCCATACACCGAGACACAACAGTGGCTGGTATCTATTTATTAAACAATTATAATTTCTCAAGTCATCATTACTTCCTAGTTACTATATTGGTTGAATTTTGTTTCTGGTTGGGTTTTTAGGAATATAACTACGGTCCTGAGAAGGCTACGGGAGTTAACACATTTGCGGTCATGAAGTCAGGAGCTAAAAACATTGACAGTTCTGGAAGTAGTGGTCCAGTAAGCTGCCAAAAAGCACAAAAAATCATGGTATATTCTCATTTTGCATATTTGTATTGTGGTTTTTCCATTTCTGTTGGCCTTGTAATTTAGCTGTAATTCATCTACATGGTCTTTTGTGTATAAACTTAAACCGTACTATTTTATGATAGGATGATTACAATATAACAGTTAGCTCTGAAAATCAACAAAATTTGTCTTACAATGAACTAGACGGGAAGGCACTATACACCATAGGTGGCGGCCTGCCACATGGTCGTGTTCCAATAGGTAATGGAGCAGTGAGGAAGACTGATGTTATATCAGCTGCTAAAGCATCAAATATTAGGCCATCCAACACTCCGTCAGTCCGAAGTGTCCTACGTGAAAATGCAATGCTTCGTCGTCAATTACATGTTCAATCAAGACAGATCAGGGTAACAAATCAAATTGCACATATGTTTTTGCTGATTATTTCACTGGTCCAGTAATTCCATTCTTTTCTTTCCAACTACAGATGCTCTTTGAGAAGATAGGAGAAGAACCACCACTAGATGAAGATTTAATGTCACCTTTGCATGGCCAGGTCAGATCATTTAATGTCACCTTTGCATGACTTTTCTATTACATAATATGAGATCTAATGGCTTTTGGGTATGGCAGAATGCCAACAAATGCAGCAGTTCACAGGCTTCATGTTGATATTTGTAACATCTGGGCATAACCTCATTATTAGATCTAACTTGATGGTAAGGTAGCAAGGAATGCCACCTTGTTATAGATGACCCCTCATTGCTTAAACTGTACAGTAATACAATCTTCATTCTAGCATTAAATTGTGCACATCATTGCTTATTTTGAAATTTTGTCACACCTGTAGTCATGAGTAATACAATCTAATCTTACAACATTCATGAAAAGGAAGATAATCATAGCTAACTGTGCTAAAAGCAATGATATTGGCCATTTTAGTAATCAATTAATAATCCTTGCCTTTGCTTACTTAATTCATATTAATAAGTTGATTATTCCTCTTACTCGTTGTGCTATATGGTTTGTTGTAGCGAACTGGCTCTTCACATGCGGGCTCACAACCTGATCCGGCAAGTTTCGGCAATGGGGATGGTGATGCGAACATCGGCTGCGAGGGAAACGAGGGGAACATCAGCTGCGAGGGCAGGGAGGGGAACATCAGCTGCGAGGACAGGAGCAACAATGGGACATCTTAGGATGTTGAACTTGCTCACCAAGATGACCTTAGTACTAATCAACTTAACTTTTGGTTGCAACAGCAGTTAGACTAACTTTTGGCTGATGCTACTTGCATATAGTAAGAAGCATTAACTTACCTTTTGGCTGATGGTAGATGCATGGCTGTGTTAATTTGTGAAATGTCTGAAATTGACTTGCTAAAACTGATGGTTGTGCTGCTGGTTGTGACAAGTAGACAATGGTTTAATGCCTTTATGTATGGCTGATTTCTGGAAGTTCTGTCCCTTTGTGGATGTGTCACAAGTATGATCCTGGATGTGCTGTCCATTTGTTGATATGGATTATTCTGGATGTGCTATAAACTGCAATGTATATGTATGGTTTTGTTCTGAATTCTGGATGTATAATTTGTGCTTGAAATTATTCTGGAAGTTCTGAATTCTGGATGTATAATTTCTGCAATGTATACTGCAGTTTTGCTATCGATTTTCTGTGATTATTTTGTGACAGGCCAACTACAGAGAAAGGGGTTCTCGGCCTATTTAGAATGGCTGCATTTTTTCTGACGGTTACCTACACTATTAATTTTCCTGATGGGGATTTGTGACGGTACTAGTTACAGGAATATGAAGATTTGGGCCATGCACGATGCGATTTTTTCTGTCGGTGAACGTCGCGAATAAATTTTCTCTCGGATTTTTCTGACAGGGTAAACACGCGAAATAAGAACTGAAAACCTGACGTGCCCAAAAAAATTCTGGCGGTAACCGTCGCTGATAGCCGACGCGAATATTTTTTTTGTCGGTTAACACCCAGGCAAATGCAATTTCCCTGTGCGAATTATCCTCTGGTCTCATGCCTAACGGTTCACCGTCAGGAAATATATTCCTGTGGGTTTTCCCCCATTTCCTGTGGGGTTTTCCCCCTCGCGAAAGGTGCGATTCCTGGTAGTGTGTTCTTTTGCTTTTCAACTGATTTTGATTTCTCTCAGCAACCACTATTCATTAGACTAATCAATCACAGCCAAAAAAATAAACCCTTAATTTGTTCAGGACTGTGTATACTTCCACTGACTTGTATGAATCAATTGATTTTATTTTTCATGCTTGTTCTTGCAGAACCCGCGAATTAGGATATATAGTAGTGTGTCCGTGCTAACGCCACGGCAAAACATTTAATTATACTACAATGGTATAACCTTTTTTATTCTACAACAGTATAACCGAAAAACCGCAGCAGCAAATCGGGAGTTCGGGACATTAGGCACACTCATGTTCCAAGGAAAAACACTGGGCTTGGGGATGATCATGTATTTATTACGGAGGCAGTTGGTTCCGAAAAGCCAAAGCCATTGGAGGGATCGCTTTCTAGGAGAAAATTTGTTCTAGTACAGAGAAACACATCCCATATCTAATTAACATGTTGTGTTGTCGAAATTGGGTCAGGCTTTTCGCTAGTTCTCGCCCATTGCGGCTCTGTCCTGCTTCCTCAGCCTCTCACCTTCACGGCAAAGATAGTCCTGGAATTTCTCCTGCCAAGTGCCAACATGCAAGAAAGGATGGTTACAATCAACACGCAGTTAGCATGCAAACTAAACAAACAAAGGGTTGAGATGAGATGAGCACGTAAGTAATCTGACAAGCACAAAATACATGAATTGTCTAATCATCAGAGAGATTCACTTGAAAAGTAATCATTGCAATTTTTCATCCATTAACTGCAATAGTATACCATAGAAAGACTCACCTGAGGCAGTGTCTCAAAATAAAATTTTAGTTTCTCAAGAAACGTGCATATCTAAGTCTACACTGATATAAACAAGATTAAGAATGAAATATAGAGCTTCAAAGTAAGGAACAAGTGGAATTAATATCTAACTGCTTCTCAAATATTGGATGATATAACAAATCAACAGGTCTACCACATGATTTTATTTTTTTAAAAAAAAGGGAAACTTCAACAGTATTGATAGATAACTCAATTTTGTGCCCAACTATCAATTAAGCCCTCATAATTACACAATTATCAATATCAAAAGCAAGAGCTGGAAAACGAAATAATTTACATGGACAGCAACAAAAAAAATGACACAAAACCATACCAAATTAGAAATAACCAAGATATATGTGCCATCTTACCTGACAACCTCTACAATGTAGAGTATTAAGATGCCTATGCTAACATGCAATGCATAGGCACTCAGCATTTCAACCAAAATAGACAACTACTAAAGTCCAAAACATATGTTTATTAACGATGGGATTATTAAACATGGGCAAAGAGATCCATTCTGCTGGAAAGGGAGATATACCAGAAATTCCGCGGTCTCAAACATCTAAAATAGAGGGGAATCTAATCTGACAAACTACCAATAGCAACTTTGTCATGAATAAGGCATGTATAGGCTGGCCACCTCTGTTGATATGGGCAATCTTCCATTCCTTACCCACTCAGCCAATCCATCACTATTCAAATCTATATACATCCTGATCGCCTGGTAACTTATCTGCTGAAGACTGATGACATCAAATGCCTTGAGGAAATCACCAGAAGGCATAAAAAGTTCCAGCCATCATCTGCGCATTTCGTGGTTACAAAACCTAGTACTATATCAATACGCTTGTTACAAGTACCACATCTATTGATCACTTTCCCAACAAAGATTTCCCAGCAATTCCTACCCAAGAAATCACGACCGCTCAAAGAAGTGGTTTCAAGAAATTAGCCAACAATCTCCTCATGTTTCGTCTCAGAGAGATTATCAACAAAATCTTGGCACATGCTTGGGGTGCACTTCTTGCTCATCTCTTCAAAGATAGCAACCACTTGATCTGCCTTCCCCACTTTGCAGAATCCCTTAACCAAGGTCTCATAAGTAGTGACATTTGGCTGATATCCTTGCTAAAATATGTCATCCCACATCCACCCAGTATCCCAAAACTCTCTGTTTACGTACAGCCCCAAAATAACCACGTTGTATGTCAGCAAGCTTGGCATGAACTCCCTCCAAAGCTCATCAAACAGCTTCTTTGTCTGCCAAACCATCCCTTTTTGCACACCAAAAAGATCACTGTGCTTGAGACCGCGTTGTTTGGTACCCTGTAGTGCATTATAATGTCTATTCTAACAATCAATTCATGATTTTTACATTCCATGAAAATAGGTGGCTACTCGATGTTCACTAACTTTGGCGTCATTACAAATGGGCAAACCAAGCCTTTTCCTATAATGGAAACCTTGCAGCCTCAAAAAGCTAAATAGAGGAGCATCTAATCTGACAAAATAATATACATGTAATGACTATTTCTGAACTTCAAATATTCAAACAGATACAAGCATCTAACAAAAGAACAATACCCGAGTATGAAGTATAAACTGAATGACATACGTGAACTAACACATCTAATAGCTGTTCTTGGTTCTCAACGTCCAAATACTCTAGTTTGTAGTGCATTGTTAGTCTCCCATCAAATCACTGAACAAGGTCAGATTATAACCCAATCACCAGCATCAAATGTTCACTAAACATAATCGCGCATATCCAAACCTCTATATGACAAATGGCGGCATGGCCACGAATTCCGCAGCTGTGCACTAAACATAATCGCGCATATCCAAACCTCTATATGACAAATGAGCACGTGTATGCTGTATGCACACGCCATCGCAGAGCCAACTCAAACAGAGGAACGCAAAGAAAGCAATCATTACCCGAACGGGTCGCCGACGACCAGGAAGGCGACGTCGGCGTCCGCAGCCTCGCGCAGCACCTGGTCGGCGCGCTTCTCCACCATTTCACGGTCGGCCACCGTGATCTCCTTCCCGCACAGCTTCTCCTGCGTGGGGGAAAGCAACGAGGCGTGAGCGACGGCATCGAGTCAGCCACGCGGGCATTTGCGCGAACAGGTGGTGGGCGACCAAGAAACGCACGAGGCTGGCGATCGCCGAGGGGTCAAGGCCGAGGGAGAGGAGGGAGACCTTGGAGCAGCGGCGGACGGCGTCGAGCCCCCGCACCGTGATGTCTCGCTCGTCGCCGAGGCCGAGCCCCACGATGTACAGCATCGCGTCGCGGCGTGCTCCTTCCTTTGCTCTCGCGGCGGGTGGGAACTGGCGAGTTTGGGCGGGATGGGAACTTTGGGCCAGGACCGGTCGTCCGCGTCTACCAATCCCCCGATTGCGCCGCCGAAGCAGGCGCAGTGGGCGACGCCGATGTCGGCTCTCCAGGAGCGGATCTCGGAGGAGTGGAGGCGCGGGGAGAAGAAGGGGTCATCGTCCGGGTCGTCGCCGTGCACGGGCGTGGGGGAGCGGTCGCGGTTCCAGTCGGCGCCTCCGCCGTCGTCGCCGAGGTCGTCCTCGAGGTCGTCGTAGGGCTGCGGCTCGGGCGAGGGGTCGCGGGCGTCGGCGCGGGGTGGGGAGGAGGAGGCGGCGGCGGCGCGGGGTGGGGGGAGGAGGAGGCGACGGCGGAGCGGAGGGGTGGGGAGGAGGAGGAGGCGGCGGCGCGGGGTGGGGAGGAGGAGGAGGCGGCGGCGGAGCGGAGGGGTGGGGGGAGGAGGAGGCGCGGCGGAGAGGAGGGGTGGGGGAGGAGGAGGAGGCGGCGACGGCGGAGGAGCGGGGGAGGAGGCAGCGGAGAAATCAGAGGGGAGGAGGCGCACGGGTTCGGGGGGGGAGGCCGGCGGCGGCGGAGGAGGAGGGAGGGGAGGAGGCGGAGGAGGGGTGGGGGAGGAGGAGGCGACGGGGGAGGGGGCGGCGGAGGAGGCGACGGGGGAGGAGGCGGAGGGGAGGAGGTGGCGGCAAAATCGGGAGGAGCGCACGGGTTCAGGAGAAGGGTGGGGAGGGCGGTTCGGGAGGGGGGAGGGGGGACGCAAGGGCGTGATGGGGTGGGTTCTGGATTCAATGATGTGCAGATCCATTGAAGGATAATCGTCGGATATGGTTGAGTAAGGAGAGAGAATAGAGGAGAGTTAATCTGGTTCGCACGTTTTTAGGATGGTGTAATTCTGGGTGCATATTGTGGTGTGGACGTAGTTAAGGTTATGACTGTGGAGCAGGTAATTGTTGGGTGGATGTAGGATAGTTTTAACTGGTGGTTTATTAGTTTAGATAAGTTGCTACAAAATGCCCTTCATGGCCAGCTCGGCCAGGAGCCTCGGCGCTGCATTCGCGTTCGGGTTGTACGTCGTGCTGGCCCCGGTAGCGCGTACGACGGCCGTCGCATCCTGCGCGATCACAGCTCTCGCGTTGATCGACGCCGTTTGGTTCATCTGGGTGGTAGCCACAGGTAAAGCGATGCCGCTGAAGAGGCTGGAATTCGGGCGTGGTGGCGACTGGCACGGGCGATCCTAGCGAACTTGCTGTCGCAATTCTGGCCATACATTGTGATCGCCGGCCTGTTAACGTATTCCAAGATTACTAGAGTGCATTGACTACGTGCTAAAACGGATCATCTAGGTTCCTTTAAGGCCTTCTTTTTCGGAAATAGGTGGTTCTTCGGCACTGTATTTCAATATAACAGTTACTAACTACTTTTAGAGTGACTCCACGTTATTTTTCTGTGGTTCACTTCTTATGTTTGTTACGGCATTTATTTACAAGTACCTCGGGCTTATGTAATTAAAATTAATCATAGTGAGAACTTCGTAAAAACTAAGTATGCAAGTTTTAGAATAACTAGTAGGGTGGTCTGCGTATTTACATGACTAAATTTGTTTTAAAATTTTTGGTATCAAATGATATACTTTAGATGTTTAAGAATTATTTAGAATTTTAAGACATCATAAACAGTAGAAATAACAATAGAAACTTAAAAGAAAATATAACTTAAGAAATGTAATTAAAGTATGAGCATGACGAAAGAAAATAATTGAGTATATATACTAAGTTGTTGAGGTTCTTAAAAACGTAAGTACTCTCTAAATAGACCATCTACGTTCATTTAAAGCCTTTTTTTTCGGAAACAGGTGGTTCTTCGGCACTGTATTTCAATATAACAGTTACTAACTACTTTTTAGTGTGACTCCACATTATTTTTCTCTAGTTCACTTTGCATGTTTTGTTACGGCATTTATTTGCAAGTACCTCAGATTGTGTAACAGAGCGGGCCTATGTAATTAAAATTAATCATAGTGAGAGCTTCATAAAAACTAAGTATGCGAGTTTTAGAAAAATCCTCAAAATATTCATAGAGGTATTGGGAAGGATGTCATTGCAAAATTTCATGATCAAACTTATGGATGCGAAGCAATAGCCGGTTAGAACCCTTCTAATTACACAAACATTTTCATTGGATTTAAAGATATAATTGATAGATTAGAGTCATTAGATCACACCAAAGGCACAAGACTTCAACCAGTTTTTTCATGACTTACAGACATCCCGTCAGGCAACATTCAACATACTAAAAAGGGTAGAGTACCAACAACGCTAAGACAATATTACTAAACACTGTCCTTAATTTATCACGACGAACGAAATACAGCATCATTATGAATAAGGGTAAGGCGTCAACTTAATTGACATATCGGTTGTGGCATCAAGCGGCTCGATCGCCCCAGCAAGACTCAATGGACTCCGTGGATCTTTGAATAGGCAAAGAAGCCGGCGATTACCACGTACGGCCAAAGTTGCCCCACGGAGATGCATAAGATCGAGCGCGCAAATAGAAAGCATGCCCGGATACCCAGCCTGTTCAGAAGCACTAATTGCCCGAAAGCTATCGTGCCCACGAGCCAGACGACATCAAGCAACGTGAGAGCCCCCATCACCCATGTAATGGCTGCAGTTGTGCGAGCAACTGGTGCCAGCACCGCGTTTAAACCGAATGCAAAAGCAGCAGCCAGGCTGTTGGCGGAGCTGTTGAGGAAGAAGATGGAGATCACGAAGGCTTTCATGCGTGTGCTGATGTCAACGGTGGTCACCCCAGCGTACATGAGGCTGATGGTGGCCAGGGAGGAGCAAAGTAACGCTAGGTTGTTGGCAAGGACGAATGCCTCGAAAACGGGGTCCTTGGCGAGCGTCGGCGTGCCAGCGAGCGTCGGCGTGCCACCGTTACGGTCGTCGTCGGCTCGGTAGCCACCAGGTATTGCGAAAGCTGCCGCGAATGCGATCGTTACAATCAGCACTGACGCGATGCCAATAGTTGGTGCCGAATCCGATATCTTCTTTGCTTCTTCTTTCTCATTTAGTGTACGGACCTCGAAGCGATCACGCCGGTAAATACCAGGCTTACCACCAGCAAAATTTAACAGCTTGAATGCCATCTCTTGTGGATCCTGCAAGAGCACATATCATTGATAATGATTAAGGGGATCGGATTGATCAACAAACATGAAGGAGATATCAATTACCAGATAGGCATCATAATTACGTACGTACCAATCCAAAACGAACCCCGGTGGGCAGCTTGCTCCATGAAAGATCTAGTGCAGTTTGTCCCTTGTTATTTGGTAAATTTAAATGAACTTCCTTGTTCCAGAGTAAACAACAGAAAGTCAGTAACCCCCCTGATTTGACAGCAAGGTGTAGCCCGGTGTTGCCTTCGTTGTCCTGCATATTTATGATCGATGCAAACCTCTGCTTCTGGCAAGCGTCTTTAACTAACAGACGGTTTCCTCGCAAAAAAGAAGAAACATCCAAAACTAGACAATAGTTTTTCTTGAGGACGGCATTGTGGAGGAAGGTCCTACCCTGGGCGTCTCGTAGTTCGGCGCAGTCGGGGCACTTTTCGAGCAACAGGCGAACAACGTGTTTATTGTTTCCCAAGGCTGCCACATGTATGGGAAATGATCCATTGTTGTCGCACTGATATGCTGAAGATTTGTCTTTGTCAGCATCTAACACTAGCATGGCCGTTTGGTTGTACCCCCATGACGCTGCAAAGTGCAGAGGCGTACTTCCGCTGGATCGGTCCCCTTGTTTGGTGAGGTCCTCGTTCCATCGCAGTAGCTTCTTTGTCATCTCTACAATTACAATAAGGATAGGCAGATAAGAAGAATGTGTAACAACTGAAAACATGATACAAATAAGACATCTTAACAAAGAAGATATATCCATTATATATATTATTAAAACAAAGTCAAAAGAACATCATGTTTGCTCTCAAAAATTAAACATTCCTATGTTAATAAAAGAAGAAAGATCTACGTATGCTCTCAAAAATTAAAAATCTCTATGTTAATAAAAAAAGAAAGATCTATTGTAACATCCAAAAATTTCCAAGTTCGATTTAATGTGCGTTCAAACTTGTCTCTGCATTTTGGTGTTTTTTCAAATTTGTCGGCAAATTATTGAAGGCTTTTTATTTGGTTGTAGCTGAAAGTAAACTTTCAACGATTAAGTAAGACAAGGTAAGGAAGCACGGAGCAGCGCTCGGGAAGCGCAGGAAATGGCTGCCCCCTCGCGCGCTGTCCGGACAGCCGGTCATCGGCCGGGGTCACCGGGGTCACGCGCCCCCTCGACCGCGGAAGTGGTCTGTGCGCACTCCAGCTGCAGATTGCTATGACAGGCGGGGTGCCGGCACATAAGACTACGCGCACTGTACAAGAACAAGGAGGTAATTTGTTTTTTTTTTTTTGCAGAAATGAGGCGGCGGCAGTAGTAAACCCTGCAAAAGTGCATACTGTTATGAATATTATGTATATATTGAAGAGACCCAAGAAGCAATATATATCGGGATTACAAGGAGATATTACAGAGGAATATGCCATATGCAGTTAAGGAAAGCGAGACATATAAGGAAACGAATAACAATCCTATTCTATCTCTAATCCTTAATACCCCCCTCAAATGCAAGGCGTATGCAATAGCATTATATTTGAAAAAGGGCTAACATTAAAACAAGAAAAATCCGAAGTCCGAGTCTTGATGATGTCGTCGTGCGTGCAGTTTTTGAATAAATTGTCAAATCAAGCCGAAGAGGAATAGATAGAAGCATGGCGGCACAGATCGAAGCCCGAGATAGCGGCGGCGCAATGCACAAGAAGCGCAACAGAGGCGCGGTGCAAAAGAAGCGCGGCGGCTTTAGAAACTCGGGGCGGCGGCTCAAAGAGAAGCGGCGGCATCATAGAGACTTCTACGATCTGCAGCGGCTCAAAGATAAAAGCGGCGGCTGCTGCCATGCAAAAGAAAATTCCTACACTTCTATGATTGACAATAAATTTGTGGACTCGCACGGCTTGAACGAACTAAAAAACTACGGATTCGGATGGGGATATTACAGAGGAATATGCCATATGCAGTTAAGGAAAGCGAGACATATAAGGAAACGAATAACAATCCTATTATATCTCTAATACCCTTAACACATACTACAAGCTACGTTGCACGGATACTTCACAAAAGTCATGTACCCGTATCAGATACTGTACCAAATACGGATAATGCCCCGATACGCTCCGATACGTATCCTGCACGTACCTCTTAATTTATAATTATTCAAAAAATAAAATAAATCCCGATACTTCTTCGATACCTAATCAATACTTCCCCGATACAGTAAACCTAATAAACCTCATCCCTTCACTCACACAGTCACAGATCCAATCCACTCCCACGCACGTCGCCTCACTCCTGCTCCCACGCACGCGGCCTCCCTGGCGGCTCCACGCCCGCCGCCTTGGGCCGCCGGCTCCCCACCACCTCTCCGCATGCTACCTTAACCCGCCGCTCGTTGCCGCCTCGACCCGCCACTCTCCGCCACCTTGATGCCGCCTCGGCCCGCTGCTCCCCGCCACCTCAACCCGCCGCTCCCCGTCGACTCTAAAAGCATCTAGACTCTTAAAAATGGTTTTGGTAACTAATAAAATTATGTGAATATGGGACTAACGTGTTTGTGAAGTGTTTAAAAGGCTAAGTCACTAAAATGATGGCAAGACGCATGCTAAAAATCAACATGAAGATAAAAGTGGCTCAATGTAAAGGTATATGTAAACTAGGATCCTCTTTTTATTTTACCAGTTTTAAGAGAAATGATGGAAGACTGGATTATAGGCTAAATGTTGTACCATAAAGAAAGATTATAACAAATAACTTGATAGCATATTCTTATATTATTTAGATCAATTTAGAATCATGTATCATTGATCAGGTGTGTACTGAACGGCTGCGAACTGGTCGATGTGTATTGACCGGTTGTAAACTGGTCCGTTGGGGACTAGCTGACAGGGTATCGGCCAGTCCGTAACTGGTCGGCTGTGTGCCGAACAGGTTGGGTGCTGGTCGGCAGGAAACTTGTGGGGTACTTGATGGTATGGATTATCATTCACTTTGTAAATTATTGTTGTACTTGATATTTCCTACTACTGTCGATTGATCTACAAATTGCCATTTCGAATCATTAAATTATTGCAAATAAAGTTCGCTTTATGCAAATTAACTGGTCTTTGCAGCCTTCCAACTGACACAACTTAATGATACATTTGCTTAAATTCTTGTGAAATACAATTTTATACTCATAAGTATCTGTTGAACACTTATCAGAGCAAATCGAAGAAAAACTATTGGTGGGCTACTACTACGTGGCTGGGTATGGCGATGAGAATGAAGAACACTAGGGCGCTAACCCAATCTGTTGCCTATGGAATAAGCATACCATGAGGGAATTTTGTACTACTTATCGTCTTTTATTTCCACTGCCATGTACTATGAATGTGAATAGTTCGGGCTGGTCGGCCCCTTTTGCTCTAGAACTGGTCATCTATATCTATGTTAAATACTACTACAGAAAATCGTATTACAGACGGTTCAGAAACGTCATCACAGACGGTTTTATGAGCCATCTGAATTTATGGGTCAGTAATGATACGAGGTCATCACAGACGGTTTTCGAACCATCTGTGGTGTAAATATCACAGACGGTTCTTAACTAAAAACCGTCTATGATAGTTATAATCACAGATGGTTTTTAGTAAAAACCGTCTGTGATAGTTATAATCACAGACGGTTCTTAATTAAAATCGTCTATGATATTTAAATATTACAAACAGTTCTAGTTAAAAAATGTCTGTGCTATTCTCTTCTACCCTTAAATCTATTTCTATTTATTGGCTAGCCTCAGGAAATGGTAGCCACACTCTCTAAAATAAGCAGATCAACATGTACATGTATATATCCAATTCACATCTCAATTCATTTTACAAACATAAAACATCCATTTCACAAATCAATTAATTGAAATGAAACACAATACACATTTTATTTTTATTAAGATTAGAGCCTGTCATTACAATATCTCAAAACAACAAACAGGTTGCCCATCTAGCTAACACGACAAGAACAGAGAAAAACAAAGATCCTCTATGCCATGCGCACGAGCTGGATGTCTTTGACGCCCACCATCGTCGGCGTTGATTGAACGCTGCCTTGTGCATCGTCTGCTTCGTGGGGCTATTATGGTATGGGTCAAGGAGGAGGAGGAGAACAGCAAAGAGAAGGAGAACATCAAGGAGGAGAACAGAAAGGAGGTTGGGTTCTAGTGATTATTTATAGGAGAGGGAGTGCGAAAATTTTTGGCGCGGGGACGGAGAGGCGGAGCTACGATCTGTGGGGTGAGGATTGGTGGATTTCTATTGGCTAGGATTGGGTTAAGGAGGATCGATGGGCCCAGCGGTCAAATTATCACAAACGGTTGGTAGCTAGAACCGTCTGTGATAAATGAATATCACAGACGGTTCTATATGCCAACCGTCCATGAATTAGAGCACAAAATTTTATATACCAATGCAATGTAATCAACTCTTGTTCTAATGTCCAGTGGTATCGGGACTCCTTGTAATCCTTGGTTCTATGGAAATGAAGTTTTTCAAGAAATCTCTCAAGTTCCTGTTTCTCTGTTCTTCGTTCATGCACATGGGTGATTTTTGAGTTTTTCGATTCCTTGTTGTTTCTTGCTGGGAAGGCCCAAAATGGGTTGCTCTATGTTGGGATGATGCCTCAAGATCATTTGATCAAGTTTCCCAAGAGCAAACTTCGTTTAATTTCATATTTGGGTTTTTGAGCCTCCCTGTTCTTCATTTCCTCCTTCTAGGGTTTTTGTGTATTTTTGATTCCCTTCGTGAAAAGGTACGAAATTTGGTCTGGAGGGTCCTGTGGCTATTGCTAATATATGTGCAAAGTTTCATTGCCAAATGATCAAAGATTCGACGGGAATTTGAGTTTTTGCGCAGCTCTCTGAATATTTTCGGCTTTGGGCATGAATCTGAAATCCTTTTGATTTTCTAGTGGATTCTTGAATTTGGCTATTGGCTTATTCTTCTGGGAGTGTTCCCTAGCTATCCTCAAAGTTTCCCAAGCCAAGAATCCAAGAATCCTTGCGAATTTCTCAGATCTCTGAAAATCCTGTTTGCTGAAATTCTTCGTGCGGTACTACCGCTCCTCGAGAGGTACTACCGCTCAGAGGTACTACCGCTCGTCTCAGCGGTACTACCGGTTATGTTCGGACCAGTCCGATCGGCAGCGATGAAACGTTTGGACGGTCCGAACGTCTCCGGTAAGAGGTACTACCGCTCGGCATAGCGGTACTACCGCCCAGTGGTACTACCGCTCGTCTCAGCGGTACTACCGCTTGCAGTCTGACTTGCTCTGAAATTATTTTTCTCGACTGTTTCTTTCTGGTTCTGGATTGTCCTTGTTGCTGTGACTTCCAGTAGTGCATATCTTCAATCTTCATAGCTTCCATAGCTATTGGAGAAGAAGCATAAGTGTGGATACTTGAGGGGCGATTTTTTTTGTGCGCCATTCACCCCCCCCCCCTCTGTCGCCATTTCGGTCCAACAGTTTTCAACTCATTGGACGGTTTAATGTTAGGGGAGAATATTGTAAAGGTCTCGTTAATTATGGTCTCTCAAATCACATACAAGAACATGGCAAGCCAAAGTGGATTATGGTGAATTGGCTATACCATAGCTCTATTCTTTTTAGCTTATGGCATATGATATCTGTAACAACCTGTTACCATCGATAGGAAAGTCCGGCCCATGAGATTTAGCCTGCAATACCTCTCCACAAGAGTACTGGGTCTCTAAATCTGAGGCTTGAGCTTCTAGCAAGGTAACAACAAATGGGAAGGAAGGTTCTGATTCTCCAAGATAATGCTGAGGAGGCAAAACAAGGGTGGTTTGGAGATCCTTAAGCTCCTCCTGAACTGATGTGGAAAATAGTAACACCATCGCTTCGCTTCAATTCTAAGGGTGTCAGCCACCACAATAGCTCTGCCGGATGGTAATGGGTAGTGAAGTCGTAGTTCTGGATTAACCCTAACAGACGGCATGCCTCGATTTGAATTATTTTTGAGTGAGAAGGTACGTCAAGCTCTTTTGATTAGAGAAGATGTCGCACTACTCTCCGTAGAGATAATGGCGCCAGATCTAAAGGGCAAAGAAAGAATGGAAGCAGAAAAAGGCGCTCTATCAGGGTCTGGAAGCTAGACTCACATTCCATCGTCCAAAGAAACTGCTCGCCCTTTGGAGTCAACTTAGTTAATGGCTTGGAAGTAAAAGAGAAATCTTGGACAAGACGGCAGTAACACTCGGGTGGAACCCGAGAACTACGGATCTCCGCCATGTTGCTAGATCTTGGCTAGACCACCATTGTAGCAACATTAAAAGGATCCACAAAAGGCCTTTGCCACCGAAGACTTGGACAAGGAAACTGACAAACGGAAACCAGAAAGCATATTCTTCAATTTAGCAAGGAGATGATGCTTCCGAAGGGAATCGAGTACAAACTGAAAGTGCTGCTCATACTCCCCCACGATACTGGAATAAATCAATATGTCATCGACGAGGATGATGACAAGCTGATATAAGCACTCATGGAATACCCAATGCATCAGATCCATGAATACCGCCGGGGCATTGGTTAGCCCAAATGGCATAACCAGGAACTCAAAGAGGCCAAAATGAGTGTGAAAGGCTATCCTCAGAATAGCAAAAGTCTCGATCTGGACTTGGTAAAAGCCAAACTGCCCATTATGAGATATTAAATCAAAATAAAGTCTTTGATCTGAAGGGCATCCAACTGTCGCTTTAACTATTCTAACTCGGCATGGGATGGATGGTAAGGAGTCTTGGCGATAGGAGTGGTGCTAGGGATAATATCAATGGCACACTCAACTGCTCTAACTAGAGACTAGCCTGGAAGTTTCATAGAGAAGATATCAAAAAATTCTCGAACAATAGGCAAATCTTTTGATAAGGGTCCAATGATAGGTTTCTCTAACATGGCGAGAAGGCACTCCGACTTAGTCATCCAGCGATGACCGAAATAGGAGGCCAAGAATAGAAGATTAAGGCATCACTTTTTGTCTTGATAAACGATCTCCCACTATCCTGAAGAAGAATAATCTTGTGGTCAGAGCAATGGACAAAAGCGGGATGAAGAGACAACTAGTCCCTGCTTACAATAGGTCAAGGGTTGGATGGGCGCCACAACTGCGTCAAAGCTGAAAGTTATGGCCTTCAACTCCCAGGCAACACTGAGACAGGTAAATTGCCAGCAAAGATCCATTGTAGTGGTCAGTTCCACGGAATACGCCAAGATACCGATGGGTACAAAGTGCTACTGAGTGAAGCAAGGTGCCAAAAAGAAGAAACTAGCTCCCAAGTTAAACAATGCAAGAGTAGGACATGAATTCAAGATAACACTACCCTACAGGTTGAGGGAAAAGGAAAGGTAAGTGATAAGATGGGTAGCAATAGGGAGGCAAGGCGTGATAACCAAATACACCGCTCTTGAATCGATAATGTGTAGAGATGCGCATTAGTACCCTCTGGTACGGCAGTAATTGTAGCAGGAACTGCAGCTGCGTTCTGATTGCCAGCGGACGAAGGTGATAACAAGTTGGGTTGCATTACCAACCGGTCTTACGCTGCTGAAGCAGCCCACGCAGAAGAATGGAATCAGGATTCAGGGAAGCGTAGGATTGAAACAATGTCACAGGATAGCAATGGAGTAAAAGAGACAGTAATTAGATATGAATTCATGATAATTTGCTAGTGACTAGATATGCATGCATGGATGACTTAACCCGAAGCCCTCGTGTTCGTGCAAAACATTTTTTTCCAGAAACTACAGCCTGAGCTCTGATACCAACTGTAACACCCCACATAACCATATGAGATACTACTATGGAACGTCATCGTCAAAGTGAAGAATAAATAAGAACAACAAAAGAAATCACAAAGAGTTTAAACTTTATTAACACTTTAATAGAGAACCAATGGAAGCTAGAATAAATGTTTAAAACATGGGACCGATCCACTTCTAACCAAATAAAGAACGAATGAAACACCAAAATGGTGGCAAACCACGGTGCTGAAAATAGTAAGCGTGAGATTTGGAAATCTCAGCAAGTACCCAACAACGGTCGCAACACAAGAGTAAAGACAAGTAATGCAACCATGTGAAGTAAAGGACAAGCATCATAAGTAAACAACGGGTACAGGATGAAAGCAACGAACACTGATATCGGAGATACTGTCATAAATGGGAGATGGATATCATGGAGACTATGTATTAAAGATAGTTGTTATGTGACAAGTTAACGCAAGTTATAGTAAGGGTGTCGGCGACCTCATCCCACATACCTGGTTATACGAGAATAGCCAGGCACAACCTTGTCCTCGACTGTATAACCGCAGACGGGGTGTAATATCCTGTGTAACGAGAATGTATGACCCCCCGTACGTTACCAGGTTTGGTGGAAATGACCCCTATATGTGGGTAGTCCCGGCGTGATAACTCTTAGTTCTTTATGTAGCGAATTATCCATGGTATAATTAGGGAGTCATGAATGAATTAAGGTAAAGTTATGAGGGTAACGATTTAATACAATTAGACCGGAGAGACAGGATTGGTGATACTAGATGATAAGGTAACCGATACATCATGGACAGATTATATAGAACAAAATCAAGGTAACTAAGAGATGGCGAGGATAAGGCTATAAGAAAGTTATGAGAAGTGAAAAGATATGCTAGGGTTGAAAATAGAAAGACATAGTTTCTGATATGAGGCGATGTGGAATAATAATAAGATGATAGTGATATAGTAATCAACTCTAAGAGGTATTATACTGTAGCTCACACAAGGTTATCAACCAATCTAGTTTTATTATGTGATAAGTGATTATTAGTCAGATTAATAGGTTTAATATTATGTTCCAATAATCGTATGATGTTGTATCAATAATTAAACCTAAGTTAAACAGATTCATATGCTACCCCCCATTAATGATTTAAGCAAGATTCTAAAACACCAATTAAAAGCATGAATTCTAGGACATCTTAACTGAGCATCCTAATAAACATAAAAGCAGGTGAAACAAAATAACCTAAACATCATGGTATGAGTGCAATATTAAAAGTCCTTAACCAGACAAACATGAACGATATGATAATGACCAAACAGCATTAGTGATATGTTATAAACCAGATAAGTTTTAGCTATACGCTAGGAACCATGTAACTTTAGCGATGTGGTATTTGCCAGGTAGCTGTAGTGATGTGATATTCGCCAAGCGATATGATTTTAACGATATGATATTAATTCCGCAAGCAGGAGTGACATGATACTTATACTAAATGACAAGGTAACAAGTAAACTGGAAACACGTGATATGCGAAATGAAAAGGGTCACGGCCGCGAGGTACTTGCCTTGAGCACGTTTGGCAGCCTCGCTGCACGAGGGATCTAGAATGCGCAACTACCCAGATGCTCCCTCAACAGCTGTGTGTGAACCTACAAGGTGGCAAGGTTCGTAACCGATCAGATAAAGATGAATTTTATAAAGGAACAACAGGAGATGAATTTGACTGGAAAAGAAACAGGTTTGCCAGCCCCCACGGCCGAGCGAAATTCCGTTTGACTGCACAAACGACCATTTGCTGAGCGAAACGCTGTTCGGCCGCACTAAAGGCCGTTCAGCCCAGCGAAATGCTGTTTGGCCGCGCGAACGACCGTCGGCTACGCCCTTGCTGCCGCCGCCACCGACCGCTGGCCTCCTCCGCCAGCTGCCTCTGCACCGCCTGCTGCTGCCATTCCGGCCGCGTGCCTCGGTCGCCGCCCACCACCGCGCACCGTTGCCGCCTCGCCAGGTCGGCCGTTGGCCGCCGCCGCCGCGGTGGCCGCCGCCGCCGCGGCGCGTGCCGCCCCTACCCTGGCCACATGCGCGCGTGGCCGCATGCAGCTGAGTCGCGCCACCGCGCGCCGGCCGACCGCCGCCACCGCTGTTGCACTCCCGTGCCGACATCGCCGTTGCCGCCGCAACCGCCGCCATCGCTGTAGCTGCCGCGCCAGGGCGAGCGCGAGCGCACGGGCGCATGCGCCATGGACGCCTCTGCATCGGCCATTGCCGTCGACCGCCTCTGACGTCGTCGGTCACCTGCCCGCCGCCGCCATCGCCACAGCACGCCGACGCTGCCTGCCATGACCGAGGGTAAGCGCATGCGTGTGCGTCGCCGCCGCTGCCGCCACATGCGCCGCCGTCCACCGGCCACCGCTGCCACACCGGTCTCCTACACGACGCCGCCGACGCCACAGCGCGCCGACGCTGCCGCCACCGCCATTGTTGCGCCCGTGCGTGCGGCTGCTCCACGCCGTCGTCGCCTCGCCGGACTGGCCACCGGCGGTCGCCGCCGCGCCATGTGCTGCCGCCGCCGGGCCGAGAATCGCCGTCGGTCACACGTGCGGCTCACGGGTGAGGGAAGGAGAGATATTCGGTTAGAGGTATAGGAGAGAGAAATAGAGACAGGAGAGAGGGATTCCCATGCAAACTCATGCGTGAGAGAGAGAGATTGAGAGGAGATGAGATGAGTTAGATGGAAAGAGAGAGATAAATGGAAAAGGGAGTCACGGGAGAATATAGTAGGTTGATTAAATTAGAGATAAGGGAGAGATATACGGGTTAGGGATAGATTTTTTCTTTTCTTGTTTTTTCTTAGGTGCTACATTATCGCCCCGAACAAAAAAAGAGATAGTTTTTTCGCCGTCTTTTCAAAGCGGTTCATTGGGATGATCTTTTCGAAACGGCTTATATAAACATTTAGTTCATTCGCATAAGCGTCTGCTTTAGAGTCAAAAGCCGTAACCATAAGCCATAATCCGTAGCCGAAAAAAAATGTATCCCATGCGTATAAAGTAATATAATCTCTGTAAAGTATAAATCTATTTAAATAACCATATCTCATGAAGATTGTTAAAAATATCACGCTGGGATAGATCTTAAGGTTTTCATAAAACTAGTCTGTTTCATCTGGTCGAATGTGTACTGGTCAAATGGGTATCGATCAGGTGTGTACTGAACGTTTGTGAACTGGTCGAGGACTCGAGGTGTATTGACCAGTTGTCAACTGGTCGATTGGGAACTAGTTGAGACGGTATCGGCCAGTCCGTAACTGGTCGGCTGTGTGCTGATCGGCAGGAAACTGGTCGGGTACTTGATGGTATCGATTACCACTCACTTTATAAGTTATTCTTGTACTTGATATTTCCTACTACTGTCAATTGATCTACAGGCTTGTTTGGCACGGCTGCGACTTATAACTTTTGGTTAAATTTTTTGAATTTTAGCTGTTTACGACAGAGATTAAGAAGAGAGATACTCGATTGCGATTTTGGTTGATATAGATATTGGGCTTTTAACATATACTTCAATTAACTTGTAGACCCTATCTTGAAAAAATACCCCGTTTGAAAGTTAGGTACTGTATCAAAAGCCAAAAACATCTAGTTTTGATCGAAAAGAACATGCCCTACAAATTGCCATTTCGAATCATTAAGTTATTGCAAATAAAGCCCGCTTCGTGCAAATTAATTGGTCTTTGCAGCCTTCCGATTGACACAACTTGCATATAACAATACATTTGCTTAAAGTCCTGCGAAGCACAATTGACACAGCCTTCCGATTGACACAGCCTTTCCATGCAGCTGCACCGCAATATCGTCATGTCCTAACAAGACAGCCAGGTACAATGGCGAGGTGCCGTTGGCATGCGGAAAACGAGCCAATTCCGCATCCGCCGATATTAGCACATCAACCATTTTCTTCACCGTTTCTTTGTTGGCCAAGCGAAGGGCCTCATTCAGGGCCGTCTCACCTTGCGCATTCTGCTTTCTCAGCACCGCTTTCACCCTGGCATCGCCACCTTCCTTGCCTCTTGCCAGAGCGATAAGGTGAGAGACCATTTTAACCCTCCCAGCTCTGGCGGCGCAATGCAAGGGCGTGTCACCCTTCCTGTTGCGCGCGTCCATGAGATGCTTGGCCTTGTCGTAGATCATCGTTGCACTCTTCAAGAACTTGTCACCGTCTCCACTGGACGCAACCACATGAAGGGTTGAGCCCACCACGGCGTCGACCTCCTCAATGGTGACGGCGGTGTCGGCCTCCTCAATGTCGGCGACGACTTCAGGCACCAATATAACAGCTGGTACATCTTCCTTGTTGAGGAGATCATCTAGTCTCTCCCAATCGCCAAGCCGTGCGGCCAATAGCAGCTCGGGGCGCAGCTGCACTGCAGCATTTGCCTCGCTGAGCATGTTGGAAGGTGGCTTTGTAGTGTCGGGCCCCATTGGCATTGATCGCCCGATGTTTGTGTGTGTATTTGTCTAATCTCGATTGGTAGCACTCGCAGTAGTTCTTCGTCCATGTGGGCCTATATATCTGTTCTTTTCCTCCGAAGCTGACGGCTTTTGACTTTTGCTACAGTACCTAACTTTTAAACGGAGTATTTTTTCAAGACGAAGTCTACAAGTTAAACGATCTACACATTAAAAGTCCAACATCTGTAACAGCCAAAATCACAAATGAGTATCTATTTCTCCGTAATCTATACCGTAAACAGCCAAAATTCAAAAATTTCAGCTAAAAACCATAAGTCGCAGCCGTTGCCAAACAGGCTCATATAGTTGGCTGCAGCCTCAAAGTATATATAGTTGGCTGCAGCCTCAAAGTAGCCTCAAAGTATATGGTTGACAGGGATGCAGGGCGCGTGCCGCTCATAATGTTGATGTCTATCTGTCCTGTACACAAGAGTTCTTTGCCTCCGGCAACACGCCACGATGAGCGCAAAAAATTGTTGTACAATCATGTGCATGCGCTTCTTTAACAATTTTGTGAAGATGAAGGCACGTGCTCAAAAGGGGAAAAGCTACTCTAGAACCATTCAGGTAAACTGTGAAAGATGCAGGGGAATCCAGTTTTCCTATGAGAATTCGAACTAAAGTCTCAATAAGTTTTGAGAAAGGTCACATGTAGCCATAATTCGTAATGTCCTAATTAACTTTCGAAACTTCTTAGCCTCATGCTGTACAGTACAGACTTAACATGCTGTTTAACTTGAGAGATGTGACGAGAGCATTGCAAATATCAAAGAAAACTGAATAGTTATTTCACAGAACGAAAAGAAAGCAATGATGGAAATCCAAAACTTAGTCCAACATCAGGAAATTACTATGGGTGATCTTGCTCGCGATCTTGAGCCTACAGAAACAGTTATCATTAACACTGCTACACTTTGATCTGGTCCATGAATCCTCGTCAGCTCCAGGCACTGCGATGGATTTTCCTTTTCTTTCAAGATCCTTGGGACTAAAGCCATGAATGGACAGCCTGGTCCTGGCTGCTCTTTAATTTGCTTTGCGATGCATGTGTCGTCTTCTTTGCTCGAAGGCAGCAACCTTTTGTTTTTCATCATTTTGACAATCATACTTTATCGTAGTCTGTAGCTGTTGAACACAATTGATAAGTTTCTAGAGAGTTCTCAAGTTAGCAAGAATTAGAGATATTTCCTAAGAATGCTCTAAAACATCCATGAGGTCATTTGCCGGGATCCAAATATGCAAATTCGAATTCTCTCTCTCTATCTCTCTTTCTGTGTGTGTATATATATATCACTAGTCTATGATCATGTTAGTGCATACAGTAGCAACATCGATGTAATATCACCCATACACAATGATATAATAACTAAATATTGAGTTTTGATAAGAAATAAAGGTTTTGACCTTATCGTCAAGTTTACAATTATTTAGACGCGATGCCAATAGTTGGTGTGGAATCTAATATCTTCTTTGCTTCTTCTTTCTCATTTAGCGTAGGGACCTCGAAGAGATCACGTCGGTAAATACCAGGCTTAGCACCAGCATAATTTAACAGCTTGAGTATCATCTTTTGTGGATCCTACAAGAGCATTGTAACACCCCACATAATCATATGGGATATTACTATAGAATATCATCGCCAAAATAAAGAATAAATAATAAAAGCAATAATATAAATTACAAGAAAATAAAACTTTAAAGGTAATTTAATAGAGAATCAACGGAGGCTGAAATAAATGTTTGAAATATGGGACCGGTCCACTTCTAACCAAAAGAGGAATAAATAAAATAACCAATAGTGGCAAACGACTGTGTTGAAAACTCGAGTGCTCCCACCCATACATGATACTACACTCCATTGGCCTTTTACCTGAGAATGAAAAGAGCAAGCATGAGATTTGGAAATCTCAGCAAGTACCCAAGAACGATCGCAAAATGGTGAGTAAAGTACAAGTAAAGCAAGCAAGCAATTGACACAAGTTAAGTGCAATGAAACTAAGTTATCGAAAACACTGATACGGATCGGAGATAGAGATATCAGGAATAATGGCATTAAAGATAAATGTTATTTAGAGAGTTATAGCAATGGCATTGACGATTACTCCCCACATACCCATTTATACGAGAATAGTCAGGCACAATACTGTCCTCGATTGTATAACCGCAGACAGGGTGTAATATCTTGTGTAACGAGAGTGTACGGCCCCTGTATATTACCAGATGGGTGAAAATCTCCCCTATATGTGGATAACCCTAGGCCAAGTAACAGTTATATTATTAATATGTTATATGGTGCGAATTTAAGGGAGCTAAGATAATATTATGAGAAGTGAAAGGATTTGCTAAAGTTGGAAATAGAGAAACATAATTCCCGATATGAGGATGATAGTATGGTGATAAAGTAACTGATACATTATAGACAAATTATATGATATGAATTTAAGGAAAGTAAGATATGGCGAGGATAAGGCTATGATAAGTGGAAGGGGTTGTTGAGGCTGGAAACGAAAAGCATAACTCCCGATATGAGGGTGATATGGAATAATAACAAGGTGGTAGAGATCTAGGAATTAATCTAAAAGGGATAATATAACATAGCTCATGCAAGGGTTGTCATTTATTCAAGTTTTGTTATGTGTTAAGTGATTATTAGTGAGATTAACATGTATCATGCATATATAAATCCGTCATGGCCCACATACAACATCAAGCAGTTAATGGATCATGGTATCAGGAACTAAACCATAGCATCCCTAATGTAAAAAGAGTGCTAATAATTTTAAACCTAAATTAAATATGTTCATATGTTACCCCCATTAGCGGTTGATGCATTACATCTAAATCACTAATTAAAAGCATAAATTCTAAAACATAATTAACTGAGCATTCTAATAAACCTAAGAGCATGTGAAACAAGATAAACAATATTAAAAGTCTATAACTAAACAAGTATTGGTAATATGATAATACTCATGCAAGCATTGGTGATGTGATAATAACCGGCAAGGTTTAGTAATATGGCAGTAGCTAGGTAACTTTAATGATATGATATTAATCAGGTGTCGTTAGTAATATGATATTAGTCAGGTAAGCTTGAGTGGTATGGCAATTGTACTTCAATGACGAGTAATATGGAAACATGTGATACGTGAAACGGAAAGGTCACGGCCGCAAGGTATTTGCCTTGAGCATGCTCAATGAACACACTACACGATGGGTCCGAAATGCGCCATTGCCCAACTGCTTTCTCAACAGTTACATGCGAACCAAGTGCATGAAACGCCATGGCCTGCTTGTGGATTCCTTCTTGCTTCTCGTTCTTCCCTCCTTGCGTCTTGACTTTTTTTCCTTGCTTTCCTTCTTCTTGATGACTCCAGATATTCTTGGTGGTTGACTTTCTTGGCTTCTCCTTGGTTTGTTGCCTTCACATCTAGGTGCTTCTATACTTTGGCGTCTCTAGATGGACCTCCAAGGCTTCGACTGCGAGCATGTGCGCCTCTGCCCCTCCGAGTCCATCCGTGGATCCACCTCGTTGCTTCCAGCCTCCGTCGGCCAGCCGCCACCTCCTGGGCGCCCTGCTGCCGCCGTAGCCGACGGCCGCCTCCACCCGGGCACGCGCCCTTGGTCGGCCACACGCCACCACCTGGCCACGCATCCCCACCTGGCCGCGCATTGCCACGGGCGGCCACACCGCCCGTGCGTCATTCCTCAGCTGGCCGCGCCTTCTCTGGCCGCTCCACCCGTGCGTCATTCCTCAGCCGGCCGCGCTGTCTCCGGCCGCTCCACCCGTGCGTCATTGCTCAGCCAGCTGCGTCGCCTCCGGTCGCTCCGCCCAGGTGCCTTTCCTCGGCCACACGCTACCGCCGTCGCCAGCCTGTGCGTGTGCCGCCGCCTGGCTGCGCCGCCCGTGCGCCGTCCCCAGCCGCTCGACATCACTCATCTGCCATGGCCGTGTGCTGCCTCCGCCACACCGCCCGTCGTCGCCGGCCTGTGCGCGAGCCGCCGCTTGGCTGCGCCGCCCGTGTGCCACCCCCGGCCGCTTGGCCCGTGCTGCTCGACGTCGCTCGGGAAGAAAAACGAGAGAGAGATGAGTAACGGGAGGAGACAGATGGGAGAGGAATAGATGCGTTTTTAGAGGGATAAAGAGATAAAGAGAGATAGGGAGAGAGATATAAGAGAGAGATAGAGTTAAGAGAGTTTTCAGGGTGCTACAAGCACATATCATTCTTGAAGATTAAAGGGATCGGATTGATCAACAAACATGAAGGATGTATCAATTACCAGTTAGGCATCATAATTACGTACGTACCAATCCAAAATGAAGCCCGGTGGGCTTCTTGCTCCATGAAAGATCTAGTGCCGTTTGTCCCTTGTTATTTGGTAAATTTAATTGAACTTCCTTGTTCCGAAATAAAAAAAATAGAAAGTCCGTAACTCCCCTGTTTGGACAGAGAGGTGCAGTCCGGTGTTGCCTTCATTGTCCTGAACTCCTGCATATTTATGATCGATGCAAACCTCTGCGGCTGGCAAGCGTCTTTAACTAACAGAACTATAGAATAGTTTTTCTTGGGGACGGCATTGTGGAGGAAGGTCCTACCCTGGGCGTCTCGTAGCTCGGCGCAGTCGGGGCACTTTTTGAGCAACAGGCGAACAACATAGGCATTGTTTCCCAAGGCTCCCACATGTATGGGGAATGATCCAATGTTGTCGCACTGATATGCTGAAGATTTGTCAGCATCTAATACTAGCATGGCCGTTTCATGAACCAACGGCATGTGCATGCTTCCCCAGGTCTCCTCGTTAATACCCCATGATGCTGCAAGGTGCAGAGGCGTACTTCCGCTGGATCGGTCCGCTTGTTTGGTAAGGTCCTTGTTCAATTGTAGCAGCTTCTTTGTCATCTCTACAATTACAATAAGGATAAGCAGATAAGAAGAATGTAAAAACCGAAAACATGATACAAATGAGGCATCTTAACAAAAAAAGACCTATCCATCGTATATACTATTAAAACAAAGTCAAAAGAAACCACTGCATTGGTTCCCAAAGACAAAATTCCTATGTTAATCAGAGATAATGTGCGTTCAAACCAGTACAGCCTCTGTACTAGTCGTTCCTGTAGCCGCCTATTGCTGGCACCGTCTCGAGCGCCCTGCCAGATATGTGCCCCCGTCCCCCGTCACCTCGTCTCCTTTAGCCGTTGGCGTGCGGGAAACTTGGCAATGTGACAGAATATAAGACGTTGAACTTGGAACCGTGCGGTGCGCGTCCGAGACGCGGCCTGGTGCGCCGACCTTGCGGGTTTGAACGAAGGTGAACACAGGGTACAAGATATTCCATAAATGGGCTGTTACACAATGTAACTTAGGGTTACATTTAATTGAAAGATAAAACACCGAGTACAATGGCTGCTGCTTATAAAGAGTACGCAGCTAGATAACGGAACACAACCATAAAAATAACAGTTCCTGGTGAGAAACGGAGATTGAAAGTGGCGGAAAACAGTAACGAACTGAATGAACGAGAGCCTTCCGATGTTCATAATCGGAGAGGTACGTTTTCATCTGGGCTGTTCAAAGTCCATCTATTTAGCTGCCACCCCCTTATTTTCACAAACCTGACCATCGGCCTTCTTAGGAGGGAGAGGCATCGATAACACCTTGTAGATGCCAGTTATAACGTTGGGTATCCGGTAAGGGCTGAAAGTTCGAACCCATGCAATGCAACCCAACCTTTTGAGTAGCATTACTTCCCCTATAGCTACCATGGAGTTAAACCAAACAACATCGAGGAAAATGAAAGGGGCTGCGATAGCGAAACATATATGGGCTATTATGGAAGCGTCCGGCGGCAGCACCGCGTACAGTCCGAACAAAAATGCGGCACCCAGGGACTTGGCTGAGCAGTAGAGGAAGATGATGGAGATCAAGAAGTTACTCATGCGTGTGCGGATGTCAACGGTGGCCACCCCAGCCAACATGACGTTCATGGTAGCTAGACTGGAGCAAACCAACGCCAGTGTGTTGGCGATGATGAACGCGCGGAAATATTTTTTGCCGGCAAGCGTCGCTGTGCCACCGTTAAGGTGGTCATCGGCTCGGAAGCCACCAGGTATGGTGAAAGCTGCTGCAAATGCCACCGTTACAATCAGCACCGATCCAATGCCAATAATCTGCGTGGAATCTGATATGACCTTATCTTGTTTGTTCTGATCTATTTTGGGGAAATAGTTCTCGGCGAACCAATCCCACCTGTATGTACCAGTCTTAGCTCCAGCACCTTTTAGCAGTAGATATATCCTTTGTCGTGGGTCCTTCAAGAACAAATTAATTAACCGGAAGGTTAGTTGCTTATGAGTTGACTATTCTAGATTCATCAAATATGAGGGAAGAATTAGATTAGATAACCACCAGTGCGTAAATAACTCCGTGGGGCTTGTACATCCATGCAATATCCATCGGAGTTTGCCCCTTGCTGTTCAGTAAATTTAAATGAACATGCGGGTTCTGAATTAGATGATAGAAACTCCACTGGTTGCCGACGTCAGCAGCAAGGTGTAGTGCAGTGTTCCCATCATTGTCTTGGATGTTCAAAATTGGCGTAAAACACTTCTTCCAACAGGCGTATCCGACTACAAAAGAGCGCTCCTTCTCCACAGCAATATGAAGGAAGGTCTTGCCCTTGGCATCCTGCAGTCCGGCACAGCTGGGGTACTTTTTGAGCATGATACGAACTACGGAAAACATTCTCACGGCTGCGACATGTATAGGGAACGACCCAGTGTTGTCTTTCTGGAATGCCGAAGATTTGTCACAGTCCAGTAGTAGTTTGACCACCTTTTTTTTCTTTCTCCCCCATGATGCAGCAATGTGAAGAGGCGTACTTCCTGTGGTTTCGTCCCTTGTTTTGATGAGGTCCTTGTTCCACTTCAGTAACATCTCTGTCATCTCTGCAATTGCGGTTGTTCATTTTAGTTGTTAGACAGCCACCCATATATGAGGAAATATACTTTAAGTCAGCAATTGTACAGGAAAAGTTTCTTTACTTCCTCAAAATTGATCTCAACCGAACCTAAACAATGCTTGTTGGCACATCAATTCAACATGAAAGAACCCTCAACAAAAAGAATAGAATACAAAACCAAGCTAGGCCTTGGTGTGTGACAAACCCCACATGGATCCAAAGTACCTAGCAGTAGCAAGTAGCAAAGCAACTAGGCAACAGATATATTCGCATATTCTGTCAACTTTGAACAATAAGGAAAGCATATTGGTATACATGAACAGATCAAGGCTCTGACAACCTAAAAAATACGACAACTCAAAATATGAAATATGCATGTAACAATTTAACATAAACGCAACAACGGAAAACGTGGCAATGTGAATTGATGTGAATCCGAAATTATAAAATAACACGCACCTTTGCTCCTGAGAACTGCAACATGCAAAACGTTTTGTCCGTAGGGGCCTGAGTAGGACAGCTCCCTGTCCTTTCGATACAGCTTTTCCGCAATACCATTATGTCCTAACATGACAGCCAGGTACAATGGTGAGGTGCCGTTGGCGTTCACAAGACGAGCCAATTCTGCATCCTCCCTTATTAACACCTCAACCATTTCGTCGACCATTTTCTTGTCAGCCAAGCGGAGGGCCTCATGCAGGGCCGTCTCCCCTTGCTCGTTCTGATTTCTCAGCACCGTTGTCACCCTGGCATCACGGCCGTCCTCGTGTCTCGCCAGACCGATGAGGTGACGGACCATTTCAATGTTCCCAGCTCTGACGGCGCATTGCAAGGGCGTGTCACCCTTCTTATTGCGCGCATCCAGGAGGTGCTTGGCCCAGCCGTAGATCACGTCGGCACTCTTCAAGAAGACTTCACCGTCTCCACTGGACGCAACCTTAGAGCTGGGACTTGGGCCGTGCTTTTTTGGGCCAGCCCAAAGCACGGCCGGCCCGGCACGGCCCAAGCACGGCACGGCACGACACGTGGCGGGCCGTGCCGGCCCGGCACGAACCGTGGGCCGGGCCGGGCCTGGCAAACCGGCACGGTGGGCGGCACGGCACGGCAGATCGTGCCGTGCTTGGGCCGGCACGGCACGGGGGAGCACGAGCGGCACGGCAGGCACGGGCGGCACGGCGGGCACGCCGGCGCCAGCGGCCGGGCCACCTCGGCCTCTACCTCGCCTCCCCCAGTCCCCCTCCCGTCGACATCTCTCACGGTCATCCCAGATTCCCCACAAGGCCACAACCCATCACACACATCAGAGCAGAGAGAGGGAGTAGAGGGGAAGGAGGTGTACCGGTCACCGGGGCTCAGACGAGTGGACGATGGCCGCAGGAGGAGGAGCGGTGTGGCCGCTGCAGCTCCGGCGCGAAGACACTCGGCGACGGCGGCTCAAAGAGCGAGCCATCGATGACGAACTCGTCGTCGCCGCCCCAGTCGCCGCCCGGCCATCCGCCGCTAGTGGGCTCGCCGTCGGAGTAGTCGAGGTCGCCGTCGGAGTAGTCGAGGTCGCCGGGGGAGGAGAGGGCAGCCAGGGGAGGGAGGGAAAGGAGGCGGAGGGGGAGGAGGGGGCGGCGGGGGAGGAGGGGGCGACCGGGGGCGGCGGGGGGGGAGGGGGCGTCCGGGCGAGGAGGGGAGGGAGGGGGCGGCGAGGGAGGAGGGGGGTGGCGGCGGGGAGGGGGCGGCCGGGCGAGGAGGGGGCGGTGGGGGAGATCTGGAGAGGAGGGGCGGCGGGGGCGGCCATGCGAGGAGGGGGCTGTAACACCCCGACCCTCCACAGGGTCCAAGATGCTACCACCACACCCTTACCAATTCACAAGTGTTGCTAATCCAACTTTTAGCAGCACATTCTCTGTTCTTTTTATATCATTACCCACAGTTATCAAACCACAATTAACAGTAGGATGATTGCAAAAACAACTAACTTCATACGTCTAAACTGTTATTTCACATGTGCCGTGCCAAAAGTACTGTCCCATTCCATGCATGTCGTCACCCTTCACCTAAAAACAACGACAAAGCAAGGATGAGTCCGGAGACTCAGCAAGTACACGATAAAACAGTAACATCACTTTAGCAATTTCAACCAACTTCATGAACTGTAAGTTGTAATCCCACTCTTTGACTGTAAACTGTAAGCTAAGTCTGTAACTGTATACTGTAAACCAATTCTATGTCTGTAAACGGTAGTTCAACCTTATGTCTGTAAACTGTAATTCAATTCTGTAACTATAAACTGTAAATTAATTCTGTGACTGTACATTGTAAATCATAACTATAACTGTAATCTGTAAATCATAACTGTAATCTGTGAACTGTAACTCACAACTGTAACTGTAAATCACAACTGTAACTGTAAACTGTAAATCACAACTGTAACTGTAAATTGTAATGCACAACTGTAACTGTAAACTGTAAATCACAACTGTAACTGTAAACTGTAATGCACAACTGTAACTGTAAACTGTAATACACAACTGTAACTGTAACTGTATCACTTTCTGTCACTGTAATGCAATGCAATATCATGCAATGCATCTGTATGCTCTGTAACTGTAGCTTATACCGGTATAGCGGAGCGTCCACCCGTCGATGGACCACTCATTTGCCTACCTCTGTAGGTCTTATTCCAGAGCACTCCGGACTAGTCATATGACTTTCTCACCGACCTTGCTCTTATTCAAGAGCACTCCGGACTAGTCATGACTTTCTCACCGACCTGGCTCTTATGCATTTTGCATGATGCAATATGCCCCAAATATGAATGTCTAATCAGAAACAGTACTCATCAAGTTGTGATTAGCACAATTCATACACAGCATCTCATAAACACTGTATTTCATGGTATGGAAACATGAATACCAAACATTCACCACAATTTACTGTTCTACCATGCACTTGCCTGTTAACCTGGCGGACGGTGCGTGGACGGCACCAGACTCGAACCGCCACCTGAACAAGCATTAATCATCTCAATTCATCACTCATGCAATACATTCATGTACGAGTAAATAACATCGCTCTAACGTCCAATTGACATAACCCAATCCTGTCCCACCAGGCAACATCCCATTGCCCCGGTGCTTAATCAATTCAAACATTTAGCGATTTCATCATTTATACTCGTAGATCGAATTCTACCCACTCAATCTCATTTTAATCGGTTATACTATTTAACCTCAAATTATACTCCCCTTCTCCCCCTTCTGCCACACATCGACCAGATCAATTGTGGCAGTACCGATTTCGTTATTCAGGCAGTTATATTAATAACGACAATTAAATGATCACATGTATCAAATTTAATTATCGACATATCACCCTATGCCTGACTCGGTAAAATAAACAGGGAGAGGGTTTTCGAGGCGTTACCCAAGTCCCGAATGACCGGATCGGGACACTACCTCCTTTTTCTTGGCCGGATCGGGCAGATCTGACGACGGGTCAGACGTTTTCCCCCCTTTTTTTTCCTCTTTCTTTCTTTCTTTCTATTCCTCTCTTCCTTTTCTCTCTTTTTCTTTTCCCTTCTTCCTCTTTTTTCCTTTCCTTCGGCCGGCTCTCCTTTCCTCTTTTTCTTCACGGGCGGCAGCACTTCCCTCTTCCTTTCTTCTTCTCACGCCGGCCCTCCCTCTCTCTGTTTCTTCCCACGCCGACGCCTCCTTTTTCTTTTCCTCACTCGCCGGCAGTCCTCCTCACTCCCTCACCGGTCAGCGCTCCTCTCCGTCGGCCTCTCTCCCACTCCCCCCTACTCCAGTCGGCCGGCACGGCCCCCCTCCATCTCTCCCCCGCCGAGGCCCAGCCCTCCCCCTTGCTCCCTTGCGCGGTGCGCAGCCGGCGGAGCAGGGGAGTGGCGACGACGGCGGCTAGAGGGCGGCACTTGGCGGCGGCGAGTTGGGGCGGCGACGGCACAGCGGCGACGGCGCGCGAGTGGCAGTAAGAGCAGTGGTGGCAACGGCGCTGGGCGAAGACAAGGCGCGCGGCGCGTGCACGAGCGGCGGCGCCGGCGGCTAGAAGCGGCGACAGTAGCGCGCGAGGGGAGCAGCAGCTGCAGGTGAGCACGGGGATGGGGAGAGCAAATCGATTTTTGCCTCCTCCCCCCACCTGTCTATCTCTTTTATGGGGCACGACATGGGCCGGGTTGGGCCGGGCTGGGCCGAGATATTACAGGGGCGGTGGGGGAGATCTGGAGAGGAGGGGGCGGCGTGGAGGGGGCGACCGGGCGAGGGGGGCGGCGGGGTGATCTGGGGAGGAGGGGGCGGCGGAGGAAGGCGGCGGCGGGGGAAGGAGGGGGAGGCGGAGGAGGAGGGGGTGGCGGGGGAAGGCGGGGGCGGGGGCGGCGGCGGAGGAGGGGGCGGCGGGGGAGGAGGGGCGGGGGCGGCGGAGAAGGCGGAGGCGACCGGGGGAGTAGACGAGTAGTGGGGCGGCGGGGAAATGAATCGAGCGGCGGCGGCGAATGATTTGAGGGTTAGGGTTTTTTGGTTTTTGACGATTTAGTCCTTCAGGTTTTTGTTTATTTTGATTTCTTCTATTTTAGCCTTCAAAAATTCTGATTTCATCGCGAAAAGATCCTGACATCCGTTGTGACATGTACATTTGTATAGAGCAGTCCTTAGAATGCCAAATTTGAAGATTGAGTTGGGTTTTAGAGATGTGAATGTGCAATGTGTGTGTGTACATCTATTTTTGCAATGTGAATGTGCAATGCCAAGTTTATTTTTGCACTATGAGACAATAGTATGGAATTGTGATATAAGGTCCTATACATCTGTTGTGGCATGTACATCTATACGGAATAGTCCTTAGAATGCCAAATTTGAATATTGAGTTAGCTTTTGGAAATGTGAATGTGTGATGTGTATATATATGAGATGAGGAGAAAGATAAGGATGGTTGGATCTTAATCTAATAGCTGAAAAAGTGACTGAGATATGTTGTGATTTAGGCCGAGTTCATTTTTGCACTTGTGATATGAGGTGTCTTTTGATGTTCTTCATTTTTGCACTTGTGATATAAGGTGTCTTTTATTGTTCTTTCTTAAGAAACATCATCATACAAGAATAATGAGTATTGTCAATGTTGCTCCTCCTTAGGTTACCACTACTGAACCCTAGGTCGCATCCTCACGGCTTTTCTTAACTACAGTAAATTGCACTCATAACTATCTTTGAGCTTTTCTATTTGACTAGTTGGGCAACGCTATGCTAGATTGCCGGGCGATGAGCTAGATGTCCACATACGCCACAGTCCAATTTGCACCAAGATATGTATACCATTAGACTAAATGACCAAGTTCGGAAGTGAAATGGCATGAGACAATAGTATTGAATTTTAAGTAGGTTTTAATAAGGCGGGTACAATAGAAAGAAAAATGGCGGCCACCGCTACCATCGTCATCGTCACTTTCGTCGTGTATAGTTACTTTGGGCTGGGCTTGGGCTGGCACGGCACGAACACCGGCACGGTGGGCTTTGGGCCGTGCTTGGGCCTGGCCGGAGGCGAAGCGGGCCGGCACGGCACGGCACGGTGGGATAACTGGGCCGAGCCGGCACGGCACGAAGCGGCCCGAAGCACGATGGGCTTGGGCCGTGCCGGCACGGCACGGCCCAATTCCCACCTCTACGCAACCTCATGGAGGATTGAATCCAGCCCAATGGTGGCCGCCTCCTCAGTAGCATGCGCAGCCTTATCGACGTTCATGTTGGCGGTGGTTTCTTCCGCCTCGACGTCGACGACGACTATAGGCACAGCAGGTGCAACCACATGGAGGATTGAGTCCAGCCCAATGGTGGCCGCCTCCTCAGTAGGATGCGCAGCCTTATCGACTTCCATGTTGGCGGTGGTTTCTTCCGCCTCAACGTCGACGACGACTATAGGCACAGCAGGTGCATCTTCTTTGTTCAGGAGAACACTTAGAAGCTCCCAACTGCCATCCCTCGCGGCCATCAGCAGCTCGGTGTGCAGCTGCACTTCACGATTTGGCTGCTTCTGCGAGTTGGAAGCTCGCGTTTTGTTCTCCGACGCCATTGGAATGCTCCCGATATAGTGTGTATTCTCGATTGGTAGCACACGCTGCAGTTCTCCGTGTATGTGTGCGTACATATGTAGTCAGCAGCAGCCTTAATTAAAGTATAAACTGCGTACATATGTAGTCAGCAGCAGCCTTAATTAAAGTATAAACTGCGTACATATGTAGTCAGCAGCAGCCTTAATTAAAGTATAAACTTCACGTGCACTCTCTCTCTCTCTCACATAGCACATATCTTTAATTAGTGTTCTTTTGCCCGCGTTTTACAATTAGATGTCGAGCTTTGTTCCCGTTCAATGCAATTCCAGGACTCCATTAGGCAGCAGGGCTAGATAAGATTAGCCTCAAAATAGCTACGTGCATTTGGTTAGAGTCCTCCGTCACATAGACATCATTGCGGCTTTATTTTTTGATTGAAATATATGTTTACGATTTTCTGTAAAAAAATATATGTTTTTGATTGAAAAATATAGTTGTTTTGTTATACTTCTTAAATAGAGTTGTATTTGTTATACAACTCTAATGGCTAATGGCTAAAGATCTAAAAACTCTTGACGATTGTATGACTAAGAGGTTTTCTCCGGTACGGCCTGCTTAATAGGGGCATAAACAACGCTATATCTAATATTAACCGTCGATCTGGCCGAGTCCTTTCACACACCCCAAAACGAGCATAATAGGCAAGAGCGGCAGCGACGTCTGTTCACGTACTTCACGTCTTTTCACTTATTTCATTAGTTATTTAATGTCGCGGCGTATGCGTCGACGCCGGTTGGTGGTCGACGTTTGTGTTGACACCAGCAGGTGGTCGGCGTATGCGGCGTCGACCAGCGTGTTAACCGACCGTAACAACGTTAAACCGAATGCCACTGTTCGACGGTTAATCCACAGCAACAAATGTGAGATGTGCAATTCCTCGTGCATTGTGTACGTGATGAGTAGCGAATTTTTCCGAGGCCTTCATTGATGCTATTATTAGCAAATGGAATACGTACAGGTGATAAAGGTGCCTACAAAAATCCAACACCAGGATGTGTTGGTCGAGGATAGATGTGTGTTGGTCGAGGATAGATCTACGTGATATCTTCTAGTCAGTGCCGGACCAGAAATGACTCAACAGGGGCTAACTTATAACGGAATAAAAATATAGACATGATAAGTTGTATTAAACTATTAAGTCACACTCGCATATAGTATAAGTGTATAACTACTTTCTTACAAGTGTTTGTTCTGAAACAAACCGTGAAATATTACCGTCTCAGTTTAGCATTAGCGGGCCATGGCCAGCCTCGATATGCTGCCTCTGTCGTCCCTCATCTCCCTCAGCTACCGGACAATGCTCTTCAGAGACATCGCGATATCTGGCTGAGGAATTAGAGGAACTTTAGTAGCACTCAGGGACGGAATAAATCAAGAACTTGAGAAATTGCCCATACCGAAAGCCACTTCAATTACAAGGGGAGGAGCAGATGATGCTACATTTGGATCCCGACAAACTTGAAGCTATCCTCTCCCTCTCGGATTGGCCCCCAAATATCCCAAATTTCCAGTACCGCAGCTCAAAAGACCAAATCTTTAGGCCAAAGAAGTTTAACACTATCAACGCCAAATCAGGACTTGCATCTTAATTATTCTTCGTTGTTGCTAATCAGTACATTACATGAAGGCCTCAAGAATTTCATTAGTAATTCTTAGAACAACTTAAAATTGATGAAATGGACAAAGAAAAACATACTTGTCCTCAGTCAGTGGCAGACGCCGAGCTGAAGCCTGCAGGCGGAGGGCCAGAGGCGGATGACTGGCGACGGAGTGCCGGGCGGACCGTCCGACTGGGGCTAGGCGGTGAACTGCCTTGAGCAGCTGCGCTTGCGCCGAGGTGAAGGGCGGAGCCACAGAGGTCAGAGCAGGTAGTGCCAAGGCAGAGGGCTGACGGAGGCAGAGGCAGGAGCAGGAGGCGCCGAGGTGGAGCCCGAAAGCGTAGGGGCAGGGCCGTGAGGGCGGAGGGCATGGGCTGGTGGGTGCATGGCCGGAGCGGCCAGGCTAGGGGTGGCGCGAGGGCTCATCGCGCTGGCGCCAACAGATGAGTCGGGCTAGGGTTGAGGAATGAGCAGACTGCGGAATGGGGAATGAGCCGAACAAGCAATAACATTGCGTCGGTGTTTTAATACCGATCTTACGTATGATTTATTTTGATTCGGAGGATCTCTTAGAAGACTAGACCATGGACATGCAGAAGAAAGACACAGAGATTTTTTATAGGTTCGGACCTTCTCTTAGGAGAATAATAACCCTATTTCATATATGGCTATTGCTCATAGAATATATTACAACTGAGAAAGAAATGTGAAATGTCTTGCACTATGTCTTGCTTGAATCAAGATTCGATCCTCCCTCTGTCTGACATCATCCTTTATATAGTTGATAAAACGACGGCCATTGCCTCGCGCCAAAAGACGTCCCAATGGTTTGGGTGATAACTGTCAAGACCCGAATCTGCAAATCCGAACTCTCATGTGTATTCTGCACTAGTCCAAGATCATGCTAACGCACACAGTGAAAACATAAATGAAATATCGACCATATCATAATTACTAAGAAAAGACTCAAATATTATTAATTATCAGAGTTGCGATCTTATGGCCAAGCTTATAGATAAAAGCCTGAATGGCTTCAGAAATTTGCAGTGGAAAAACAACGAAGACGAAGTGGCCATTTGATATGCCCACAGGCAATCAACTAGGGAGCGAAGTCCTAATCCGCGAAGTCATCAAGGTCCTCCTTCAGGCTCCTTATGCTGATACGATTCTTCTTCTTCAACTGAGAAAATGTGGATATAGCTGTGAGTACATAGAATACTCAGTAAGTCGTTTGTAACAAAGATACAATATAGCATGTAAGGCTTACCAAAGGATGGCTGAATGGTTATTTTGCAAAAAGCAATAATTTAGAGTAAATACAATAAATAGATTGAAAATGCAATTTTGGAAAGGACATATATAAATAATTAATGAATCAAAGGATTGCATGAACCACAAGTGAATTAACCATTCACTTCCCAATTAAATTACTCTCAACCCAACCAAGATTTTTATGAAAAACATACCCCTCATGTGAAATCACCGAGCATTGTCAATGACCAGGGACATGACTATTCGAATAGTTTTATACTCTGCAAAGCTTACATAACTTTACCCACATGACATGATGATCTCATATTGTCGCGCAATTAACACACTTCCTTTGGTGTGTAGTGAAGAAATCATGACAAGGCCTTTACAATGCTCAATGTTAACCTGGTTTCACCCGCTAAGGTTTCACAGCCGAGTAGATTAAAAAGCCTAGTCGGAGAGTCCCCCTTACACCTCATGGAAATCAGCAACTATGTTCATCTCAATGACGGAACCGAAATTAAAACATCACAAATTAATCAGCCAGGTCTATCCCATACTGGACATGTGGTTGCACGGTAAGGCTCAGATCAATGGCATACAAAGTTAAGTTCTTAGATATTTCCCAGGCAAAACAGCCACATCCCAATGTGCAAACTTCAACGCCTTATTGCACGATCATTCACCCAAGTGAAAACCACTTTTGTATAACCCACACCAATGACACTACCCATGTTATGGTACACAAATTTCATAACTGTGGCTAACCACCATGATTCAATATCTCGTTAAGTCGAAGTTAATTAATTACCATATGTGATGACGATCCCAACATACTATAGTAAGCATGGCTAAGCAATTTAAACGTACAACCCAAGTGATAACTAGTGTTGCATCACTAGATAATTACCCATCCTATGGTGACAATAGAATCATGGCATTCAAATTATTAAGGTGGAATTAATCAAATAGGTCATTAACTACCAATACAAGGTTTTATAAAAAAATAGCAGTGCATGATAATTTAAAATAAAATAACACATAATCGATTTGAAAACTAGGTTTAATACGATCAAAGGACATGACTTGCCTTGGCCTTGCTCAGTTACCAATTTATTGAACTTCTGCTTCTTCTGCTTCCTTCGAAGATGTTATCTAACGAGAGAGAAAATGAATGAGTCACAAATAAAATCAAATAAAATAGAAATAAACTCCCAAAACATCAAAACTAGAATTAAAAGATACAGCTCAATTTTAGACAAATTTAGGGAAAAGAATCGGGTCAATTGAAGCTAGGATGGAGAAGAATAGGCTCTTAGAAAATATAATCTATAGGAAAAGGCTGAAAATTGGAATATGCTACTGTGCTGTGAACTGGGTGCATGGAATGGCTAGTCTATGGTTGTAATATCCCATTTTTGGAAAGCTTTTGTGCTAATACAAAGATTTCAAAATCTAATTTCAATTTTAAAGAATTTAAACCTAATGGTTAGATTGCAACTCAAAAATTGTTTGGAAATTCAAATTTTTGCAAAACTTTTCAAACTTTCCCTTGGGCTCCAACCCCTGTCTTCACCCAGCCCATTTCCTACACCCATCTCCTTCTCCCTTTTGTTTCATTCTCTCCCCTCAGCTAGCACTTTCTCTCGTTGACCCATGGGAAGATGGCAACTGCCTCGTCTTTAGCGATGATATCCTCGTCTCCAGTGCCTCATCATTAGTGTGCTGCCACGACAGCTCCTTGATGTCTTCCTCCCTCATGCACGCATAGCCCGACTGTGGTCCAGCACACTGCAGGCACGTCAGCTCCCTCTGCCCTACTCAGCTGAAGAGGATGGCGATGCCGCTCGGTCATTTCCCGCGTTGCCCCAGTTCACTTTGACCTGGTCACAGCCCTGCTCCACCTTGCTGCACTGTCGTGCTCCGGCCCTGCCACCAGAGTCTTGCCACGGTAGCAACCATCCCGTCCACCTCACCTTCCGCTCTGCCCTCCTGCACCACCGGGCCAAGGAATGCACCGTCGGGATGACTTTCCCGTGCCGCAATAATTCGTGGTCCTCGCCATCTTTCTGTGGTACTGTGGAGAGCTTCAGCTGCCGCGCCCCAAACTGTAGCCACTTGGAGCAGATGCCACCCGCACGGCCAATGCACCGCCACCCGAGGCTCCTCGGCGCCAACCTCTTCCCCCGACAGCCTATAAGAGGATGCCCGAGCCTCGTCTCCCACTCAAATCCCACTGCCACCTCCCTCACCTTCTTGAGCTCATGCCTCCTCTGCCACAAGCTCTTCCACTGGCAGTCTCCATCGCCAGCTCCCCTCGGTGGACGTCAGGACCTCTTGAGCTTTCCCCTAAGTTCACCATTACTCTCTCCCCCTCCTCCCTCGCCTAATTGCTCTCTCTCACCCTGTAGGCCGCTGGTGGCCGTGATCTTCCCCAAATCCGGTGTCTGTCTGCCTCGGCAAACCATCGAGCCCCACCCCAATTCCCGGAAGTTGGAGCTTCTCCCGGACCCCTTGAGGCTGACCCAACCCCCGCCCAGCTTCTCCTACCTCCCCGATGAGCTCACGCCGAAGCCACCTCGCTGCCGCACAGGTTCTCCATCACTAGCTCCTTCAGCTCCATCCCGACCACCGCCAAAGCCTCAGGTGAGTTCCAAATCACCAGTAGATGCTCCCAAGCTAGATAATTGGTTTCTAATGCCTTGCTCCACTGTTTAGCACCTTCCCTTGTTCTAGCCGCCGCCGTGCTTGCCATCAGTCACCGTCAGGCTAAATCAGGCCACTTCGCTTCTCCAAGGGGTGTGCGCAAGGCCATCACACCGTTGTGGCCTCCCTCGCCGCCGGCCAGCTCCGCCTTCTTCACAGCAGGGAACTGTAGCTGCGTGATTTAATTAACACCTGTTATTAGCCCAGCTAATGACTATCTTAGTTGGCTATTAGTAGAAAATGATAGTAGGCCCACACGTCAGTCACTGTAGACCAGAAACGTAAAATAAACTGAAAACTATTTAAAAATTTCTGGGCCCCACATGTCAAAGGGACATGCCTCTCTCCTCTTTTGTTTTTGGGGATTTTCCCTGAGAATAAATCTTTGAGGAGCTCATTCTCTCTCATCGTAGCTCCGAATTTAATGAGACTTATTTCCAAATTTTTCTGAAATCGTGATGTATCTTTTGGTACTAGTTTTGTTCAATTTTGAGTTTAGTTGAATTTAATTTAGCATTAATTTGTTTTTGCTCATCTGCGTTTATTTTTTCAGTATGTTCTCCCGTGTATGAAATGATACATCAATATACCTGTGAGTACTATCTACTGATCCAGAGAATAGTATGGTGAAATCACAGAGGATTTCGGGTTCGTAAAACCCGGGGCCCGACAACGGTGGACTCAGCTCATGGAATAGTGTACTGGCGACTAGGCTTGCTGACGTGGTAGCTAGTTCTGACGTGGCACTGACATGTGGCAAATGATGTGGCATGCTGATGTGGCACATGGGAAGGCTGGTGTGTTGACATGGCTACCATGTGGATGGACATGTGTCCGATACGTGTGCCTAGGGCTGATGTGGCATGCTAAGGTGGTGGCACTGACGAGGCTGGGTCCATAGGTCCATGGCATAGTGGATCTGACAAGCGGGACTTGCATGGCAGTGACTCGGTGCATGATGGATCAAGTCTACGAAGATGTCGAACTGACGGTCGGCGTGATGCTTCGCTGGATCAGAGATGCCGCCGACGTTGCACGCGGCGCCGCGACGACCTTCGGCAACCACTGTGCCTATGTGGCGTCATGTATGGTGTGCGTGCTCCTACGGCACCGTGGTTGCACACACATCGCCGGGCTGGAGGACCCCCAGCTGGAGATGCCCGGCGGGGCCGGAGTAATGTCCGGTGCCGTCCGCGCCGTTCGTCGCGCCATCAAGTACTTCCACGAGCGGATCTGGGACTACGTCGGAGAGGCCGCCGCGCGGATCGAGCTCTGGAAGTCCCTTTACGGGGAGGGGAGCCTCAACCAATTTCTGGACGAGGTCCCGCGGCGCGACGAGGGTGACGCTGAGGCCTCCGAAGGCGCTGGGAACTCGCAGGTGTGACGCCGAGGTGGCTAGGTATAGGCGTGCGTTGTAATGTCCCCCCTTTTTTGTGAATAAAGTGTGCACTTGCTTTACGAATTGACTATTTGACCTGTGTGCCGGGCAGCTTCCTTGCTGGAGACGACTGCTTGCGTCCGACCTTGCGACCCGGCGGCGCCTTCGACGCTGGCGAAGGGCTGAGGAGTCGCTGAACTTTTGGGCGGGCCGATCTTCTTCTGGCGAGGTCCCTGCCTTAGCGCGTGTTAAGGATGAGCCCACCGAATAGTGGCTTAGAGCGGCAGAGATGTTGGCGGGCCTCTGTACTTGTACGATTTTTTCGATATATAGATTCACTGGCATTTAGGATATGCGTTGCACGTTGATGCAATTCTGGGCTCGCTGATACGTCACAAGTGTTGTATGCTATGCTTCGGGCGGGCATGTTACGCGAGGGCGAGATCTCCACGTTCGAAGTGTGCCGTTGGCGGAGTAGTCGCGCGAGCGCTCCGTACGCCTAGTCGAAGTAGACGCGCGCGCGCTCCGTCCCTCACCCTCCGAACGGGTGGGAGCGGAGCTGGCGCCCAGTCGAAGTAGACGTGCGAGCGCTCCCGGGGCCTTGCTCCTCGGAGGATGCGTGTAAGCTGGTCTCCTTGATGGCTTCCCCATGTGCCTTGCTCGACCTCCACCGGGGCGCATGCGAGGGCGAGCTTCACCGCTACGGGCTGCGTCAGGCTTTGGGGTGGCCGGGGGTATCTGTGCGCATGCGGGGTTGGCGTGTTGATTACTCCATAGAATAGCGTGTGCGGGGGCGGACCTCGACAGTACGACCTATTTACCGTCCATAGACTGGCGTGAGCGGAGGCGGACCTCGACGCTGCGACTTTTTTAGAGTCCGTAGACTGGCGCGTGCGGAGGCGGACCTCGACGCTGCGAAGTAGCCGAACTGGAGGTGCGCGCGCGCGCTCCGCGCTCCTATCCGCCAATACGGGGGTAGCCTCTGGTGTACCACGTACTTCGCGTGCGCGCCCTCACTGGGACCAGCCTCTGGTGCACTATGTCGCTCTCTTGAAGCTCTTGGAATTGGGTTTCCCTAGCGCATCTGGCGTTCATCTCCCGTGGTGCTTGAAGGCGAACTGATGCTCATACAAAATTCACCCCGCGTTTGCGTTTTGCCGAGTGCGCAAGGACAGCATCCACACCTTGTTTATACTCCGTAGAGTGCGTGGGATCGGCGTCCACGTCTTATTTATACTCCGGGGAGTATGCGCAAGGACGATGTCCATGGCATGCGCGACATTCGCGTCTTGTTTATACTCCGTAGAGTGCGCAGGGACAGCATCCGCGTCTTATTTATACTCCGTAGAGTGCGTGGGATCAGCGTCCACGTCTTATTTATACTCCAGGGAGTATGCACAAGGACGATGTCCATGGCATGCGCGGGATTCGTGTTTTGTTTATACTCCGTAGAGTGCGTGGGATCAGCGTCCACATCTTATTTATACTCCGGGGAGTATGCGCAAGGACGATGTCCATGGCATGCACGGGATTCGCGTCTTGTTTATACTCCGTAGAGTGCGCAGGGATAGCATCCATGTCTTATTTATACTCCGTAGAGTGCGTGGGATCGGCGTCCACGTCTTATTTATACTCCGGAGAGTATGCGCAAGGACGATGTCCATGGCATGCGCGGGATTCGCATCTTGTTTATACTCCACAGAGTGCGCAGGGACAGCATCCGCGTCTTATTTATACTCCGTAGAGTGCGTGGGATCGGCGTCCACGTCTTATTTATACTCCGGGGAGTATGCGCAAGGACGATGTCCATGGCATGCACGGGATTCGCGTCTTGTTTATATTCCGTAGAGTGCGCAGGGACAGCATCCGCGTCTTATTTATACTCCGTAGAGTGTGTGCGGTGGCGTCCCCCCACACGTCTTTGTTTATACTCATGCCCGTGTTTTTCACGGAGAGTGCACACGCGAACGTGCGTCTTCGTTTATCCTCATACCCGTGTCTTTGACGGAGAGTGCACACGTGAATGTGCGTCTTCGTTTATACTCATACCCGCGCTTTTGACGGAGAGTGCACATGCGAACGTGCGTCTTCGTTTATACTCATACTCGTGTCTTTGACGGAGAGTGCACACGCGAACGTGCGTCTTCGTTTATACTCATACCCGCGCTTTTGACGGAGAGTGCACACACGAACGTGCGTCTTTGGTTTATACTCCGGGGGCACGCGTGTGGGCGAGGCCTTCGCGCGCTCCCGCCGCGTATTTTTGCACAATGATAAGCGGTCAGCGACAAACGGTGATCTTTATTACATCCCCGTTTGCGCAGGTGAACGATTACACAAGGCAAAGGTACTAACCACTTGTCCTTGGCTCGGGCAGAGCCTCTAAGTTGGACTATCTGTAGGGCTTGCCGAGCCACCTCCGGATGACGCCGTGGGTCCCTGCGCTGCGGTGCCGACTCTTTAAGTGTGTCGTTGAGCTTCGCGACGGGGATATCTGGTGCCATGCTCGATGCGCCGGGCCATATCCTGGTCGCCACGGACGGTAATTATGGCCCGCGGCCCCGGGAACTTCATGCATAAATAGCCGTGATGTGGCACCGCTCCGAAGGAGTTGATGATTGGACGCCCCAGTATGACATTGTAGGGGTATAGGAGATCGACGACATCGAATGTGGCATCTTTGACCCTTACATTGTCGTCCTGGCCGAAGGAGACCTGAAGGCATATTTGGCCGAGCGCCCGTAGAGGTTGTCCTCCGAAGCCTTGCAGCGGGATTCCCGGTGGGCCGAGGCGGCTTCGGGGGATCCCCATCTGGTCGAAGGCTGCTGCGAACAGGATGTTCGCGGAGCTGCCGCCGTCAACTAGGGCATGTCCCACGTCGCATCCCGCTATAACGACCCGGACGACCAAGGGGTCCTGGTGAGGAAGCTCCACGCCTTGGGCATCGGCGGGTGTGAACGTGACCTCGTGCTGTGCCCATTCCGGCGGTGCCTGTGCTGGGTATGCCGCTACGTGATGTAGCCTCCGCGCGTAGGCCTTCTGCTGCCGTGCCGAGGCGAACTCCAGCGAGGAGCCTCCGGAGATAACATTGATACCCCTGCGATGGGCTGCCTCCGGGGCCTGCAGCTGCAGGAGGCCCTCCTGAGGCTGCTGTACGTGAGCCTGAATCTGCAGCGGGCCCTCGTGGGGCTGCGCCCCTTGTGCCTGGATCTGCATGGGGGCTTCATATGGGTGCTGGACGTGGGCCACCACAGGCGGGCGTGCCTCCAGGTTCCTATCCCTGGCGACGCTTTGGCGGAGCGCTGCGATGGAGACGCACACACGCGTGTCATGGGTGCCCTGACTGTGGACTTCGCACTACAGCCCCTGGTGCTGGTCGTTGTAATCTCCCCGGCTTCTATCATCGCGGCCCCGGCCACGGCCGCGTCCTCGACCGCGGCGCCCCCGACCGCCACGACCAGCGGAAGCGTTTTCCTCGGAACTGCCTTCGATGCCGAAGACATACTGGCCTTACCGCGACTTCTGCTGGCCACGCTTGGGTCTGTCGGACGGTTCCTTATGCGGGGCGTCCTTGCGCTCAGGCGCGTCGTTCGATGACTCCTGCTTGCGCTTTCCCTTCGAAGAACCGTCCTTCGGCGGGTCTTCGGTTTTTGCCGAGCCACCGCCCTGGTTGGTGTCGGAGTTGTCACCTTGACTTCGTCGTGCATCCTCTTCCGCCCTGGCGTATTCCTCCATTTTATCGAAGAGCTTCGTCACTGTCTTGATTAGCTTCCGTGCGTTGTACTCAGCCATCGGGCCCGGGCGAAGGCCCTATATGGCTGCATTTACAACGGTGGTTTTGTTAACATCTTTGACTTGGCAGCGTATCTTCGGGAAGCGCTTGAAGTAGTCCCAGAGCTTCTTCGAAGGTTTCTGCTTCACGGCGAAGAGTTGGTCCGCATCGACCCGCTCGACATAGTTTCCTTGAAAGTTGTTGTGAAGGCGGTCGCGGATCTGCTCCCACGCGTAGATGGAGTTTGGCTCTATGGTAAAAAACCAGGAAAACGCCACTCCTTGCAACGCGAGGGGGAGTCCCTTTGCTTTTGTGGTGTCGTCTCCACCTGCGGCCTCGATTGTGGTTTCGTACACGCGCACAAACTCGCGGGGGTCCGTATCGCCTTTGTACAGTTCGATGCCGCTGGGGAACTTGAAGTCTTCGGGCCACGCCACCTGCTGCAAACCCGCGGAGAGCGGAGACTCCGGATCAACGCGTCGCAGCGGCACGCGGCTGGATGTGGGGGCGTCGCGGTTGTCTGCCCTTTCCGGCGTGGGCTCTAGCGCGACCACTGGCGCGGCCTGCTGGCTCGGAGCCTCTTGCATGTCTCGGACAGCCCCACAAAGATCCCTAACTCCCGCTGGAACGCGTTGAGGGCTGCCAGCAGGGCGCTTTCCACCGCAGGCGCGACCGGGGCCTCCGGTGCGCTCAGCGGGTGGATCGGCGCGGGAACGATCGCCCTGCGAGCTCCCGAGCTGTCGGTTGCTCCGTTGTGGCCACCTCCAACCGCCCGGTCCGCGCTGCCGGCAAAGGTGGCGGGGGCGGTCGTTGTCGCAGCGGCGGGGTCAGTCGTCGTGGTGCCGGTGACGAGGTTGGTCATCGCGGTGCCGGCAACGGGGTTAGTTGTCGTAGCGGCGGTGGCGGGGTTGGTCGTCGTAGCGGCGGTGGTGGGGTTGGTCGTCGCAGTGCCGGTGATGGGGTCAGTTGTCATAGCGGCGGTGGCGGGGTTGGTTGTCGTAGTGGCGGTGGCGGGATCGGTTGTCGCAACGCGAGTGTCGACGCCCGCGCCGTCACCTGTGCCCGCGTCAGCCGGTGCCGAAGCCCTGGTACCAACGCGACGCTCCATCCCAGCCGCCTTCTTTCCCTTCGCCGCAGTCGACGAAGTCTTTTTCGGTGCCACCCTTCTTCGAACTTCAGGCTTGCTCCTGTCCTCCCCACGGACGGCACCAACTGTTGTGGTTACAGACCAAACAGAGAGAGAGATGGTAGTGGAGAGTTAGGAGAGAGTGATTCCCCTCTCCCATAGCCCTTCTCAGATATATATATATATATTCATATGGGATATGCTTTTACAATTATGCCCTTTCATCAGTACATCCCTGTCAGGGGTATTTACGCCATTACACATGTCCTACTTTGGGCCCTATAGCCTTCTAATAGGCCTGCTGGGCTTAGGTGGGGGCCACCCCTACAACAGTCGTAGAGCATGACTAAGTAGTATTCTTCTCTTTCACAGAGTGTGGGCATGAATTACCGTCAGGATGACCAAGGGGTCGAACCGATGGTGGTCAGAGGAGAGGCAAAGAAAACCAAGGCTCCTCCGGAAAAGAGGTTCAACTAGCAAAAGTGATCAATAAGGACAAGGGGAGTGTGAGTGATGTCATTCCCCTTGCCGTTCTTCCTTCTGCTACTCTAAGCGTCCATATCCAGAAGTTCCTTGCAAACGTGAGTTCTGCAAGTGAGATAGAAGCTGTTGTACTGGAGCAACTGATTCATAAGATCAAGGTACCTTTCTATTACGATACTGAAACTCATTCAGTAGGTGCATCTCAAGTCTTTATCAAGCAACTCGAAAAATAATATTGGAAGAATTTCATATCTTTTGTGAAGAAGACTGCTCAGTGGCAAAACGAATGATCGAGAAGGAGACAGTCCTTCAGGTGATCAAAATGGGTATCGATCACCAGGATGGGCAAGAGGGAGAAGGAGTAGTAGTTATTGCTCAAGACTTTCGATAAGACGTGGTCGAAGGTGCACAGGACCCTCAACTAGTCATGGTCAAAGAAACTCTCATTCGATCAGAAGTGGTCAATGGAGTACGAGATTCTCGACTAGGCATGGTCGAGGAAGCTCTCATTCCCCTACGACCAAACGTGGTCGTAGAGAAGAAGTTCCTTGTACTACTTTCTGGGAGAGTTCCTTGTAAACTCAAACTGAAGGCCATGACATCAAGGTATTGAAATACAAGTATAAACATTGCACTTTGCCTAAGTCCAAGTAGAGGCGCGCACGCTCCGTCCCCTACCCTTCGAACGGGTGGCAGTGGAGCTGGCGCCTAAGTCGAAGTAGAGGCGCGCGCGCTCCGTCCCCTACCCTTCGAACGGGTGGCAGCGAAGCTGGCACCCAAGTCGACGTAGAGGCACGCGCGCTCCGTCCCTCACCCTCCGAACGGGTGGCAGCGAAGCTGGCGCCCAAGTCGACATAGAGGCGCGCGCGCTCCGTCCCCTACCCTTCGAACGGGTGGCAGCGAAGCTGGCGCCTAAGTCGAAGTAGAGGCGCGCGCGCATCCTACTCTTCGAATGGGTGGCAGCGGAGCTGGCGCCTAAGTCGAAGTAGAGGCACGCGCGCTCCGTCCCCTACCCTTCGAACGGGTGGCAGCGAAGCTGGCGCCCAAGTCAACGTAGAGGCGCGCGCGCTCCGTCCCCTACCCTTCGAACGGGTGGCAGCGAAGCTGGCGCCTAAGTCGAAGTAGAGGCGCGCGCGCTCCGTCCCTCACCCTCCGAACGGGTGGCAGCGAAGCTGGCGCCCAAGTCGACGTAGAGGCGCGCGCGCTCCGTCCCCTACCCTTCGAACGGGTGGCAGCGAAGCTGGCGCCTAAGTCGAAGTAGAGGCGCGTGCGCTCCGTCCCCTACCCTTCGAACGGGTGGCAGCGGAGCTGGCGCCTAAGTCGAAGTAGAGGCGCGCGCGCTCCGTCCCCTACCCTTCGAACGGGTGGCAGCGAAGCTGGCGCCAAAGTCGACGTAGAGGCACGCGCGCTCCGTCCCCTACCCTTCGAACGGGTGGCAGCGAAGCTAGCGCCCAAGTCGACGTAGAGGCGCGCGCGCTCCGTCCCCTACCCTTGGAACGGGTGGCAGCGGAGCTGGCGCCCAAGTCGAACTAGAGGCGCGCGCGCTCCGTCCCCTACCCTTCGAACGGGTGGCAGCGCAGCTGGCGCGCAAGTCGAAGTAGAGGCGCGCGCGCTCCGTCCCCTACCCTTCGAACGGGTCGCAGCGCAGCTGGCGCCCAAGTCGAAGTAGAGGCGCGCGCGCTCCGTCCCCTACCCTTCGAACGGGTGGCAGCGAAGCTGGCGCCTAAGTCGAAGTAGAGGCGCGCGCGCTCCGTCCCCTACCCTTCGAACGGGTGGCAGTGAAGCTGGCGCCCAAGTCGACGTAGAGGCACGCGCGCTCCGTCCCTCACCCTCCGAACGGGTGGCAGCGAAGCTTGCGCCCAAGTGGATGTAGAGGCGCGCGCGCTCCGCCCGGGCGCTTGGCGGGCCAAAAAGGTGAGCTGTCGCGTCGTACTGTGCCTTCCCGTGGGTGGTGCACGCGGCGGCTTGCAATTGGTGCGCCGTGGTATGCCAGAGGTTGCGTGACCACAGCTGTTCGTACTAACGGTTCATAATCGTGCAGTTGCGTGCAGCGCGTAACGCCACGACGCCTTGCCTCCGAGTATGGGGAATCGCGTCGGACGGACCTCTGTGGCACTGGTGGCGGGCCCAGTATGTGGAGCGTCGCGATGTTGTAGCGACAACCCTAGGGGCGAGGTGACTTAAAGATAACCTCCGCAACAGCGCCGCCGCACTTGCACGCCTCCTTCGCCCGCACTGCCCTGTGCGCCCCCCTTCAGCTTTTTGCGACCATATTCCCTAAAAAGCGATGGCATCCGGCGACGATCACGGCCTAGCGAGAATCGGCGGCGTCGTTCGGCGGTGGCCACGGCTGGAGGTGAAATATTCGCTCGGCGAGCGTGACCCGGCGGCGGCGGACAAATGGTGGCTGGCGGCGGAGAAGGGAGGCCCGTCCTTCGGCGAACTGGGCCGCTCGCTCGTGACTGAGAAGAACATTGACAGGCTACTGCGCGAGGGGAAGCTATCCGATCGCCAAGCGGTGCGATTGCCCGCTAGGGACGAGACGAAACCGCACCCCGAGCCGGCAGAAGCGATCGTGTTCGTCGCCTTCTTGAACGCAGGGCTCCGCATTCCAGCGGCGACGATTGTTGGCGATGTGTTGCGGACCTTCGGGCTGGAATTGGCGCAACTGACCCCGAACGCTGTGGTCCGGCTCGCCGTATATAGCTGGGCTTTACGCTCGGGGGCGTGCTTGCCCAGCTCCTCTTTGTTCGCCTATCTGCACGAGGCACGGTTCCAGCCCAAGGATTGGAAGGGCGGAACGCTGTCGAACTTCGGCAGTGTTAGCTTCGTCCTCCGGTCGCCCTGCGCCAAGCTTTTCCCTGCGAACTCGACGCGCGGGAAATGGGAATCCCACTGGATGAAGCGGTGGTTCTACCACCGTGTGGAGAGTGGGAGCGGCCTCGAGTGCACGGGGCGGCCAATCGCATTCAAGACTTCACCGGGCCGGACCTTGGATGACGAAGACCGGCGGAGGGCCCGGCGACTCGTAGGCTTGGCCGCCCGTTTCAACATGCGTGACCTCGCCGAGGAGTTCGTGATGTATGGCGTGGCGCCTCTTGCGAGCAGTTGGCGCCTCGCCGCCGAGAGGCTTCGGGACGACGGCGTTGGCCCGTCGGTCTGCGCACTGCCAGCGCCCTCCGATCCTCGTGAGTGCCAACCGCCCTTTTCCCTTGTGTTCGCGCGGAGCGCGCTGTGTATTCACCCTCTCTTTCCTTTTGGTTGGGCTTAGAATTTAGCCTGGAGGACGCCGAGCGACTCGCGCGCGTGTTCCTCGGGCCGTACACCCAGAGGGAGCATGATCAGCGTGCGTCAGCAACCGCGGCAGCGGGGCTGGGGCGGATTAACCGTGTATGCGAGGCCCTGGGGCTTGCCGTGCCGGACCGCCCGATTCCGCGGCGTCAAGACGACGGCGCCCAGAAGGCGAGGGCACCCTCGCACAAGAGGTCCCGCGGTGGCGCGGCTACTGTGTATGGGGCGGCGGCTGCCACCGCCGCTACTAGCGCTGCCGACAGCGCGGCGGACGCGGAGTCGGATTCGGTGAAGTACGCCGACTCAGGCGCGGGTGGTGCGGACACCGGGGGCGAAGGATCCTCGGGGGGCGCCCTGGATGGTGGGATTGTTGCGGGCGGCCGGGAGGGTGAAGTTTCGTCGTCCGCGGCGATCCTCAGCGCGGACCCTTTGCTGACCGATGGCGAGGTAGAGCCTTCGGATCCGGCCCCCGTAGCGCCGGAGGCGCTAGCTCCAGCTATCATCATGCCAGAGACGCAGCCTCCATTCGAGGCCATCTCGGCGTCGGAGACGCGAGCTCCGGTCGTAGCCACCACGGCACCGGAGAGGCAGCCTTCGGCTGCCTCTACCGTAGCGTTGGAGATGCTCTCCGCGGGAGCGCACGGAGCCGGACTCTCACCTACAGACGTTGCGGCCTCGAGGATCGCTACCGGAGCGGCCCCCGAACCGGAGCCATCGCCACTCATGCCGGCGAAGCGGCCGTGTTTGCGGCCGGAGCTCCACCGAACGTCGAGGGGGTTCGTCGTGCTGACTGGGATCAGGAGCTTGTGGGAGACGAAGACGTGCGCCGAGGTTCCTCTGGCGCGTTCACCTACCGCTCCTCGGGCTGCCCTGTCCCCGATACGGGAGCGGTCAGCACCGGCCCTGGACGCTGGGGCCCCCCTTGCTGAGGAGGCAATGCTCACCGCTACCCCACCTGGGACTAGGGAAGTGAGCCTTCAAAGCCCTCCCTCTACCAGCGAAGGTAAGACGACGCGGTTTGCCTTTTCACACTTGTCCTGTGGCGTTCACCCGTGTTCCTTCATGTAGCCTTGCTTATTCCGGAGGAGTCTTTGGCGAGACGTGGGGGCCCCGGTGCCAGTGGTACAGTCTCCGCGCGCCCGGACTTGGCAGACTTCGTGCCTTCACCGGAGACACTAAAGGCGTGGCACGGGATCGTAGAGGACGCGGCTGGCACCGTCGGCCAAGAAGTGCTGTCGTCATACGAGGCTGGCCGCCTTGGGGACGCCTTCGAGGTGTCGGGAGTGCGGGCGAGTGCTTGCGCACACAATAAGGACTGGCCCTGCTCAGTTCGCTAAATCTTTTTGCTGTTTTGCAGACACTCGTGCTGGGGCAAGCCTTGCAGGCGGCCCATGTTCGCGCGCGCGAGGCGCTAGAGGAGAGGCTTCGGGCCGTTGAGGGGGTTCTACGCGAAGCCGTGGAGACCCGCGCCACCCAAGATGCCCGCATTCGTCAGCTGGAAGCGGAATGCGCCGAGGCGAGGGCACACGCCGAGGGGCTTGTTGCGTCGGCACGGGAGTCGGTCGCGGAGGTGGTGCGGGCAGAGTTCGCTGCGGAGCGGGATGGGCTTCTGCAGCAGGTCGCCTCGCTAGAGAAGGAAAAGGGCGAACTTGCCTTGACCCTAGCGGAGCGCGAGCAAACGCTCGGCGAGGCCTCAGTAGTCGCCTGGGATGTAATGCTGTCGCTGGAGAGCCATCTCGAGGGGCTTGTGGCCGAAGTGCCGGAGCACGCCTTCGGTCCCGAGGAGTTGCCGCGGACTCTTCGTTGGATCAAAGCCGCCGCCGATGCTGCCCGCGGAGCTGCGACGTCCTTCGGCGACCATTGCGCCTATACGACGTCGTGCTTGTTGTGCGCCCTCCTCCGGCACCAGGTCTGCACACACATCGCCAGGCTGGAGGACCCCCTGCTGGAGATGCCCGCCGGGACCGGAGTGATGTCTGGTGCCTTCCGCGCCGTGCGTAGGGCCGTCGGATTCTTCCACGAGCGGATCTGGGACTACGTCGGGGTGGCCACCACACGGGTCGAGCTCCGGAAGTCCTTTCACGGTGGGGGTAGCGTGGGCCAATTTTTGGATGAAGTCCCGCGGCGCGACGAGGGCGGCGCTGAGGCCTCCGAAGGTGCCGGGGGCTCACAGGTGCGACGCTGAAGTTGCCGGGTGTAGGCGTGCGTTGTAATATCTGCCCGTTTCATTGGACAAATAAAATGCATGCTTGCTTCGAGAGCTGACTGTTTTGACTTTATCCCGGGCAGCTTCCTTGCTGGGGGCGACTGCTCGCGGCCGGCCTTGCGACCCGGAGGCGCCTTCGACGCTGGCAAAGGGCCGAGAAGTCGCTGAATTTTTGGGCAGGCCGACCTTCTTCGGGCGCGGCCCCGGCTGTGGCACATGTTAAGACCGAGCCTGCGGAGTAGTGTATTAGGGCGGCAGGGATGTTGCCGTACCTTCATACTTGTCTGGTTCTTCCGATATATAGATCCGTTTGCATCTTAGGAAGCGTGCTCCATGCTGAATCCCCTGGGGGCCCCTAACATGCCACCACCGCTGCGTGCTGCGCGGGGGCAGACCTCGGTGCTCCACTTTTTTATAGTCCGTAGACTGGCGTGTGCGGAGGCGAACCTCGACGCATCGCCTTTTTATAGTCCGTAGACTGGCGTGTGCGGAGGCGGGCCTCGACGCTTCGCCTTTTTATAGTCCGTAGACTGGCGTGTGCGGAGGCGGACCTCGACGCATCGCCTTTTTATAGTCCGTAGACTGGCGTGTGCGGAGGCGGACCTCGACGCTTCGCCTTTTTATAGTCCGTAGACTGGCGTGTGCGGAGGCGGGCCTCGATGCACCGCCTTTTTATTTATATAAGGGCAGCCTCTGGTGCGCGTCGTCACCATCACCTCGAGCTCTTGGGGGAATGCGTGGGATCGTCATCCACGTCTTGTTTATACTCCAGAGAGTACGCACAGGGACGCGACCCCCGGCGTGCGCGGCCTTCGCGTCTTGTTTAGACTCTGTGGAGTGCGCAGGGAAAGCACCCGCATCTTATTTATAGTCCGTGGACTCGCGCGTGCGGAGGCGACCTTGACGCTACGTCTTATTTAGAGTCCGTGGACTGGCGCGTGTGGAGGCGACCTCGACGCTACGTCTTATTTAGAGTCCGTGGACTGGCGCGTGCGGAGGCGACCTCGACGCTACGACTTTCTTTATAGTCCGGAGACTCGCGCGTGCGGAGGCGACCTCGACGCTACGTCTTATTTAGAGTCCGTGGACTGGCGCGTGCGGAGGCGACCTCGACGCTACGACTTTCTTTATACTCCATAGAGTGCGTGCAAAGGCGTCCCCCCGCACGTCTTTGGTTTATACTCAGCCCCGTCACCTTTTGGCTACGGCGAGTGCACACGCGAACGTGTGTCTTCGATTTATACTCAGACCCGTACCCCAGGCTACGGCGAGTGCACACGCGAGCGTGCGTCTTTGGTTTATACTCAGCCCCGTCACCTTTTGGCTACGGCGAGTGCACACGCGAACGTGCGTCTTTGATTTATACTCAGACCCGTACCCCAGGCTATGGCGAGTGCACACGCGAGCGTGCGTCTTTGGGTTATACTGCGGGAGCACGCGTATAAGCGAAACCTGCGTGCGCTCTTGCCGCGTATACTTGCACCAAGAAAAGAGATGGGCGACAAACAGTGATCTTTATTATACCCCCGTTTGCGCGGGCGAGCGATTTACACGAGGCGAAGGTACTAACCGGTCGGTCGAGGTTTAGGCGAAGCCTCTAGTGGCTGGATCATCCGCGGGGCCTGCCTAATCGCCTTCGTGTGACGCCGCCGGTCGCCATGCTGCGGTGCTAATCGTAAGCGAGCTGTTGACCGCTACGGTAAGGATATCTGGAGCCATACTCGATGCGTTGCGCCATGTCTTGGTCGCCCCGGACGGTAATGATGGCCTTGGGCCCTGGGAGTTTCATGCACAAATAGCCGTGATGCGGCACCGCCCCGAAGGAGTTGATGAGTGGGCGCCCTAGTATGGCGTTGTAGGGGTACCGGAGGTCGACGACGTCAAAGGTGGCGTCTTCGGTCCTAACGTTGTCGTCTCGACCGAAAGAGACTTGGAGGCATATCTGGCCGAGCGCCTGCAGAGGTTGCCCGCCGAAGCCCTGCAGCGGGATTCCTGGCGGGCCAAGACGGCTTCGGGGGATCCCCATCTGGTCGAAGGCTGTCGTGAACAGAATGTTCGCAGAGCTGCCGCCATCCACGAGGGCGCGCCCCACGTCGCATCCCGCTACGACGACCCAGACGACGAGGGGGTCGTGGTGTGGGAGGTCGACGCCCTGGGCATCGGCGGGTGTGAACGTAATTTCATGCCGTGCCCAGTCCGGTGGCGCCTGCGCTGGGTACGCCGCTACATGGTGTAGTCTCCGCACATAGGCCTTCTGCTGCCGCGCGGAGTTGAATTGTAGCGAGGAGCCTCCGGAGATGACGTTGATGACCCTGCGCTGGACCGCCTCCGGAGCTTGCAATTGCGGAAAGCCCTCCCTGGGCTGCTGCACATGAGCTTGGATTCGCAGGGCGCCCTCGTAAGGCTGCGCCCCCTGCCCTTGGATCTGCATGGGGGCTTCGTATGGGTGCTGGACGTGGGCCACTACAGGCTGGCGCGCGTCCGGGTTCCTATCTCTGGCAACGCTCTGGCGGAGTGCCGCTATGGAGGTGCATGCGCGCGTGTCGTGGGTGCCGCGACCGTGGACTTCGCACCACAGCCCCTGGTGTTGATCGTCATAATCTCCACGGCCTCTATCATCGCGGCCTCGGCCACGGCCGCGTACTCGACCTCGGCGCCCCCTGCCACCGCGACCGGCGGGGGTGCTTTCTTCGGAGCCGCCTTCGACGTCAAGGATCTGCCGGCCTCGCCGCGACTTCTGTTGGCCGCGCTTGGACCCATTGTACGGCTCCTTGTGCGGGGCGTTCCTACGCTCAGGAGGGTCCTTCGATGACTCCGGCTTGCGCTTTCCGCTGGAAGAGTCGTTCTTTCGCGAGCCCTCGGCCTTTGCTGAGCCTTCGGCTTGGTTGGTGTCGGAGTCGTCACCCTGTCGCCGCCGCGCGTCCTCTTCGGCCCTGGCGTACTCTTCCAGCTTGTCAAAGAGCTTCGCCACCGTCTTGATTGGCTTCCGCGCGTTGTATTCGGCCATCGGGCCTGGGCGAAGGCCCTGTATGGCTGCGTTGACGACAGTGGTTTCGTTTACGTCCTTGACCTGACACCGGATCTTCGCGAAGCGCTTGAAGTAGTCCCGGAGCCTCTCCGAGGGTTTTTGCTTCACGGCGAAGAGCTGTTCTGCGTCGACTCGCTCGACGTAGTTTCCTTGGAAGTTGTTGTGAAGGCGGTTTCGGAGCTGCTCCCACGCGTAGATGGAGTTCGGTTCTATGGTGAAGAACCAAGAGAGCGCCACACCTTGCAATGCGAGGGGGAGCCCTTTCGCCTTCGTGGTGTCGTCCCCACCCGCTGCTTCGATTGCGGTTTCGTACACGCGCACGAACTCGCGGGGGTCCGTATCGCCTTTGAATGGCTCGACGACGCTTGGGAACTTGAAGTCTTCAGGCCACTCCGCCTGCTGTAGCCCAGCTGAGAGCGGGGACTCCGGATCTACGCGTCGCAGTGGCATGCGGCTGGATGTGGGGGCGTCACGGCTGTCCGCCCTCTCTGGAGTGGGTTCTGGCGCCGCCGCCGGTGCCGGCTGCTGACTCTGAGCCTCTTGCATATCGCGGACGACTCCGCGGAGGTCTCCGAGCTCCCGCTGGAACGCGTTGAGAGCCGCTAGCAGAGCACCTTCCACCGCTGACGTGGTTGGAGTCTCCGGCGTGTTTAGCGGACGGGTTAGTGCGGGGACTATCGCCTCGCGGGGTCCCGAGCCGCCGATTGCGCCGTCGCGGCTACCTTCGGCTACCCGATCCACACCTGTTGCGGCGAAGGTAGGGGTAGAAGTCGTCGCAGCTCCGGTGGCGGGGTCGGTCGCTGCGGCTCCGATGGTGGGGTCGGTCGCTGCGGCTCCGGTGGTGGGGTCGGTCGTCGCGGCTCCGGTGGTGGGGTCGGTCGTCGCGGCTCCGGTGGTGGGGTCGGTCGTTGCGGCTCCGGCGGCGGGGTCGGTCGTTACGGCTCCGGTGGTGGGGTCGGTCGTCGCGGCTCCGGTGGTGGGGTCGGTCGTCGTGGCTCCGGTGGTGGGGTCGGTCGTTGCGGCTCCGGCGGCGGGGTCGGTCGTTACGCGAATGCCGACGCCCGCTCCTCCCACAGCCGCTACCGAGGCCCGGGTACTGACGCGCCGCTCTGATCCGACCATCTTCTTTCCCTTCGCCGCCGCCGATGAAGCTTTTTTCGGTGCCATCCTCCTTCGGTCTTCGGGCTTGTTACCGTCGCTCCCCACGGACGGCGCCAACTGTTGTGGTTACAGACCAAACAGAGAGAGAGATGGTAGTGGAGAGTTAGGAGTGTTCTGCCTTCTCCTCCTCCATACGGGTGTATATATATTCATATGGGGGTGCTTTTACAATTATGCCCTTACAACTGTATATCCCCCTTCAGGGGTATTTAGGCCATTACATGTGTTCCACTCTGGTCTTTATGACCTTCTAACAGGCCTGCTGGGTTTATGTGGGGGCCACCCCTACAACAGGAACATCTTCGATGATGGGTGTCTTGAGAAGGTGTTGTGGAACATGATCGACTAGCTCAAACAACTTGAAGACTCAAGATTAGTATTCACTATATTTGCTCATAGGAGTATGAATGTAAGTATCGAGTACTTCAACATTCGTACTTGTTTCTTCTTATTTCTCACTATCCCTCTTTCTTTAGAGAGCATTAGAAGACATGGCAATTGTGGGTGAGTACCACAGATAGCTCATGCATCTTCAACAAGAAAATGTCGAACTCTTTAAGAGGGTAGCAGCATTATAAGTTACTATCTTATGTAGTCAAATTCTGTTTCAACCACTTTGTCTAGTTTTTTCATGGTTGCTTTTAACCCCTGTAGGTCCAAGCTTGACGGAGAATTCTTGGCTGCTGCACTCGATAATGAGAAAGCCGATTCACAAAAGCTAAAGATGGATAACGCTGACTTATCTATGAAGCTTGTGAAGGCTAACTCTGCAATCCAAGCTATGCAAGAGAAAATAAATAGTAAGTTCTATACTTAAGACTTTTCAGTTAGATATCTCTCTCGCTTTCCTTTAACTCTTTCCTTTAGATAGAAAAAGAGGCTGAAACGAGTAAGCTCACTGAGGTCGAAGAGAAGGCCAAAGTGATCAGAGAACTTACTCATATCAACAAGGAGAAGGATGAGAGAGCAAAGTTGCTTGATACTCGATTATTAGGTAAGAAAAACTTTACCTTCAACCAGTTCTTCTAACTAGTCCCTTGATGAGTATTGCCTTGACCACTTTTGACTCATTTGTAGAGGCTATGGTTGAAATGAAGTGTCTTAGTCAAGCTACTACTTATAGTCAAGAGGAAACAAAGTCGATGAAGACAACCCTTCAAGACTGCGGTACTTTTCTCAATAATCTACTCGGTGAGTTTGGTGCGGAGAAGATGAATCCTTCCGAGGACACCATATCTGCTCGCACAAGTATGATCGGACTACAAGCCAAAGCTTTAGAGAAGCACTAATCCACTCTAAAGACTGATCAAGCTGAGTTGATTAGGGATGCAGTTTGAGGTGTTGTAAGCTATGCCTTGGCAAATCTCAAGGCATGCGACCAGAACCTCAACTTACACCTAATTGAGCACAACTTCAGCTGCTCATTGGAAGAGGCAGCCCACCAGGTCAAAAAAAACTAGAGCCATTTGTTCGAAAGGTCGCCAAAGAAATGCAGCTGGCTCTCCTTCTTCTTTAGAGTAGTTTTGTAAATAGGAATTTGTAAAGACTTACCTTTATATATAATGTAGAACTTCTTCCTTTTTCCTGCAATCCATCATATTGAGTGGTTAGTACTCGTAACACAAAAAAATAAAAGACAATGAATTTATGACTAAGAAATAAAATTATGCTAATAACTCTATCCTAGCTCCCAACTATTTACTTAGTTTATATAGATAAACAAAGTAAATAGTTCAGTCAAGTATGCAAAGAGCAGAGTCATTCGTCCGACTCATTGTCGAATTTGATCACATATACTGGTAGCAAAAATCAGGAACGAGTTGATGCTGGGAAGTTCCTTCTAGTAGATAGACCACGTGCAGAGAGGAAAGACTTCGACTATGTGATGTTACCTTATTTCAACCAGGTAAATGAAATTGAAGACATCAAGGATAAGAGGATAAACACTCGGGATCCCTTCTTAAACATTTGCTCAACGTTTTTGTAGACAACGTAATTGTTTTATGCTAGTAGCAGGATTTAGGAACAAATCAACACTATGAAGCTCCTTCTAGTGGGCAGGACCACATGTAGAGAGGAGAGACTTCGACTAGTGATGTCCCTTTCTTCGACTAGTTAAACAAATTGAATGTGCTAGAAGTGGTCGAACAAATATGCTCTACTAAACATACGGCAATAAGGATTTGAACAAACTGAAAGCTATTGAAAGAGTAGAAATGTTTACACATAAAATTTGCGTAGTTGATCGATATTCCAAGAGTGTGAGATAATCTGGCCATCCTCCATAGCAAGTCATACTAAGCCTAGGCACGTGACTTCGACCACGGTGTAAGGACCTTCCCACTTTGGGGAAAGTTTCTTCTGATTAGAGTGGGATTGGATCTTCCTCAATATCAAGCCACCTACAACAAGGCTGCAAGGTTGGACCTTACGATCATAGTACTTACGCATGGTTTGCTGGTAGACTACTGATTGGATTAAGGTTTGATTCCTCTTCTCTTCAAGCAGGTTGATGTCATCTGCTCGGAGCTGCTCTTGGATGGACTCACTGAAGTTCTCAACCCTTGTACACTGAATGTTTAGTTTTGGAGGAAGCGTGGCTTTAGCTCCAAAAACTAGGAAGAATAGAGTTTCTCCTATCGCTCGATTAGGAATCATGCAAATTGCCCATGACATTGAAGGAAGTTCTTGTACCCAAGCCCCAAACACTTTCCAAGCTGATCAAAGACCCGAGTCTTAATTCCTTGCATTATTTAGCCATTCGCGCACTCGACTGCCCCATTGCTCTGAGAATGGGAGACTGAGGCATATCAAAGTTTGGTACCTAATTTGTCACAAAATTCTTGGAATTTTGCATTAAAAAATTACTTACTGTTGTCTGTAATTATTCAACTTGGGACTCCGAATCAGGTAATCATGCTTCTCATCATGAACTTTTTTGTGGCTTCCATTGTTATCTTAGTCATAAGTTCAGCTTCAATCCATTTCATGAATGTATTTATAGCCACGAAAAGGAACTCGAAGCCCCTGGTGCTCTTGGGACAGTACTAGGATGTCAAGACTCTAGGTCACAAAAGGCCAAGATGAGGAATTGTTTGAAGAGCCTGAGCTGGTTGATGTATTTGCTAGCTGTAGAACTGGCATTGTACACACTTCTTAACCAGATCTTTGGCATCATTGAGGGTTGTTGGCTAGTAGAAACATTGTCGAAAGGTCTTACCAACCAGCATTCTGTAAGAAGCATGCGCTCCACAGATGGCCCCATGTATATCATTAAGGAGTTGTAATCCTTCTTTCTGTGATATATATATCACATGTGAACCCCTTGAGTACTCCGCTTATAGAGTACCCCATTGACCAAGTATACATTTTGACCTTACGGGATAGATGGTATGCTTCGAGATCATCCTCGGGTACTGAACCCTTCTAAAGATACTCATAGATGGAAGCCATCCAGGTATCCTTGTATTCCAAAGATGTTGTCTCATTAGGAGTTATCTCTGGTTCAACCAAAGATGGTTTCTGGAGTTGCTCCAAAAAGACTCTAGGTAGTACTTGTGATCGGGAAGAAACTATTCGGGCTAACTGGTCTACAAGAAAGTTATCCTTTTAAGGGATGTACACTAACTCAAAACCAAAAAAATGCTTTTTAAGCTTTCGGACTTCTAACAAGTCTTGATGCCTCCTTTGTGGGAAAGGGTAGCTGGCATTGCTAGGCGATCGTACTCGGTGATGCCTAGCAATCGATGGTCCCAACCTATAATAGGCCTTGTCCATATGAGGGTAGTACTCCTTGTACTTCATTTGCCGCTATAGATTCCTAGCTCGAAGGGGTGATCAATTACCTCCTTAGTAGACCTACTGATCTAGAGTTGTTCGAGGAACTCTCCTTCGGTGAGAGTTGTGGTTCAGAGATCGTTGTGACCTATCATCGTGTTGAACCCCACGAGGTGAATACTATGAATGACTAGATGTGGTTGTACCTATCGGACTCCCGGAGTTGTGCTAACGAGGCTGTTCGCATCTGGCTATGACATTACAGAGCCTTTACACGATCCCTTCGATGAAGTGGTCATAACCTGGAGCCTGAGCGAGCTCTTGAGTCGGGTTCTCAAGTAGGTCGTTGATCCATTGAAGCTCTCGAGCCTTTTTGGACTTGTACTAGACACGCCTAGGTAAAGACCTTTGGGCAATCAACTGCCTCCTTCGAGCAGTCTCGGGGTCCTCAATCTCTGAGGCTGTTTGAGGCCGCCTTATGGAAGAGCAATTATTTCTAGGATTTCTCTCACGATCATCAGAGAACTGATCGGGTTCATCATTGGAGGTCTCCTCACAGGCCCGGCCCTGAGGGGGGGCGAGCGGGGCGGCCTCACCGGGCCCCCAATCCCACATATACATGGTATATATACTATGTATTAATGTATACTATCCGTGATCCGTTCATCCGTCTTCCGAGTTCCGAATTCCCGGCCGGCCGACTTGGCGACTTCTCGTCTTCGCCTCTTCGGTCTTCAGTCTCATTCCCGATTGTCATAATGGTGCTCCGAGGTCATAACAATCTTTAGAAAGAGCTGATTGCCAGCTGCAGACACCGTGCTGGATGTCCCTTTTCTTTTAGATCTCTACGAACCTAAAGCTTGTGTCGTTCTCGTTGTTCCAGTGCAGCAATCCTTCAATCTTTTTTATGCAGACAAGATATCGTACTGTGGAGCTCAAGGGAAAGCCCGTGTCATTACATGATTATTCTCACCTTTTACATCGACAGATGTCTGGCTCCTGTGCAAGTCCAGAAGATTTATGTGAAGAGCAGTGCTTCAATGCTTTTCTCTCTAATAAAAATAGCACTAATATCAAAACAAACCAAGAGGTAAGTAACATCTATCAATCATTCATCATACTTTAAAAATTGTATAAATCACTATTGAGTAAAGCATTGAAACACCTCTCTTATGTAAATCGAAGAGGCACGTGATGGAACAGATTAACTTCGATTCCAGGGGGACATAATGGACCAGCAGGGAGAATTCGAGCTCCCAAATTAAGTCACGAGAAAGATACATGGTGTCTTTGGCAAAATTTATTTTGCATTTTATTGATCTGGGAAAAACCTCTTGCTGTACAGGCTTGGTTTGCTTAACTTGAGTGGTGAGAGAACCATTTGCTAAACAAAAGAGGTGACATAACTAAAAATCCATAAATTAAATGCTTGTATTCTGTATGTTGGCTCGTGAATCACCGTTGTATGTGATCACGCTCACTCTCAAAGCCCCTTCAAAGCCTATGGACCAAGGTCATTACGTCTAATACGAGGATCAAGGAGTCGATGGTAGTAAAGACGATGGAGAGTAGTTTAAGTCTCTAGTAGATTAGATCTCACCTCAATTTGCCCGACTAAGTTGATGTTGCGTACACTACTATTATCCACGTCATTGGCTAATATCGGTCATACATAGGTCTTCCCAGTCGCTTCTCTGTAGCAAGATGTGCCTTCCTCTTTTGCTTCTGCTACCGCTTCTACTTTCATGTAATATAACTATTTGGTTCGAATGGCCCTACTGTAAACTCGATCTAACGTGGTCTAATTATCTCTGATGACTTGTAATATTAATAAATGGTATAGTTTACGTTGTGTATGAAATAGTTCAACAACATATCTATGAGCATTATCTACTGATTCAGGAAATAATATAGTGATTTTATAAAGGATTTTTGATTGGCTAAATTGAGGTCCGACACTTTCTCACTTTTCCTGTAGTTGTTGCTATGGCTCTTTTTTTGTGAAATAAATTCTCTGCCGATGGCAGCACGCAAAGATGAGCAGGACAAAAAAAAAACGCATGTGCTGAGGTCCTTCTTAAATGATTATGTCAATCGGAGAGGCACGTGATGGAACAGATTAATGAAACTTTGATGCCAGGAGGATATAATGGACCAGCACGGAGAATTCGAGCTCCCAAATTAAGTCAGGAGAAAGATACATGGTGTCTTTGGCAAACTTTATTTTGAATTTTATAGATCTGGGAGAAACCTCTTGCTGTGCAGGTTTGGTTTGCTTAACTTGAGAGGTGAGAGAACTATTTGCTAAAAAAAGAGGTGACAGAACTGAAATCCATACTGAGCTGAAGAATTTGTGTGTTTAACCACAGAAAACAACGTTAATCCCACATAATGAAGCCTGCAAAAATGTATGTTTGTGCTAGCAATGCTGCATTGATCTTCTCATTGGATTCTCTGGAATTGTAGCCTTAGCCTGCCGGTGTGATGGATATATTATATCTCTTCTCATCAGACCTAGGACTAAACTTTGCATTGGCATCCTAGGTCATCTTTTTTCAAAAGGAAAATTAACAGCAGGAAAGGATTCTAGGTAACCTTTTGCACTGAGATGATTGCCGTGTTCATTATTCCAATCCAGTAATCTTTCGTTTTTCATCCTTTCGAACCAGAGTTTGCTACCTGATTCCACTCAAATGATGTACGAAAGCAGAGGCGGAGCTGGGCTTCGGGCCACCGGGACAATGGCCTGAGCCCTAGCTGAGAAATTATCTGATGTTTTTATTGTAGGTAGAACAGTAAACTTGCCATCTTTGTTTTTAGTTGGCTGGGCCTGAGAGGCCCAGCCTCATGCTGGCTATGCCCCTGTATGAAAGCAAGGATGCATGGTAAGTTAAGCAACATTGATTAACTGGACACAGAGACGTTGCTCAAAGTAGCCACATTTGGTTTGGAATCCATCGTGAGCGCACGCGTCATTTTCAGTTTTTTTTGGTCTTTTCCCAGTTCCTCGTGCTCTTCTTTTCCTTTTGAGGATACGAGCTTAAGGTCCCATGCATTCTTCTCTTTCTTTCCCCTTCTCATACAGAAGGAATTTCCTTTCCAGCTGAGCATTGCTGCTTAAGCTTTTGGACAGTGACATTAATGCAGTAGAAAAAAGATAGGGGAAGATGTAGGGAAAATGATTGGACAGTGACATTAATGTATGATGGTAGTTAATTGGTCTGGGCCATCCCCATGCAATATATTACGTAAGCCACAAGCGCACAAAAGATTTTTAGTTTGCTATTACTAGTTTTCCCCTTCTTAAAGTAAAAGGCACAAAAATTGAGTGTCTAATTTTGCAACTCGCCCATTAGTAGTAGTACACGACTAACCAATACCATGCTACTTTATTATCTGTGCAGTTTATGGTTTTTTTTGGGAGAATGAAAGGAATACTCTAAATTACAACAATCATACTCTTGACAGATATCCATAGGACAGGCACGATGTTTTGGCCAAATACATCAAGTTCTTTGATAGTTACGGGTAGAGCAACTTAATGCAGAAGACAGATTGTTTTAAAGAAACTAGTTAGAGACCCGTGTGTTGCAACGGAGTCATAAAAATAATGAGACGGAACACATAAAATGGTTGGCATGCATTATTAATTAGATAATTGATTAACTTCCATAAAAAAAGAGTTAATTGATTAATCAATACACGTGATAAAAAAGTGGCGCATGACTGCATGCGTGCAAGAATTAAACCTCTTCTCAAGAAAGAATTATTTTGGCCCCACTGTACAACCACTGTATACGTAGAAATGCAAAGTAATAAGAAAATGGAAGGTAGACATGAATTGGGAGCTTCAACTACCCATCATGTGCATGCACGCATGAATCCCTTGAGCGTATGCATGCATGCATGCATGCATGAAGCCCACGTCCAGCACGTTAGCCACATATTTGCATGCTTGTCAGGCTTCGGTAGCAATAGCAAAAAATAAATAAAATTAGGAAAAGAAAATCAAAGTGAGAAGTTACCATAACTTCTCTTCATGAACTACCCCTCATCCTTGCTCTATAAATAGGGGGTAATGGTATAGAAAAGGGGAATCTTTTTAGAGGAGGAAAGGGAGGAGACGCAAGCCATTTGGAGAGAAAAGGAAGCATACACAAACATTATAGAGGAGAAACTATTGAGAAATAGAGAGAGCTTTTAGAGAGGGCAGGCTACACAAGCAAAGGTGAAATTCTTGCTCTTCTTCTCTCTCTCTCTCTCTCTTTTGCCCTTAGGTTCGGCCATTACGGTACGAATCAAGGTGCTTTATTTTTTTCTTCTTTTATGCTTTTGCCCCCTTGGTTCGGTCCCGTTAGGCGGATACAAACGTGAAGAACGAGTGCTTGATCTCTCGTCTCTTAGGTTCTGTCCCCTACAAATGGATACAAATCAAGGCAAGGCAAGAAGACCTCATCTTCTCAGTTCGGTCCCGTTAGGTGGATACAAACCCAAAGAACAAGGGCTCAATTCCTCGTCTCTTAGGTTTGGTCCCCTACAAATGGATACAAACCGAGAGTGAGAAGATTGAAAACCCCATTGCCTCAATTCGGTCCCCTCAAATGGACACAAATTAGGGGTGGGTGTATGCTGCAAAAAATAATAAAAATGCATGAACAAATGTTAAAAAAAACAACCTTCGCCTCGGTTACGCTACATGCTAGTGGTAATACAAGGTGGAGCAAAAAACTTAATTTCTATTACATGACATACCCAAAATCTATGGCATGTTAGTAGTAATATAAATATTAAAACAATAAACTTCGTCTCGATTACGCTACATGCAAGCGCTCAACATTTGCAAGCGCTATGCAATGCCAGTAATAATACAAGGCAGGGCAAAATAATAAAATAATTAATTCTAAACTTTCATACACTACGTGCATAAAATCCATGGTGCGCTAGTAGTAATAGAAATATTAAAAACAACATTTGCTTCGGTTACGCTACATGCAAGTGCTCAATATTTGCAAGCGTTATGCAATGCTAGTAGTAATACAAGCGAGTAAAAATATATAAAATAAAATAAAATAATGGAATATTTCTATTACACTACATGCATAAAATCCGTGTCATGCTAGTAGTAATAGAAATATTAAAAATAACATTCGCTTCGGTTACGCTACATGCAAGCGCTCAATATTCACAAGTGTTATGTAATGCTAGTAGTAATACAAGCGAGTAAAACAATAAAAAAAATAAAATAATGGAATATTTCTATTACACTACGTGCATAAAATCTGTGTCATGCTAGTAGTAATAGAAATATTAAAAACAACCTTCGCTTTGGTTATGTTACATGCGAGCGCGCAATATTTGCAAGCGCTATGCAATGTTACAAGATGAAGTAAAATAATAAAAAACTGAAATAATTAAACTTCAATCATGCTACATGCATAGGTTCACTAAAAAAATAAAATCATATGCCATGTTAGCAAAATAATATAAATGTAGCTAAAATACCCTCGCGCAAGCATCCATCAGCGACGCCAAGATTGAAGACATTTTCTTTTATATTTTTGTAATAGTCATATGTTGTAATTTGTTGTAATGTTTATGTTAGAATTCTTAATCAGGGGTCTTCTCACAAGAGATGTAATTAAAAGAATTTTTATGTAAATATATTAATTCTGCAAGTAATGGACCCACAATACCTGATTCCTTTGTCTCATTTTCAATTAAATTTAATTAACTTGTCTCTAATGACGCGGACGTGGGTTCACACCCATTTTCCTGTCATCAGATTCTGGCACGCCCAGTGGGACCTACTTTTCCCCTCATCTTTGAATTCCAACATCAAAGTGCGACATATGACGTTTAAATTGATCATGTCGCTGATATATATATATGTGTGTATGCAAGAAGGTTAATATATGGTTTTTTTTATATGAAGGGATGGCGGGGCGGGTTCAACAATTCGTCACGCTGCGCTTTGGGTCACTGTGGCTAGACGTGCCGGTGGGGCATTTTCAAGCTACCACTAGTGCAAGTTCACTACAAACCACAGCTGCGTCCCCGGCTACAGCAAACCACGAGCATGAAGTGACTTCTGCACGTCAGGATGGGTTCATTCCTGTCCTATCCAAGTCGGCCAAAAGGAGGATGAGGGCAGCAGCAAAGGCTTCAGGAGCCACCTCACATGATCAACATCTCAACATACGGGAGGCCGGTCCCTTTGACTCAGTTCCTGAGGGCTTTTCTAAAGAAGCACGTGCCAGGTCTAGGAGCCATGAGTCATCATCAAGGTTTCGTCGCACAACACTTGATGAATGGCCTATCCATGCGACGCGAATGGGTCCATCGAAAATGACACCGCGCGGACAAGCCGCGACTTCTTCCCCAACAACTACTAAATCAAAGGGAGTGCCTTCTCTGTCAAAATTGTCTACAGTACGGGGGGCAAATGCGCACCCAGTATCACACGGAGCAATACAAGACATATACAAGACATCAACGTGAGCAAGTGGGCACCACCATTTGGAATAGGGTAAGGAAGAACCGACTGAGGATTCGAGGAAGAATGAATCCTGCCCTGGATTCATATATCACATGGAGTATCTGCCAAACCCTAAGGGAGATGCTTCCAGGCGCATCCGCATCCGCAAATGATGTTGGAGGTGTTATTATGCGGCGAGCGGAGGCCTTCACTAAGTGGCCAGAGTACCAAGAATTCATTGAGCAAGACCCTCGGCCACAAAACTATGTCACCCAGGCTGCCCGTGCACGTGCAAAACGAGAAGCCTACAAGCAGAGGGAGTTGGCAATGCGAGCTGACTCTAAATCTAGCAAAATTCAAGGAGAAAACTCTCCTTCATCAAGTCATGGTGGCAATACCCAAGTGGTGAAGAAGCTAGCAAGCACACCCAAGAAGGCGGAAACAATGATGGCTCCTTGGCCAACTCGAAAGAGGGACTAAAAAAATGCAGTTGAGGTACTTCTTTTGATGCCGGTTGGAGTCACAGAGGTGGCGGATGATACCAGTGAAGCGTCTTCAACATCGACACACTTCAAAAGAAAGAAAGCCCGTGTCGGGACCCCGGATTTTCGAACCCGGACCCTCTGTGTATTACAGCACTAGTCCCAGATCAAAGCTAGTGCACACAGTTAAACAGAAATGATTACATCACAAACAACGCTTTATTACAATAATAGAGAGTATTGACCGAAAGATCTCATTATTACAAATGAGATTTCATGACCTCGCACACACGAAACACAGCGGAAGAAAAATAAATCCAGCGGAGACCCATCAATACGCCACAGGCAATTGACTGGGGAAGCTGACCTAGTACTCCGGGAATCCTTCGTGAAATCCACACGCGAAGTAGTCGTAGTCTCCCTCTTGAGCTTCGTATTCCTCTGAGTATTATTTTTGAGTGCAGCATGTGAGTACATAAAGTACTCCGCAAGTCTTGGGAAAAATGCAATAGATGCAAGGCTTGACAAAGGAAGGATATATGGTTCTTTTGCACAAAGCAATGTTTTATTTCAATTAACAGTAAATATTTTCGAAAGCATTAATTTAACCAAATAATTGTTTTAAATGAAACTAGTAAATAATTATAGTGAAGGTTCCAACCACCAACACTAATTAACCAATTCTAATCGATCAAGTTTCAAAACATCGGGTTCCATCCACCCGCACTGGCTCCAACCGCCAGGATACCCTGCCGAGAGTTCCCTCCACTCTCGGAATACCAAAACTTTGATTTTAAAACCAAAACCAAAAGGTCTACCATGTGAATGCATTCCTTGCCCGCCCTTGACCGTGGGCACGGCTATTCGAATAGTTTGACACTCTACAGAGGTTGTACAACTTTATCCCTAAGAGATAAATTATCTTAACAGTCACCACACTTCCTTTGGCATGAGACACAGATAAAATATCACAAAGCCTTTACCTCACTCTAGACTAGCTAGACACCACCCGCTGAGGTTTCACCGCAGAAGGGTTAAATCCGCCCAATCCGAAGCCCCGTCTTGCGCCATATGAGTACAGTAAATCCCTGTCCCTCACTGTGAATAACCAGTAAATCCCTGGCATCCAGTTTCCACTGGTGGCACCTAAACTAGGCTATCATGAGTTAATCAGCTAGGTCGTACCCATATAGACTTAGGGTTGTACGGTAGTGCTCAGTCTGGACAATCATAAGCGTCGGTCCTTAATTGACTAGGGTGAAACATACACTTTACAAGATCTCGTGCTTGCCGCACCAACCCAAACCAACCATCCACCCCAATCTAAACCAACTTTCACATTTTATTTTATTTTAAAAGAACAGTGGCAACTCCAACCACCACTAAATTTATAAACATAAGGTTACTACAATAAATCATAATTTCCCATTTTCAAGATTTCAAAGGTATTAAATAGCATGACTAAGCATTATACTATCATTCTATTATTCACAAATAAGAATAGTACTCTCATTATTGAGACAAAGGAAACCGTAAGGTTACAAAGGTACATGGCAATCAATTTCAATTGACGCATAACAAAGTTGGAGTAACTAATACCTTAAGATTTGAACTAATGTTTTATGTAAATAGCAATGCACATAATTTAAAATAAGTAAAACATTTCAAAATCATAGGTTCAAGATGATCAAAGGAGACTTGCCTTCTTGCACGCTCTCTGGGTCTTCCTGCTGCGGAGTGGAGAGATATTCAACAACGTTGGATTCTACGCGCGAAAAGACAGAGCAACAAAACAAATAAATACAAACAAAATTCAAATAAAATTCAAAAAGATGCCATATTTGGATAGATTATGATTTTAGACGAATTTAGAAATTTGAATGGCTGAATTTGGAGTTAAAATGAAGGAGAACGGGCTCCGGGAAGTTTGAAAAGAGAGAAAATGGAAAATGAGAATTTCTGGAATTATTTTTCTACTGAAAAAGATATTTATGACGTCAGCCCTGGGAATTTCTATTCGACCGATTTATTTTCCAACGGGAAAACCCAGATTATGACGTTAGCCCCGGGGAAGGCCGACTGACAGTGGGGCCCTGGTCCATGGACCAGGTCCACGGAGCCGGGGAAGGAGTGAGGTGGCCAGGGGCGCTGACGGGGTAGGGAGGCGCCGCGTTGGTGCTGAGGTGGCGCCACATGGCTGCCACCTGGGCACGACGGGCGGGCATGGCCGGTCGGCCATCGGCGGCGCTCTGGCCCGGGAAGCTCGTCGGCGCTCTGGCGGGCGGCAACCGGCGGCGAGAGCGGCAACGGGGAGAGGAGCGCACGGGGGTTTTGGGGGAGGGGCGCGGGGTTTACCAAGGGCGGCGGAGACAGGCCGGCGGCGAGAAGGTGCGGCGGCGGCTCGGGTTTAACGGCGGCGACGGGGCTCCGGTAGCGGAGAGGCGCAGCCGAGGGGAGACCGGCGTGCGCACGGGCGTGGCGAAGGCGGTGGTGGAGGCGGTGAGGCGAAGCGAGGCCCGAGACTGTCAGAACCTGGAAAACATCCTGAAGAGCAGATTGCGGTCTTTTGGAAGGATACCGCTTCGTTGATTCCTGTTTGTAACATCCTACGGCCAGGATTGCCCAAGGTCTGGTGAAGAGATATCAACGGTCTACATTGGTCCAGCTAATGCTTGTTTTAGTTAATTACTGAGCTTCTTTACTTAGTGTAAGGGAAGTGTTTAACTGGTTGTAATCGCAGTAAAGGGCTTAAGCTCAATTATGGTTGTACTCATATACACTGTTGCGTATGGAATGGATATGCCTTTGCTCATATTTCCATTTAGCTCTAGCTGTAGCAGTAGCGTTACTTTCCCCTGGTCTCTAGTTTTTTCCCCTTTCTCCACTTCTATCACCTGGCGATTCTCCTGAAATCTCCTGGTGGAACTTGGGATGTGACATTGGTATCAGAGCTCTCCGATTCTCGGCAAGGAGTTGGTCGGCGCTATTGGGTTGGAAACTACGGCTTCCGTAAAATCCCTGATTGCCCCGATCTGTGGCGGCAGACGAATCAGTGCTTGGTGAAGGTTCCGGAGTCCAATCCGTGGTAAAATCCCTACACCTTGCTTCGATTGGTGGAAGATGACAAAATCCGTGGCAAGGATTGAGGCGGAGGCTTCGGAGCTCACGGCGGTGCGGCAAGAACCGATGGAGGCGAGTTACAAGGTCGATGTGTTGCAGCGCCAGATGGGGGATCTACAGAAGCAAGTCTCGGGACTGCAGGACCAGATGAGTCGCATGGAGGCTCTCCTACAAGGGTTAGCAAATTCCCATACAAGAGCAACCGAGCAGCTGGATGGAAGAGGCACCAACAACTTGCGACCGGTGGAGGAGATGAGGAACATACAAGAGCTGGCTCAATCTGGAGAATTTGAGATGGAGATGACATGAAGGATTGAAGATTTGGGCCAGGTTAACATCAACAGCACTCATGGGGTTCAATTGATTGATACACCGGAAGGTAACCATCACTACCCTTCTACTGGTTTTTCAGCGGTTGCTACGGGATGGGGACAAGATCACTTCCCACATTCTTCTTTTGCTTCACCCACTTTGAATCATCTAAGCCCTAACCAAGAGCCAATCCTTTCTCGGCAATGGCCTCAGAACCCTAGAGAGCACATGAACCAGCCTCCCTATCAATATAATGCCAGGCAGTGGAACCCTAATCCTAGCAGTGATAGAGTTCAAAGCTTTAACAAATCCATTGCTAAGGGGCCTAAGTTGGACTTTCCTAAATTTGATGGTGGTGAGCCTTTGGAGTGGATTTGTCAAAGTGAAACTTATTTTGCAATGGCCAATGTTCCAGAGGAAGCTAAGTTGGATTTAGCACAAATGTACATGGTAGGAAGGGCAGACAGATGGTTGAGGAGCATGGGGTTACTTTGGAACCCACCACCATGGTCGGAATTTTGTGCCATGATCTGTGACAGATTTGCTCAGCATAGTGTTTATGAGTTGCTTGAGAACTTCCATTCAATTAAGCAATATAGTTTGAGTGTTGTTGACTATATAGATAAGTTTGAAGAACTCATGGCAGTGTACAAAAATGAAAACCCTCTGCAGAACCCCCACTTCTTTTTTAAGTGCTTTGTTAATGGGTTGAGGAACGACATTAAACATTATCTAAAACCCCTTAAACCACAGAATTTATGCGAGGCTTACTGGATGGGCAAGGATATGGAGAAGGGTGCTGGAGCAGTAGCTAAGAAAGGCACTCTGAATCCTAGTTTGGGGCAGGACAAGGGCTTCACTTCATTCTCAGAATACAAACACCCTCCAGAGACTAATGTTCAGAAGAAGGACGCAGGCCTTAAGCCATTTACCCCTGGAATCTGTAGATATTTTGGAGACAAATGGTTTTTAGGACATAAATGCAAACAATATCAACAAGTTAACCTAATGACAAGTGAGGGTAAGGAGGCAGAACCTGCAGAAGAAGAAGACCAGGGAGGAGGGCAGGTGGACATCACAAAGAAGGCTTCTTCACATTCAGACGCAGAAGGGCAACTCATGCAGATATCCATCCAAGCAGTAAGTGGATTGATGGGAGTATCTGCTTATACAATTGAAGTCAATATAGGAGGTAAGAAGGGAATAGCACTAGTGGACAGTGGTAGCTCTCATACTTTCATTGATTTGAGGTTTGCCACCCAGACCACTTGTAAGATTCAGTTGACACCTTTGCAAAAGGTTACAGTAGCAGGAGGGGGTGTCTTGTTAACTGGCTCATACATAGCTGAGGTTGATTATGACATATGTGGAGAGAAGTTTGGGAACTCTTTCAAGATTTTACCATTGAAAGGATATGATATAGTGCTAGGGTGCGATTGGCTGTATCAGCACAGTCCAGCGAGCTTGGACTTGAGGACAAGGAGATTGATCATTAAGAAATATGGGGTCACGGAAACAGTCTTTGAGGAGCAGCAGCCGCCTCCTCTGGTTAGGGTGATTAATTTGAAGAGTTGGGACATAGCTTACAACTTAATTCGTGGAAGGATAGATTTGATGGCACAGAATGCCAAGCCAAGGCTGCTGGAGCCTGTCTACATGGTGGAGATCCAGGCCCCTGAGAGAGATATCTGTGCAACTGCTATTAGACACTGTGATCCGGAAGGTTGTCTTATGTTGTATGTTCCTAAGATGATTACAGCATCTGACAAGGGCAGATTCTTTGCCTTCGGTCGTGTCTTATCAGGGAAGGTTGCAAATGGCACGAAGGTTCGTATCATGGGTACCAACTATGTCCCTGGCCAGAAGAAGGATCTGTATGTGAAGAGTGTACAGCGTACTGTTGTCTGGATGGGAAAGAAACAAGAGTCGGCCGAGGATGTTCCTTGTGGTAACACTGTTGCTATGGTTGGTTTGGACCAGTTCATCATAAAGAATGCAACCCTGACAAATGTGAAAGAGTTCGATAATCAGAACAGTCCAGAGAAGCTTGATAGTACTGACAATAGCAGTTTGCTGCTGGAGAAACACAAGGTCTGAAAGAGCTGGACAACCATAACAGTCTGAAAGACCTCGATAATTACAACAGTCTGGAAGAGCTCGATGATTATTACTGCCCAAAAGAGCTTGATAATCATAACAGTCCAAAAGATCTTGACGGTCGTAAAAGTCCGAAAGAGCTTGATAGTACTGAAGATAGTGAATTTGTTGTAGTAACACATACAGATTTTCTAGATGAGCAGTTCAACATTAGGGTATCTGGCAAAGATGCACTGATTATGACATCAGAAACTGGTTCAGTAAAGGAATCTATCGCCTTACAGTCCAAGGATAGTTCCAAGGAGAATTCTGTACCTGTTGAGCATGAGGTTGAGGCCGGCCCAATCAGAACAATGAAGTCTCTGTGTCCCCTGTTGTGCGTGTTGCTGTTCAATGCAAGGTTGCCTCTGATCTTCCCAAGCTTGTTGATGGTTTGAAGCGCCTGGCAAAGTCAGATCCTATGATTCTCTGCATCATGGAAGAGTCTGGTGACCATATTACTGCTGGAGCTGGAGATCTTCACCTTGAAATTTGCTTGAAGGATCTGCTGAAGATGCTTCACGGGAAGATGCGGATTTCATTAAAGGTACATTTCCTGCATTCTATTCACAGACCATTCGCTATTGGTTTCCTGATTCCCATACTTGAGGACAATTATGTTGCTGTGGAGGGGGCAATGTCAGAACCTGGAAAACATCCTGAAGAGCAGATTGCAGTCTTTTGGAAGGATACCGCTTCGTTGATTCCTGTTTGTAACATCCTACGGCCAGGATTGCCCAAGGTCTGGTGAAGAGATATCAACGGTCTACATTGGTCCAGCTAATGCTTGTTTTAGTTAATTACTGAGCTTCTTTACTTAGTGTAAGGGAAGTGTTTAACTGGTTGTAATCGCAGTAAAGGGCTTAAGCTCAATTATGGTTGTACTCATATACACTGTTGCGTATGGAATGGATATGCCTTTGCTCATATTTCCATTTAGCTCTAGCTGTAGCAGTAGCGTTACTTTCCCCTGGTCTCTAGTTTTTTCCCCTTTCTCCACTTCTATCACCTGGCGATTCTCCTGAAATCTCCTGGTGGAACTTGGGATGTGACATTGGTATCAGAGCTCTCCGATTCTCGGCAAGGAGTTGGTCGGCGCTATTGGGTTGAAAACTACGGCTTCCGTAAAATCCCTGATTGCCCCGATCTGTGGCGGCAGACGAATCAGTGCTTGGTGAAGGTTCCGGAGTCCAATCCGTGGTAAAATCCCTACACCTTGCTTTGATTGGTGGAAGATGACAAAATCCGTGGCAAGGATTGAGGCGGAGGCTTCGGAGCTCACGGCGGTGCGGCAAGAACCGATGGAGGCGAGTTACAAGGTCGATGTGTTGCAGCGCCAGATGGGGGATCTACAGAAGCAAGTCTCGGGACTGCAGGACCAGATGAGTCGCATGGAGGCTCTCCTACAAGGGTTAGCAAATTCCCATACAAGAGCAACCGAGCAGCTGGATGGAAGAGGCACCAACAACTTGCGACCGGTGGAGGAGATGAGGAACATACAAGAGCTGGCTCGATCTGGAGAATTTGAGATGGAGATGACATGAAGGATTGAAGATTTGGGCCAGGTTAAGATCAACAGCACTCATGGGGTTCAATTGATTGATACACCGGAAGGTAACCATCACTACCCTTCTACTGGTTTTTCAGCGGTTGCTACGGGATGGGGACAAGATCACTTCCCACATTCTTCTTTTGCTTCACCCACTTTGAATCATCTAAGCCCTAACCAAGAGCCAATCCTTTCTCGGCAATGGCCTCAGAACCCTAGAGAGCACATGAACCAGCCTCCCTATCAATATAATGCCAGGCAGTGGAACCCTAATCCTAGCAGTGATAGAGTTCAAAGCTTTAACAAATCCATTGCTAAGGGGCCTAAGTTGGACTTTCCTAAATTTGATGGTGGTGAGCCTTTGGAGTGGATTTGTCAAAGTGAAACTTATTTTGCAATGGCCAATGTTCCAGAGGAAGCTAAGTTGGATTTAGCACAAATGTACATGGTAGGAAGGGCAGACAGATGGTTGAGGAGCATGGGGTTACTTTGGAACCCACCACCATGGTCGGAATTTTGTGCCATGATCTGTGACAGATTTGCTCAGCATAGTGTTTATGAGTTGCTTGAGAACTTCCATTCAATTAAGCAATATAGTTTGAGTGTTGTTGACTATATAGATAAGTTTGAAGAACTCATGGCAGTGTACAAAAATGAAAACCCTCTGCAGAACCCCCACTTCTTTTTTAAGTGCTTTGTTAATGGGTTGAGGAACGACATTAAACATTATCTAAAACCCCTTAAACCACAGAATTTATGCGAGGCTTACTGGATGGGCAAGGATATGGAGAAGGGTGCTGGAGCAGTAGCTAAGAAAGGCACTCTGAATCCTAGTTTGGGGCAGGACAAGGGCTTCACTTCATTCTCAGAATACAAACACCCTCCAGAGACTAATGTTCAGAAGAAGGACGCAGGCCTTAAGCCATTTACCCCTGGAATCTGTAGATATTTTGGAGACAAATGGTTTTTAGGACATAAATGCAAACAATATCAACAAGTTAACCTAATGACAAGTGAGGGTAAGGAGGCAGAACCTGCAGAAGAAGAAGACCAGGGAGGAGGGCAGGTGGACATCACAAAGAAGGCTTCTTCACATTCAGACGCAGAAGGGCAACTCATGCAGATATCCATCCAAGCAGTAAGTGGATTGATGGGAGTATCTGCTTATACAATTGAAGTCAATATAGGAGGTAAGAAGGGAATAGCACTAGTGGACAGTGGTAGCTCTCATACTTTCATTGATTTGAGGTTTGCCACCCAGACCACTTGTAAGATTCAGTTGACACCTTTGCAAAAGGTTACAGTAGCAGGAGGGGGTGTCTTGTTAACTGGCTCATACATAGCTGAGGTTGATTATGACATATGTGGAGAGAAGTTTGGGAACTCTTTCAAGATTTTACCATTGAAAGGATATGATATAGTGCTAGGGTGCGATTGGCTGTATCAGCACAGTCCAGCGAGCTTGGACTTGAGGACAAGGAGATTGATCATTAAGAAATATGGGGTCACGGAAACAGTCTTTGAGGAGCAGCAGCCGCCTCCTCTGGTTAGGGTGATTAATTTGAAGAGTTGGGACAAAGCTTACAACTTAATTCGTGGAAGGATAGATTTGATGGCACAGAATGCCAAGCCAAGGCTGCTGGAGCATGTCTACATGGTGGAGATCCAGGCCCCTGAGAGAGATATGTGTGCAACTGCTATTAGACACTGTGATCCGGAAGGTTATCTTATGTTGTATGTTCCTAAGATGATTACAGCATCTGACAAGGGCAGATTATTTGCCTTCGGTCGTGTCTTATCAGGGAAGGTTGCAAATGGCACGAAGGTTCGTATCATGGGTACCAACTATGTCCCTGGCCAGAAGAAGGATCTGTATGTGAAGAGTGTACAGCGTACTGTTGTCTGGATGGGAAAGAAACAAGAGTCGGCCGAGGATGCTCCTTGTGGTAACACTGTTGCTATGGTTGGTTTGGACCAGTTCATCATAAAGAATGCAACCCTGACAAATGTGAAAGAGTTCGATAATCAGAACAGTCCAGAGAAGCTTGATAGTACTGACAATAGCAGTTTGCTGCTGGAGAAACACAAGGTCTGAAAGAGCTGGACAACCATAACAGTCTGAAAGACCTCGATAATTACAACAGTCTGGAAGAGCTCGATGATTATTACTGCCCAAAAGAGCTTGATAATCATAACAGTCCAAAAGATCTTGACGGTCGTAAAAGTCCGAAAGAGCTTGATAGTACTGAAGATAGTGAATTTGCTGTAGTAACACATACAGATTTTCTAGATGAGCAGTTCAACATTAGGGTATCTGGCAAAGATGCACTGATTATGACATCAGAAACTGGTTCAGTAAAGGAATCTATCGCCTTACAGTCCAAGGATAGTTCCAAGGAGAATTCTGTACCTGTTGAGCATGAGGTTGAAGCCGGCCCAATCAGAACAATGAAGTTCTCTGTGTCCCCTGTTGTGCGTGTTGCTGTTCAATGCAAGGTTGCCTCTGTTCTTCCCAAGCTTGTTGATGGTTTGAAGCGCCTGGCAAAGTCAGATCCTATGATTCTCTGCATCATGGAAAAACGTGGGCCGCGATGGAGATCCGACGGCCGAGAGAGAAGGGCGGGCGGACGGGCGGATGGACGACGAGGTGTGACGTGGCGGCCATCAGGAGGGGGTAGGCGGGATGGGGCGGGTGGCCGGGATGGGCCGGGCGCGTGGGACGTGGCTCCATCTAGGCCGTCCATGCGTCGGCCGGAGGGGAGGGTAGGGATTTGATTTTTATTTTTGATTTCCAGATTTTTAGAAAAGCCTAAAGATCCATATAAGCTCAGAAAAATATGAAAATACTTCCAAAAATTCCAGGAAAATTCACAGAAGCTCCTGGTGACATTTTGGTCTTAATAAAAATATTTCCAACTAATGTTGGTATTTAATTTTGTAAACTTAAAATACTTTTTAACTTTTTTAAAAAATAGGTTTTAAACTCCAGAAAATTCAGAAAACCAAACAAAAGCCAAATAGAATCCAAATACTTTAAAATAATTAATTTGACATTAAATTTTTCCAGAAAGCAAATTTTGGGATGTTACAGCCCGAAAGAATGTTGTAATGGGTCATCGTCCTGTAACTCGTAGTCAAGCAAATTCGGGTAATGAAGAGCATGATTCGAATTACTCAGGGTCTTATAATCCCCTCCATAGTAATTCCTCTTCCTCTCCTGAAAATGATCCCCAACATAGTATAAACGCTTATGAACTGCGTTCCCGTAGTTTTGAGCCAAGCTATGTGGAACAAGTTCTTGCGGCAAATGAAACACGTTCAGTTGAGGAGCAGCTAGCCCAACTTACAGCTGCACTTCAGCAAAAGAAGATGAGTTGGCTGCTCTACGCAACCAAATAGCTAATAATACAAGCCGAGATAATGACATACATGCTACTGTAAGTCATCATAGTCATCAATCATCACCTGCAATTAGCCTTGAGGCGATCCAAAAAATGATTGCTGAGGGGGTTAAAGCCCAGTATATGCAAACTCACTACTTGATGCGTCCGGGGTACGTTAAGCCATACCCACCGGACGTTGACATGGTGTCTTTCCCAAGCAATTATTGCCAGCTGCAATTCAGCAAATTCAATGGAATCGGTTCTCCTCATGAGCATATAGCTCATCACTACTAGAAATCCCCCCTGTAGTGACGCTTTATTTATATGTTAGGCACGCTTTATTTCATCTCTACAAGATTGTAGGCACGTTTTTATAAAGCGTGTTAGAAGCGTCTTCGCATGGACCGTGTCAGGACTTGTAGAAACGAGTTCTCTAAACGTATCAAGGAGATAAAAAGACGTTTCGTAGAGACGTTAGTTGCATGCCTACGCATATTGATACACTTTTATAGATACATTTATATAGCGTGTCTATTTGTGTAGTTACGTTATATAGCAGCGCTTCATTACGTGTTAAGAAATGTAGAGACGTTCTCATATATACATTTATATTATGTGTGTACTAATGTAGTCACGTTGTGTAATGATGTCGTATTGTGTATTAAGAAGTATAGAAACGGTTGAGTAGATACATTTATATTGTGTGTCTAACAATATAGATACATTTTATAGTAACACCATTTTGCGTTTCAAGAAATATAGAGACAATTTTATACATACATTTATATTTCGTGTCTACTAATATAGCCACGTTGTATAGTAATGTTTTATAACATCATATCAAAAATATGGATATTGATGCATCTTTATAGCGTGTCTATTAATATAGGCACATTTATAGTAACGCCTTCTTACATACTAGAAATAAAGAGACATTGTTTACAAATTTGGACACAAATGAATTTGCATGATTAGATAATGAGAAAGTGAATCATGAAGGCATTGCATTGAAAAATCCATTTTGTCTTTACAAAACAAGATACTGATTAATAACTCATTAAAGTGCACTATCAAAGACAAACCATATTCATAAAGAAGCATAGGAAAAGTGGCAATATCGTACAAATATCTATATTTTTTCTCTAACATCTAAAATCTATCTTGTTCACTCCGAAACTTGTAGCTTGTCTTTCCATCCACATCAAGTTACATGTTTCCATCATGCTGCAAAATAAGAGGAGATTAAGTTGACGCACATAAATTCTAATCAAACGGATCTAGCACTTGAAGAACGAAACATACCAAGGTTGTGCAGGTTTGAGTTGAACTCTTAAGTCTTTTAACCTACAATGATACATGTGTTTAGAGGGATAGTACAATTTTAGGAAATTACAAAACTGTAAAGCATTTGGTTAATATAACAGAAAACTTACATGTGAACGGGGCCAAGCAACAATAAAGCCAATAGCATCTCTCATAGTTTTCATAGAATAGAGTGGTCTAGGTAACATCTCATCTCCATTGTTTCCATTGCCATTATTTTCAAGGGCATCAACATAAACCCCAACAAATTCTTTCCCAAGCATGGTGCCACCAATATTTCGAGTGCTGTCAGTAGTCACTAACTTTCCTTTGGCCACGACTTTACATTTGTTTCTTAGTGAAATAAGATAGACTTCCACTTGGCTCTACCATTTTGTAAAACATAAAGCTATGATCTTCAAACTTGTAATTAATTTAGCTTCGAAACAACAGGGGAAACAAGTACATACCGATCCTGATTGATTATGAGCTGGAGCTTTAATTCTTTGAGATCTCTGCAGTAGACACAATCAAAGCATATCATCTATCTAGCAAGTTCAACCAACAATTAAAATTAAGTACTGGTCCTGACTGGTAAAATTAGCTAGTGCATGATTCTAGCATACCTACTGATTCAATTACTCTTAGGAACGTCATTATCACTTTTATTTGAATTAAACTTAGAGGCACTTCTGGGTAAAATGTAGTGAGATGTCAATTGTTATCTTCCTATAATATTTATCTATCTATCACATCAAAATTTACTTTTGATGTGGTCTAACCTAGTACTGAATGTGTTTACGTAGATGTAGACATAAACAAAACCAAATGTACAAATACAAGCTGGTGGTCACTCAAGCAGCCCTACCATACAAGTGAATATCAACCAAAAGGTGCAGGGGCCAAACTTATGAAATTTGTGACAATAATATGAACATATATAAATCTAGCATGCCTTTGCTGTCAGGTCAACATTACACAGATAGTCATAAATTCCTGAGTTCCATTTTCTTCTTGATCATGTTAATACACCACTGCATCATATCACATAGAATCTGGAGAGCGACCAAAGTGCTAGACAACCAAAGCTAACTAATAAATTATTTGCACAGAGCCATTTTATAATTTTGGCAAGTTAGCAAGTTATAACACCCATTTAGGTAAGCAAGGCTGACAATTTACCTTCTTTTGAAGCTCGGAAATGGACTCGAGCATAAGTTGGCTCTGCACATACAACGAATTTTGTAGTTGTCAGCTCTTGAACATACAGAGCATGTCATTGTAAACTGCATACACATAATGTGGATATCTCAGTCTAGAAGCTACCTACTTGGCTGAACTTTTCTGCTAGTGTATCTTATTTTCTAGATAATCTGCTACTGTATTAACTGATATGAATTACTACCTTTCTGGATCTGATATGTTTTAGTGAACTTTCCAGCTGCTGCTTGAGTTGCTTCAGCTCCTTGAGATTCAAATATTCAAGATCCTCTCCCATGAGGTGCCTGCAAGAAAAACAAGTTCAGTCACATTTACATCTCTAACAGTGTATAGTACACACTGGCAACCAACTGAAATCACTTTGAATTACAATTGACATTTCTGTATCGTCTCAACGTTCGTCCTTCGCCTTCAGTTTCCTATATTCGTGACACCAGTTTCCCTACACAAGCAAAGTAGATTTGCATTACTATATTTGGGTGTAACAGGAAGTAACACAAACAGGAATGCTATCAATTAGTTCAGCAATTCAGAATTGAACAAAGAGACTTAACAACATTGATCGCCAGCACCTAGTGATATCGATGTGGAAGAAAGTGGCATTCAATAAATATGATAACTAATTGATTTATTCTCCTTAATTGTGGGATTGCTGTTGCTGCCAAGGATTCTTTGCAGCTGGCCCATGGCCATAACAAATCATTTCTCAATTGCGCATAATTATCAGTTGTTTTACTTCAATGCTATTGATAGCAAGAAGTTCCAGGATTCATGCCTAGGTACTGCAGTATTTAGAACTCCAAAGAAAATCCTAAGCCATCATAGTACTAAATTTTTGATCCATGTAGCTACTAAATTCATGCCTAGAAGCTCCGAGAAGCATTGTAAAGTACCAACTTGTAACAGCATGTCGAATAATTTGTGATCCATGTAGCTACGGAAAGCAGAAGTTTCTTCTCAATACCTGTCATTGCATACTCAGGCGCAGCATAACCATAGGTGCCAACAACCCGAGTAGAGACATGAGTTTTATCACCTTGAGGACCAGCTTTTGTTAACCCGAAATCCGAAAGTTTTGCATTGTAATCCTGTAGAAGCAGAGCTTTCACTGTTACGAAAGTAACACGCAAAATGTAACCATGAGATCAAACGAATTGACAAGAGATATTACTGAATCAAGAAGAATATTTGATGTCTTAAAATCCCTCTAAATAACTGGTTTGGGACCTCCATGTAGGAAGGCTAGGCCTTTAACAGCACCAAGAGCAATCTTCATTCTGCAGGACCAAGGCAAGGGAAGAGCCCCCTTCAAGATTAAACAAAGTAAGATGACAGGAGCATACATGGGAGAAAACAATATAGGATATTACCAATCAAGAAACTTTACAAGAAAGTATAAACATTAAAATTGGTTAGGCAGGGATGAAACCAATAGTTAAGATAGAAGGAATCCCATAGAGAACATCATTGGTGTATGGATATGTATCAAAAGTCTAGTTTTCCATAATAGGTAGCAATTGAATGGACATCACCTAGAATAAGTAGATAGGTCAGGTTTTATGGTTCAACAAATGGGTTTCTAAAATTGTATTTCTATAATTATTGTGAAGTTTGAACTGCAAAACAAAATTCAGGAACACATGGAAAAAAACCAGAGTGACCTTACCAATTCTCCATGCCAGTAATGCTTCTCCTAGGCATTTCTTCGAACACATGGCATGCATGACACCAACCCACCTTTGGTTTGCAAAAGTAAGGGGGAAGTAAAAATTGAGGAGCAAATAAAGGGAAAGAGATCACACAAATGGAAGGTCAGACTGACCAAAGTTTTTGATCCTCGCCGTTGCAGGTGTGCGCATGGCCGGCCGGCCAATTCGGCGGTGGCGCGATAAAGGAAAGGCGCGGGGTGGGCAGGAGAAGGCGACCGGCAGGCAGAGCATCAGAGTAGGGAGGAGGAGGCGGTGCGGGGTGGGGAGGAGGAGGCCGCGACGGAGCGGAGGGGTGGGGGGAGGAGGAGGCGGCGGCGGAGCAAGGGAGGAGGCGGCGGCGGAGCGGAGGAGTAGGGGGAGGAGGAGGCGGTGGCGGCGCGGGGTGGGGTGGGGAGGAGGAGGAGGCGGCGCCTCGGGGTGGGAAGGAGGGGAGGAGGCGCCGGCGCGGGGTGGGGAGGAGGAGGAGGAGGCGGCGGCGGAGGAGTGGGGGGAGGGGGAGGAGGCGGCAGAGCGGAGGAGTGGGGGGAGGAGGAGGAGGCGACGCCGCGGGGTGGGAGGGAGGGGAGGAGGCGGCGGCGCAGGGGAGCGGGGGAGGAGGCGAGGGCGGAGGCGGAGTAGCGGAGAACGGCGGCGCGGAGAACGTGGGGAAGACGTGGTCGCGCAGAGAACGTGGGAAAACGGGGGAGAAGATTCGGCGGAAGGAGAGAAGCCACTTCGCAGGTGTTTTTGTCAGTTGGGCCTACATGTCAGCACAGCTTTTTTTCCAAAGAAGGGGCGGGAGGGGCGGACCAACCACCAACGTGGGAGAGGAAGGCGGCGGGGAGGTCACTAGGGAACTGCGTAGGAGAGCTAGAGAGATGTGACTCAGTAGGAGAGGCCGAGGCGTCGTGATTCAGCGGGGCGCGGGCGGGGTAGGTGGGGGGAGAAGGCGGCGGCGGCGGGGGAGGTGGGGGGAGGAGGGAGGGGCCCGGCCGCCCGGGGAGGTGGGGAGAGGAGGAGGCGGCGGGGGGGGGGGGGAGGTGGGGGGAGGAGGTGGTGGCTGGGGGAGGGGGCGGTGGGGGAGGCCGGGAGGGAGGCAGGGCGCGGTGTGGGAGGCGGGAGGCTCGGAGGGAGGGAGGGCGCGGTGAGGGAGGCGGGACTCGGGAGGCCTGGAGGGAGGGAGGGGGCGGCGGGGGACCCGTGCGGGGGGAGGAGGAGGCCAGGGGCGGCGGGGGGAGGAGGCGGCCGGGAGAGAGGGAGGCGGGAGGCGGCGGGATTCGGGAAAAATGAGAGTCGGCCGAGGTAAGAAAAGAAAGAGGAAAGAAAAGAAAAAGGAAAAGGAAAAAATTGAGAAGAGAAGAAAAATAAAATTATGCAACTTAGTTTTGAATGAGCTGAAAATTTGTAGAAGAAGATTTTGTGTGAGAGAGAGAGAGAGCTTAGATATGTATCGGATGTTTAATATATTTTTTACAACATCTCTACATGCTACTGATGGATGACAAAGGCACATCTAATTTCGTTTCACTTTGCGATGTTTTCAATATCGTATCAAGAAGCATGTTTACGTGACTATGTATGATTATTGATACGCTTTGCAACGTGCATAAATTATACTGACGGTTTAAAGCGTGTCTAACTCCGTGTTATTTTGAGACGACTTTAGTATCACGTCAAAAAATATCTTTAATTGGCTATGGAACGTTCTCTAATACGCTTTGTAACGTGTCTAGATGCTATTGACGATTAAAAGTGTGTCTAAAACCGTGTCAGTTTGAGACGACTTTAGTATCGCGTTAAAAAACATGTTTAATTGGCTATGGAGCGTTCTCTAATACGCTTTGTAACGTGTCTAGATGCTATTGACGATTAAAAGCGTGTCTAACACCGTGTCAGTTTGAGACGTTTTCAATATCGTCTAAAAAAGTGTCTACAGATGCCTTTTGACACTAAAAGCGTGTCTAATGTCATGTCATGTTGATATGTTCACAAAATCGTGTCAAAAAACATCTTTACATGACCATGTAGAGACGCTTTTAGCGTGCGTTACTATAAAAGCGTGCATAGAGGCCCTTTTTCCTGTAGTGCATTTTCTTGCAGCCTGTCAAGATATAGCCCATAACGGAGCACTCTTACCCCAATTTGTGCAGACGTTGTCCGGTCCAGCCTTCACATGGTACAGTAAGCTGGCACCAGGATCAATCAAGACATAGGAGTAAATGCATGATACTTTTCTCGAGCACTTCTATAGCACTCAAAGAACAGTAGGCATCACTGAGTTGACCCAAACAGAGCAAAGAACAAATGAAAAGGCTGCTGATTTTATTAACAGGTGGAGAAATTTAAGCCTCCATTGCCCGCAGCCAATTATCGAGCCAGAAACAGTGCGGATGTGCATGAATAATCTGTGCCTTGACATGGCTATTTATTTGCAAGGTGTACGGCATGTCACTTTTGAAGAGCTCGCCTCTAAAGCTACACATATTGAGAATTACATGCAACATGTCGCACATCGAACAAAGACATTCACCAAGCCTGTAGAGAAAGGTGGCCAACGTGATAAGTTGCCTGCCAAGCCAAAGCAAGTGCAAACAATGGAGGCGACAGCAGTGATTCCATAGTTGCAGTCCAGGGGAGCCACCACAAGAAATCAAGAGCAAAAGGGAATGCAAACTCGCAGGAGGCCAACCCTTAGTGAGCGACAAGCAGAGAATATTCCTTCCCAAATGAGGAGGTCGATGACTTATTTATGGGCTTACGGGAGTTGAATCTCATAGAGCTCCCTAAGCCAAAAAGGATTGAAGAAGCTTCCAAGTTCAATGAACCAAATTATTGCCACTATCATCGCATCTTAGGTCATACGCTTAAAGATTGCTTTGTGGTAAAGGATATTGTTGGATCGAAATCGGCGACAGAGGGGGGTGAATGTCGCTCTTTTAAAAAATATCCCCCAAAAGGATTCAATCAAGAACAATTCTTCTCCTATAGCCACATATGCTATGAAGAGGAAAGCAAGCTCTCAAATAACTTAAAATCATAGAGAAAGAGGCATGCCAGAGAAACTGAACCAGAACAACATGTAGAAAACCAAGAAGGAAGAAAATCAGATTTCCAAACAAAGGGTCCGGTCTGATTTCTTTGCTACGGCCGGTCAGACCTCTCTGGCCGGTCAGACCGCCGTAGCTAGGCCGGTCTGACCGGTCTGGTAATGCCGGTCTGACCGCTTATACGCCTCTGGTCTGACGACGGAGACATACCGGTCTGACTGTCGGTTTTCAACCGGTCAGACCGCCCGTCGGTTCAGACAAGGGCAGAGAGGAGCAAGCGCACAACATACATTCTGAAAATACTGATTTTTGCAGATTTTAGAGAAATTAGTAAAATCCTTCTTTTCTCCACAGGTAAAAGGATCAACAGTATAAACTAAACACTCATAAGACCTTGGCAACCAAAAGGATTCACCAATTGAACATGAAATGGGAATTTGAGCCCACAACTGAAAGAATATAGAGAACACACCTAAACTCAAAATTCCAGGACAACCTTTGATCCTTTGAACAAGAAACTGAGAAATAAGCTAAGGACTAGCCTCAAGACTCAGATACTCATCTCAGTGCAGCACCTTTGGGAGAGAAAATCAAGACATCATCAAACCCTAGTTTTTCAAGAACAGAGAAGAATATTTGACGAAGCTCAGAGAGAGAGAAGGAATTAATGAATCTTCCATTTAGTCTTGAAAATGGAATGCCCAAGGGGTCTAGAAATCCTTCCCATCACAGAGCAACTCAAATTTCCAACTTCTCAACAAAAATCAAGTCAAGAACATCAAGAACAGAAAAGCTGTAGAGACACAAAAACCATCACAAAGGAGCAAGACAAGGAAATAATCCAACATAATCCTTCTCATATTGATAGGAGATGATTACAAAGGAGTCCCCATACATGATTCATACAAAGAAATCCCACTACATGCTTGCTCTAGGGAGGAACTTGCATATAGGAGCTCAAGCACGCAGGAGACACACACAACAACTCTCTGCACTTCACGAACCCATACTAACTAAAGACCAAAGAAGGAGACACAAAGCAAAAGCCCCAACTACTCTCTAAAAATCACACACTCCATGCAGGAGACAACCATCTATTTATACCCTTGGCTTAATGGGTTCACTCCATGCTTTGCCCATTAAGCTTTACTCTTTACCCACTAACTCTAACCACATCCACTTCCTTTAGTGCAGCTTTGCGTATTCACCAAAACGCCCCTCCTGCACCTTCCAAGAAGCTTCCTCATTCCTTGCCCTCCAAGCCACGCAGCTACCTCGAGCCCTCGCCGTCTTCGGCACACCACAACCGTTCTAACCTCGGCACCACCTGCGCCTAGTCCGGTCCTCCGTGCCTCGCCACGACTCTACCTCGATGTCCTGCAGCCATCACAGACAAGAAGCACATCACATAGCATCGCTCGACACGTGTAATCACAATTAGCATCAATGAATCAAACTTATGCATGAAAATGCCCAAACGACCAATCGGGAAGACAAATATGCAATAAGACCGTCTAACTAAACCCGACTGCGCCAAATGCCGACCTGGCACAAACCACTCAAACCAAACTCAATCTTTCCAAAAAAACTCGTCAATTACTCATCACAAACATGGGGTCATAACCACATAGTCTCTAAGATATTATCCAGAAAATGATTGATGAAGGAGCAGTTGATGCAAACCTCCTTAAAAGCTTCAAGAAAGGCAAGAAAATGGTTGCAGGAAATGTCACCACCTTTTAAGATGACTTGGTGAGTTCCGCATCTTCGAATATGACACCAACTAATAATATGACATCATATTATGATAAAAGAATGCTTGTCTTAAAGTCTAAGTTTATTCCAATGGTTTCCTTAGGCCGTGCATCGTACTATGGTCGGCAGCAAAAATGTAGCTGTCAACTTAAAAGAGAGGCTTTTCATCGAGGGATCCATGCCACAAAGCTCGACCCATCAACTTTTTAAAGAGTCCAAGATAGGGGCAGTGGCGGCCAGGAGGCCGCATGCTGCGACAAGTAATAGTACAAGGTGAGGATCCACGCTCCACGTCAAGAATAGCGCAAAGATTGACAAAGCGTGTGAGCAGTCCTCATGAAGAATTCAATGTCCTCACCATTTGTGTCTTTGATGATGATGAGGGTTCTCTTCATTTCCCTGAAGAAGAATCTCCAGAAGTTCACCAAATTCGACTTAGAACAGGTCGCTAGCTAGCTGATCCTCATCTTCCAGCTAGAAGGGAGCCCAAAAACAAAAATGTAACCCCAAATGAAACGACCGACTTTGCTACTAATATGTCAGTCAAGTATGATGTAATCTCTCACTTGAAGTGTAACAACCCAGGTTTTTCTGAAAAAAAATAAATAAAAAAAATTAAAATTAAAATTAAGTATTTTTGTTGCCTAAATTTAAATTTTGGATTTGCCCTAGATTTCTGTTTTTGAAAAAGCTAGATTTAAAAAAAGTATACTAAGTGAAAACCTAAAAAATATTATTAAATAAAATAATATTTTGATTTTGTATTAAAATCCTATGTCAAATTAAATATTTGGATTTATTTGGCTCTTATTTGGTTTTCTGAGTTTTTCTAGAGTTTAAAATCTATTTTTGAAATTAAAAAGTATTTTAGATATAAAAAATATAATACCAAAATTAGTTGTAAATATTTTTATTAAGTCCAAAATGTCACCAGGAGCTTATGTGAATTTTCCTGGAATTTTTGGAAGTATTTTCATATTTTTCTGAGCTTTATTGAGTTTATTCGGGTTTTCTGAAAATGAAAATCAATTTCTAAAAAAAATCCCTCCCCTCCCTCTTGCCGACGCGTGGACGGCCCAGATGGAGCCACGTCCCACGCGCCCGACCCATCCCCGCCTCTCACCCCCATCTCGCCTATCTCCTCCCGGTGGCCGACACGTGTGCGGCCCGCCCCATCTCAGCCGTCAACCCTCCCCGTGCCCACAGCCGCCCGATCTCCCCTTCCCCTCATCTCGGCCGCCCACGCATTCTCCTTCCCCTCTCTCTCACTGCCGCCCGACCCCACCTGTCGGCACCGCTCTCCCTTCTCTCTTTCTCTCCTCGGCCCCACCCGTCAGCGCCTCCTCTCTTCCGCCTCTCGCTGCGTCGCGGGCCCCACGCGTCAGACCCGTCTTCCCCGCGCGGCCATCTCCCTCCTCGCGCCGTCGCCGCCCGCAATCGCTCCTCCGCCTGACCCGGTCGCCCCCCTCCCTCTCGGCCGCGCCCCACTCCAGCACGTGTCGCCCCACGTCGTCCCCTCTCCCTCGCGCCCACGTTCCCCATTTCTCCTGCAACGGCCGCCGCCCACCACCTCTCCTCTCCGGCGACCGATTCCCGTGCACCCTTCCTTGCCGGCCGGCCCCGTCAGCCAGGCCGTGCCTGCGTGGCAGCTGGCGTGGCGCCATGTCTCCGGCCACCTCGGCACCCGCCTGCCCCGTCAGCGCCACGTGTGCGCCTGACGCCACCCCCGCCACCTCAGTGCCTCCCTCGTCCGTGGACATGGACCACATGGACCAGGCCCCACCTGTCAGCCCCTTCCCCCCATTTCCTGTACAAAAATAATTCGGCCAAAAAAGAAATTCCCTGGCTGACGCAATGCTGACGCCATAAACCCATTTTCCTTTAGAAAAATAATTCCAGAAAATAATTTTTTTCTTTTTCTCTGAATTTAAATTTCCCGGAGCCCATTCTTCTTCGTCCTAACTCCGATTGAGCCCATTCAAATTTCTAAATTCATCAAAAATTCTATTCTATCCATTTCTAGCCTCAATTAAAATATTTGAAGTAAATTTAAATTTATTTTGAATTTAGTGGGTTATTTTCACGTGTAGACTTTGACGATTCGGGAGATTTCTTCGACGAAGGTTTGCACAAATTTGAAGAGCAAGGCAAGTCACCCTCCTTGATCATGTTGATCCCAGTTTTCAAAATAAAATTATGTTTATTTAAATTATATTGCATGCATATTTTTATTCAATGTATTTCAAATCAGTTTTAAATTTAGTTATTGCCTACTTGTTAATTCCTCCGTTGATATTGAATCCTCGATACCTTGTCACCCTAGATCAAACTCTAGCTAGTACACTAGTGTTGGATGGAGAAATTTTGAATCAAATGCTTAGACCTGCTTAGTTATAATATTTGTTTTGGGGATACCTTTTCACATAAAATGATAACCCTGTTTACATAAAATGATGAGCTTTTCAAAGCTGCTCTTGACTTTGGTGAGTCGAGGAGTTTTATGAAATATTTTGAAAACAAATTATAAAAACTGGTTTAGACTTAGGCAATTGGTTAGACTGGTGGGTGCAGGCATGCCCTGTTGGTTGGAGCCGCAGTGGTTGATTGTCGTGCACAGGGGTATGTGGTTGGGCCTAAGTCAGATTAAGGACCGGTCTGTGAGCTACTGTTGGAAAGCCCTATCGTACTACCACATGGCTGGTATGGGACAGCCCTGGTTGAATAATTTGTGAAGTCCCAATCTGAGTCAAGTCGTAGGTTGAAAGTGAGCGTGGTTGGTGCCATGTGAAGTCTCACTTGGGCGAGCGTGGTTAAGCCATGAGAAGTCTCGTCTAGGCTCAAGAGGGGGTCCCGGTCTGGTGGATTCCTTACTGAGGTGAAACCTTAGAGTTGGCTTGGCCAGGTTGAAGGCTTTGCATTATAAAGGCCTTGTCACGACTCCCCACCGCACACCTAAGGAAGTGTGTAATCTAGTGGTACAACGGGATGATCGTGTCTTGTGGGTAAAGCTGTACAACCTCTGCAGAGTGTATAATCTATCCTGGATAGCCGTGCCCACGGTCATGGGCATGCTGAGTAAAAGTTTTTCATGATTTAGATTTTGTTTTTCAAAACGTTTTTGAAAACCTTATGGATGGATGGAATCCATGAGAGAATGAAAACCTTGTGGGTGGATGGAACTCATGAGTTAGATTGGTAACTTGTGGATGGATGGAATCCACGAGTGTTTGGAAACGTGTGGATGGATGGAATCCATACGTGAACTTTTGGAAAAGATGGTCCGGGTGGGATGCCCGTGGATAGGTTGGTGTATGGTCGGAGCCTGCATTGATGGTATTATTTTCTATTACAAGTAATGTTTTACTTACTGTATTAAATTCTGTAATTTCAATCTATCTATTGTATTTCTTAAATGCTGTTTTATGCAAACTAACCCTATAAGCCTTCCATTGAAGCCTTTATCATTATGTTGCATTTTCCCGGGTGATTTGCGGAGTACAAGTTTGTACTCACCTTGCTATCTCCATACAGAGGAAGACGATGTCGACTACGGTGAGGACCAGGACAAATAGGCCACGTCTTACTGTCGTTTGCCTGTGGCCAGGCATGTTGGGCTTCTTCCGCTTCGGTGTTTTCTTCCGCTGCTTATTATTTAATTTTGGCTTATGTGCCGTTGATGTAAACTTTGGCATTCATGCCCATATTCAGTTAATAAATGTCATTATGGTTGATATCTATCTTTGTTGTACGCTGTGTGCACTAGCTGATCCTGGACTAGTGCGATTTACACAGAGGATCCAGGAGTCGTTGCTCCGGGTTCTGACAAAGGTGGTATCAGAGCCATGACGACTCTAAGACGTGACCGTAGGTAGAATAGAATGGTCCGACCCTAAGGACTTATTTTTAATAACCAGTAATCTCAAAAGTTTTGCTTATTCTTACCCCATAATCTTTGCTTATCCTTACCTCAATTCTTTCTCGTCTTTATGTCAATTTTGAAAAACCTATTTCTGCATCTTCCCTTGTTCCAAAGCAACTAGAGATGCAACAGTTGGAAATTCTTCGATTCTGCCACCACTTCAATATTTGCCTTGAAGGATCATGCTTTGTACCTCGACAGCCGTGAAGGATCCCACCAAGCTACCCTTACCTCTCTAGGTTAAGTTGTTAAGCTAGCTAGTAGACGAGGTTATGCCAATTTTGAAGGATCCGACATGAAGAACATACCAGCTATGTTTTCTGTGTATGATGCTTTGTGTCTTTCGTCTGATTTCCGCAAGGCTTTTGTTACAACACTTTCTTTTCCTGACGATTATAGAGTAGAAGTGTCGCAAACAGAGACAGAAGGAGCTGAGATTTTAAATATGACGTTCACTGAGGAGGACATGCTATTAGGTTCTAAGAAGCACAACATGCCGCTTCTCATGTTCGGTGAAATTGATGAGTTGCCCATAAATCGCATAATGATATATGGCAGATCTGCCATAAATTTATTACCTTTGAGTACCTTAAAAAGGATTGGATATTCCAAAAAGGACTTGAGCTGATCTAATGTAGTTATTCATGGCTTCAATGAATCTGGTCAGGAAGCTATGGGTAACATATCATTGGCTTTAAAGTTGGAAACACTATGCACATATGTGAACTTTCACGTGATCGATGCGGCTACCTCATATAATGCCCTGCTTGGCCGCCCGTGGTTGCATGAAAATCAAGTCGTACCATCTATGCTTCATCAATGCATCAAATACAAAGATCAATTAGGGGAGACAATATGGATATTTGCTGATAAAAAGCCATTCACAATAGCTGAATCCTTCTATGCTGATGCAAAATTCTACTTCGAGCCCGTAAATAAAGTGTGTAAGCCGAAGTCAGTGTTTGTACCAGAGTCAAATTTTATAAAGAAAGATATTGAGGAATCCTCATCAACAGCGAAGATATATCAATATATACCAAGTGACCAAAGGAAGAAAGGAGATCCAATATTTCATGCCGTGAATAAATCATCCTCTAATAAAGGTATTGAGTTTCTGACACCCTTACCTCCTTTGGTACGACATAAAATAAAACAAGCTCAAAATCAATTGCTCAACTCTAGCATGAGAAAAAATAAGAATAGAGTAGTTGCTCAAATAACTCTGTCAAATAAGGATGATGAATCATTACCTATTTCTTTATATGACAATAAGGTTATTTATATGATGCAGAAAATGGGTTATGATATCATTAAAGGCCCTTCTCTATGCAACGACCGGGGGCACCTTGCACCATTTGAAAAGGCACTATCCCAAGAACAACTTGAAGCCCTACACGAAGATCAAACATTAAAGGAAAAGAGGTATGGGTTGGGTTATGATGTTTCTATGACCTCGGCTGAATTTATAGACACAACGGCAATGGCTCCACAAATGGAGGATGGAAATCAACCCACCATTGATGAATTGGAAGAAATCAATATTGGGACGCTCGACGAGCCTCGTCCAGTTTATATCAGCAAACATTTATCTAAGGAAAGCAAAGAAGAATATCATAAATTTCTTTTGACAGATAGGGATGTGTTCACTTGGACATATGAGGAAATGGCAGGGTTGGATCCAGCAGTGGCAATACATCGACTCGCTGTACAAGAAGACATTCCACCGGTCAAGCAACCACAATGGAGGTTTCAACCAGATATACTCTCAAAAATAGAAGCTGAAGTCGATAAACTCATAACAGCTGTGTTTATTCGGGAAGTCAAATATCCTAAGTGGCTTTCCAACATTGTTCCTGTCAAGAAGAAGAATGGGCAAATTCGTGTATGTGTAGATTTTAGAGATTTGAATAGGTCATGCCCTAAAGATGATTTTCCAATACCTATCTCTGAAATACTTATTGATGCTATTATGGGACATGAAATATTTTCATTTATGGATGGCTTTTCTGGTTATAATCAAATAAAAATGGCACCAGAAGATGAGGAGTTAACAGCATTCTGAACACCCAAAGGTATATTCTGTTATAGGGTTATGCCTTTTGGACTTAAAAATGCTGGTGCAACATATCAACGAGCCATGACAATTGTCTTTGATGGACTATTGCACATCATCGTTGAGTGCTACATGGATGGATGACATTATTGTAAAATCAAAACATGAAAGAGATCACTTAAAGCATCTCTCTATGGTTTTTGAATGCCTTAGACAACATAATTTGAAAATGAACCCAATGAAATGTGCCTTTGGGGTCTCTTCTGGAAAATTTCTGGGTTTTATAGTTACAAAGCATGGAATCGAAATTGACCCAACTAAAATAGAGGCAATTGTTAAAATGCCACCACCTAAAAACCTTCATAAATTGAAGAGCCTCCAAGGTCATTTAGCATATATTAGGAGATTTATCTCAAATTTATCCGGGAGATGCAAACCTTTTTCTCGGCTTATGAGAAATGGTGTTCCTTTCCAATGGGATCAAGCATGCCAAAATGCATTCTTAGATATAAAGAAGTATTTAATAAATCCCCCTATCTTGAGTGCGCCAATTAAAGGACGACCATTAATTCTTTATAAGTCAGCCATGCCAACATCATTAGGTGCTCTTTTGGCGCAGAATAATGATAAAGGAAAAGAAATGTCCTTATATTATCTCAGTCGCACCCTTGTGGGGGCAGAATGCAATTATCCAGACTTGGAGAAAATATGTTTAGCACTGGTATTTGTGGCACAAAAATTGCGCCAATATATGCTAGAGCACACTGTGTACCTCATTTCGAGAGCAGATCCGCTCCAATACATCTTAAATAAATTGGTTCTTTCAGGGAGATTAGCTAAATGGGCGATGTTCCTGTCACAATTTGACATTGTGTTTATACCACAAAAAGCTACGAAAGGGCAAGCTTTGGCAGACTTTCTAGCTGCACACCCTATTCCTGACAATTTTCCTATCGATGATGATTTACTAGATGAAGAGATATTTGTCACATCGGTTGCCAATTCAACATGGCAAATATATTTTGATGGTGCTTGTCGGCGATCGAGAGCGGGCACCGGCATCATCTTTGTTACGCCTAGTGGAGAAATAATTCTATATTCATTCACTTTAACCTCAGCAGTTTGGCAGCTAGCATGTCAATAAATTCTTATGAAATAATGGACGTGCGCATAGAGGAACGGAGAGTCCTGCCAATACTCGCTGAGGAGGGTGAAACAACATCCTCTATAGCATTGACAACGGATATTTGTGAAATTGAAGTAGGAGATTGGCGGACTCCATTTCTTGAATATTTACTCCACGGTTATCTACCTCTCGATTCTTGCGAAAGGACTAGAATCCGAAGAAGGTCAGTCCACTACACATGTATAAATGGTACGCTTTATAGACGCTCATATGATGGTATCCTACTGTGTTGCCTCGCTGGAAATGAGGTGATGGAAGCATTGAGGGAAGTGCATGCTGGAGTTTGCGGTGCACACCAATCTAGTCCCAAATTGCATTACCAATTAAAGCATTTGGGCTATTATTGGCCTACAATGTTCGAAGATGCTATGAAATTTGCGAAAAAGTGTCATGAGTGTCAGGTGCATGCTGACTTCATCCATCAACCACATAAGCCACTGCACCCCACCAGCATGTCCTGGCCCTTTGAAATGTGGGGAATGGATATAGTCGGACTAATTCAACCGCCATCATCCAAAGGGCACAAATTCATTCTCGCAACAACTGACTATTTCTCTAAATGGGCGGAAGTCATACCATTAAGAGAAGTTAAGGCAGAAAATGTAGAAAATTTTTGTAAATACTCATCTTATATATCACTTTGGTGTCCCTTCGCGAATTATATCTGACAACGGGTCACCATTCAAAAATAGACTGATGGAAAAGTTATGCGCAAAATTTAAAATAAAACATCATTTTTCTACGGCATATAATGCAGCGGCCAATGGACAAGCTGAGGCATTTAATAAATCCCTGTGCAAATTATTAAAGAAGGTGGTCTCAAAGAACAAACGAGATTGACATGAAAAACTACTCGAAGCCTTGTGGGCATATAGGACCACGACACACACACCAACTGGAATGACTCCTTACTCCCTGGCAGTGGCGGATCCAGGATTTTAGCAAAGGGTATGCCGCACCAAAATTTTTATATGCAATTCGGTAAAACCATTTGTCAATTCGGTAAATAATTGTAAATTTTGCACCGTAATTCGGTATACAGGCACTAAATAATATGATAAGTCTTAAATTCAAGGATTAAGTTGGAAATTGCACAAATTACAATATAAATAGTTCAAACACCATAATAATAGTCTCAAATATACATAAAAGAGACTTACAATACTATTTATCTGACTTTTTTGGCCTCATCAAAGAGACTTTTTTAACCTCATCAAACCGATTAACAGAATAACTTTCAATGGGCTGTCTATCACCTGGATCATGCGGAAGGCGATTGATGTCATAAACCAGCGGCGGTGGCGGTGGCAGGGGCGGGGGCATAGGATTCACAATTTTATCAATTACTCTCTCTTGCTCTTGAGTTTGCTTTTCCGCCACAGTTTTAACCGGAGATGGGGCAGGATTTGAAGTAGCAGCCGCCGCCTTCTTGGCTGCATGTTTTTGAAAAAGAGATGCAATATCTCCGCTTCTCTTCATATCTACATAATCAGAGCAAGATGAAAAAAAAATTTAAAAACCTCAAGAGTTGCAAAACGGTTCAATCCCTGTTTACACGCTTTCTATTGATCCATATTTTATGAAACCTTACTAGGGGAACACCAAATATTTTGGATGAAATATCTAAGTCTGTGCATCTCTAAATGAACCAATACCATTCTGACATACGTTTACCTTTCTATTTTCAATTCAGCATGCAGAAAACAATTGAACGTTATAGGACATACGCAAAGGACAATATCAACACCAAGACAGTAGAGCAAGATATAGAGGTATAAATTCAGCTTGATAGGCCTATTATCCTTTGTCACGTGGATATATATTTTTCAATTTACGGATGCTAATGTTGTTTCATTAAGAGATTTTTTCTATTCAGTCGATGTTTAAGTTTGTGAGCATCGACAAGCCTCTGTTTTCAATGTCTCAGTTTGCTTTGCAAACCCATTTCCCAGCGCATGATGCTTCTAATGAAAATCCCAAAACCATCCTGGACTGAAGCATCAGGCGCTGAGGAATTGGAGCGGAGCGCCGCGTGCCCGGTATCTCGGCTGAGTCCCACCGCTACAGGGTATGCCGGGGCCCACCCGGCATACCCTGTAGATCCGCCACTGCTCCCTGGTGTATGGAGGAGAGGCGGTCTTACCGTTGGAAGTACAAATTAATTCTTTGAGAGTCGCTATGCATGAGAAACTCTTAGAAGAGGAGGCCGCTAAAATGCAGTTAGAGGAATTAGAGCGTCTTAAAGGGAAGTGTCTTCAAGCATTACAAAACTTAGAAGCGTACTAAGCAAGAATGTCACGAGCTTTTGATAAGCGCCTCAAAAGGAGGTCATTTAAAGAGGGAGATTTAGTTCTTGTTGTTATTCGCCCCATGAATATTACACATCGGATGCACAGAAGATTTGAGCCTAAATGGGAAATTTATATTCTAGTGGCACATATAACATTATTTCCCCAGATGGTGTATATTCTCCACCGCCGATAAATGGGAAATTTATAAAGCGTTACTACGTGTAAATATATATATATAAGCGCTCCAACACCTTAGGAGCCTAAACTATGGTGCAAAACAATAATAAGTGCTCCAACGCCTTACGAGCCTAAACTGTGGTGCAAAACAATAATAAGTGCTCCAACGCCTTACGAGCCTAAACTGTGGTGCAAAACAATAATAAGTGCTCCAACGCCTTATGAGCCTAAACTATGGTGCAAAACAATAATAAGTGCTTCAATGCCTTACAAGCCTAAACTGTGGCGCAAAACAATAATAAGCGCTCCAACACCTTACGAGCCTAAACTGTGGCGCAAAACAATAATAAGTGCTCTAACGCCTTATGAGCCTAAACTGCGGCGCAAAACAATAATAAGCGCTCCAACGTCTTACGAGCCTAAACTGTGGCGTAAAAAAATGAATAAGCACTTCAAAACGAGCCTAAACTGATGACAATAGCACAAAAATAAATAAATAATAGAGATCTGAAACTTTTAGATCATAAATTGTAAGTGAGTAAATAAAGCATCAATGCTTCACGTTGGCATCCTGCTCACAAAATAAAAGACAATACTTCAATGCTTCACGTTGGTGTCTCGCTCACAAAATAAAGGACAATACTTCAATGCTTCACGTTGGCGTCTCGCTTACAAAGTAAAAGACAATACTACAAGTTGAATGATAACTAACTAGTTCTTAGTTAGTAAGAACTTCCGTAACATAGATAGATGAGCTCCAATACATGTTGACACGGATAGGCTCAATACAAAAGTGATGAATATGAAATAATTTATACCTTACAAGTTTAACTGAAATATCTAAAAGTAAATCACATCATAAGAAAATCGAGTAAAGGACTCCTAGTTTGGTCCAGAGTGCCAATTCTTTAAGGCCTTGAAGAGTTGCTCAGCGTCTTGCCCCAAGGTGGTTGTTTTCTCTTAGAGAGCCTGGGTCCCTTGATCAAGTCCTTGAGTAGCATCTAGAAGAATGTTGCTCCATTTTTGCACTTCTAAGTCCTGGTTAGAATGTGTTTGTTGAAGCCGTTCTTTATTCTGCCGGAGCTCCCTCAATACATTGGTGACTTTACTAAGTTGTGCACTGAGATCCGCCGCCAACTTCTCATTTTCAGAACACTTTTCATCTACGAACATTATCTCTTGAGAGATACTCTTGATAGCTTCTTCACGAGATGCAAGCTCACGTTTTGCTTCAGCAGCAATTCGCCCTTTCTGCCCAGAGTTGTGTTCAAAATCTAAATGTGCTTGGTGCAGTTGATTTGAAACATTGACAAGCTGGGTCAATATTTCCTTAGCTCTAGAAACCCCGGTATATGAGTAGGGAGTTGCGAAGAAATAGTTTCCAAGAAGGCACGGCGAGTTGGATCGCTTAATGAAGCAGCAACTAATCCTTCAAGAGCTTTTGTTAACACCATATCAGTGGCATCCATAAATGCTTTCTCAACAAATGAGAGGTCCATGCTTGGTGGTGACATTTCGCTACTTTTTGGTTGGTGAGGTCCTTGTTCACAACCTAAAAAAATGAAACAGGAGGGAATTTACGTAAGCAAACTTAAAAGAGATAGAACAAGAAAATTTGCGTACATTAACACATATGCAATGCATATGAGGCTACCATGAGTGGAAGAAGTTAAGGTATCAAACGACTCAGAGTCTGGGGGCAGATTGCGAGCCAAGGTCGGAAAAGAAATTGGATGGTCATGATCACTTTCATCAAAATCTTCAACCGATATATTGAAGAATTCACCGAGATCATGATCACTTTCACCTGTAAGCATGAGATCGAGCTCCTCGCTACTTACCAAATCCTCAATACTAGGGATGTCCAATGAGGATATGGGATCAATTTTTTTCTCATTTTCAAAGTTGAGCTTGCGTTTGGCTTTTGGGCCTTTCTCACTCTCAATGGGAATGATTGGAGGTGGTCCACACTTTCCTTTCCTCCCTACATCAACATTAATTAGTTCTAAATTTTCTCGCACAGCATGCACTGGCAAACTCTCTGTTGGTAAAAAATTAAGTGCAGAGTCTTTTGCTTTGTCTTTAGATGAGCTACTCTTTTGCTTCTGCAAAAAAAAAAGAAGCTAAGTAAATCGTTACAGGCTAGGAGACTTTATTATAGAAATACTAAACAAAATATATATATCATCTTACCACGACAAGTTGTCTTGGAGACTCAACAACCTGGCCATCAGAGAGATAAGTATGTAGGACTTGTCTCCAGTGATCCTTAATCATTGTTTCCTTTCTTCTGATGGCCGCTACGTGTTGATCTTGGCAATCAACATGCACCCTTTTTACCACAATAAAATCTTCAGAGGAGAGCTTGCGTGCAAGAATATGGTCACATTGTTCAGGATTATTCATCCTCCTCCTCTCATATGGGACTCAACCAAGTGCACTACCATTACGAAGTTCGCTCAATACCGAAGTGAAGGGCTGTATAAATTCACGCCACCACCTAGCCCAAGCCAATGAAGAGCTGCCATTACGGGAGTCATCTGGGACATGATATAATTTTGCTTGTCTCGGACGGAGTAAATGTGCCCAATGAGCATATGCAATCCCGATGTCATCCCTTGTATATAAATTCAGCAGGGGTGGGAAAGGGACAACTTGATCGAATCTGAACTGTCGAGCCACACGGTCATGATGGTACGACTCAATGATACATAAATCAGTGGATATAGTGGCATGCCGCCATGGAAGCATACCACGGCGAACAGAAATCAAGAAGGCCTTTCTTTGGTGACTCGCACCTCTAAGTTTTGTCAAATCATAAGGATGCCATGAAATATTAGAAAATTTCAAAAAAAATCATGTGCATCTTCAGAGCAAAAGTGATTGGGGGTCCTAAACATAGTGTTCGCCATGGCTGGCTTCTGCATTGTATACTTATAAGTAGGGAAATAGGGTGTTCTCACCTTATTGCCAAATATCCTTTTTAAATACACACCCATCCAACCAATAACAAAATGGACCAGCCAAGGTCACTTTGTGTAGGAGGGACCGATTGGATGAGTGTTGATCAACCGCAAAGAATAGTACAAGGAACATAAGGCAGGTGGAGCTAGGGAAATTTGGCGCCCTAATGATATCCAAGACGCCATTACCAATACACCTTGGCGGATGTAGGGTCCACCTCCAACAACCACGAAATGACAGAGCCAAAGAGCAAGAAAAGCCGCCGTATAGACGCGCCTATCTCGAAGGGAAGGGAATGATAGAGAACCATTCCTGCTATTATGAAAATAGTCACACCACTCTTGGAAGGAAACTTTACCACCTACAGCGAGATTGTTCCATACATCTAAAAGATGGGACAAGAAGTTGGGATATAGTAGTAAAGATGGGTCAAGCTCATGGGTCGGTGGTATATACTCTTCATATACATCTCCATCCAAAGGCAATCCGGCCATTTGATGCATGTCAAGAAGGGTAATGGTGCGCTCGCCACATTGGAATAGAAAAGTGTTGGTGTTTGGGTTCCATTTTTCTAGTAGGGACCTCAGCAAAGAAGGGGAAACGGAATATTCACCCAAAGAGCAATAGATGGCGTCGTAAATGTAATCGGCATCATCCTCTCCCCCTTTTAGAACTAGAGAATGATTTTTTAGGACTTCTGTTCCCCATTCAACATATACCCAGTTGGAGATGAAATGTATTCGATATCATGATTTTCCCAACCAAGGCCTTCTTCAACCATCTTGGTTCCTAGGGTCATAGCCTTGTCAAGTCTGGGCAAATGTGCCGGAGGATAATAGCAAAGTCCTAGAAATGAAGAACCCGATTTCCACCCACGATGGCTAAGATCGATAATCCCCTGGGGTATCTCTTGTTCTTTTATAATGGGGTTGACAACCTCATCAAGATTAGGTTCAAAAAGTTGCCTTCTTGCCACCCGTGAAAGTGACATCGAGTAGGACAAAAAGGACTGTTGATCCCGCACCATCTAAAATAATAATAAAAATAATAAATAAATAAATAAATAATACATGTAGTGCGGTTAAAAGAAATGATTGGATGAAATAAAAGAAAATAGCCTCAAAATGTTATCAGAGCAGGTCGCCTACAGATCAGCTTCTCTGGCACTAAAAGATAAGAGCGGTTTAATTAAGATAATCACTAATGACATAGGGGCCCGTTCACACAATATGTTGCCGCTGCATATGATATTTATAACGTGTTACCGCTAAAACTTTAATCATGCATTACATTTTCTGGTGCTAGTGCTTTTAACATAGATATGAAGCAACCCAATTCCTGCGCTAAATAGTGGTTAGCGAACATTCACCGGACCACTAAATAGTGATATGCAAGCGAGTAATGAAAACTTTAGGTGGGTGTACATATGGTTGTCAGGCTGTGGCGTATGTAGATTATAGGATACTGCACAAATGATTGATCATATGATTTAGACAATTGTGAACTACACGCCCTGAGCTACAGCTTGCTGCAAACATATACATCATCAACTCTGGACGTTTGCAAATACACTGAGCAGGTTTCATTAACATATTCCAACATTCCTAGGAACTTTGACACAAATATATATTGCTACTTGTTTAGTGGGAGTCCGATCGCATGTGACCTTTCTCAATTCTAAATTTAATGTAAATGAAGCATATGGGTTCATTTGTTAATTTTGCATGCTAGATAACACTCCAGAAATTTCAATGCCATGTTGTAGAATGTAAACAATGTAATATAAATGTTCCAGTTGCTCTGAGCAAGATAATGACGGGATGTGGTTCATCAGTTGAGATGTTCTCGGAGGGTTGTATAGCCAATGTATATGACGTGGGCTCATCCGCAGCACAATAGGCTAGGCACCTAGGCTCCCTGCCGTTAGATTGCTTTTAGATACGTGCTAAAGCAATGGTATGTATGGTATGTAATATATTAAGCATGCTAAATCAATCATAGAAGGAAAGTCTTAATCATGGATGGAAAGTCTCAATCACACTAGCACGCATCTAAAAGCAATCCAAAGGTAGGGAGACTAGGTGTCCAGACACCTAGGTGCCCCTGTTATTTATACTATATATATATATATATATATATATATATATATATATATATATATATATATATATATATATATATATATATATATATATATATATATATATATATATATATATATATATATATATATATAGACACACACACACATCGGATGTATCAAAGTTGTATAGCCAATGTATATGCACGTGAGTTCATCCGCAGCCAAAAAAACATACGTTGGATGTATCAAAAATATACATAATGCGTATATACATGTCGAGCTTCGGATCCGAAAACAAATATTCTTGCTCCGAGATAATGTATCATGCAGTCTACGGAAGTATAATGCAATCTGATAAAAATAGAGAGGATGGAAAATCTCACCTTTTAAAGAGAAGCACACACTAAAATTCAATTAGGGAGTATGCCAATTCGTTGACACCGAGCAGTGTCCGCTGCCTCCAAAAGAAAGAGCGGAAAGGGATCATTACTCAGTTGTTATTGAAAGATGCCTCGGTAAAAAAAAGAAGAGGGAGCAGAATTCAACAAGTGATAATCATACATACCAAGTAAAGAAGAAGTTGACTCTGAGTACTGGACGCCAGAAGAAATCTAAAGGGAGGAATAGAGGACCATGGAGGCCAAAGGACGCAGGAAGAGAAAGCAAAAGGAGAGAGCGGATGATCACGGAAGAGGAAAGGTAGGTGTGTGTTTAAACCAGATAGATCTTGTGAAGAGCGGCGTCAGTTGGGTGGTGTCAGTTAGCTGTAGATATGAGGCTTATTCTTCAAAGCTAACAAACGGCTAACACATGCAAGGCTGCATACATAACACATGCAACGCTGCATGCATATGCACGTTCTAAAAATGCCTTCGTAGCGATCACGTCCAAATTGCTTAACTTGAGCACGTCCAAGTAAATACACATCCAAATACACCCAAAATACATATACATATACATATATATATATATACACACACACATATGATGCGTGTCGAGTTCCAGATGCAAAAACAAATACTTTGGCACCCGGACCTCGAGGGGGCATTTGTTGACACCAATTTTGTCCGAAATTTTTACGGCACATTACCTTCCAAGATGTTTTGCGTACCGTACATATTACATTTGAGTGGCGAATTTTTATGGTATGTTTGTAGGGCAAGTGAAAAGTTTATGTCAAATTTTCAGCTCATTCGGAGTACATATGCTCACTCGAATAGGATAATACGGCCGGATGACGTACGCAAAGCACAAGTCCACCTTCCAGGATTTTTTGTGTGTGCTACATATTACAATCAAGTGGGGAATTTTTATGGCATGTTTGTGGTGCAAGTGAAAGTCTCGTGTTTAATTTTCAGCTAATTCGGAGCACATATGCTCACTTGAATTGGATAATACGGCCGGATGACATACGCAAAGCAAAAGTCCACCTTCCAGGATTTTTTCTGTGTGCTACATATTACAATCGAGTGGTGAATTTTTATGGCATGTTTGTGGTGCAAGTGAAAGTCTCGTGTTTAATTTTCAGCTCATTCCGAGCACATATGCTCCCTCAAATAGGATAATACGGCCGGATGACATACGCGAAGCACAAGTCCACCTTCCAGGATTTTTTGTGTGTGCTACATATTACAATCGAGTGGCAAATTTTTATGGCATGTTTGTGGTGCAAGTGAAAGTCTCGTGTTTAATTTTCAGCTCATTCGGAGCACATATGCTCACTCGAATAGGATAATATGGCCGGATGACGTACGCAAAGCACAAGTCCACCTTCCAGGATTTTTTGTGTGTGCTATATATTACAATCGAGTGGCGAATTTTTATAGCATGTTTGTGGTGCAAGTGAAAGTCTCTTGTTTAATTTTCAGCTCATTCGGAGAACATATGTACTTATAAATTGATATAGCCGGACGGCGTACACAAAAACAATACTAGAGAAAAGAAAATTATGGAGAAAAGAGATATTTTGCCGCACATGTCACCTTAAAAAAATGTATAGCGGCCCCGGTCAGCGTAAATGTGCACATAAAATGGTTGCATGCATTATTAATTAGCTAATTGATTAACTTCCATAAAAAGAAAGAGTTAATTGATTAATCAATGCACGTGATAAAAAAGTGGAGCATGACTGCATGCGTGCAAGAATTAAACCTCTTCTCAAGAAAGAATTATTTTGGCCCCACTGTACAACCATTGTATATGTAGAAATGCAAAGTAATAAGAAAATGGAAGGTAGCCATGAATTGATATCTTCAACTACCCATCATGTGCATGCACGCATGAATCCCTTGAGTGTGTGCATGCATGCATGAAGCCCATGTCCAGCACGTTAGCCCACATATTTGCATGCTTGTGAGGCTTCGGTAGGAATAGCAAAAAAATAAAATTAGGAAAAGAAAATCAAAGTGAGAAGTTACCATAACTTCTCTTCATGAACCACCCCTCATCCTCGCTCTATAAATAGGGAGTAATGGTATAGAAAAGGGGAATCTTTTTAGAGGAGGAAAGGGAGGAGACGCGGGTCATTTGGAGAGAAAAGGAAGTATACACAAACACTAGAGAGGAGAATCTATTGAGAAATAGAGAGAGCTTTTAGAGAGGGAGGGCTACACAAGCAAAGGTGAAATTCTTGCTCTTCTTCTCTCTCTCTCTCTCTCTTTTGCCCTTAGGTTCGGCCATTGCAGTACGAATCAAGGTGCTTCATTTTTTCTTCTTTTATACTTTTGCCCCTTGGTTCAGTCCCGTTAGGCGGATACAAACCCGAAGAACGAGTGCTTGATCTCTCGTCTCTTAGGTTCGGTCCCCTACAAATAGATACAAATCAAGGCGAGGCATGAAGACCTCATCTTCTCAGTTCAGTCCCGTTAGGTAGATACAAACCCAAAAAACAAGGGCTCAATCCCTCGTCTCTTAGGTTCGGTCCCCCTACAAATGAATACAAACCGAGAGTGAGAAGATTGAAAACCCCATTGCCTCAATTTGGTCCCCTCAAATGGACACGAATTAGGGGTGGGTGTATGCTGCAAAAAATAATAAAAATGCATGAACAAATGTTAAGAAAAACAACCTTCGCCTCGGTTACGCTACATGCTAGTGGTAATATAAGGTGGAGCAAAAAAATTAATTTCTATTACACGACATACCCAAAATCTATGGCATGTTAGTAGTAATATAAATATTAAAACAACAAACTTCGTCTCGGTTACGCTACATGCAAGCGCTCGACATTTGCAAGCGCTATGCAATGCTAGTAGTAATACAAGGCGGGGCAAAATATAATAAAATAATTAATTCTAAACTTTCATACACTATGTGCATAAAATCCATGGTGCACTAGTAGTAATAGAAATATTAAAAACAACCTTTGCTTCGGTTACGCTACATGCAAGTGCCCAATATTCGCAAGCGTTATGCAATGCTAGTAGTAATACAAGCGAGTAAAACAATAAAAAATAAAATAATGGAAGATTTGTATTACACTACATGCATAAAATCCGTGTCATGCTAGTAGTAATAGAAATATTAAAATAACCTTCGCTTCGGTTACGCTACATGCAAGCGCTCAATATTCGCAAGCGTTATGTAATGCTAGTAGTAATACAAGCGAGTAAAACAATAAAAAATAAAATAATGGAATATTTCTATTACACTACATGCATAAAATCCGTGTCATGCTAGTAGTAATAGAAATATTAAAAACAACCTTCGCTTCGGTTATGCTACATGCGAGCGCGTAATATTTGCAAGCGCTATGCAATGTTACAAGATGAAGTAAAATAATTAAAAAACTGAAATAATTAAACTTCAATCATGATACATGCATAGGTTCACTAAAAAATAAAATCATATGCCATGTTAGCAAAATAATATAAATGCAGCTAAAATACCCTCGCGCAAGCATCCATCAGCGACGCCAAGATTGAAGGCCTTTTTCTTTTATATTTTTGTAATAGTCATATTTGTAATTTGTTGTAATGCTTATGTTGGAATTTTTAATCAGGGGTCTTCTTGCAAAGAGATGTAATTAACATAATTTTTATGTAAATATATTAATTCTGGAAGTAATGGACCCGCAATACCTGATTCCTTTGTCTCATTTTCAATTAAATTTAATTAATTTGTCTCTAATGATGCGGACGCGGGTTCATGCCCATTTTCCCATCATCATTGAGCACCTAAGTCCATGGGCTGCCATATGCAAACTTTCAAGCAACAATCTTATAAGTGATATTGGATATTCTTCTCCCAAAAGACTAATTCAATAGGTGGGGCTATTCCCAACAACTTGCACATAATTTTGAGTACAGGAAAATAATGCTGAAACAAGGAGCATACATATATAATTATTCTGGCCTGGAGAAGTACAATGCTAAAGAAGGATGTCTCACAAACGTAATTGGCTCATCTTAGCATCCACCTTCACCGCCTTCTTTGCACCGATTTTAATCAGGTGATCATTCCGTACAGTGCTGATGAAGGATGGCTGACAGACTTCATTGGTTCATCCTAGCATCCACCTTCACCGACTGTGATCTGATTTTATGGTGTCACTCGAAACGATATATGGGTCCTTGGATTACTGGGAGGCCGAAGATTATTATGAAGGACCAAAAGTAGGCAAAAACAATTACTAGAAAAAAAAGTACATGAAACCATGCTGCAGGTATTCGAACTCCAAATCTAGCATGGGCCGTCTTTGCCACACAAATGGCCTGCCAAACTTCGAAATTCCCATAGAGCAAAGATGCAAAAATAATCACACAAATAGTAATTGCAATGTAATGAGCAACTGGAGCCAGCACCACGTATAACCCCAAGGCAAAAGCGGCTGCCAAGCTTCTGGCTGAATTCTGCAACAGGAGCACAGAAATGTTGAAATACCTTCTGCGGATGGTGAAGTCTATAGCAGGCACCCCAGCAAAGACTAGACTGAAGGTAGCCAACGATGAGCAAATAAATGCCAAAGTGTCGGCCAAAATAAATGCGTTAAAAGAGTAAGTCCCGGCAAGCATTGGCGTGCCTCCACCGTTAGCGTGGTCATCGGCTCGCAAGCCTCCAGGCAATGTGAAAGCTGCTGCAAATGTCACAGCTGCAATAAGCACGGAGGCAATGCCCATAACCTGCGTTGCATTTGTAATTTTCTCGGTCTCCACGTTGACGTCTCTTCTCAGGGCATATTTTTCGTAAATGTGGTCGGGCCGACTCTCCCCACATAGAGCTCCGACAAGAACGAATGATCGCCGTATAACAAATCTTGGATTCTGGAATATTTAATACGTAATATGCATGAGTTATAAATTACAAAAGACAAGAGTTTTCTTTCCTAGATTTTCAGGTGGGGGAGAAGCTACTAGAAACAAGAATCAGAAATTTACTTACCGATCTAAAATAAAACCCAGAAGGAATCTTAATCCATGAAAGACCAAGAGGTGTCAGCCCCTCCTTATTTCGTAAATTCAAGTGCACCTGCTGATTCCGAATTAGACAGTTGAAAACTGCCAGATTCCCCACATGGACAGCTAGGTGTAGCGCAGTGTCCCCGTTATTATCCTGCACATTCAAAATCGATGCAAATTCTGGCTTGCCGCAGGCATATCCAACTACACTGTGTTCCTCCTTGTCGACAGCAACATGGAGGAAAGTTCTTCCTTGCCCATCACGCAAAGTGGCGCAGTCGGGACACCTTTCCAGCAGGATTTTGACGACGTTGAGGCTGCCATTCGAGGCAGCAACATGTATGGGGTACAATCCTTCGTTGTCCGGTTGATATACCGTAGATTTGTTAGCATCTAGTAGCAGTTTGGTCGTTTTGCTCGATTTAGGCCAATTGTGTTGAAACCATTTTGATCGAAATTCTGCCCACGGCCATCCTTCCAGTGATGCAGCCAAGTGGAGGGGAGTGCTCCCGTTTTTGTCCCGTTGATTAGTAAGGTGAGACAGAAGAGTCACACTCCTATGTCGTTCCCCTTCTTGTATTTGGACAGTCAGGTCCTTGCACAATTCCAATAGCATAGGCAGCGCTGCACTTGGGATCATTTGCATGCGTAAAAATGTCATACCGACATCTAAATAAGGAGCCAATGTAAAACAAAGCATACTACTAGTAGAATGTACCATAACAATTTCATAAATAAAAAGAGGTAATAACTTACATATCAAGAATTCCTGTTCCTGTGAAGTAATCATGGAAAAAGACAGAGAGAGAGAAGTATCCCACCCTTAATCCAGTGAACCATAGTTACTATTAAACCACAACCATTGGTTGTTATCTGCAACATATTTAACCTTAACAGACACGAAAACAACCTTAAAGCATTAAAAGACGTTCACTAAAGCATACTGTATGTTTAACTCAAATCAGGATTATAAATTATTGGGGAGGAAAGAAAAGGCATCCAACCAAATTAGAACCTATTTATTCGGTGGCAAGTTTAATTTCAAAAGATAGTAGTGCCGGGCCATCTCAAGATATGCTGAAGTTTAGAGACTTGAGTGAGACCTCTAGTCCAAAATTCTCTCACAATATACCATCCCAGCAATATTCAAATTTTCCTAAATTCAATTTACCAAGATTTATCCCTTCAAAAATAAGTTTACCAAGATTTAGCCAAGCGAATTGTCCGTGTGTAGAACTAACGTGTTAGCTCAAAATATCACTTGATACTTCCTGCACGCAGCAAAAGGGTAACAAGTACTCCTCCATTCTTTCTTAAAAGAGACAAAGCTACATCTTCCTACCCCACCCCACCCCCCACTTTATTTAGTGTGTTGTACATTTTATGAGGCTCAATCTCTTTGTTCATTAAGTCATCGGAATCAATGTGGTAAGACAAAAGGGTCCTCTCTTAAGCTGCTTGGAAGAGGAAGATCAAAGAGGATTTTGCCTTGGTCGTACTTTGCAGTTGGATATGCAACGTTGGCTGAGTATTCTCTTTGTTTCATCTGGTTGCTCTTGGTAAGGCTAGTATGTGCGTCCCTTCCCTTTCCTATATGTAAATAAACTCCTCTTTTTATTTATATTAATATATTAAAAGTAGGAGCTTCCTGTCTCTCCTAAAAAAAGACGGGTTGTTTATGAGACGAATGAATTTAATTAGGTAGTAAGAGACACAAATTTAACACGTCGATCGACATCTTGAGTTTTTCCTTAATTAGGGCCTGGTGCTAGAATTTAACACGTGGACACAAATTTAACACGTGGTTAACTCTCTGAGGAAAAGATAAATATGTGCTAGGAATTCTACGAAAATCTACCTGTGAATTCGGTGGGCCGTAACTACGAGCTAATCCACAACCATTTGATGCAAACAAATAACATAATTAAACTCAATAAGAAAGAGTCTTCAACCATAAAATGCATCACACAATTGCGGGGTCAAAACAATATTTTTAATTAAATGTAAATGTAAATAAAAATCTAGTGTGTACCTTCTCCCCGAGGAATAGCAGCATGCAAGACATTTTGCCCATCTGGTCCAGAGTACGATAACTTCTTATTAGTTTTGTCAAACAGATACCGTGCAGTATCCACTTGACCTAATGAAATGGCCAGGTACAACGGGGAAGTACCCTCTTGTGGAACACAGGCCAGCTCTGAATCCATGGACATTAGTAGGCCCATGGAAGCCTTGTTGGAAGAGCGGACTGCCTGGTGCAAGGCGGTCTCCCCACACTCGTTCTGCATTCTCAGGAATTCCTTCACCCTCTCGTCATTGCCGTCGGCCTCGCCACTCACTCGAGCAACGAGTGTGGAGATCATCTTAACGTTCCCAGCGCCGGCGGCGCAATGCAGGGGGGTGTCACCTTTCTTGTTGCACGCGTCCAGGAGGTGCTTGGCCTTGCCATAGATCACCTTCGCACACTCTAGGAACTCCTCACCGTCCCCAGATGCAGCTACGATGTGGAGCACGGAGTCCCCCTCAATGGTCACCCCCTCCAGGAGCGAGGCTCCAGAGAGTGCAGGCCGATCAACTTCTACGATGACTTCTGCCGAAACGGCAGAGAGTGCGGGCCGATCAACTTCTACGATGACTTCTGCCGAAACGGCAGAGAGTTCAGGCCGATCAACTTCTACGATGACTTCTGCCGAAACGGCAGTAGACTGCGCAGGCGCCTCCGCGTCTTCCACGTCTAGAAGATGCTTCAGCTGCTCGCTTTTGCCACGGCGAGCAGCCATGAACAGCTCGGGAAGTATGGTGGCTGGTGCATTTGAAGTTTTGGGCGGGTCATCACGAACAGGTTGCTTGGTTTTGCTAGGTGCCATTACCGTCAAGTTATTACTAGTTATCTCAGCAGGTTCTCGCTCTGGTTCCTTATTATTTATAAGTCCTAGAAATATGCTCCTTGCCTATGGCAGCACCCAAAGATGAGCAGACAAAAAATGTGCATGTGCTGAGGTCCTTCTTAAATGATTACAGCCACGTGATGGAAATTAAACTTTGATGCTGGGGATTGCAATGGATCGGGAACGAGAATTCGAGCTCAAGTTTCACTAAGTCACACGATCGAAAGATAACTAGTGTGATCATGGTATCTTTGGGAAACTTGTTGCTTTTTATAGATATACGGGAAAACCTCTTGCTGTACAGACTTTTGACTTGCTTAACTTGAGAGGTGAGAGAATTGAAAACTCATAGAACTGAAGACTTTGTGTGTTTAACCGCAGATAACAAGGGTGCAGTTTCAACACTAATCCAACATTTTGAAGCCTGTAAAAATGTATGGTTGTGCTAGCTAGCAATGCTGCATTGCTCTTCTGCATGAATTTTTTGGAGATGCACCCACTGCAATGGATATATTTTTAACTCTTCTCCATCAGACCCTGGGACTGGAGCTTGCATTGGCTTCCCAGGTAATCTTTTACCCTGTGTTGGTTGTGTTGCCCTGTTTTAATTCTTCTCCATCAGACTCTGATGGTTGTGTTGTCCTCTTTATTCCAGTCCAGCAATCTTTCCCTTTTTAGGACCCACAATAGCAACAGAGAGAGGTAAATGGTGCCTCATAAATTTTTCTCAAAATATTCGCTATGAATATTAAAATTTGAAAGCTTAGAACAAAATAATAACCTCAAAAACGAAAAAAAGAGTTTTCAACACCTCACCAGTCTCTGACCGCCACAAGGGGTGTAGTCTGGCCGGCGTACATTCAGCAGTCTGACCGACTTGACTATGGTGGTCTGACTGGTGGCCAATTCGACCAAGCTTAAGAGCGGTCTGACCGCTCTCCTATTTTTAGAATACAAAATCAACCTAAGCTAAGACCAAGAATAGTGTAACTCCCAAAATCCTCAATCAAAAAAGATAAAACTTTAAACACACCTTGCATAGGGTCGCAGGAACTTATTCTATCTAAAGATCGCGTGGATCCTTGTCAAAATTCCAATCTTTCATAAAGAGAAACAAGACTACACCAAAATCAGGCAAATTTCAAAATCTTGGGATATAACTTGCACGTGGGATGACGATAGATAATATGGCTCTAGATGAGTTTCTATATGTCACATCAAGCTATTTCTTTCAAAGATTCAAAGCAAAAATCCTAGTATCAAGAAGCCTCAAGATAAGGTCAAAAAAAGTAAAACTAAGCAACTACAAAATCTTGCAAGGTTTGGTGCCTAGATGGATGAGATTTCATCTTCATAAGTCAACTCCATCACTTACACATCATTGGCATACAAATGATGAAGGAGAGGAAAGAGATCAAAACCAAAAAGAATAAGAGCAAATCAACCAAAAGAAGAAGACACCATGGGTGATGAACAAAGTTGATCTATTGCTACTTAAAGATGAAGATTTTATAGCCACTTTATATGAATGACAAGAGAGAACACCACAAATCCCGAACACGAAGGCACATTAGGTGAGCATGGATGCAGAGCCATTGGTGTGGGTCGGGCAGACAAATCCCGACTAGCTATATCGAGCTGACATGTTGGAATAATTTTTTTATGCATACATCAACTAGTTAGCACAAAAAAAGGTTAAACAGGGGACACAGTAGTAGCATCAGCACCTGTCGAGCTAGGGTAACTCGATAGGGTGTTGCCAAGCTAGGCAGCTCGGTAGGTGTTGCCAAGCCAGGGTAGCTAGGCAGGCTGGTGGGCCTCGTTAGCCCCCGCTCGTATGGCTCGCCTGCCACAATCACATTGCTTACAGAGCCTTGGTGGCACGGCAGGTGACACATGTCATCTGCTGAGCTCGGGGATAGAGCTATATTTGAAAAACAGACATCCGAAGGCTAAATTTTAACAGAATATGCTGTAGTGCCACACGTGTGAATAGTTTGTTGCCATGAATCATATGACCTCACCATGGAAGCTTCCTGCCTTTTGTAGTTTATAGAGAGCTTGAACTTGAGAGCATTAAAAAATTGAAGAGACGAGCAAGAAATGAGGAATTGTTTGTTCAAACGAGGATATGATTCCAAAACTTAATCCAGCAATAGGAAATCATTTTGAGTTAGTCGTTGTTAGACCAGGGAAGGAACTGGGCAAATTTTTTTTTAGATAATGGAAAATGAAATTTCCGGCCTCTGCAAGCGCACACAGCCAAGTTCTTACAAAGTTTTCAGCTAATTACTGTAGAAAAAAAGGAACAAAACACTAAATGAACAAAGTGATTAGAAGCAAAGTCTATGATTTGTCCTCCATCTACTCTTGGCAAAAAAGTCCAAAGTAACAACTTCCAGTACTCGGCTCGCCAGTCGAATGGTCTCCTTTGCATCCTCACGCTGCAACAATGCCCAAAACCGCAGCCAGTATGTTCCCCTGAAGGTAGCCTGCATAAAAGAAATAAAACGTTTCTTTTCAAAAACAACATCATTCCGTGTACACCAGATAGCCCATAGAAGAGCGGCGACACCCACTAAGATCAACTTTCGTTCACCATTCCCAACGCCTGTTAACCAATTCCCGAGCATATGAGATATAGACCTAGGCGGGGTTAACCCAGTAGCTATGTGGATTATACGCCAGATAGTCTTAGCATGTTGGCAATCAAAGAAAAGGTGTTTAATTGTTTCATTGCAATTACAGAAGCAACACTTTTGATTCCCATGCCAATTCCTCTTAGCTAAGTTATCCTTTGTTAAAATCACCCCTCTTTGAAGATACCAAAGGAAGATTTTTATCTTCAGGGGGAGTTTGAGCTTCCAAATAATAGTATTCCTGAAAGGGTAACCCCGGTTCATAAGATAATTGTACATAGATCGTACTGAAAAAATACCATGTCTATGTAAATCCCAAGAAAAAAAGTCCTTCAAATTGTTAAGCTGAATATTAGCCAGTTGAGCTACTAGATTGAGCCAAGCGGTCAATTTATCTCCCACTAAAGCTCTTCGAAAAGACACATTCAATGGCACCTGGTTCATAACTTGTGCCACCGTGACATGGGGGTAGTGAACTAGTCTGTACAGGCTAGGAAATTGTTCTTTAAGGGACTTAGAGCCCACCCAATTGTCCTCCCAAAATCTAGTTTGTGAACCATCTCCTTCCACACCCTAGAAAGTCTCCCCTAACCTTTAAAAGACCTTTCCAAAAATGAGAATCACCAGGTTTGATATGTACCTGTGATAAACATTTCGACCTCAAATATTTATTTCTAATTAAAGTCTGCCAGATTCCTTCTTCATTAAGAAGTTTAAATAACCATTTACTGAGAAGGCATTTATTTTTAATCAAGAGATCTGTTATGCCTAGACCACCTTGATCTTTGGGGCGACAAAGAATATCCCACTTGGCAAGACGGTATTTGTGTTTCTCATTATTACCTTGCCAAAAAAACAGTGATCGATAGAAATCAAGTTTCTTTAGAACACCTTTTGGTATTTCAAAGAAGGACATCATAAACATGGGTAGGCTAGTGAGGACTGAATTTAGTAAAACAAGTCGCCCCCCATAGGACATATGTTTTGCCTTCCAAGTACATAATTTACGTCTAAATCTTTCCTCAATTACACCCCAGTCTGCATTGCAGAGTTTGCGATGGTGCATCGGAATGCCTAAGTACCGGAAAGGATATGATCCCATTTGACAACCAAAAAGCTGAGAATATTCGTGCTCATAATGCTTTGCCTCGCCATAGCAGAAAATCTCACTTTTGTGGAAATTAATTTTTAGACCAGATAGTTGTTCAAAAACACTAAGCAGCAATTTCATATTCTTAGCTTGCTCCAAATCATGATCTAAAAAAAGGATGGTATCATCAGCATATTGCAATATAGACAATCCATCATCAACTAGGTGAGGTATGATTCCTCTAATTTGGCCATCCTCTTTTGCCCTCTTAATCAAAATTGAAAGCATATCTGCCACGATGTTAAACAGAATGGGTGACATAGGATCTCCTTGCCTAAGACCTTTTTCGTTTGGAAATAGTGCCCAATGTCATTATTAATCTTAATGCCCACACTACCGCCAGTTACAAACTTTTCCACCCAATTACACCATTGCAGGCAGAATCCCTTCATTCGCATAGTTTGTTGTAGAAAAGACCATTTGACTTTATCATATGCCTTTTCAAAGTCAATTTTAATTATGACACCATTGAGTTTTTTGGTATGTAATTCATGTATAGTTTCATGCAAGATCACCACACCCTCCATGATGTTTCGACCAGGCATGAAAGCCGTTTGAGTAGGTTGTACTACCTTACTAGCCACTCCCTTTAGTCAATTTGTGGCGACCTTTGTGAAAATTTTAAAGCTCACATTGAGTAAACAAATAGGTCTATATTGTTGGATTTTTGTTGCCTCTTTAATTTTTGGAAGTAGGGTAATCACACCAAAATTGAGGCTGAATAAAGGAAGGCGATCTTCAAAAAAATCATTGAAGAGTGCCATAAGATCATCTTTTATAATTTCCCAAAAAACTTGATAAAATTCTGAAGGGAAACCATCATGTCCAGGAGATTTATTGTGTTCCATTTGGAACACCGCCTCTTTTACTTTTTTATCAGTAAAAGGAGCTATTAGAATGTCATTTTCCTCCTCCGTAACCTGTGAGATATCTTGTATTTGATTCTCCAGTAAACTAAAATTGTTATCATCGGATGGCCCAAACAACTCCTTATAATAGTTAGTGATATATGCTTTTAATTCAGCATCACCCTCTATTATCCCATCTTCTTGTTCTAGCTTGAAAATGCGTTGTTTTCTATGTTTACCATTCGCAACCAGGTGGAAATATTGGGTATTATTATCACCCTCCAAAAGGTCCTTAGTTTTTGCTCTCTCATACCATTTAATTTCTTCCTCCCTCAACAAATGGACTAATCGTTCGTTAAGGTAGTGTTTGAGATTTAATTCTTGGTTAGAGAGAGTTGCTCTTTCTGCCTTTTTATCCAAATCATCAATCATAGTGATTAATTTACTATTCTCTTTTTTATTATGGCCAGCTATATTTTTGGCCCATCCTCTCAAAAATTGTCTAAGGGATCTTATTTTATTTTGCCATCTCTCTATAGCTGTGGCACCTTTAATTTCTAATTGCCACACATTAGCAACCAGATCATAGAAACCATCTCTTAGTAACCATCCTCGTTCAAATTTGAACAAAGGACGTTGCCTATTGTGAGAAGAAGCACCTGTATTCAATAACAAAGGTGTATGATCAGAAGTACTTCTGTCTTTGGCCATTACTGTTGTGAGTGGGAATTTTTGTTCCCATTCTGTACTAACCAAAACCGTATCTAGTTTCTCAAAGGTCGGATTATCCCCGCTACTCGCCCAAGTATATTGGCGACCAGACATTTCTATTTCTTTGAGTTGTAGGGTCTGAATGACCATATTAAATAAATCTGGCCATCTAGCATCAAAATTATCTTTGTTTTTGTCCTCAGGACCACGCATGATATTAAAATCTCCACCAATAATATAAGGTAGCGATTCTTTACCACAAGTCTGTGCCATCTGAGTTAGAAACCTTTCCTTATATTGTTGTTGTGCTAGGCCATAGACTGCAAACAACGACCATTTGAACCCATCGCTTCTATTACGAAGAGTGAACTTAACATAAAAGTCCCCTTCTTCAATAGCACCAATGTCATATACCATCAGATCGATACCGAGGAGAATTCCCCTGGATCGTCCATGCGGTGCCATGCAGTGCCAAATATAATCCTTGCCACCACATATTTTTTTAGGGTCCCATCTGGGAATTGATCCCTACCCGTTTCCATGAGAGCAATAAAATCAATTTGCTCCGTTTTTACAATATCTTCCAAATACCCATGTTTAGCCAAGTCTCCAAGACCTCTGCTGTTCCAGAAAATCCCTTTCATTTGAGACTCAACTTGGAAGGTGTAATGGTTTTTTTAGGTGTTAATCCCACCTTGTTTTTCTTTGCTGAATTATACTTTTTCCTACTAGGAATAGCATTAAGCTCACAACATATATGATCATATCCCTCCTCATGCATGCTCTCATCAAAATCCTCACATGCAACATAGAGTTGTGCATCTAGAATATCTTCTTCCTCATCCAAGTTTATCTTAGGAGGGGAAGGTTTATTATTAGGGCATGCTCCCTGAGCCAAGACCCTAAGCCTATCTATTTCTATGTTTTTAATAGAGGTAATAGACGAAGAAATAACACTATTATCTCTACCCATAGAAACTCCTAGGTTGGCAATTCTAGATGAAACAATAGAGTCAGAAAAAGATGGAAAAGATAAACACTTACCAGGCTCCAAAGAATTTTTCTTGGCCACTAGATTCATCGCCTTCTCCATCATGTTGTCATCTCCTTTCATAGCTGCCCGCTTGCTGGACCTTCTATCCACTTCATTATCTTTGGCTAAAGCTAACTTCAGATCTTCAAGGCCAGACACAGTACTCAATGCCTGAAGTGCAGTAACCATCGCCAAGCTGGTCAAATTAGCACGAATTCCATTTTCCTTGGCCAGCTTTTGTAACAGACGGCGTGGGAGTGCATGAAGCAAATTATTATCCTGCTCACCGATGCTTGCTGTAAGAACTTTTGTTTCAGCACCCACAATGATTTGTTCTATAGGCCCAGTCGGCAGAGTGTCAACCGTGTTTGCTTCAAAAGAATTGGCCTTCAGACTCAGCTGCGAGGTGTCCACCAAATCATCACCAGCAATATGATTTGTCTCCAGCTGAACCAAAGGTGGTTCAGATTCTAATACAACTCCCGTAATCAAATTTGGATTAGCCTCATTTAGTGAAGCTGGCAGATCACTGCCCATAGGCAACAAGTCACCTGCCACGCCCACAATCAGCTCAATAACCAAGCCATTCAGTGCCCCACCTTCGCCAAGCGAACCCCCAGCAAAACGCTTCTGACTATCTGCATTAGGTGGGACAATCATGTTGCACAATGGGCTGCGAGTATGTGCAAGCTGGGGCACTACATTCGCTACAGGTTCAGACATCACCATGACACTAGCTTCTTCCAGGAAACTATCCACTGCTGCATCAATAGCTTGTTCAATAATTTCAAGTTCTTGTGCATTAGGTGCTCCCTCCTTTTGTAACTGGTTGAAGCTATTTGGCAGAGCCGAAGGATTTAAATTAGCAGAAGAACTATCATGTTGCTTACCCTTTTCAGCATCCTCCATCTCCTGATCTTTATCATTATTTGGTTCCTCTGGGTTCAGATCATCATCCTCATCAAACTCATCCGGATCCTCATTGATATCTGTGACCACTTGCTCAACTTTGAAGAAAATTTCATAGAGACAGTCGTCAACAACAATATCTGTGTCATCTGGAATGCTATGTGCGTCAAGAACTGCAACCAAAAGCCGAACCACCCCTGTCTTCTTCATTGATCTCATGTCCACCCGTTGAGTAGCACCAAGGATAGACCCCACTGCCCAAAGTGGAAGAAATTATCTGATTTCATAAGGAACGCCGTACACATTAACCCACACTTTCTGCAACCTCTGCTTTGTCTTTATCTCGTTATCCCATTCTTCAAATAGCATAACGCCCTCATTATTGTCTGTGCGGAGACGTTTCATGCTAATCATTCTCTGCAACTCAACATGACACGGGAATGGAACAATATATGTGTTGTCGCCATATTCCCGTACCACCCAGTCCCACTTCACCGGGATTGCCCGAGCGAGTTCCTTCTTGACTAAATTAGGCTGAACATTACCCTCAACAATTGTGATTTTAGTAGTGGTAGAAACTCTCCGAGGGGCCTTCGCTGGTGATGTATATGGAATATGAAAGAATCCTAACCCCTCTCCAGCAAGACCACAGAATGTTACAGTTGGTTTTGGACCATGCAACAATGGGCATTGAGATGTAAAATGCTCTTCTTCACAAATCTCACAACACAGCACAAATTTCTTCTTCTTCTTAGACACAGGTTCACTGGTAGAATGTGTACCTTTGTGTTTCATGGCATGTGTTTCAGAGTTGTCTCCTCTTTCCTTGCCTGCAGCCAGAATTACGTTACCAATCTGAGGCGCATGGTGACCACCAATCCCCTGCCCAGAAGCATCCCGGCCATGAGGTCTGCGAATGTCTGAATCCCCTTTGCCGCGGCCACTTTGTACTCGATCACGCCCTCGCCCACGGCCATATGGCCTTGGAGGCCGTCCACCACCACGTGTGAACTGCAGCGAACCAATGTAGTTACGACTACGACGATGATCACCAGCACCAACTCCACCGGAACCCCTCGCCGCCACACTACCGGCCATGACCACCTCTGCGTATTTGCGACAATCACGCGTGTTAGGTTTCCGCTTGAGCCGTCACTGCAGAGATGCCAATCCTGGGTATCGACGTGACCAAGCCGAAGTTGTTTGGCCCACTGAGTTGCTCGGCCCGTGTGAGAGCCCAACAGGAGAAAGTTTCAAATTTTGAATTTGTCGCTGATCCAGATCTAAGCAACAATCTTGTGACTGAGTCCTCACCGGAGATGATGAACTACGCTGATCCTGTGCTTTAATCAGTTTAGGCACTAGAATGTCTCCTAATGTTCTCAATGGGGAACATCTAGGCTTCGGCACCGGTCCTTTCCAGCCATTCTTCCCGTTCCATGGCCAGAGACCTTTGCGATGGTTCTGGACCTTGGACAGCCTTTTCGCCCTTGGTTGATGAGGTTGAGAAAGTCTGGATTCCAGGTTTTCAACCGGACTAACACAGGTAGGATCTGCACCACCAGATGTACTCACCTGAGATGAGTCTTCTGCAACACCGAGGTCTTCATCAACCTCTGACTCCAAATCAGAAAGAGGAGCCCAAAATTTGCTGCCGATCTGATGGCGCGGCGGAACCGACCAGCGGACGGGAGCGCCATCGATGGATGATGATGTCACACGCGACATCCCCCTCTTCAATTCGCCCCGCCGTTGTGCATCTACATGAGAAAAACCTTAAACCTGTCTTTCCTGTACCAGTCAAGTGTCAGGAACTGGGCAAATGAAGCAAAAAGATGAAGGCAAAACTGGGGATCACAAGAGCGGTATTTGGGAAGAACGATCGAGTTTTTTATTTGGAACTTGGAAGTAGGATCGACTACTGAGTTAGTAGGAAGCCTTAGAACGGTTCACCCGTTCTCCATCTTGATATATAACCTTACAAGCGGGACCAGCTTTTTATATAGCTGACCAACTCCCAGTGCCCAGCGTTCAGTCACACAATTTACAACTCTCACACACTACTACAGAAAAGGTCATCACAGACGGTTCGAAAACGTCATCACAGACAATTTTGTGAACCGTCTGTATTTATGGGTTAGTGATAATCGAAGGTCATCACAGACGATTTTTGAACCGTCTGTGATTGTCAGCTATCACAGACGGTTTTTGAGTACAAACCGTCTGTGATAGGTGATAATCACATACGGTTTTTAGTTACAAACCGTCTGTGATACTGATCATCACAGACAGTTTTTGAGTAAAAACCGTCTGTGATAGCTGATAATCACAGACGGTTTTTAACTAAAAACCCACTACTACAGAAAGCCTCATAGTAGACGCCTCATCACAGACGGTTTTGTGAAACCGTCTCTGATGAACACTATTACAGACGGTTGTAATTTGGAGGCTGTCTGTAGTATTTGTGGCGGGAAAATGGATTATCACAGACGGTTATTACCAATGAACCATCTGTGATACTTTTGTATCACAGACGGTCTGTATTAAAAACCATCTGTGATAATCCCAGATTATCACAGACGGTTTTTAATAAAAAACCGTCTGTGATAAGCTGGTTATCACAGATGGTTTTTAACTGTCTGTGATAATTCACAGACGGTTATATGCAATTCATGGAGTACACATGGTGGCAATTTGAACAAACATAAGAACATAGCATAAGTACCAAAAGAGTGATGTGCCTCTAACACTTTCACAACGAGATTCGTACTTGCACTTGTTGATTTGGCCCAATGCTTTGTTATCATCTTGCCATCTGGTCCTTTCTTCTATTCTCATATTTTGTGTAGTTCTTCCAAACATCAGAGGTGCACTTCTTTGCTCTCTTCGCAGCAGGAGTAGGAATGTCGGTATCGGTAGCAGTCTCACCAGTCAAATCAACCTCATTCTATGGTACCAATGCACCAGCAGCTAGATCAGAAACATATGTAGTAGTGGAAGGTGGTTATGGCACCAGCAAAGTAGGAGATGTATTGGTTACACTTTCCAAGCTACTAGCACTTGTAGATTCTATCACAAATCTAGTACAACATAGTAGAGGGAATACATAAGATATCAATGAGGCATGCATATTCTACAAGCTACAAAGATAGTCTGAAATCTGAATACAACTAACTATACTCAGTACGCGATTAACGTAATTTCCAAATGTCTTGTTCATTCAAGTCTATGATTAAAATAGAACCAAGAAATAACAGGCAGTTGCATATGAAAGTACCCCAAATAAGACCTTTTTCCCTTCAGTGTCCTAAATTGTGAAGGATTAGGATAGCATCAAGGAAGGGTCATGCAACAAAATGAACACATTCAGTCTCTAAAACTCAATTTTCTTAGTGACCCAATAATTAGTAGTTTGGTATTGCATTGTATGCTCCATAATTTTAATTGACCAAACTTCAGGCAGAACAAAGTTTGCTGTATAATTTGCTCATGAAACTTTGATGGTGCTTCTTGGCCAAAAAAATCAACCTTGTAAATATAAATCATGCCGATGCTTCTTATCAAAATAATCCATTCTACTAAATAACCTATTGAATGTACCTCAAATCTTCTTAACAGAAAGAAAAAGATGAACCTAAACCATGTGAGAAAGTGATTCTTACAAGAGAACTAAAATTTAAGTGACATGTTTTCTATAATGTGGACCACCTCAGCTTTCAGAATATGCCTACAAGAATAAGTCCATACCGGAGCTGAAGGTGAATCATATTAGTCTGTAATTAAATTGATCATCAGTGAATTGTTGATGCTGATCATCAGTAACCACTATATTATTAAATCTCAACAAGACCAACACTTAATTTACAATGAACTGAAGGTGGCTTCAATCATAAGGGATTTATATTTGGTGGGTGCAAAATGCATCTGGTCTGCATCTAGAGCTACCGCCTAGCCTACCACTAACGCTGAAGTGGGTGCATCTGATCTGCATCTAGAGCGACATACCGGTGAGCAGTGAGGTGGCCTGCGGTGAGGGGAGGTGGCCACGAGGGGGATCCGACGGAGGATCGGGGCCGTGAGGGGGAGCCGGCAAAGGCGCAGGGCTGCCGGTGGAGGCATGGGGCCATGAGGGGGAGCCGATGAAGGCGCAAGGCAACTGGTGGAGGCACAGGGCCGTGAGGCAGTGAGGGGGAGCTAGCGAAGGCGCAGGGTAGTCAGTGGAGGCAGGCGAGATGGCTGTCGGTGGAGGCGGGCGAGATTCGGTAAACGACACCGTTGGCGCGGCAGTCACACAGTCGGCACTCGGCAGGGAATGAGGAACCCTAATGGCTATTGTGGTAATGCCTAGATGGCTGGACCGCCTGGTAATGGGTATTGTGGTATATTGCCTATTGGCTTGGTTGAGACAGGCTGATGGGCCGTTGGCTATTGGGCTGGTGGCAAGAGAGACGAGACAGGCTGTGGGCCATCGGCAGTCTTGGGCTGAGTTGGGCTGAAATCCTGGATATCCTGCTTCGTATTATTTGGATAATTCGTATTCATATTCATATTCGACAATACTAGGCTTACTGTATTTGTATTCGTTTCCGACAAAAAAATTCCATATTCGTTTTTGATCCGAGAATTATCCGAATAAAATCCAATCCAACATAATCCGTATTCGTCTAGATCGGTCGGAAACTATCCAATCTGTTTTCACCCCTAGGAGCAGGTGAAAAGGACCATACACTGATACCTAGGTTTATATTTGGGGAAATGGTAGCTACTCTTCGAGACTATCCTAAATTCCTGTTTCAAAGTATACAAGCTCCATTACCACTCAAATATATTTTGCAAAAATAGATGTGTTATGAAACTCAAAGTGTTTGCATGATTACTTTTAATTGACCGGTTGAACACAAAACTATGCTGCAAAGAAGACATATTTACTCAGGTCCTGATATACATTGTGCATGAGGAAGAAACAATCGAATACCTATTTTTTTGTATGTTCCTTTAGTCAACACTGCTAGAATTATCTTGGAATACACTGGGATATATGAGCTTGAATATATTCCAAAGGATTCAACAAGCTAGACAACACTTTTCACAAGTTTTCTTCATGGAAGTATTTATCATTAGGGCATGGCATATCTGGAAAATACGCAACGAGAAAGTTTTCTTAACAAAAGCTCCTTTATTTCATAAATTGGAAAATCTTGTTCAAAAAAGAGATAGCTCTTTATATATGTGTAGAGTTAAATATCAGCTGAAAACTTCTATTTTTCAGTGGCCAGTGGCCACAATCTTTACCATAGCTTTTACCCTCGGTGAGGGTTTGTAAATTCCTCCGATATGTACATATTTCTTTTATTTTAACTCAATTACACTATAGGGGATTCTGCTACAGTCTTTCTACAAAAAAAAAGCACCAAACAAGACCAAGAATATATTCCCTTGCATGTGTATAGGCAAAGACATTGAGGAACAACTCCATGCTTTAACTGATTCTCATCCATTGTATCCTGAATAGACAATGCAGATCTAGTGTGTGAAGTGCAAACCGTTGTAATAGCTATAGTGTTCTCCTCTCTCTCACACACCTTTCCACTTACAACTCTGTCTTTGTTGCAGAGCATCTGGTTCCATAATGTTAGGCAATATATCTTCCCTGATTGTAATCCAAGCTAACCATAATTAATTGGATAAGCATAGCATATAATTCAGTTTAATATGGTTAGGATCGGCAATGTAAACTACCAAGTGATCTGATATATATTGTCGGCACATGAAACACTACAGTGCGTGGCCTATTCCTCCATATCTCCAAATATCTTATGGTATTAGATTGCATTCACTCCTAGCTGTGTCGCTCCCACACCAATGCTGCCATCTCTCTTGGTTACGCCGCTGTCGCTCCCACACCAATGCTGCCATCTCTCTTGGTTACGCCGCTGCTCTTCTATCTACCTTCTCCAGCCACCAAATGCCATGAGCGATACCAGTAGTGAAACCTCCACCAAAAGTGACATCCCCAACACTCTCGCCCATCTATGGGCTTAGGCTGTCGCCGTCCAGAGTATCAAGACCCTGGTGTTGGTCACTCTAGACCTCAAGGCATCACTACTAGTTTTTAGGTCTAGGACAACGGCAATATGTAACTATTGCATCACTTCACTTCCGTTGGCAAACGTGGCAAGTACTTGCGTGCTTAAAAGGTTGTGCAGCGGATTGTGGTTTCGTTGCAATACCTATGGTTATTGCCATGCAATGTGTTGTGGCAATTGTTTGTTGTTGCAACGAATGATGTCGTGGCAATATAGGCTATTGCCACGGCTGACTCCGTGGCAATAGCTGCTTTTGCCACAAAGTTTGGTCGTGGCAATAGTATCATTTGCCACGAAAATATTGCGTGGTAATAGGTTCTATTGCCACGCCAATGGTTCGTGGCAATAGACCCTATTGCCACGGAGAGCATTTCGTTGCAACAATATATATTGCTACGGGAGGCGTTTCGTTGCAGCAGGTTTAATTGGCACGGGAGGCGGTTCGTTGCAATATGTTTTATTGTCATGGAAGGCATTTCATTGCCATAAAGTTATTGCGACGAAATATGTTTTGTGGAAAATAGATCCTATAGCAACGAACATTGTTCATGGCATATAGTGGAATCGCAACATAGTAGCGGCGTTGCAACAGCCTATCACAACGAAATACCAATTTTGCATACAGGTTTATCGCAACGGTAAAATTTGCGGTAGCATATTGAGCATATGATATTTTATTATAATTTGTTGTTGCAAATTAATAATCAAATTAGGAACACGGTTGGATCAAAAACACATATATTAATTCAACACATAATAATTTAAAAGTGCCACCACTCATGCAGGAATTACATATCAATCTCCATACTTAAACTACAAAGTTTGTAACTAATAACAAAAGTACTATCACTTCCATTCCATTTGTGCGTGCTTCTTTGCCATGTTGAATTTCCTGACTTGACGATGCCACGACTCTATTTGCTGTAATCAAATTGTTTCATCCTGATAGAACATGAACAATAAAGAGGGACCTTAATATGAGTATTGTCCAGCAGCACATACTTAAGTACATCATAGTACAAGTTTAGAGATACGAGTTACAGCTGAAAATAGCAATCCTGAGTTCTCTAGTCCAGTTGCGTAGCAAAGTATTTAGCAAGTGATTCCAGCAGAATTATTTAATTTCATTTCATTTACCGATATATAGTAGCCCTATTTCACCTGGCATAATTTTCTAGTAGTTTAGAACAGTATGCTATATTTGACATAAGAACAATGACAGATGAAGATTAATCATATTTTCATTTCATACCTGCTGGTCCCTCCTTTTCTTCGAACGAGTTGTAGCAGTATTCTTCAATTGTTGTGGAGGAATGAAGTTCGATGCTCCATTATTAACAGCGACATTTTGGAAGAGGCTTCGATTAAGATTAGAAGCTCGAGTGATGCGAATAGGTGGCCTAGCATCTTTTTGTGTGGTCAGGATGCTTGCTGGGTCATTCTGCAAATGTAAAATGTAGAATAAAAAATATTAGCATCCTGATGTGTACTACTATTAAAATATGTCCAGCATGCATGCATCAATTGAAGTTCAGGGAAGGTACACATCAGCAGGTCATCAATAGAATGTACAAAGTCCAAATCCCTTATGGCAGCAAACTATTTGCAAAATTTGTTACTTATTGTAATGTTTCTTCCACATGTTCAGGTGTCTTTTCTGTGGTGTTCAATGTACTATCTGGGTTAGTCTTGTCCAATGTTGTCATGTTTTCGTCTTCCTCACTTGGATTAGCCTCGCTTTCCCTTGTGTGCAATATACTTCCCTGGTTAGCCTGCATATGGACCATGAGGAAAAACATTAGGGCCTGTTAGGCTGGGTGGCTGCTGCAAGCCATCAAAAACAAACAGGCAGCAGCAGCTGCTGCGTATGTACAGATGTATTACCTGTAATGTTTCTTCTCTCTGTTGTGCTAGCAATGAAAGGAACTCTTGCCTAAGTTGTTCTCTTGCGTTCCTTTCCTTCTCCAGTTCCTCTTGCATCTCTCGCCTAGTTTCTTCACTTTCAGCAACTCCATTTGCAATTTGTTCCTTTAACATTTGCACCTCATCTTCGAGCTCATTATTTTTTCGCTGGGCTGCAGCTGAAGCACGGGATTGTTCATCGAGTCCGTCTTTCAACAGTTGGCTTCGTGTGGGATATTTCGCCATGTATCCATGACCATGAGCTTTGCATGATTTGGTACCGGTGCTTTCCTTGTAACTTGATTGGAAAGCAATGTTTTCCTCTTCAACTGTAAGGAAGTCTTTATCTGGCTCTGTTGATAGGTCAGTAATTTTGAAGGCTGCATCATCCTAAGTGTGATAAGAGAAAATAAGAAGTTAAATCAGTTAAGTTTTATGCACAAAATTCTGAAAAATGTACTAAGTCATGAACAAATTAAATTTACTACTCACATAGACATCCCTAGAAGTGTTGTTTGACCATTCCCCGTTCTTCATGTGGGTAGTCATCCAAAGAGTCAGATCAGTTGGCTCTTCTCCAGTATTTGGGTCTCTCTAAGATGGCAAACATTGTGCCTTGTGAACAATTGATCATTTAAGAAAAGAATCAGATAAGGTTAATTTTTCATTACCTGCTCGTAGCTACATTGGGATAACGGTTTGGATCCCATTAGATGCTTGGTCTTCTGTTTTTGACGGTTTTAAGATTTTTGGCTGCTGACCCTCTGCAAAAAAGTTTACAAGTGCACTCAACAAAGCATTCTTGTCACCATATATGTATTAAAAAAATAAAGTAAGACAACAATGTTCAAATTCTTCGGCTAAGGTTTTTTGTGCTTGGGTTCTGCAATAGCTATGAGCAGTAATAGCTAGCTATAGCTACAGGTAAGCCATTTAGTGATTTTGCAATAATTGGACATAAATATTTGGAGTAGACAATATAGTCTAGAAGATAAAATTATAAAACTACTGCTGTCACTAATCAAATAGGTCATTGATCAATAGTCAACTATTGATACAAAATGATGTATGTGCCTTATTTTAACTACTACTTACAAAGGTGTTCTGGAGCTAACTCCTATATGCCTTATGCAGCAATTGTTCAAGTCTAAATAAGAATTATATGCATCCTAAATAGTGGTAGTAAAAAGCATATATGTCTGTAACACATGCTGCTGCATATATTTTGTAATTGCTATTGCTAATGCATCAACTGTACAAGTCCATACATTAATGGTTACTATCTCAATTCCATTCACTAATTGGTAATTGCAGAGAGAAAAATTGAACCTTGAATTTTTCAGTTCCAAAATACATTATCAAGTAGTGCCATTCGACAATGTCTATATCTTCAGGCTTATGTTTCATTCGCTCAGCGTAAGTGTTGTATGCCTTGTATGTAGAACTGAATGTTGATCGCCATCCTTTGTACCGCTCTTTAGCAATGTCCCATATCTTTTCCGTTGCATTCTCAATGTTTGGAAAATCCCACCTACTCTGCTTGTATTGAAACAGAAAGTGAAGGTGAAGTCGTACGTAATTACAGAATTAACATGCTTATTTACCAACAAATAAAAAGATGCAACTTATTAGCAAATCCTCTGCTATTGTAATTTTGACATTTTGCTTTATATCTTTCCACTTTTTGACTCCAATAAGTGGAGCCTTCTTTCTTATAAACATTACCACTTCATCCACAAATGTTTGGGAGTTTTCTCCTACGGGGCCTCCTAACCTTGCTGAAAATTGAATTGATAGTTTCTGCGATGCATTCTTCACTCTCTTGTTAGCTGCTGCTAAACCTTTAAGGCATCCACGTACACCTTTCTTGCACTGTTGGGAGCCACCTCCTTATGAGCAATTTAAATGTCATTTAATGTACACATTCAGCAAAAACCAATCGAACCTTCTTCATGGTGGTTGTCGACAAGTTTGCCCTCTCTAACCATGTCACGACGGCGACCCTGCTCAACAACGACGAGTGGAAACAGCTCGACTCCACCGTTCTTCATTGGCTCTATGGCTCCATCTCGCATGAAATCCTTGACATGGTTATGGAGGCCACAACTATGGTGTGCGTTGCCTGGTCCCGCATCGAGGCCCTCCTTCGAGACAACCAAAAGGCTCATGCTCTCTACATCGGCATCGAGTTCCGCAACCTAGTGCAAGGCGATCGATCTGTTTTGGATTATTGCCACAAGCAGAAGACTCTCGCTAACACGCTCGTCGACATTGGTGCATCGGTCACTGATGAAACTTTGGTTCTCAACATCATCAAGGGTCTGAATCCAAAGTTTGACAATGTGGCCACACTAGTGCCATTGTTGACTCCCTTCCCAAGCTTCATTCAAACTTGAAACCTCCTTCTCCAAGAATTTAAGCCCACCAGGAATGAATATGCTTCCTCCACAACTGCCTTCTACACCACCAACAGAGGCAGTCGAGCTACCATCGGCTACTACACTGGGGGCATCACACCTGATAGCCCTTGCCCGCACCATGGCCAGTACGTGGGCGGTGATGGCCATGCTGTCTACACCAACACCCCCTATGGCAATGGCGACAACGGAAAGAATAAAGGGAAGAAGGGCAAGAAGCGAAACAATAGTGGAGAACAGTAGTGGCCTTCGATCCACAACACCCCTAGACAGATGCCATCCACATGTGGCCCATGTTAGGCTCCGACAACTCAGCTAGGCTACTTGGACCACGCCCCATCACACCGATGCCCATCCTCTTATGCATGGCTTCATGGCAATGTGTAACACCCCAAGATCCACATTACCCTAGGATGCTACTAAAACTGCTCTACAACTAGCCAATTTACAAGATAAATTAAATTGGCAACAATTACAAAACAAGATAGTATAAGCGGAAGCATAAACAACTAAGAAATAACAGGATAGTGATAATAATTCAATATTTAGAGCATCCTCCAACATTTCAATCTAAAACATAGTTCACAAAATTTAACATTATCAAGATAATGTAAACAAAGCTATGCAAAGGTCTAGAATCCTTTCAACTTTATTACAGCATTAAACTAGGATCCAAGTGCATCAGTGTGGTGCCACTCTACCCTTCCCATGCATGCTCAAAGTCCACCTGTAGGGAGGGGGAAACAAGGGTGAGATAAAATCTCAGCAAGCAAACTGTTTAACAGGCTATTCAAACTACAAACAATTATACATCATCATTTATAATTCCATACAACTACAACCACAATTCATGTCTACAATTATTAAACCACCACAACTTCCGTTATTCATAACTCTTCAATTTCAGATTTAATTGGCATATGAATGCAATCATTTTATCCACGATTAGATGCAAGAGAAAACATTTAACCTTCTACAATCCACAATTGATTAATCATCAACATTTAACCTTCCACAAATAACAATGTTTATATCCTCAACCTCAAATCACCATCAATGACGGTAAAGCAGTTAGCAAATAATTCTTGTTTGACTACTTTAAATCCTCGACCACTACCACTACCAAAAGCAATAAAACATATGTATGTCTTACTTCAATACTTTATTATTTCCCACATCCACAATTGATATTATCAATTACTACAAGAGAAAAGAATCTCATGCCACCATCACAACCATTACCATACACAAGGGAGGAACCACATTCCACGACCACAATCCTCATACCACAATTAGCTCACACGAGCCAATTCCACATTACAACTATGAAGTTGTATATTCCACAAAATAACTTCACCACAATATATTGCATATGTATGCAAATGATCTTCCCACAATGCAATGCATATGAATGCTTTCATGCTATGCTCCACATCACTCTTTCCAGGGCAGGATTTGAGATGCATCGTATTACGGCAATATACGATGCTCCCGCGGGATAAGAGGTGCATCGTATTACGGCAATATACGATGCTGTACCGGTACGGTCGCGGCTATGTGCGGCGACATCCACATATGCATATGACATGATATGATATGATATGAATGATATGATAATCACCAATCACATTAATTCATCCTCAAAGGAGCATCAACATGCTCACGACATATCCACATCCACCACATGTTATTTTCATGTTCCACATTATAACATTAAGCAAGATTTCCACATGTCTACTAGCAGATTATCAACATATCAATGGATAAATACTTGCTACCATCTCCACAACTAAGATATCATGCAATCATGGCATAATGTATCAAATTATGATAATAATGTAAACTGAAAGTAGAAGGAATAACAAGTTAAACGGTAGCAACCACCGCTACGTTTACTTGCCTCAATCCGACGAAGCGAAGTAAAATCAAGAGCGCTCAGGGACAAGACCACCTGTCCAAAAGGCATCTCTCAGCACAAATCCACAGCATACAAACACGACATAAATAATTAAAGACGTCGCTAGAACCCCGAACCCGCACTAACTCCTCTCCACTCAACAATTCAGCAAATTACCCTCTGCAGCAGAGCTGCTTAACAATTTTGTATCTTTAAAAATATTGATCCAACTACAGAAAATGATACCTCTCTAGATTTATCACTTAAAAGCCTACATTTTTCATGTAGAACACATATTTTTATTTTGATCACAGCTAGGTGTAATTTAATGCCCAAAACAGAGGAAGAACTCTGTTCTGGCAGATTGGACAGCGGTATTCAATTGCGTCCCAGAAACAGTACATGGGTCTAAAAATTCTGAATTTTATACATCAGATAGAACACTAAATTATCTACAACTTTCTCAATTACGGCCATGACCATAAAAAATATTTACTAACTCAAATTTGCAGATTACCGTCGGTCTGTACCAATCTGCTCGCCTGACGAACAGCAGTATTCCCGACCCCGTAACTCCCAGATCTCACGGCACAAAATTCCGAATAAAATACAGGAGATGTGTCTGGAAGTCCTCTACAACTTTCCTTTTGGGAGAGTCCACAGGACAATTCTTTTACTAGGTCAAAACCTCACGAACAGACACGCTACGCGAATCAATCTACTGGCAGTCCGCAGCTAATTTCTAATCGGGCAATTAATCTATTAACTACCTTCAAAATCCGTGCCAAGAACCCTAATTATTCATAAGAACAGATGTCTTGGGATGAGGAAAAATTACCTAGATGAAGAATCGCCCCTTTTTTTTCCTCCTCTTCTTCTTCTCCTTCCTTCTCCTTCCTTCTTCTCCTTCTCCTTCCTCTCCTTGGCTCCAATGGCAGCAGCACTTGTGGGCGTGATGGAGGGGGGGAGAGGGCTGCGCCCAGGGGGGTGGAGGAAGGGGGGTGGCGGCTGCAAAGGGGTGGGAGAGGGGGAGGAAAAGGGCTAGGGTTTTTGGGGAGGGGGAGGGGAGGTGCGGCCACCCCTTGGGCCTCCGGCCCAAGGCGGTCGGCCCACTCTCCAGGCAGCCCACTCAGAAGTTTTAATTTAATTTTTAATTTATTTTATTCATTTTCATTATTCCACAATTTTATTTTTCCCTTCCCGCGATTTACCGAAAAGCCGGCGATTCCGCGATTGTTTTAAAATCTTACGCCGAATCGACGATCAGGGTATTACATTCTCCCCACCTAAAAAGGATTCGTCCTCGAATCTAACTCCTCAAACCACAAACCAAGAGAACAGCCAAGAAAAGAGCAATGAAGGAAAGAACAACCACAAGAAAGAGCATCCCAAGGATAGAATATCCCAAGGGAACAACAACTACGGGTTCTCACCCGCCTTGAAGAACTCGGGTCCTTCTTCTACATTTGAACTTCAAGCTTCCACGTCACCTCCCGCTCGGACTGATTCGTCAAGAGGGCCTCCACATACATGGTGGCTCTCTTCCTCACGTCCAACTCCGATGAGTCCACGACACGCGCTGGTCAACGCCGAGCACCCGCAACTCTTTTGTCGGCTCTGAGCGGCCAACAGATCCTGCCGTTCTCGCAAAATTCTCCGCCACAACTATCAAGCTACCATCTAATATCATCCTTCTTATTAAAACATTTTCCTCTATATATTATAATCGGGATAATACATTGTACCCCTTTAAGGAATCGACCATAGATTCCACTCATAACATTTTACTCGAAGCACAAACAATAGCTTTTACAAATGGAGCTCAACCATAAGAGGAATAAAGGATTCTCAAGCAACACACTAGCAAACAACCTTCCTTCAAAGGACCATAATCCAAAACAAAGGATTCACAACAAAACCCTTCACACTCTCCAAAAAGACATTTGCAGAATCCACACTGCACAAGTCAAGAGTGAAAATCACTCGACAGACCAAAACAATCATTTTCTTTTCCTAACTGGAAAAGAATACACCACAACATATAACAAATCAATTTGCAGATGACCTCTGCCATAAACACACAGTTTAAACAAGAATCAAGAGAGCATATTACTGCTCGAGTTATTATTAATTTCCCAATTCATTCCTTTTGGAAGTTTAACTTCCTTGAACCAAGGATTTCCAAATCAACGCCCAATACACCAACTCATTTACCTTAGGTTGGGAACTTCGACGATGCGATCAAACTGAGTACATCATCCACACCCTTGCAGAGAGACTCTACTGTCTCCACAAAAATACATTCTAGCCAAGCCCTCGACCAATGGAATTACTTTGACAGATAATTCCTACAACACCTCAATCTTTTTAAGGATAACAACTCGAAATTCATATCACACCCACAATCTCACCAAAATCAATCACATGACCCCACCAACTAGATGTCATACACCCCTTAAAGGACTTTCCAACTCAAATTGATTACCCCTTTCTTGGAGAGGCAAAAAGAAGTAAATTTCAGCACAAAAAAAGATGTTACCATCCGCAATAAACGCAAGACCAAAAGAAGTAGTAATAATCTTGGATAGCAAAAGATAAGATCACAGTTGAAGGCACATGCCCCTCAAGAAGAAAATACCAAATCTCAACCAATAAGAATACAGTATTGCCATTTGAGCTCAAGAAACTCTTAGGCGGCGGAAAAATATTGCCATTTGAGTTCAAGAAGCTCTTATGCGGCGAAATTAAGAAGTCAAACACAACTAAAAAATTGCATAACATGACTTCAACCTCCAATACTTTTACCGCACTCTTCCTTTTAACAAGGAGAATAACTTTCTTTGATTACGGTATTACCTTGACAATTCCATTAAAGAGAATTGAAGACCACAACACATTAATCCCTTAAGAACTAATAAAAGCTCTCAACGCGTCACTTTGCTCAAAAAAAAATTACAGCTTCCACATAAGTCATGAGATCAAAAAGATCGCATACGCAAATCTCAAAACTTTTGATTTAAATAGTATCATGGAAGTTATCAAATTCTTTTATTTACGGAGCCTTCAACATTGTCATCACAACCACATACTGACCATCATGCTAACATCAGAATAATACATTCTTAACAAGCATCATCATATCCTCAAATCCCTTCATAAACTTTTCCAAAAGAAACACAAGAATTCACTTCATCATATTTCTATTATCTAAATAAGATTGCAACTACTTGATCTACGGAAAGCCTAGTGCACAAGCCACAATATTGAAACAAAGCTCTTTTAACAAGCTAGCGATAGAACATGGCAATCTCACATAACATGCTAGTATAAATCTCTCATTAGATTTCATATTTTCAATTCTCATTGAAACTCAACTCTAATTTAGCACAAATTGATTGTACTCTAGTCATTACTGGCAATAATTGATTATTATTTTATCATAACAACATTCATGATCTAACTCCGTTTTATAATCATAAAACAATCATGAGCATAGATTCAGTATCCCATCTTACGTTTCAGAAATTAGAACGAAATAGCTTTAAACTTCAATAATACCAGCTTTGTAAGACAAGATTCTACAAGTCAATACATCATCCTTCATCTATTTCTTTATACATGTTTCAACAATTTAACATGGTGAAAGATAGATGAATCTAGCAATTGTACATGCTCATAAAGTATCTAAATAAAGGACAGATTAAAGGTTAATATTACCAAGGCAATATTCCAACACCTCCTTACATAATCATTCCAAACGGTCAGATTAATTGCTAAAGACAAAAATAATTCAATTTATCCAACAGGATAGAAATTTGAACAATCATAATAATCATTCCAATTCTTTTGCACACTCCTCAATAACTCCATGAGTTCTAATCATGAATAGACATTCTTAATCATAGTTCTTCTAGAAACTATTACAAGGTAATATCACATTAATCAACTACACTTCCAAGGATGCTAGTTGAAATTAATTATGCACCACGCTAACATCTCAACTCGATAATTCATAACTTATGAATTAGTTTATATGATTACCACCTTCCACTTAAGCATAGCAAAACACCACCAATGGTTTTAACACTCTCTTTCAGAAAGGAGAGGAATTAAACTTCAACACTCGAAATAATCTAAATGAAGTACGTAGATCTAAGGCTTTCACATATTAATGAGTTTGCAACATAAAACTTTCATTAATCAAAATACCAAGCGAACCAATGAGACATGATTCACAACAAAACAAAATTCCCACAAAGGGACTAACCTTGCAAACCAACAATATTCACAAGCAGCAAAAATGTCTCACTAGTCCGAAAAGAAAGAATAATTGCTTCAAAGAACAGGTAGAGACCAATTGCAAACCCACAACTGCAATAATCCACAATCTCAAGAGAAAATTCATTAACTGCAATAGGCCAGGAATTGGCCAAAATCAACTCAAGGAAGATAACAACCTTTCTTAAGAAACTCACTCACAACATCTGCACTAGTTACCCGAGGTAACTACATCGCTAATCCCCATGCTACAAACAGTGGTATAACCTGGCAATCCCAAGGCAGCAAATACAACCTCTACATCTTATCATTGACAATTCTCACTCATAACAGTCATAGGAGCAAATAATAATCATACAAGATTATCTCATAATGTAAATCATCAATACAACATGTCAAAAGCATATATGCAATGCTTGACCCTTCCCATCCTACTGTGCACTAGTGTGTCAATTTAATAGTTTCATTACCACGGACCTAACGCCCGCTCTGATACCAACTGTAACACCCCAAGATCCACATTACCCTAGGATGCTACTAAAACTGCTCTACAACTAGCCAATTTACAAGATAAATTAAATTGGCAACAATTACAAAACAAGATAGTATAAGCGGAAGCATAAACAACTAAGAAATAACAGGATAGTGATAATAATTCAATATTTAGAGCATCCTCCAACATTTCAATCTAAAACATAGTTCACAAAATTTAACATTATCAAGATAATGTAAACAAAGCTATGCAAAGGTCTAGAATCCTTTCAACTTTATTACAGCATTAAACTAGGATCCAAGTGCATCAGTGTGGTGCCACTCTACCCTTCCCATGCATGCTCAAAGTCCACCTGTAGGGAGGGGGAAACAAGGGTGAGATAAAATCTCAGCAAGCAAACTGTTTAACAGGCTATTCAAACTACAAACAATTATACATCATCATTTATAATTCCATACAACTACAACCACAATTCATGTCTACAATTATTAAACCACCACAACTTCCGTTATTCATAACTCTTCAATTTCAGATTTAATTGGCATATGAATGCAATCATTTTATCCACGATTAGATGCAAGAGAAAACATTTAACCTTCTACAATCCACAATTGATTAATCATCAACATTTAACCTTCCACAAATAACAATGTTTATATCCTCAACCTCAAATCACCATCAATGACGGTAAAGCAGTTAGCAAATAATTCTTGTTTGACTACTTTAAATCCTCGACCACTACCACTACCAAAAGCAATAAAACATATGTATGTCTTACTTCAATACTTTATTATTTCCCACATCCACAATTGATATTATCAATTACTACAAGAGAAAAGAATCTCATGCCACCATCACAACCATTACCATACACAAGGGAGGAACCACATTCCACGACCACAATCCTCATACCACAATTAGCTCACACGAGCCAATTCCACATTACAACTATGAAGTTGTATATTCCACAAAATAACTTCACCACAATATATTGCATATGTATGCAAATGATCTTCCCACAATGCAATGCATATGAATGCTTTCATGCTATGCTCCACATCACTCTTTCCAGGGCAGGATTTGAGATGCATCGTATTACGGCAATATACGATGCTCCCGCGGGATAAGAGGTGCATCGTATTACGGCAATATACGATGCTGTACCGGTACGGTCGCGGCTATGTGCGGCGACATCCACATATGCATATGACATGATATGATATGATATGAATGATATGATAATCACCAATCACATTAATCCATCCTCAAAGGAGCATCAACATGCTCACGACATATCCACATCCACCACATGTTATTTTCATGTTCCACATTATAACATTAAGCAAGATTTCCACATGTCTACTAGCAGATTATCAACATATCAATGGATAAATACTTGCTACCATCTCCACAACTAAGATATCATGCAATCATGGCATAATGTATCAAATTATGATAATAATGTAAACTGAAAGTAGAAGGAATAACAAGTTAAACGGTAGCAACCACCGCTACGTTTACTTGCCTTAATCCGACGAAGCGAAGTAAAATCAAGAGCGCTCAGGGACAAGACCACCTGTCCAAAAGGCATCTCTCAGCACAAATCCACAGCATACAAACACGACATAAATAATTAAAGACGTCGCTAGAACCCCGAACCCGCACTAACTCCTCTCCACTCAACAATTCAGCAAATTACCCTCTGCAGCAGAGCTGCTTAACAATTTTGTATCTTTAAAAATATTGATCCAACTACAGAAAATGATACCTCTCTAGATTTATCACTTAAAAGCCTACATTTTTCATGTAGAACACATATTTTTATTTTGATCACAGCTAGGTGTAATTTAATGCCCAAAACAGAGGAAGAACTCTGTTCTGGCAGATTGGACAGCGGTATTCAATTGCGTCCCAGAAACAGTACATGGGTCTAAAAATTCTGAATTTTATACATCAGATAGAAAACTAAATTATCTACAACTTTCTCAATTACGGCCATGACCATAAAAAATATTTACTAACTCAAATTTGCAGATTACCGTCGGTCTGTACCAATCTGCTCGCCTGACGAACAGCAGTATTCCCGACCCCGTAACTCTCAGATCTCACGGCACAAAATTCCGAATAAAATACAGGAGATGTGTCTAGAAGTCCTCTACAACTTTCCTTTTGGGAGAGTCCACAGGACAATTCTTTTACTAGGTCAAAACCTCACGAACAGACACGCTACGCGAATCAATCTACTGGCAGTCCGCAGCTAATTTCTAATCGGGCAATTAATCTATTAACTACCTTCAAAATCCGTGCCAAGAACCCTAATTATTCATAAGAACAGATGTCTTGGGATGAGGAAAAATTACCTAGATGAAGAATCGCCCCTTTTTTTTCCTCCTCTTCTTCTTCTCCTTCCTTCTCCTTCCTTCTTCTCCTTCTCCTTCCTCTCCTTGGCTCCAATGGCAGCAGCACTTGTGGGCGTGATGGAGGGGGGGAGAGGGCTGCGCCCAGGGGGGGTGGAGGAAGGGGGGTGGCGGCTGCAAAGGGGTGGGAGAGGGGGAGGAAAAGGGCTAGGGTTTTTGGGGAGGGGGAGGGGAGGTGCGGCCACCCCTTGGGCCTCCGGCCCAAGGCGGTCGGCCCACTCTCCAGGCAGCCCACTCAGAAGTTTTAATTTAATTTTTAATTTATTTTATTCATTTTCATTATTCCACAATTTTATTTTTCCCTTCCCGCGATTTACCGAAAAGCCGGCGATTCCGCGATTGTTTTAAAATCTTACGCCGAATCGACGATCAGGGTACTACACAATGCCCCATCCTTCACTAGGCCGACACCAACACCCGGGCTATGCCATGCATGCTATGCAACGAAGTTTGCCACTCGGTTTCCATCAACCAAGTGCTTCATCAAGTGATTACCCCCTACATCATCATCTCACATGCTGTATGCTCCTTGACAGATGCCTCGGTGCTTGTCAACCAATTCAACACCATGACTCTCCAGACACCAGCCACTAACTAGTACATGGATATAGGTGCTACGACACACATGTCTGCTGATGCTAGTAATCTCCGATCCCTCTCTTCACACCCTCCCTTTTGGCATGTTGTTGTTGGTGACGGGTCCTCCCTTCCCATCACTAACTCAGGTCATGTTACCCTTCCATCCTTTCTCCCTACCCGTCCTCTTCATCTTTGCCATGTTCTAGTTACTCCTCGCAAAATAAAAAAATTTAGTGTTTGTTCATCAATTCACAATTGACAATAATTATTCTATTGAATTTGACCCCCATGGCTTTTTTTTGTGAAGGATCTTCCAACCAAGAAAGAGATTCTCAGGTGTAGTAGCACGAGCAACCTCTATCCCTTCATCTCAATGTCACCTCATTCACTCACTACTTCCACAGACACATCCACTCTCTGGCATCGATGACTTAGCCATACGGGTTCCGATGCTCTCCATTGCCTTGTGCATTCTTTAACACTCTCATGCATCACACCAATAAAAGAGCACAGTATGTGTCATGCCTACCAGCTAGGGCGTCATATTCGGCTGTCATTTTCTTCTTCTTTTAGTCGAACCAATCGTGCTTTTGAACTTGTCCACTGTGATATTTGGACCTCTCCCATTGAGAGTCCATTGAGAGTGTTTCCAATTATAAATACTTTCTAGTAATTCTTGATGATTTTACACATTTTCTTTGGACTTTTCCTTTACGACAAATATCTGACGTGTTTACTACACTATCCTCTTTCCGCATGCTAATTGTCACTCATTTCGCCACCACCTTGCAATCCATCTAGTGTGATAATGGATGTGAGTTTAACAATCACTTGCTCCATACTATGGCCTCTATGCATGGTATTCATGTTTGCTTCTCATGTCCTTACACACCTCAATAGAACGACAAAGCCAACGTGTCATACACACTGTGAATGACATAGTTGGGACCCTCCTATTCCAACCAGCATGCCATCTAGTTTTGGGTCGAAGCTCTCCATACTGCCACCTACCTTCTCAATAGGCTCCCTATCCAAACACTTTCGGCATCATCACCCTCCTTTGCTCTCAACCATATATCACCATCATATACCCATCTTCATATTTTCGGTTGTTTGTGCTATCCTAACACATCTGCAACCATGCCACATGAATTAGCACTTTGTTCCGTCGTATGTGTAATCACAAGGGATACCGCTGCATAGATCTTTCCTCCTGTTGAATCATCATTTCACGCCATGTGATATTTGATGAATCTTCCTTTCCCTTTTCACATACAGATCCTCCTCCTATAGTAGATTCTTATGATTTCCTGCAGGATCTATCCCCACCTTCTCTTCTGCCGATCTCTCATTTGGTTGCTTTGTGCCCATTGCTAGATTGGCCACAATGCCCATTGCTAGATCAGCTATAGTGCCTCCCCTCCTTGCCAAACCTGCCCCTGCGACTATTCACCCCATGCTAAATCACCAGTATATGGTTGTACCAGCTCCCGCGGAAGTGCCTGCTCCACCTGCACAAGCTACAGCACCTGCGCTTGCTGTAAGCACCAGCTCCATCACTGCCCATCTTATGCTCATGTGTCATGGTGGTGAACTTCCCATTCCCCCTCCCATCCATTTTAATCTCAACACCACTGCTCTTAGCTCATACTCACCAATCCCTAAAATAGTGCACAACACCCTCAAAGATCCATGCCGCCATGGCTATCGAGTATAAAGCCCTCTTGAACAATCATACATGGGATCTTGTGCCTCCTCCTTCCAATGCCAATATTGCATCTGGGAAGTGGGTTTATCGACACAAATTCAAACCGGACAACACACGTGAGCGCTACAAAGCACGTTGGGTTCTATGTGGCTTCTCTCAAGAACAAGAGGTGGATTTTGATGAAACTTTCAACCCAATTGTCAAATCGACTACAAATCGTATTGCTCTCCATTACTCTTTCTCATAACTGGTCCATCTATCAACTCGATGTTAAAAATGCATTTTTGCATGGAACTCTCTCTAAGGTTGTGTTTTATCACCAACCCTCTAGATTCATTGATTCTTCACGACCTAAACATATCTGCCACTTGAATTGTTCCATCTATGGTCTCAAATAGGCTCCATATGCCTGGTACCAATGCTTTTCTACATACATCGAGAGAGTCGGCTTCATTTGCTCTAAGTCAGACTCCTCTCTCTTTGTTCTCCAAGGCAAGTTGAGTATGGCCTTCCTCCTCTTTTATGTTGACAATATTGTTTTAACTGCCTCATCACATCAACTCCTTCAGAGGGTCATCACCACTCTCAGCTCTGAGTTTGCCATGACGGACATGGGAGATCTCCACTACTTCCTCGGCATTGCTATCACACAAACCTCCTTTGGTATGTTCCTTTCATAGTCCAAGTATGCCGTGGAGATCATCGACCATGCTGATATGACATCTTGCAAGCCTTCATCGACACCGGTGGACATGTCACCCAAGCTGGCTGCCAACGTCAACCCTTCGGTTGCCAATCAAACGACATACCTCAACCTCACTGGAACATTGTAGTTCCTAACCTTCACCAGGCTTGACATCTCTTACGCTGTGCAGCAAATATGCCTCCACATGCATGATCCATGCGAAGGACATCTATTGTTGGTCAAGTGCCTGCTTTAGTACATCCAAGGCACTCTTCATCATGGTCTCCAGCTTTGGCCTTTGTCCCAGATCGCCCACACCAACGTCGACTAGGCTGGTTGCCCAGGCACATGCCACTCTACATCTGGCTACTATGTGTTTCTCAATGAGAACCTTGAGTCTTGGTCTTCCAAATGTCAACACACGATGTCTTGTTCTAGTGCGGAGGCAGAGTATCGGGTTGTTGCCAATGCCGTCACCGAGGCTAGCTGGGCTCGCCAGCTACTCACGGAACTTCAACATCCTCTCGCCAAGGCTACCATCATCTTTTGTGACAATGTTACACTACCACAGAAAGGGTCATCACAGGCGGTTCAAAACCGTCATCATAGATAGTTTCTAACCCGTCTAAATTTATTTGTCTGTGATAATAGGTGGTTATCATAGACGGCTCTTGAATCGTCTGTGATAAATTATAACACAGATGGTTTTAGTTCAGAACTGTCTGTGATAGTCTAATATCATAGACGGTTCTAGTTAAGGACCATCTGTGATAGTCTATTATCATAGACGGTTCTAGTTAAGAACCGTCTGTGATTGTGTGTCCTCATAAATAATTAGCACCGTCTACATGTCAACGAACCCCATTCAACATCAGTGCACAAAACACATTGAGATCGACTTATATTTTGTTCATGATCGTGTGGCTATAGGATAAGTACATGTTCTTCACGTACTATCATCACAACAGTTTGCTAATGTCTTCACCAAAGGCCTACCACCATCTTTGTTCATGGACTTTCGAGATAGTCTCAATGTTCGTGCTTCTCTTGCTGTGACTGCAGGGGAGTGTTAGGCAATATATCTTCCTTGATTGTAATCCGGACTGACCATAATTAGCTAGATAAGTATAGCATGTAGTCCAGCTCAATATGGTTAGGATCAGCAATGTAAACTACCATGTAATCTGCTATATATTGCCAGCACATGAAATGCTATAGTGCGTGGCCTATTCCTCCAAATCTTTCACATAACAATATTGACTATCGAGGGATGCATCATTTTAAAAAAAAACTTCTGATTTATATTAATAATTTAGATAAAGTATGAGTTTCCAACTTTTATATTCAAGATTCTGGACGAACAGCATGTCACCATCTAGTCCTTGAGTTGATGAACATGCTGGATTTCTTTATCCTCATCGTCGTAGATTCTGTATCTTACAACATTGCCATGATTGCCAGTAGTCATGGCAGTGAGAAGTAGAATACTGATGATTTTTGTTGATGTGTAGGATCTACACCTCCATAGCAGTGTTGTTCATCAAAAGAAATTAAATAAGAGGGGATATATTAATACTCAACTTAGCCTAGCAGTCACCATCGTTGTGCAAGTAAGTTTGTTTGATAAAAACCATCATAGGTAAAGAAAATCCAGCTAATAAGTCACCGGAGAAGAACAAAACTAGAACAAATTAATCCAGGAAGCAAAACAGAAGAAACTAGACAAATATAAAATTACCTGTGGAATTCAAAGGGTCATTCACCCACTCAACTCTACCGGGAATGCCGGAGAAGAAGGGAGAGGGGCCAGTGATGGGACGGTCGAAGTTGTGGCCAAGCTAGGGTTTTGTAGCGGCGGCAGTGGCTGCCCATATTCGTAACTTCGATCGACTGCGAGGGATGCATTTGCAAATGAAAATTGAAGACCAAAAAAATCCCAGCTCAAGAATATATGGGCTGTAGCCCAACTGCCCAAGCTTCCTGCACGCGCAAATGGCACAAATCTCCATGTCTTCCCAGCTAGCCCAAACGGCCTACAAGAACCTACGCTGACAAGTGAATTAGTGTGCACATAATTAAATATATATACTTATAAATAAATATTATTATACTCAATTGTGGAACAGTACACCAGTATGTGCCGTGTACTAGAATATACTATTTCAAAAGCGAAACCGGTATAGCCTCTAGAATGATATTGATAAGTATATTAATGGTTCATTCTACCGGCTATTTTGAAGATCCTTGAAATAAACTGATGAAGTCGGAGCATAGAGTTTGTGACAGCAGCTTGGCCAGCATTATATTTCTTCAAAATAATCTGTCTTCTGCATTAAGTTGCTCTACCCATAACTATCAAAGAACTTGATGTATATGGACAAAACTTCGTGCTGTCCTATGGATATCTGTCAAGGGTATGATTTTTGCAATCTAGAATATTCCTTTCATTCTCCAAAAAAAACCCCCTAAACTGCACAGATCATAAAGTAGCATGGTATTGGTTAGTCGTCTACTAATGGGCGAGTTGCAAAATTATACACTCAATTTTTGTGCCTTTTACTTTAAAAAGGGAAAAAAATAGCAATATCAAACAAAAAAAATCTTTTGTGCGCTTGTGTGGCTTACTTACGAATATATTGCATGGGGATGCCCCCCCCCCCCCCCCCCCCCCAGACCAATTAACTACCATCAAGGTCTCGTGCATACATGTCGTGCATACGAGAAGATTTTCTCTACATACATGTAACTGCCCCCAAAATCTTAAGCAGCAATGCACAGCTGGAAAGGAAATTCCTTCTGTATGAGAAGGGGAAAGAAAGAGAAGAATGCATGGGACCTTGATGGTAGTAAAGGAAAAGAAGAGCACGTGGAGCTGGCTGAAAATGACGCGTGTGGTCACGATGGATTCGAAACCAAATGTGGCTACTTTGAGCAACGTCTCTGTATCCAATTAACTACCATCATACATGTAGTAACAGTTCAACCATTTTCCCTACATCTTCCCCTCTCTTTTTCCTATTGCATTAATGTCACTGCCCGAAAGCTTAGGCAGCAATGCTCAGCTGGAAAGGAAATTCCTTCAGTATGAGAAGGGGAAAGAAAGACAAGGATGCATGGGACCTTAAGCTCGTATTCTCAAAAGGAAAAGAAGAGCACGCGGAGGTGGCTGAAAATGACGCGTGTGGTCACCATGGATTCCAAACCAAACGTGGCTACTTTGAGCAACGTCTCTGTTTCCAGTTAATTAATGTTGCTTAAGTTACCATGCATCGGCTTCGGCTGCCTTTCATACATCATTTGAGCGGAATCAGGTAGCAAACGATCAGGTTCAAAAGGATGGAAAGCGAAAGATTACATTATTGGAATAATGAACATGGCAATCATCTCAGTGCAAAAGGTGACCTAGGATCCTATCCTGCTGTTAACTTTCCTTTTGAAAAAAGACTACCTTGGATGCCAATGCAAAGATTAGTCCTACGTCTGATGAGAAGAGATCACTACTACAGAAATAGGATTAGTAGACGTCAAATCACAGACGGTTTGATAAAACTGTCTATGACGGAGACTATCACATACGGTTTTAATCTGGAGAACATCTGTGTTGTTGGTGTCGGAAAAAAGGAGTATCACAAACGGTTTTTAATAAAAACCGTATGTGATAATCCTGCTGTATATTTATTGCACCGCTCAGAACCGCATCTGTCTCATTTCGATCCAGATCTAGCCGGTGTTGCACCTGGAGGAGGCAAGGATTTCAGGCCAGTTAATTTGGTGGATTTCAGCCGGTACTGCATCTAGAGCTTTGAAGATTAATACGTTCCTGGTTGCCCTAGATATGGTTAGTAATGAAATTTATTTTTCTTTGCATTACAATTTAGATCTAAGTTTCGGTGAGTGTGATTGAAGATGGTTTGCACCTTCTTGACCATACATGATTAGTTCCCGTCATGTGGGAGGCCAAATTTGTCAAAATTGTTGGTTATAGCTGGGGAAATAGCTGTTGTGTTTATAATATGAATTAAGCTAGCAATTAAATCCTCAATGCATGTGGTATATATGTAGTAATAATTAATTAATTTAATTTTTTGTACTAAGTTGTTATATATATGCATAACGTAGGACCGAAGCTGGATGTATGCCGCGAACCATGTGAGTGAAGAGTACATTAATGGCATGTCTGCTTTTACAAGAGCTGCTGGGGAGGATATGTTGAATAAGGAGGTGGAATATATGCACTGTCCATGCACTGACTGCGAGAATAAAGATGTTTAAGAATTGAGAGCAGATTGAAGCACACTTGATTCGGAGGGGTTTCAAAAAGGGTTATACGTGTTGGACCAGTCATGGCGAAGTCAGTGATATGTTGCCGGATGACATCGCCGGTGAAGTGAATGATATGCTGTCGGATGATGTCGATTGTTGTTCGGATTCGGATAGGTTGCACGATGACAATCTGGATCAGATGCTTCGCGATGTAGAAGAGAACTATGATGAGAGAGAGTATGTTAAATTCCGGGACTTGATGGAGGACTCGAAGAAAATTTGTTCACGTGCTGCAGGTCAAAGTACACGAGGTTGTCGGCCATGCTTGAACTGTTGAAATTGAAGGCAAGCAACGGTTGGTCCGACAAGAGTTTCACGACACTGCTAGGTCTTTTAGCGAACATGCTTCCGGAGGGAAATGAGTTGCCCAAAACCACGTATAAAGCTAGGAAGTTTTTTTGTCCATTGGGAATGGAAGTAGAAAGAATACATGCATGTCCGAACGACTGTATCCTCTACCGTAAAGAGTATGCAAACATGCATGTATAGAACCAAGGTGTGTAACGCATCCCGATACAAACGTAACAATCAATCAGATGACGATGAGAGAACAAAGGTGAAGAAAGGACCTCCTGCTAAGGTGGCATGGTATTTTCCTATAATTCCCCGTTTGAAATGGTTTTTTGCAAATTCAAAGGAGGCAAAACTACTGCGTTGGCATTCGGAGGAGCACAAGAAGAATGGAATGCTAAGACACCTAGTTGATTCCGCCCAGTGGAGAAACATCGATAGGAGTTTTGCAGACTTTGGTATAGAACCAAGGAATATAAGGTTTGGACTGAGTACAGATGGAATGAATCCTTTCAGTAGCATGAGCAGCCGACATAGCACATGGCCTGTGACTCTCTGCATCTATAACCTTTCTCCTTGGTTGTGTATGAAGCGAAAGTATATTTTGCTGTCGATACTTATCCAAGGGCCAAAGCAACCTGGGAATGATATTGATGTGTACCTAGCACCGTTGGTGGAAGATCTAAAAGTACTATGGAACGAAGGGGTACAGGTATGGGATGCATACAAACAAGAGAACTTCACTTTGCGCTCCTTATTGTTCTGCACCATAAATGATTATCCTGCCCTTGCTAACCTGTCGGGCCAGAATACAAAAGGTGCCAAAGCTTGTACTCACTGTTTAGATGGCACCAAGAGTGTGTGGCTGAAACACTCACGCAAAACTGTGTACATGCGTCACCACCGGTTCCTTCGAAGGGCTCACCCATACCGCAAGATGAAGAAACAATTTGACGGAGAGAAGGAGGATGATTCAGCTCCAAGACATTTAAGGGGAAAAGAGGTTTATAATATGATTAAGGATTTAGATGTTGTCCTCGGAAAGGGACGTAAATTGAGAGCTCATGAGAAGAACATCTGGAAGAAGAGATCATTATTTTGTGACTTACCTTATTGGGAGTATCTAGATATTCGATACTGCATCGATGTCATGCACGTAGAAAAGAATGTATATGACAGCTTGATTGATCTCTTACTGAACATTCGTGATAAAACAAAGGACGACATCAATGCACGACTTGACTTGGCTGATATGGACATCAGGCCTGAGTTAGCACCGACAAAAATAGATAATGGACAAACGTACCTTCCCCCTGCGTGTTATACTCTGTCCAAGGCCAAGAAAACAGAACTGTGCCAGTGCTTGCATGGTGTCAAAGTTCCGTCTGGTTACTCCGACAACATGAAGAAACTTGTTTCGATGCAATATTTGAAGTTAAATGGCATGAAGTCTCATGATTGTCATGTGCTGATGACACAGATGCTCCATATTGCAATTAGAAATATTTAGCCGATCAAAATCCGAGAGACAATCATGAGGCTATGTTATTTCTTTAACACAATTGCTCAGAAGGTCATCGATTCCTAAGGACTACATGCTTTGCAGGGTGAGGTGGTGATGACTCCATGTCATCTTGAGATGTATTTCCCTCCTTTGTTTTTCGATATAATGGTTCATCTCATTGTTCACGTTGTGTGGGAGATAAAAATGTGTGGGCCCGTATTCCTACGTAGCACGTACCATTTGAGAGGTTAATGGGAATTCTCAAGTCCTATGTACGAAATCGATCTCGGCCGGAGGCTAGCATCGTCGAAGGTTATGCAAGCGAAGAGGTCATTGAGTTTTGTGTCGATTATATGGCTCAGATTCAATCGATATGTGTGCCTCAATCTCATCATGAGGGGAGGCTGAATGATATCAGAACTATCAGAAGGAAAGCAATCACTCTTGATATGGACATGTATACTTAAGCCCATTTCACGTAGCCTGAGACTCAAGATCAAGATTGGTCGAAGGAAAATCACTCAACAATGGGGAAACTTACATATGATTTCTTTACCACTTTCCAAGGAGAAGATGAAAGTGACCTTAAATGGAGGAGAGGCAGGACGCCCGATGTGGCTGCAACCAATGCCCGACGCCAAAGCACATGAGCCGTTGGCACCTCTTGCGTCGTCGCCACTCGCCTGTAAAGTCTTCACACCGTCACGCGCAAGTAGATTGGGCTGGAGACTGAGTCTCTAACCTTATCTTTTCCTTTTATCCCACTGACTATTGGGGCCACCTCTTTTTTTTCTTTTTTTCAAAATGGAAAGTTACCACAAATCTGTCAAAAATCCAATAGTGACCAGGTGGCACCATCGGGACGAAGATGCATGAGAAAATGAAAGCAAGAAGGAACTTGGAACGAGGCCACCTCGGACACGACTGTCAGCGAGCAAGAGTAGCATGGTGTCACTACTACAGAAAGCCTCATAGTAGACGCCTCATCACAGACGGTTTTGTGAAACCGTCTCTGATGAACACTATTACAGACGGTTGTAATTTGGAGGCCGTCTGTGGTATTTGTGGCGGGAAAATGGATTATCACAGACGGTTATTACCGATGAACCGTCTGTGATACTTTTGTATCACAGACGGTCTGTATTAAAAACCGTCTGTGATAATCCCAGATTATCACAGACGGTTTTTAATAAAAAAACCGTCTGTGATAAGCTGGTTTAACAGACGGTTTTTAATTAAAAACCGTCTGTGATAATTCACAGACGGTTTTTAGTTAAAAACCGTCTGTGATAATGGCTAAGTCATTTATTGCGCTGCTCAGACCGCATCTGTCTTCATTTCGATCCAGATCTAGCCACTGCTGCGCACTTTTCACTCGGGAGGAAGCTAGGCGATTTCAGGCCAGTTAATTTGGTGGGAAGAGGCAGAGATTGAGCTTTGAAGATTCAGACTTTCCTGGTTGCTCTAGATATGGTTAGTAATGAAATTTATTTTTTCTTTAATTGCATTACAATTTAGGTCTAAGTAATCCATGAGTGGTTATTGAAGATGGTTAATTTGCAAAATTGTTGGTTATATAATAGCTGTTGTGTTTGTAATATGAATTGAGCTAGCAAATTAAGTCTCAATATAATAAATGTGGCCGGTATATATGTAGTTATAATTAGTTAATCTAGATTTTAATACTAAGTTGTTATATATGTACGTAACGTAGGACCGAAGCTGGATGTATGCCGTGAGCCGTGTGAGTGAAGAGTACATTAATGGCGTTTCTGCTTTTATAAGAGCCGCCGAGGAGGATATGTTGAATAAGGGGGTGGAATATATGTGTTGTCCATGCACTGACTACGAGAATTTGAAGATGTTTAAGAACCGAGGGCAAATTGAAGCACACTTGATTCGGAGGGGTTTCAAAAAGGATTATACGTGTTGGACCAGTCATGGCGAAGTGAATGATCATATGCCGCCGGATGACATCGCTAGTCAAGTGAATGATATGCCCCCGGATGACATCGCCGGTGAAGTGAATGACATGCCGCCGGTAAACTATCACAGACGGTTCTAAGTTTAGAACCGTCTGTGAAATGATATCACAGACGGTTCTAAGTTCAGATGTGGCATCTGAAGACCAGCTCTTGGCATTACGGACATCTGAACTTAGAACCGTCTGTGATATTTCACAGACGGTTCTAAACTTAGAACCGTCTGTGATATGATATCACAGATGGTTCTAAGTTTAGAACCGTCTGTGATATGATATCACAGATGGTTCTAAGTTTAGAACCGTCTGTGATAAGCCTTTGCCGGCTGTTGTTATTAAGACAACACCAATAACTACGTACACAGCTGCATTCATATCAACCACCAAACAACTGCATTCATACACAACACCAATCAGCTGCATTCATACAGTGTATTTCTTGATACATTTTGTCATTCTCAAATACATCACACATATACATCACATATACATAAATGCCAATACACATATACATTTTGTCACACATTTTCACATATACATCTCAAAATTGACTACATCACACATTTTCACATATACATCTCAAAATTGTCACACATTTTCACATATACATTGTTATTGTACTTGCTTATTTCCTTTAAAAATTAGCCCTTCATCATGATCAATGCGTACGTAACTAGTTTCGTCACGTTGTTCATCGTCGACCCTTATGCCATTTCCAAAAGGAGGTAACTCGTCAAATTGATTGTATTCCTCCTCGTCCACTACATTCTCCACTCCGACAATTCTCCTTTTTCCATGAAGAACTACATGGCGTTTCTTATTTGCCGGGTCGGTTACATAGAAAACTTGAACAACTTGATTGGCGAGTACGAATGGTTCGTCTTTGTACCCGACACGTTGGAGGTCCACGGTCGTGACACCGTACTTGTCAACCTTCACCTGTGGGAGATGCACCCAACGGCAGCGAAATAAGGGGATCTTGAAAACCACATAGTCGAGCTCCCAAATCCCTTCTATGAAGCCATAGTACGAGTTTCTCGACCCATCGGTACTGAATGCATCTATGCGGACACCGCTGTTCTGGTTAGTGCTCTTGACATCCCGAGACTGCGTATAGAATGTGTACCCATTTATGTCATATCCTTGCCATGTCACAACTGTAAATATCGGCCCTTTTGCCAACCATGTCAGCGTCTCACTCGGCGAGCTCCTAGCGATTTGCTCCTTCAACCATTGGTTGAACCAACGGTTGTGTTGCCTCATGATCCAAACATCCGGCCGCTCTGGATTCTGTTGCCGAAGCACATCCTTGTGCTGGTCCACATAGGGCGCCACTTCAGTCATGTGTTGCAACACCGTGAAATGGGCTTGAGTATACGTGTCCATATCTGGAGTGATTGCTTTCCTTCCGATAGTTCCGAGACCCTTCAGCCTCCCCTCATGACGAGATTGAGGGACACCTATCGGTTGAATCTGAGCCATATAATCGACACAAAACTCAACGACCTCTTCGCTTGCATAACCTTCAACGATGCTGCCCTCCGGCCGAGAACGATTCTGTACGTAGGACTTGAGAATTCCCATGAACCTCTCAAATGGGTACATGCTACGTAGGAATATGGGCCCGCACATTTTTATCTCCCACACAACGTGAACAATGAGATGGACCATGATATCGAAAAACGAAGGAGGGAAATACATTTCAAGGTGACATACAGTCATCACCACCTCGTCCTGCAGAGCATCTAGTCCTTCGGGATCGATGACCTTCTGAGCAATTGTGTTAAAGAAATGACATAGCCTGATGATTGTCTCTCGGACTTTGATCGGCAAAATATTTCTAATTGCAATAGGGAGCATCTGTGTCATCAGCACATGACAATCATGAGACTTCATGCCATTTAACTTCAAATCTTGCATCGAAACAAGATTCTTCACGTTGCCGGAGTAACCAGACGGAATTTTGACACCATGCAAGCACTGGCACAGTTCTGTTTTCTCAGCCTTGGACAGAGTGTAACTCGCAGGGGGAAGGTATGTTCGTCCATTATCAGTGCATGTCGGTGCTAACTCAGGCCTGATGTCCATGTCAGCCAAGTCAAGCCGAGCGTTGACACCGTCATTTGTTTTATCACGGATGTTCAGTAAGAGACCAATCAAGCTGTCACACACATTCTTTTCTACGCGCATGACGTCGATGCAGTGCCGAACATCTAGGTACTCCCAATAAGGTAAGTCCCAAAATATTGATCTCTTCTTCCAGGTGTTCTTCTCATGAGCCCTCAATTTACGTCCCTTTCCGAGGACAACATCTAAATCCTTAACCATATCATAAACCTCGTGTCCCCTTAAATGCCTTGGAGCTGAACCGTCTTCCTTCTCTCCGTCAAATTGTTTCTTCATCTTGCGGTATGGGTAAGCCCTCCGAAGGAACCGGCGGTGACGCATGTAGACGGTTTTGCGTGAGTGTCTCAGCCACACACTCTCGGCACCATCTAAACAGTGAGTACAAGCTTTGGCACCTTTTGTACTATGGTCCGATAGGTTACCAAGGGCAGGATAATCATTTATGGTGCAGAACAATAAGGAGCGCAGAGTGAAGTTCTCTCGTTTATATGCATCCCATACCTGTACCCCTTCGTTCCATAGTACTTTTAGATCTTCCGCCAACGGTGCTAGGAACACATCGATATCATTCCCAGGTTGTTTTGGCCCTTGGATAAGTATCGACAGCAAAATGTACTTTCGCTTCATACACAACCAAGGAGGAAGGTTATAGATGCAGAGAGTCACGGGCCATGTGCTATGTCGGCTGCTCATGCTACTGAAAGGATTCATTCCATCTGTACTCAGTCCAAACCTTATATTCCTTGGTTCTGCACCGAACTCTGCAAAACTCCTATCGATGTTTCTCCACTGCGCGGAATCAGCAAGGTGTCTTATCATTCCATCCTTCTTGCGCTTCTCCGAGTGCCAACACAGTAGTTTTGCCTCCTTTGGATTTGCAAAAAACCTTTTCAAACAGGGAATTATAAGAAAATACCATGCCACCTTAGCAGGATGTCCTTTCTTCGCCTCTGTTCCCTCGCCATCATCTGATTGATTGTTACGTTTGTATCGGGATGCGTTGCACACCGGACATACATGCATGTTTGCATACTCTTTACGGTAGAGGATACAGTCGTTCGGGCATGCATGTATTCTTTCTACTTCTATTCCCAACGGACAAAGAACCTTCTTGGCTTTATACGTGATTTTAGGCAACTCATTTCCCTCCGGAAGCATGTCCGCTAAAAGACCTAGCAGCGCCGTGAAACTCTTGTCGGACCAACCGTTGCTTGCCTTCAATTTCAACAGTTCAAGCACGGCCGACAACCTCGTGTACGTGCAGCCCGTGTACAAAGGTTTCTCTGAGTCCTCCATCAAGCCACAGAATATAACATACTCTCTCTCATCATAGTTCTCTTCTACATCGCGAAGCATCTGATCCAGATTATCATCGTGCAACCTATCCGAATCCGAGCCACAATCGACATCAGCCGGCGGCATGTCATTCACTTCACCGGCGATGTCATCCGGGGGCATATCATTCACTTCATCGGCGATGTCATCCGGCGGCATATGATCATTCACTTCGCCATGACTGGTCCAACACGTATAATCCTTTTTGAAACCCCTCCGAATCAAGTGCGCTTCAATTTGCCCTCGGTTCTTAAACATCTTCAAATTCTCGCAGTCAGTGCATGGACAACACATATATTTCACCCCCTTATTCAACATATCCTCCTCGGCGGCTCTTATAAAAGCAGAAACGCCATTAATGTATTCTTCACTCACACGGCTCGCGGCATACATCCAGCTTCGGTCCTACGTTACGTACATATATAACAACTTAGTATTAAAATCTAGATTAACTAATTATAACTACATATATACCGGCCACATTTATTATATTGAGACTTAATTTGCTAGCTTAATTCATATTACAAACACAACAGCTATTATATAACCAACAATTTTGCAAATTAACCATCTTCAATAACCACTCATGGATTACTTAGACCTAAATTGTAATGCAATTAAAGAAAAAATAAATTTCATTACTAACCATATCTAGAGCAACCAGGAAAGTCTGAATCTTCAAAGCTCAATCTCTGTCTCTTCCCACCAAATTAACTGATCGACTATCGAGTATATTTCTATTCCTGCGTGGGCCCCATGCTTCTTTATTTGTGTTTTGTCTTAGTTCCCGCTGAGTAGTTATATTGCTCATAGTATTAGCTTGATCAAGATTAACGCAATTAAAATAATGGTATTGGGAGTTCGCTACTTCCCTTTAGTCGACGTAGGAGTTGGAAGTAGCCCGGTACTACTGCCTTTAGTCCAACGTGTAATGTTTTAGCTATACACAGAGAACAAATAATGAGTTAATGCCCCAGTGTTTTACATAGTTTGCCGCTATAGTTGTATGCACATCTCTCTACGGGCTTCTCCAGCCCTTTGCACCCAAAAAAAATGCTAAGGTGTGCCATATCACCATCTTGGACAAGGATCCTCTAACGTAGAGGAGGAAAGGAGGTTGCAGTTCCTCCCTTATCGGCCGCTCATTCCCATCCAACGTTCGATTCTCCTCTTGGCCTTACGAACCAAAGTTTCCATCAGATTCTCGCACCGTCTTTCTCTCCGTAGAAGACACGGCGTGCGGCCATGCACGCAAAATGGTGGCTGATCGCCTGATCCTGACTATGCTGGCGTGTTAATGTAACACCCCGCTCATCCTCTGGGCCCGGAATGCTACCACCATTATTGCAACGTTTACCTTACTTTCAATTCTAGAAATTCAACACTAATATAATTAGGTAGCAGTCAACAGATACATCCTAGTTTTACTTTAGCCCCTACTCTAACAGTCTAGAGGAGACTAAAATAAACTGACAAAAGGTGGTACATGGAGTGTGGTTAGTGAATGAAGAGTATTCATGTGCTACTCCCGCCCCAGGCATGGCGTCCTCAATGATCACCTAGAAATAAAACAACAAGCAAGGGTGAGTCTAATGACTCAGCAAATTCACAATAGGACGATAAATACTAGCACAACATGAAACAATTTAATCCAACGAACATACTCTGCATACATAGCCATGCTTATACCATCATTCTCAAGATTCCACATTGATCGTACATACTTCACATACATTTACGTGTTGCACATTGCCACATCATCAATGCAATGCAATGCATCCCTGCTCTATATGCACATTTGCTCATCACATTGCAAATACTGGTATTGCCGAGTGAACACCCGTCGATGTTCACCCATAATCTTGGGCCCGCCCATTTCGGCACGAGGGTCTCTCCACTCCCGTGGAGGCTTACCGAAGTAGGTCTTACTCAAGAGCACTCCGGATTAGTCCGCTAGCTTTACTCGTAGCTAGGGACTTTCTCACCGCCCTCACTCTTGAGTGCATATTATGCAAATGCGTATGCCATTGTCATTATCATTGTCATCTCTAAATAAACATCATATCATACAATCATCGCATTTCCACATAAATATTAGCACATCATGTAAACATCGCATATTCATAAACTCTGATCTACCACTCTACCATGCACTTGCCTGTTAACTGAGCTGAGCGGAACGACGTGCGGACGGCGTCGACTCGCGATCTCCACCTGGGCAAACAAACAGTCCAATTTAACGCATCATACGAGACCAGAGATTAAATGGGCGATGACGATACTATACGCATATCCCGTTTCTGGTGTAGAAATGCACGGGTTTCAGGGATCTGTTGCGCAGGTCCTGAAACCCCCCTTTTTTCCCTCTTTCTTTTTCTCCTCTTTTCTTTTCTCTCCTCTTCTTTTCTCTTCTTCTTATCTCTTTCTTCTCTTTTTTTCTTTTCCTTCCTTTCTTTCCCTTTTCTTTTCTTTCCTTCTCTCTCTCCTCCTTACCCAGCCGGCCGAACCGGCCTCTCTTTTTTTCCTCTCCTGGCTCCCCCCTCTCTCTCCCTTATCCTCACCTCTCTCTCTCTCCACTCGGCCGAACGGCCTGCTCCTCCCCCACTCAACCCGACCGGGCGACGCACTGCGCACGGGTGCGCCGGCCTCCCCCCCCCCCCCCCCCCCCCGCCGCCGACCAGAGGGCCGCCGCCGGCCTTCCCCGCCTCCTCGGCTCCCCTCCGCCCCTCACTCTACCGCCTGGGGCCGGCCCGTGCGGCGCGCGGCCGCACAAGAGGCTCACCGGCCTGCGGCTCGCCGGCCCTAGCCCTCTCTCTCCGCCGGCCCCCCTCCTACCTCCTCCCCTCGCGCGCAGCCGAGCGGCCGGCCCCCCTCCCTGGGCGACGTGGTGGCACACGGGTGCGCCGGCTGCCGCCGCTTTCTCCTGCGCAGCCCCCACCCTCTCTCTTTTGTGCGTGTGCTCCTACGGCGAGGTGGAGCGCGCACGGCCGAGCCCGGGCTCACCGGCCCCGAGCTCGTCGCCGATGGCTCCACCACCTCCCCCTATTTCTAGCTTTTGTTAACCTCCCCTTTCAGGGTGTGTGCGCTCTGGTGGTGATGCTTGGTGTTCTACTGAATGGAAACTCACCTTGTGCTTACCTGGTGCTGGTTGAAATGATGTGGCTATGTGGGGATGGTTCAGTGGAGAAGAAGAGGAGAAGAGTATTGTGGGTTGAGCTGTGGCAGAGGTGATGAAATGGGGGGGTGTTGACTATTGCTGGACGCATGGCACATGTGGCTCACATGCACGCTAGGGCAAGCATGCAGCTTGCCACCTCCCTCTGGCAGAAGCAAAAGGTAGGTGAGGTGTCCTGCTAGCTGGCATTTTTTTTTTGGTATTACAGTTAAACCTCACTTGGTGCCGGATGCCCAAGTTCGTGTCCGGTCGCCGGCATCGCCACCGGCGTGCGGCGGGGTGATTCAGGTTGATATATGCCCCATGTGTGTCCATGTCGCCACACCGCACGCCTGCCTATCCACTCGCTGCTGTGCCGAGGATTCAGAACAAGAGTGGGTGAGTGGTGGCTACATGCATGCTTCATGTTATAGACGAGTCCCAGTCCAGTACTTGGATTCATTGATGTTGAAAAAATTAAAAAGACGGACTTTGATGGCTGCTGGAGATCTTTGGATGCAAAGATTTGATGCGTACATGCATGGACGGACACCTTGAGTAGTTAAGTTGAAGTTCCTCTTTCCATCGCCATGAACAAGGGCAAGGACGATTCTTCTCCGGGGACGTGACTACGTGTGTGTGTGTGATCCGAGAAGAGAAAGTCAAGCCGTGAGTCAATGCAGGAGGAACTATAAGCTGTAACTTGTATTGAAAGTACGATGAGCCAAAGAAAACATATGTCATGCAAAGTCATACAAACCATTGGAACGTAACAACAATGAACTCATAACCTATATGTGATTGCCTTACCATTTTATAAACCAAAAGTTGCATAATCTTTGCTTAAGAAGTAATGGATTGCTGAAAGCTAGACATGTAGATACACAAAATCTCCAGCCACCATACTTTAAGATTTGTGACCGAAAATTGAATATTCCGATTCTTACATTCTTAGCAATGAGCTTGGAATTCTTACATTCTTACATTCCACCGAGTATACGAATGAAGTACTAATTAGCAATGAACAATACCGCAATCAAATTTCCAAATTTCATCTTTGTAAATAATAACTCAGGTGAAACTAAGTCAAATTTCATCTTTGTAAACAATAACTCAGGTGAAACTAAGTGGCACATTGCACGACTCTCCCATCCTACGAGCAAAGGAAACAAGAACCTATTTCGCACTTGCAGATCTGCATAGCTCCCTATCCTAGCATCACCCAAGCCAACCTTTTCCTTAACTCGGGGCCCTTGCCATCAAATTGCTCGCGCCCACTACCTCGAACCAACACACTTGTTTAAAGAGACTTCAGATCTTCGCCAAATCAACGAACTGAAGAATCTCAGATCCGCCAGAATCCAAATGAATAGAATGTAAAACGGACGAGAGACCGCAGTTGGATACAGAGTACGGACCTGGACGCCGATCTGAAGCTCCGTGACGTCAGTGGACTTCTTGACCGAAGATGAAGCCAAATCGAGCAAGCGATGAGCAAAACACATCAAGAAAACAACAAATCGTTAAACGACGGACAGGTTCAGAGAAGAGGTGGAGGCGAGTCGTTACCAGTCAGCAAGATGGCCACGGCCGCAACGGTGGCGGCGAGGCAGAGGAGCTGCTGCTGCTTCCCCATCGCTACCGGAGAAGAGAAGTCGGAGAAGAGGAGAAGAGAAGAGAAGTCGGAGAAGGGACGTCGGGTGGAAAAGAAATCCAATCGGTATGGAGTAGAGAAATTGTGTAATGGCAGTGGTGGGTAATTTTTTACCAACTTCACGAGGAGTTTGGAAACCTTTGTTTGTGGAGTACCCCTTGAGGAGCTCCATAAAAAATGTGGAGTTGGCCTCTAACTCCACCTTTTTCTTGGAGTGGAGTTTTTGGAGTTAGACCTGTTTGGTTAGCAAAGTTAGGAGCGAAGCTGAAAAACTTGAAGCGGAGCAGTGCCAAACAGGCCCTAAGTCAGAGGAGCCGCGACCCACCTTCTCTGTTTAAACATCTCTATCCCTCAATTAACTCCATAAATTATCATTTGTCTACGCCATATAGTGGGACCTATTATTCAACAAAACCTATACCTTCACGCCCCTCCCAGCGGCTCGGATAGAGGTGCCCTACGTACTACTATGCTAAGCATTTAATGGAGGGCTTTGATGGAAAATTTTGTTAAAAAAAGCTAAAACGACAAGTATTTACAAACCAAAATTAACTTGCTAAAGATCGTGACGAGTCTTTAGAAACAGATGCATCAGCAATGCTACACTGATCTTGGTCAAAGAATTATCAATCGTGTCCGAGGTGGACTCAGAGTTTTGTTCCCGGTTCCTTCTTGCCTTGATCTCCTCCCAAGAACTTTAATAATCTTGCTCGAGATCTCGAGCATTAGTTGCATTAGCAATGCTACACCGATCTTGGTCCAAGAACTCTCTATCGTCAGCTGCAGGCAGTGATGGACATCCCTTTTCTTCCACATCTGGGACCAAAGCTTGCATTAGGCCTCCTGGCAGCTCTTTAATTTTGTATGATTGTGCCGTTTTATTTGTTCAACCAGTCGATTGTCCGGCGCAATCGCACGGTGTAGTTAACTATAGAATTTGCGTATAAAATTTTCTTCGAGAATTTCAAATGTTGAAATTCGTATTTCACAAACAAAATATATTTGGATATTTGATTTCATAGCAATTTATTTTGAGATCTCTCCCACCCTATATGAAAGAGAGGATTGAGAGGCGGGCCTGCCTAGCAAATTTGCACCCTTGACCTTTGAATTGTAGATAGTGCTATTTATCTCACATTTCATTGCACCATCCATTTCGGTTTTGCGTTGAGGAAATTCCATATGGTCAAAATTTATATAATTTGGCTATAGGAAAACTACATCATTTTATTTGTATTAAAAGTACTTTCATAATATAATTATTTCATAGGGTTATAGTTATATAATATTATAAAAAGCAATGGTCAAAGTTATAGAATGTGAAACGTGAATGGCATCATTTAAAAAGAGGAGTAATAGATATATTTAATAAGTGCCCTGTTTTATTTCCGTAAATTAATGATACAGACAAGCATCGGACAAGATGGAAAAGGAAATACAGTATTGCTGCTTGTTCTTACATAGTCACGAGTGAAGCAAAGTCAAGCAGATACATTAAGAGAAATTGTTCTGACAAAAATACAGTGCTGAAGAAAAAGTACACCGACAAATTAAAAATACAGTGCTGAAGAAAAAGTACACCGACAAATTAATTAGCCCATTTATTATCATCTTTTAAGAAGCACCCTTCGTGAATACGCTTTAAGCCATTCAGGTCGATGGATGGCTCTTGAAAATTGCTGGCAAAATACTGATTGCTGCTAAGGGCCAAGATAAAAATGACGCCTGTAGAAGTGTTAGCAGTCCTGCTTTCACCGCTGCTGAAAATTCCCGTCTAATAAGCAGTGTAAGCGTCATCCAAGCAAGCATCAAAACTTCAAAATTTATGTAGATCAGCCCTACAACAGCTATTATGAAGATAATAATGACAATCTTAGGAGTAACATGCGCCAGCATCACGTATGTACCCGACACGAAAGCAGCACCTACGCATCTGACAGCAAGATGCAGCAAGTAAATAGATGACAGTGTGCACGGTTCGCGGAGGGAGAAGTCGAGTGGAGCGTAACTGGCGTACATCAGGCCAAAGGTCCCCATGCCGGAGAAAATGAACGCCAGTGTGTTGGCAATGACGAATGCGTCGAAGAAGTACGTACCAGCGAAGGTTGGTGTGCCGCCCTTTGTGTGGTCATCAGCAGATATGTAACCACCAGGCATGGTGAATGTGGCTGCGAATGTCACCGTTACAATCAGCACTGCGCCAGTATTGAAACTTTGAGCTGATTCTATGTATATCGCGGACAGCTTTTCTCTCTCTCTCTTTTGAATACGTAGTTCCTTTAAGCCATCCTGTGGACCGTCACCTCTTGGAGCTCCGGCATAGGTCAATGACGAAATCATCAGACCCGGTGGATTCTGCAACAACAATTCTTTTTAAGAGTCAGTAAAACAGCCGTAATAACAACTAATGGTTTATTTTCCCTTTTAGGTTATTTAGATATATGCCACTGCAAAGCTTTCAAAATATACCACTACAAAATTCATACTCCCCGAAATACACCACTGCAGAGTGCGAACTCTTTCAAATATGCCATTATGAACAATGAACAATTTATGACCAAATGCCCTTGGCCTTTTCCTCCTCCCTCCTTGCATCCATGGCGTTACACGGCCGGGCAAGCTCGCCGGCAGCTTCCGCCACTCTTCCCCTATGCTTACAATCTTCTCCACCGCATCGCTGCTAGCGTCTCCTCTGTGCTCCCGATCTTCTCCACTACGCCGCCGCCAACCCTTCTTCATCTGCGCGGTATTCCTTGCCTTCCTAGCGGCCGCCCACACCGGTTGTTGTAAATAATCTTGTTTAGAAGTCGTATGCAAGTTTTGGAAGTGATCGAATCCAAAACGAGGAAGAAAGCTGTAATCGAAATCGTATCGGAGTAGGAGTAGAAGTCGTATCAGAATCGGAGTCGAATTTGTAATAGTAGTCAAACCCGGGTTAAAGTCGTAGAACCGGGTATATAAGGAGGGGAAGTCATGTAACTAAGATGTACCACCAAGCCATTGAGAAAATACCAAAAAGAGGGAAAAACACAAAGCATTGTTTTGTCGTGTGATTGTGCAAGACGTGGTCGGAAGGACTCACGATCACCGCAAGCGTGATCGGGAGGAGTTACGACCACGGCAAAGTATCAGCAAGCGTGATCGAGAGGTGGTACGACCACGGCAAAGTACCAGCAGGCGTGATCGAGAGGTGCTACGATCACGGCAAAGGAACAGTGATTCTTCGATCACATCGAAGGAGTGCAGAGCGTGGTCGTAAAGGGTTCGACCACGCAGAGAAGGCTACGACCACGGTGAAGGTGGTCGTAAGGAGCAGCGACTACGCCGAGAAGGCTAGTACGTGATCGGAAGCAACTCCGATCACGTTGAAGGAAGTGAACGTAGTCAAAAGGGTGTTCGACTACGGTGAACGGTGATCGCCAGCATCACTACGTATTCGTAAAGATTTACGATCACGGTATTTCGAGAGCAACTGGAGGAAGACAGCGCTCGATAAGGAGGAGTGGTCGAAATTGCTACAGTGATTTTACGACTACGAAGAAAAGTTGATCGATAGGTTTTGAAGCGATCGGAACTGGTCGTCGTAAGCATCCAGAACTGGTCGTATTCAATTCTATCTGGTCGTAAACGACTCTAACAAGTCGTAAAGGGTCCTGGGAGGTCGTAAGACCTTCACAACAGTTGGTATCAGAGCCTGGTGAAGGAAAGTATGTCGCTGCAGTACCCGATCCTCAGTTCAGACAATTACCCGATCTGGGCGATGAAGATGAAGGTCAACATGATCGCACAAGGCGTCTGGGGTGCAGTCGAACCAAAGGAGAAGGACAAGGTCCTCGATGATCGTCTCGACAAGATGGCGATGGCAGCGATCTATCAAGCTGTGCCCGACTCAATGATGCGGCAGCTAGTCGGCAAGGAGACGGCGAAGGACGTCTGGACTACTCTGCAGATAATGCACCAAGGAGTAGATCGAGTGAAGGAAGTTCGACTTCAAACATTACGCAGTGAGTTTGAATCATTGAAGATGGGAAGAGACCAGACCGTGGAAGAATTCTCTGGGAAGTTTAATGAAGTCGTAAACGAGATCAAATCTCTCAGCGACGACTTGAAAGATGAGGTGGTGGTGAAGAAGTATCTACGAGTACTACCAGAGAAGTTTCTCCCAGTCGTAACTACACTCACGTATTCGCAAAACCTCTCGAAGATGAAAGTTGAGGAGGTAACTGGGGCGCTCAGAGCACACGAGCAACTTCTGAAGAGTTACCAAGCCGACAATGAAGGAAAAGGGCCTTACAACCAACAAGCATTGTTTGTAAAGGATGACACGAGGAACCGAGGAGAATCGTCATCAAGGGGCGGTCGTGGACGTGGTCGTGGCCGCGGCGCGTCTCATGGGCAAGGACAAGGACGAGGCTATAGCCAAGGTGGTCGTGGAAGAGGTGGTCGAGGAGGTCGTGGTGGTCGTGGAGATGGCAATCACCAGACAGACAAGTCTGATGTCCAGTGCTACACATGCGAGAAATACGGACATTACGCTGCCGAATGTCAGAGCCACATTCAGTGCCATAACTACAAGAAGTATGGTCACTATGCTGCGAATTGCCGGAGTAAGAAAAAAGTAGAGGAAGCAAACCTGGCTCAAACGGATGAGCACAAAGAGCCGACATTGCTGTTGTCGCTCTGCACTACAGACGAACCGACAATGGTTCTATTAAACGAGGAGAAAGTGTTTCCGAGTCTGTTGGAGAAAGGAGAGCAGACTCAAGAGCAGACGGCAGACTGGTATCTCGACAACGGAGCCAGCAACCACATGACGGGTACGTACTCGATGTTTCACGATTTAAATAATAGTGTGCTCGGAAGAGTTCAGTTCGAAGACGGCTCGACCGTTCAGATAAAAGGGAGAGGTACGATCCTGATGAAGTGTAAGGATGGTAGCCAGAGGAGATTGTCGAATGTATATTACATACCAAGTCTACGAAGCAACATCATAAGCCTTGGACAAATGACTGAAGAAGGTTGTCGAATCGAACTCAAAGACACCTACCTGAAGATGTACGACCACACCGAACGACTACTGATGAAAGTGCAGAGAACGGTGAATCGTCTGTACAAAATCCAAATTGAAGCATGCAAGCCGAAGTGTATGAAGACTACGACCGATGATACGGCCTGGCTATGGCACGCAAGATTCGGACATCTGAACTTCCAGAGTCTCAACACGATGGCCGAAAAAGAGATGGTGGTCGGATTACCGACAATCGATCACCCGGAGCAAGTCTGCGAAGGCTGTCTGGTGGCAAAACAAACTCGTAGCGGCTTTCCACAGCAGGCGAGTTTCAGAGCTTCGCAACCACTCGAGTTGGTTCACGTAGATCTGTGCGGACCAATCACACCTCGCACAGATGCCGGGAATCAATACTTCATGTTGATCGTAGATGACTACTCGAGAGCCATGTGGGTGTACATGCAAAAGAGCAAAGATGAGGCAAAGTCGAACTTTCAGAAATTCATAACTCTTGTCGAAAACGAAGTCGATAAGATGGTGAAGTCGGTCAGATCAGACCGAGGAGGAGAATTCCTCGCAAAAGAGTTCGACTCGATTTGTGAAGAAAAGGGCATTGTAAGACTCTTCACTGCTCCGTATTCGCCTCAACAAAACGGAGTCGTAGAAAGAAGAAACCGGACCGTGGTCGAAACGGCTAGAAGTCTGTTGAAGAGCCGATTCTTGCCCGGGAGGCTTTGGGCAGAAGCAGTACGACATGCTGTCTATCTGCTAAATCGTGCGACCACGCGATCACTGGATGGAGTCACTCCATATGAACAGTGGTCGGGAAGAAAACCCAATGTCGAGCATCTAAGGGTCTTCGGATGCTTAGCCCATGTGAAGCCATCCACTTATCTCAAGAAGCTAGACGACCGGAGCCGACAGATGATCTATCTTGGCTCGGAACCAGGCACCAAGGCATACAGGTGCTATGATCCGGTCGAAAGGAAGATTCATATGAGCAGAGACGTGGTCTTTGAAGAAAACAAACATTGGGAGTGGGAAGAACACGGGGATATTGAGAAGGACATGTCGAAGTGGGTAACCTTCGAAGTCGAAGTCGTCGATGCCGACAATACGGAAGAAGCTACGACCACATCTCAAGACTCAAGTATCGACCATGAAGTCTTACCTGAGATAGAAGACCTCGATGAGGAAGAGTCAAACGGTCGAGTACCGAAGATGAGGAGCATTAGCGAGATCTATGCACAGACTGAACCAATGCAGTCTGAAGAATTGTTGCTTTACACGACTGCAGAAGAACCCACGAGTTATGAAGAAGCAAAGGGAGATGCATGCTGGAGAGTTGCTATGCAGGAAGAGTTGAAGTCGATTGAAGACAATGACACATGGGAACTTACTGATCTACCAAAGGGTCAGCGAGTGATCGGTTTGAAGTGGGTCTACAAGGTGAAGAAGAACATCCAGGGAGAAGTCGTAAAACACAAAGCACGACTGGTTGCAAAAGGATATGTTCAGAAACATGGAGTCGACTATGAAGAAGTCTTTGCACCAGTAGCTCGGATGGAGACAATTCGAGTACTTATTGCGCTGGCAGCAAACGGTGGATGGGAAATCCACCACATGGATGTGAAAATGGCGTTTTTGAATGGAGACATCGAGGAAGAAGTATATGTCTCTCAACCGCATAGGTGAGAAAGTCTTGAAGCTGAACAAAGCTCTCTACAGGCTTAAACAAGCCCCACGAGCATGGAATCTAAAATTCGACAGAAGTTTGACAGCACTCGGGTTCAAAAGGAGCATTGCTGAGCATGCTGTATACACCCGAGGGGATAAGAAGGCAAGGTTGATCGTAGGCATCTACGTGGATGATTTGATCATCACTGGGTCAAATTCAATTGACATTATGAAGTTTAAGGAGGAGATGATGAAGTTATTCAAGATGACTGATTTGGGACTTCTAAGCTATTACCTTGGTATCGAGGTGAAACAAAACGACAACGGCATATCACTTTGTCAGTCAGCGTACGCCCGAAAGATTCTAGAGAAATGCGGTTTGGGAGAGTGCAATCCCAGCCAAGTCCCAATGGAGAATAACTTGAAGTTAAGCAAAACAGGCCCAGGATCGATAGTCGATGCTACGCAGTACAGAAGTATTGTCGGAAGTCTACGTTACTTAACCCATACTCGACCTGACATCACGTTTGCGGTCGGATATGTAAGTCGTTTCATGGAGAAGCCTACTCAGGAGCATATGAACGCTGTAAAGCATATCCTGAGGTACATCAAAGGTACTTTGAACTTCGAGATTCATTACAAGAAAAGAGGAGAAAACAGTTTGTTGCTGACAGGCTACAGTGACAGCGACATGGCGGGAGATGTCGATGATCGGAAGAGCACGACAGGCATAATGTTTGTGCTTGGGGAGAGTCCGGTCACTTGGCAATCGCAGAAGCAAAGAGTGGTCGCATTATCGTCCTGTGAAGCCGAATACATCGCAGCGAGTACAGCATCGTGCCAAGGAGTATGGCTCGCTCGACTGCTAAGTGAATTGTCGGATGAGACAATCCAGAAGGTGATGCTCAGGGTTGATAACAAGTCTGCAATATCGCTGAGCAAGAATCCGGTTCTACATGATAGAAGCAACCATATAGATACAAGATATCATTTTATCAGAGATTGTGTCGAAGAAGGGAAGATCGCTATCGACTATATCAGTACAGATGAACAAAAAGCTGATATTTTGACGAAGCCGCTGGGGCGGATAAAGTTCTCGAAGATGAAGAAAAAGATCGGCATGATTGAAGTCGAAAAACATGATTAGGGAGAGAATGTTGTAAATAATCTTGTTTAGAAGTCGTATGCAAGTTTTGGAAGTGATCGAATCCAAAACGAGGAAGAAAGCTGTAATCGAAATCGTATCGGAGTAGGAGTAGAAGTCGTATCAGAATCGGAGTCGAATTTGTAATAGTAGTCAAACCCGGGTTAAAGTCGTAGAACCGGGTATATAAGGAGGGGAAGTCATGTAACTAAGATGTACCACCAAGCCATTGAGAAAATACCAAAAAGAGGGAAAAACACAAAGCATTGTTTTGTCGTGTGATTGTGCAAGACGTGGTCGGAAGGACTCACGATCACCGCAAGCGTGATCGGGAGGAGTTACGACCACGGCAAAGTATCAGCAGGCGTGATCGAGAGGTGGTACGACCATGGCAAAGTACCAGCAGGCGTGATCGAGAGGTGCTACGATCACGGCAAAGGAACAGTGATTCTTCGATCACATCGAAGGAGTGCAGAGTGTGGTCGTAAAGGGTTCGACCACGCAGAGAAGGCTACGACCACGGTGAAGGTGGTCGTAAGGAGCAGCGACTACGCCGAGAAGGCTAGTACGTGATCGGAAGCAACTCCGATCACGTTGAAGGAAGTGAACGTAGTCGAAAGGGTGTTCGACTACGGTGAACGGTGATCGCCAGCATCACTGCGTGTTCGTAAAGATTTACGATCACGGTATTTCGAGAGCAACTGGAGGAAGACAGCGCTCGATAAGGAGAAGTGGTCGAAATTGCTACAGTGATTTTACGACTACGAAGAAAAGTTGATCGATAGGTTTTGAAGCGATCGGAACTGGCCGTAAGCATCCAGAACTGGTCGTATTCAATTCTATCTGGTCGTAAACGACTCTAACAAATCGTAAAGGGTCCTGGGAGGTCGTAAGACCTTCACAACACCGGTGACATGACACGAGTCCACCACTAGATCCGGAGGTGCGCTGGCTCGTTGGTGGTGCGACAGAAGCAGGGCCGGCGGGAGTCAGGGAAGTGCGTGGTACGCGGGAGCAGTGCGCCGGAGGCACACCGGCGGCGCGAAGGATGCCCGGCAGCATGATAACGAGGAAGATGGGAAGGGAGAAGAAGAAAGGAAAGGGGATCGAGGGTGCTGGTCATGTGCGACTCGCGACGGATAGAAAGGGGGAGCGAGGTGAGAGGGGGAGGAGGAGTTGAGAGGACGCCGAATCCAAGGTGGCGCTGTCGGATCCAGTGCAGATGACGAGCTCCGAAGCTTGTGGCCGGTGACAACGACCGTGTGCAGAGGTGGTTGGCGACCATGGGAGGCGCTGGAGGTGGCGGGGAATGGGAGGGGTGGATGAGAAAGCAAGAAAACAAGGGTATTTTTTTGTCCATAATAGTATATTTCAAATAATTGTTGTGGCATATTTCAATGAAAAAATCTTGTAGTAGCATATTTCAAAAGTGAAAAATTTGAAGTGGCATGCATCTAAATAGCATATTTCAAAGAAGACACTGAAAATTGGAATAGAGAGGGTGTTACCGCTGGATACAAACGCCCTCTGAGATGGGTGTTAAGACGTGAAAGATCCAACGGAGTTTGCCCCTTGTTATTTTTTATATCTAACAGTACCCGCCGGTCATTCAGTAGGAAAAAAAAGATCCGTATATCACAAACTTGGACAGCTCGATGCAGCGCAGTGTTCCCGTTATTGTCCTGCATGTTCATAACTTGTCGTAACCCACGTACTTGAGAAGCAAATGCGACCACTGATGCAGACCTGCTGTTGACGGCAACATGAAGGACGGTCCTGCCCTTGCTGTCACGCAAACTGGCGCAATCCGGGCACTCGTCGATCAACAATTTTACGGCAAGCAATTGGACTATGCCGCCCATTGCGGCCACATGTAAGGGGTACAATCCCTTATTGTCAGGCTGGTACACAGAAGATTTGTCGGCCTTCAGTAGCTGCCGTATAACTATTACCTGGTGTGGACGTCCCATGGATGCAGCGAAATGGAGTGGCGTCCTCCCATCTTTGTCCCCTTGTTTGGCAAGGCCCTTTTTCCATCCCAGTACCATTTTTGTTGGAACTGAAATTTGGAATTTGCATCATTTGTGTTAACAAAACTTTTTTTTTTAAAAAAAGATGTTCAACCTTCCGTGTCTTCACAGAAAAAAAATGGTCAACCATGCACATCAAATTGGTAAAAAATGATGATATGGATGTAGTCTTTTGAAGATAAATCTACTAATATCATTTCTCCATGATAAATCTAAATACTTTGACATAGATTAGCGGCCAAATTTTCAGAGAGAAGGAAGGTACATAGTATTTACGCACCTTCGCCTGAGAGAACTGAGACATGCAAAGCGTTTTGTCGTTCAGGTCCAGCGTAGGATAGGTCCTCATCTTTCTCGTGTAGCTTCTGTGCAATGCTATAGCGTCGAAGTGAGATGGCCAAATACAGCGGTGAAGTGCCGTCGCTTGGAATACGGGCCAACTCTGCACCCTCCGACATGAGCTTGTCGACTAGCTCCTCCTTGTTAGAGCGAATTGCCTCGTGCAGGGCCGTCTCCTCACGCTTGTTCTTTGCTCTCAGGAGTTCCTTTACCCTCCCCCTTTGATCGCTTCCGCTGCTGGTGCCCTCGCCCTCGCCTCTCGCCATATCTATGAGGCGAGAGACCATTGTAACACGCCCGGCCCTCGCGGCGTGATGTAGGGGCGTGTGGCCGTCGCTGTAGCGGGCTAGCAGCAGGTGTCTGTGTAGGATCGTCGATGGCAATCAGAGGGGGGTGAATGATTGCAGTGCGCAGTGGAACTCTTTTTTTTTAACTACTATATATATATATATATATATATATAATTCTAGTTACTGTAGCTAACTAAAAGATAATAAATGACGTTGTGTTTTCTTGAACCAACAGCTAAGACATGCAAATACTTAGCCAAAACAAAATCAATGTATGTATGTATGTATGCATGTGGTGACTTAATGACTCACGGATGGATCGACATATATATATATGTATGCATGCATCAGAATCTTAAAAGCCTAACCCCCAAAAATAACTAAGCAAAAAGGTAAAACGTAATTTACAAAGTTACCTTTTCTCACCTAATCTCCTTCTCTTCTCAGTTCACAAAAAAAAAAAAATCACGGCTTCAATGATTTGACTGCCAGCGCTTCCTTTTTTTTTCATGTGAGGCCTGATGCATGCACTGGATGGTGAACTCCCGCACGGATTCTTTCACGGTTCTGGAGCGCGACCGAGACAAATTCAATGAAGATCCGTTGCTGCCGCGTATGACGAGACGAGACGAGACGTAGCGATTAATCGCTGGTGCACATGGTAAAGCGAAGACGACAGGACGCTGTAGAAAACCGAGACCAGAGCTGTACGCAACTTTTTTCTCTACCCAAACAAAAGTGCGCTCGGTTCCCAAAAGCCGTGCCTTGTCTCTCGGCCCAGCCCCACCTTTTATTAGGAGGCAAGAGTTCGCCTCCGATTCTAAAACCATGCCGTCTCCGGAAATACAAATCTCAGTTCTTAATCCTAATACCAGTCGTCCAACTGGATCTAGATTTTTTCTTAACCAGACTTTTAGCCCATTACTATTCAAGGGACCCGAAACCCTTCCTAACACGGGTTTTTACACCTCTGACTTTTCGACTCATCACGTGTCGAAGCCTCCAGGACCGCACCTCCCGTAGCTTCTTCACGCATCATCCACCTTTAATCTCCATGCGCCCCAAGCATGAGCCCGACCATCTCGTGACCTCCTTGACCGTCTGGACCTCAGATTTCCCCTCCTAGTCCCGGTCCTCCTCGTCACCGACCATGACCGTCTCCACGCTCAACCTGCGCATGCAAAGACCAAAGAACGTTTTCCCGGCACAAGTTCTTTCCAACTTGACCAACGTCAATCCGCACACACGCAACACAACTCGCAAAACAACGCTAAACAATATTATCAAATATTCATCATCAATTAACCATTGTCAATTATTCATCACCAAAATAACCTAGACCGAGTCACATGGTCTAACAGTCTGGCTTTGCTGTAGATCACATCGGCGCAGTCTAGGAACCCTTCCTTTTCTCCGCATGCCGCCACGACGTGGAGTGCGGAGTCGCCCTCGTTGGTGACTCCCGCCAGGAGCAAGGCAGCTGCAGATGGTGTAGGCCGATCAACATCCAGGACGACTTCTTGCGCCATGGCGGCTGCTGCATCCTTCTCCAGAAGGCCCTTTAGCTGCTTGCTGTCTCCAAGGCGAGCAGCCATGAGCAGCTCAGGATTCATGGTGGGTGTAGTTGGCTTTGTGGGTGGCTCATGAGCAGGTTGCTCTTTGTTGCTCGACGCCATCAGACCAGTAGAATTCCTGAGTATTGTACTACAGTTGCTCTGTGCATGTTGCGCGCTGTAGCTCCTTATTTATAGTTGGCTCCTCAAAAGTATAAACAATTCCAAACACTTCACACACAATAAAATGAGGTGCACATGCTGAGGTCCGTCTTTAAAACTTTCGTGAACAGAAAGCCGCGTGCTGGGTCCAGGCTTTCCCCACTTTAAAAGATGCTTAGGAGCCCAATCCACCTGCGAGAGAATCATTTGTGCCATTAGCATATTTGGGCTAATTTGCTTCTGTGTTGAATTGCTTGTTGTTCCTTATTGGTTGCTTGTTCTACTTTCTTCTTTCTACTGTAAAATTGTTGAGCTAGTTCGAATGTGGAACCTGGAAGCATCATAAATGATAATCAGAAGTATTCATTTTATCTACATTGTCATCGATATTTCATGTATTTTGCAATACCCAGCTCATTTTCCGATATGTCAATCCCTCGCAGGGTTCATAATTTCTGCAAAATTTCGGAAATTTTGTTGAAATTTTGTCCTTTTTGCTACCCAACAAAAAAAGTCAGTTCAGCCAAATTATTTCGTTCTGATTTGAATTACGAAGGGTTAAAGGACCAAGAAATCCTTCAACTTAACAAACAAGTCCTAGCCCAGAGGTCAGCCCCATTGCGTGCGTATGCTAACTCCATGTATCGAATCCCGCCTCTTATACCAATTTTTTTATTTTTTCTCTGACATATGGGTCCCACGTCAATTCGTAACTAAATAATAAATTTGGGCCAACGTGACTTGAATCTAGGACCAAGTGTTTGAAGGGAACGACTCATCCCACCAAGCGAAGTGTAGGATCGTATGGCGCAATCAAGAGGTGAATGATTACTTTCGCTTCTTCAAATCTTTACGTAGTGGATGACGAATTCAACCGCTCGAATGAACACTTGTTGCACAGTTTTGCTCGCAGTCGTATGCTTCGCTCAAACAACAATCACCAGAAATCATGAACCAGATTGATTCAAGATCTTCTTCATTGCTGAATTTTCGTGGAGTTACAAAGTGCCCTCACAAACACCCCTAAAAACCCTAGCACACAAATGCCTCGCAAAAGCCACCACAAAAACTCACACCTTTAGCCCTTAGCATCTCCCTGCTTTTATAGGCTAAAGTCCAAACCGTGTTTACCTTAAACACGAGCTCAAAACATTATCTCTACCTCAAATCAAGGGACCTGAAACCCTGCCTAACACGGGTTTTGACCAAATTCTATCTCTTTCAAGTTATGGACTGTTTTTTGTTTTTTCTTTGACATATGGGTCCCACGTCAATTCCTAACTGAATAATAAATTCGGGCCAACGTGACTTAAATTTAGGACCAAGTGTTTGAAGGGCTCATCCCACCAGGCGAAGTGTAGGATCACATGGCGCAATCAGGGGGAGTGAATGATTTCCTTCGCTTCTTCAAATCTCCACATAGTCCATGATGAATTCGACAGCTCGAATGAACACTTGTTGCACAACTTTGCTTGCAATCGTATGCTTCACTTAAACAGCAATCACCAGAAATCATGAACCAGATTGATTCAATATCTTCTTTATTGCTGAATTCTCATGGAGTTACATAGTGCCCTCGCAAGCACCCCTAAAAACCCTAGCACACAAACGCCTCGCAAAATCCACCACAAAAACTCACACCTTTAGCCCTTAGCATCTCCCTACTTTTATAGGCTAAAATCCAAACCGTGTTTACCTCAAACATGAGCTCAAAACCTTATCTCTACCTCAAATCAAGGGATCCGAAACCCTTCTTAACAGGGTTTTAACCTAATTATATCTCTTCCAAGTTGTGGACTCCTTCCACAACTCCTAACACAACACGCGACGAAGCCTCCATGATCATAACTCCTGTATCTTCATCACGCCTCATCAACTTCCCTGTCGAAACCTCCAGGACCGTACCGCCCGTAGCTCCTCCACACATCACCACCTTTTATCCCCATTTACTCTAGTGTTAGCCCGACCATCTCACATGACACCCTCAACCATATGGACCTCAGTCTCGCCATCTTAGTCTCGGTCTTCCTCGTCACCGACCATAACCATCTCCATGCCCACCTACACATGCAAAGACCAAAGAACGTTTTCCTGGCACAAGTTCTTACAACTACTAGCTCAATAAGTACTTAAAACGTCAAGTACATGGAAAATACCATCGCTCCGCTTAAAACATTTAGGAATAACAATCATCGCAACCGACCAGAACCATCAAGTACCGACTATCGAGTACCGATCACATACCACAAGTCCCAGATGACCAATCGCAACACCCACGACTACCGATCACTGACCATTAAGTACCGAGCACTTCTGATTACCGAGTACCACGACCATTTGACCACCATGCACTAGCCAGTAATGAAGTCTATGACTAACACGAGTAAGCACTCATACCAATAATGAAGTCTATGAGTACCAACCGTGAAACTTGTGGCAACCGATCACAAAGCCTTTGACTACCGTTCGTGTGGTCTACGTCAATCGGTTGGAAAACTGAAGACAATGATAGTAGACCACAAAGTCCACGAGTATTGATCCCAATGTCTAAGACCACCAACTAGAAAGATCTACAACTACCGACCAGTAAAATCTACAAGTATCGAGTACTGTAGCTACGACGACCTCCTGTGGTCATTCTGTCCTAGCCGAAGTGGAACATGGTCAAAGCCGGATGTGGTCAAAATTTGTCATGGTCAGAATGCCGTAGTTGAGTTACTGTGGTCGAAGCTAGATGTAGTTGAAATCAGTCATGGTCGAAATGCCATGGTCGAAGTTGAACGTGGTCGAGATATGTCGTGCTCTACTACAATACTCTTCTGAGTACCGGTCACTACTACAGTACTCTATGAGTACCAACTGAATCATTATTCACCTTTGAGTGTAGTTCATTCAACCATACATGTTTGAACAGATCACTGTAGCTTCAGTCATACAAAAACCCCGTAGCTTTGACCAGTCTGTGCTCTGATCATTCATCACTTTGCTCGAAGGTTGTCCGATCCTCTGGTGGTACTCGAACGCTATTCGATACTCCTAGGCCACTTGAACACCATTTGATCCTCTGGTGGTACTTGAACACCATCCGATCCTCCTCGGCCCCTCGAACACCATCCGATCTTCTAGTGGTACTCGAACTCCATCTGATCCTTCGTTGCTACTTGAAAGCCATCCGATGTATCACTTGAAGTGATCTGAAACTACTTGGACCCAATTGCAACACTCGGAGTGATCCGAAACTACTCGGACCCGACAACAACCACTTGGCTGCAACACTCGGAGTGATCCAAAACTACTCGAACCCAACAGTAACCACTTGGAGTGAAGCAAAACCACTAAGAGCAAAGTAAAGCCACTCGGAGCCAATGAAAACCACTCGAAGCCAACCAAAACAACTCGGAGCAGATGAAAACCATTCATAGCTAGCCAAAACCACTCAAAGCCAACTGAAACTAGTTGAACTCGAAACCTTCGACTGTAATCAACCAAAACTTTTGTAAATGCAAATTTCCAAAGTAATCCAAATGTCAATTATTTGTCATCACTTTAAATCATGACCATCTATATGGTCTAACAATCTCCCCTTGATGAATACAGAGAGCAATTTTGCAAAAGGAACCGACCACAACCAAAAGAGCACAGAGAGCACATCCAGAGCAAATATAATTCTCGGCCCTTTCTTCTACTTTTCTCCCCCTTTGGCAATGAAATTATCAAGGGCTCTAAAGTGGGTTTGTAGATTATTCAAGTCAGTTTGCATTGATTTAATAGTTTGACCAAGCCATCTGTTTGAGTAGAGCTACCTAGATCATATAAAGTCATATATCACATAGCAAAGTCAAAACAAGTCTTTTATCATGATTAAGTAATTTATATTAATGACAGGCATCTCAACAATGACAAAACCAATTATAAAACCATAATGAGATATCACACCAAAAAGTTAAAGCCTAAAAATGAAGCAGATTTTAAGTCTAGATGAGCTAGCAATCTCATATAGAAACCTATTGCTCCATACTCAATTCTTAGGCATGTGGCATGCTTAAAACATACTTCTTTACACTTGCACAATTTTTATGCATCTTCTTTTGTTTGACCGGGGCATACTTGAAGCATACATCTTTTCATTTGTACATTTTTGTGCCTTTTTTTATGTAACATGCCAACTTGAGTGAATATAGAAAGATTGCAATATGAAACATGCTAGACTCATAGCCAAGATTTCAAATAAGAGTCAAAATCATGCTAATTCTTTTAGATAAACATCATAAAGTACTATCTATAATCAATCTAGTCAAAGTGTTCTGCCATGTTATGTTTTAGTTCAATTGTAGCAGGTTAATTATCGTCAGTTATGACCACAGCTCCACAACATATGAGTGAATATGATAAAAAAAGCTCTACAACTCATTTGATTTCAATGGCTTAGAATTGATGAATTATTTGACAAGTGTAACAAACAAAGCTTCCAAAATTTTAAATATCAAGCTCCCCCTCTGAATAATCCTATAAGATACAATACACCCAACTTACTCTGCAATTGAGCAAAACGAGAAGAATTAAGCACTTTGGTGAAAATATCAGCTACTTGAGAATCAGAATCAATGAAGTGCAAGACAACATCTCCCTTTTCCATATGGTTTTTAAAAAATGAAAGTGAATATCAATGTGTTTGGTTCTTGAATGTTGCATAGGATTTTTAGCAAAACTAATCGCAAGAGTGTATCACAGAAAAGTGGAACACTATCCAAATCCAAGCCAAAATCCTTAAGAGTAGCTGTCATCCAATGCAATTAAGAGCAACAAGAAGCAACAGCTATGTACTTAGCCTCAGTAGTGGAATGTGCAACTGACACTTGTTTCCTAGAAGCCCATGAAATAACAGATGTGCCTAAAAGTGACATATGCCTGAAGTACTCTTCCTATCAGTTTGACAATCCCCAAAGTCCGCATCGGAATAAGCTCTAAGAGTAAGACATGAGGAAGAAGAGTACCATAAGCCAAATTTCAATGTTGATTGAAGATACCTGAAAATTCACATTACCGCTTGACGATGTGAAGCACGTGGCGAAGCTTGAAAGCGAGCACATAGACACACAACAGAGTGTATGTCTGGCCTTGAAACAGTGAGGAACAATAGAGAGCTAATTATACTTCTATATTCCTTTTGATCAACAGCCTCACCATCTTCATCTAGATCCAACACAGCTGTAGACCACATTGGAGTGGAAATTGGTTTGACTGATCCCATGTCAAAGTGATAAAAGAGATCCTTGGTGTACTTAGTTTGATGCACAAAAGTTCCCAACTTTGATTGTTTGATCTGAAATCCAATAAAGAATGTGAGCTCTCCTATCATGCTCATCTCAAATTCTTTGCTCATAGTATCTAAAAACTTGGAAACAATAGCATGAGATGAACCACCAAATATGATATTAACCACAAAAATCTGAACGAGTAAAAGATCATTGCCATGCTTGAGAGTAAATAAAGCCTTATCTACCTAGCCTATTTGGAAATTATTTTTTAGCAAGTATGATTTAAGCCTATCATACTGTTGGACCGAAATGGCGACAGAGGGGGGTGAATGTCGACTTTTAAAAATTAAACCCTCAAAATATCCACTTGAAAATCTCCTTCAATAGTTACTAGAACTATAAAGAAGGGGCCATGTGCATGCTGGAACCTCAACCTACCAGAGAACAATGCAAGGCGAAAAACCAACGGAAGACACGACGCATGCAACAAAGGGCCGGTCAGACCGTAGCTAGCTATTGGGCCGGTCTGACCGCTCCCACACCGCCGGTCAGACCGCCCATCAGCCACCGGTCTAATACTGGATTTCTCAGCCCAGAAATAAAAGATAATGACCTAAATAGCCAAGGGAGCAAGGGGAACCAAAAGAGACCAACTCAAAAGCAAGAATTAAAGAGATAGGTCAAAAGCTTAAAAGGATATGAGAGCTGCATGAAAACTCAAATTCCCATTTAATCTCTGATCCTTTGCCCATGAAACTTTGAAGATATCTACTTAATAGCCTTAGAACTCAACATGCCAAGTTTCAGGCATGTATCAAGATTCTCATCAAAACCCTAGAAGTGAAAACAAGAACAGAGAAGTCTGAAAATGGGATTCTTTGATTCAATCAAATTGCTCTCGGGAAAAATCGATGAAATGATCTTGAAACCTATTCCCATCACAGAGCAACCCATTTTGCCACTCCCCAGCAAAAAAGAGCTAAAACACAAAAACTCAAAAATCAAGCATAGAGAACATCGAAGGAAAAGAATAGGGAGTCAGTCCATCTCAAATAAAATCATCTTGGATTGATCTTGAGGAAGAGAGATACATGATTGCATAGAGTATCAACTCATATCATCCCTACAACCCCATACATGCTTGAATGGACATCAAACCATCCTCTCCCTCTCTCAAGCTCTCATACACAAGAAGAACACCTAGGGAGGAGACTACGAGGAAGACAACAGAGAGGAGACACACCTCCAACACATCTCTGCCTCTCCTACCAACTTTTAACAACTAAAGCCAAAACAATCTCTCCAAAGGCTATTTTGACTAAAGCAAAACCCTAAAGCCATGCACTCCCACTCACAAGACATACATGCACATGAGAATCCCTCTCCTATTTATAGCCTTTGGCTAACGAGTCTCCAACCCGTTACGCCCGCTAAATCCCGAACGGAACCGCTTCCACCTGTGCAGCCTTGCATTTTTACCGAAACGCCCCTCCTGCACCTTCCGGGAAGTTTCCGCGTTCCTTGTCGTCCAAGCATTGCAACCACCTCGAGTCTCCGCCGTCTTCGACACCTCCGACCGTTCTGACCTCGACACCGCCTGTGTCTAGTCTGGCCACCTCGTGTCTCGCCACGACTCCGCCTCGACGTCCTGCAGCCAACACAGACAAGAAACACATCACATAGCACCGCTCGATACATGAAAGCATAATTAGCAACAACAAATCATGCTTACGCATGAAAGAGCCCAAACCTGTCGAATTAAGAGAATAAGCATCCTAAGTTCATACGACCAAGTTTGACCAAGTCTGACCGAACCGATTGCACCACGCAATGACATGGTCCGAACCACACAAACCAAACTCGACTTTCCTAAACCGAAGTCAATTACTCATCACACACATGGGGTCACCTCACATGGTCCATCACATACTATGCTCTGGGTGCTTGTTTTTTGCCATATAAGGCTTTGGACAATTTGTAGACATGATTAGAAAATTTAGAATTCTCAAACCCAAGTGGTTGTCTAACGTAAACTTCCTCCTCAATATAACCACTAAGAAAAGCACTTTTTACATCCATTTGATAAAATCTAAAACCCTTTGATGCAGCAAATGCTAACAAAATTCTAATTGCTTCTAATCGAACAACAGGAGTAAATATTTCACCAAAGTCAAGACCTTCTACTTGGGTGAATCCATGAGCCACAAGTCTAGCCTTATTTTGAGCAACACACCATCCTCACTTTGTTTGTTCTTAAAGATCCATTTAGTTCCAATAACATTGTGACCATGAGGGGGTGAGACTAAAGTCCAGACTTTGTTATTCTAAAAAATTTCTAATTCCTCATGCATGGCATTAATCCAAGACTCATAAGATAAAACGTGACTTACATCATGGGGTTCATAAGAGGAGACAGAAGTAGAATGAGCATATCAAGCATTGGAGTTATACTTGCTACAAAGAACTCTGTCATTTAACTCACCAATTATTTGTTCTAGGGGATGATGTCGTTGAATGTGCAAAGGAGCTTGCAAAGTGGTTGTAGATGTGGTTGTTGAAGTAGTCGTAGCAGCTGTCATACTAAAAGTAGATGCAGTTGTAGCGACCATTGTCGTAGGTACAATCATAGTAAAGCTCGAGAACTCCCTATAGTCATCGTCGGAGTCATAGAAGATGTCATCGAGTGCATCAGGGGCATGTATACCTGCATTGTTAGGTCTAGTAATAGGACTAGCCTCATCAAAAGTGACCTCGCAGGTCTCAACAATTTTGTTAGTTTCTAAGTTGAGTACTCGATAACTCATAATGTGAACTGCATACCCAAGAAAGATGGTATTTGAGGATCTAGATCCAAAATTTTCAAGACTACCATGTTTAAGTATGAAGCATTGACATCCAAACACCCTCAGATGAGAAACACTAGAAGACTGACCAAATCAAAGCTCATAGGAAGTCTTATTCAATTTAGCTTGCTAGAAACCCTATTCGAAATATATCAAGCAATCGAAACTTTCTTGGAGTAGCTTGTTCATTTAGCATTGTTCTAGCCATCTCTACTAGGGTTCTATTCTTGCGTTCGACCACACCGTTCTGTTGCGGCACTCGAGCTGATGAAAATTGATGGTCTAAACCCTTTTTGGCACAAATGGAAGCAAATGATGAGTTCTTGAATTCAGTTTCATTATCACTTCTAATTGCTCTAAGTGCTCCTAAAAGTTCATTAGCTAGACTAAAAGCTAACTCTCGAAAGTGACCGAACGCTTCATCTTTAGAGGCCACAAAATACACCCAATAATATCTAGAGTAATCATCAACAATAACAAGAACATACCATTTACCTCCCACATACTGAACACTAGAAGGACCTACAGTGTCCATGTGCAATAATTGTCTCGGGGAATTAGTCATTAGTTGTGTGAGAGGGGGATGCGATGATGTGACCATGTTGACACGGTGAACAGACCAGATCTATCTGCTTTTCAATCTTCAGACTAGGAATTCCTCTAACCAGATTCATATTACTGAGCCAAGCTAGATGATTAAAGCCAATGTGACCTAATCTATGGTCGTCTGATGAAATAAGACACATGAGATCAGAAGATGTTGAATACGAAAAATCACACTTAAACAAGTGACCAACTCGACTTATTTTGCAAACAAGATCACCAGATGAATGTTTTTTAAAGTTCACCTCAAGATTATCGTCTACCAACTCTGAAACTGAAAGCAAGTTATAGTTCAACTTACTGACGAGAGTGACATCCTTTAAGATGAACTTGTTGTTGACACGCACAGTGCCTTTGGCAAGAGCTCGTCCTTGAGAATTGTCTCTGGTCATGAGGGAGGAGAACCATCAAGAGTCTCTGGTCATGTGGTGAGAGCAGCCGGAGTCAATGAACCATATGTTCACCTTCCTCTTGCAACGAGCCTACAGAGCAGAACAGTCGTCAGTATCTTAGTACTGGAGTTAGTCAATAAAGATTTAGGTATCCAGTACTAAGATACTCGATGAATAGGAGCAAACGTATGCACTAATAAAGATTTAATTGAAGCATTAGCATTTAATATACTTCGACTAGTCAGTTGTTGAAAGGCAGGTTCGACCACGGAGCAGTCTGACCTTCTCAGAAGAGGTGGTCTTACAGCCGATCGGTTAGATCGCATGGATGACACTGGTCAAAAATGATTTGACCGACTACGTAATAAGGGTCTACCATTGACTAGTCTAAGCGAGCAGAAAACGCTGATCAGAGGTCTTTTGTGAAGCTGGTATGACCGCAAGGAGCAACTGGTCGAAAATCTCACTCGACCACTCTAGTTCGACTATGAGAATAGACCAGTTGAGCACCTGATCCAGCCACACTGATTTGACCACAGGAAGCGGCTGGTCAAAAATGCTTTTTTATCTTGTCTTTCTTTTCTTTCTTTGCTTTACTAAAGCAGAATTGAACCAAGTGGCCATTTTTACCACAGTGAGTGCATTGATACTTGACTTGATTAGTGTTCATATCGGACGACTTAATAGCACTTGGTTTGGTAGATTATTCTTTTGCAAAACTAGCAGATCTAAAAATGACTTGTTTTGGTTCTAATTCTACTTGAAATTTCCCTGGTTCTAGTACCTTGGTTACTTTAGGAGGATTATTACTAGCATGCTCAATAAAATTAAATCTTAGACCATGATTTTTCACAATAGTTCTTGACCGAAGTACTAGACTAAACCAATTTTTCCTTTTTAGCAAAATCATTGAGTTGTCTAGCCAGCGCATCTATCTCAATGTTAAGCTTTAGACAGTTAGAGCAAGAGAGAGCCTAATGATAAATCATTTGTTGAATTGACTCCTAAGCTGAATTAAGCCTAGCCTAAAGTGGATCATACTTAGTGCAAACTTTAGATTGAGTAGAAGAATTAGACTTGAGCTTTTCAATTTCATCTCTTGCAAGTTTTAGCTTTTCGTCACAAGAGTCGTGTTCCAATTTTAATTCATCAAATTTAACAATTACATCACTAAATTGAACCAAGGTTGATGCATTAATTTTGCTTGCAGACTCTAACCTAGAATGTAAAACTTGACAGGACTAACAAGATGCATCATCAATAATTAAAGCTCCAAGTCTATTGATTTCAGAATTTAAGCTCTCAATAATAGAACCATGATTTTTAATTTTCTTTTTATATTTCTTGAGCTCCTTTGTCAATCTAAGCATAGCATGAGATAAATCAGTGTAAGAAGGTTTTAACTCATCTGGATCACTATAGAGGTCATCATTGTTGAAATCCTCACTATTTGCCATATAGCACATCCCTGTGAAATCGGCCTCCTTTGTCTTTTTTCCATTGTCCTTATCATTTGTAGTTTTGACATTACTTAAATCAATCTCCTCAAGTGTTGTGAGTACCTTGTTGACAGCCTTGCGATAATTTTGCTTCTTGCTTGAGGTAGTCTTGAATCAAAGTTGACAAGTTGGTGCTTTGACATCATCGACCTCTTTGCTCTTCAGTTTGGGGCAATTAAACTTAATATGATTAAGCTCACCACATTCATAGCATCTGACAGGACCTCCTCTCTGCCTTATTCTAATATTATTGATTGTCTTGGTCACCCGGCTGGATAGAAGTACGAGCTGCTCTTTTGAAATCTTCTCTAACTGTTCATCTAAAATTGTGCACAAAGCAGACAAAGAGGCACTAGAAGAACTAGATGAATTGTTAGCTTGATTAGTCACTAAGCCCAAAGAATTAGTCTTGTTTATTCTGACCAAAACATCAATCTTATGTGTTTTCATCTTGGAATAAAGATCATTCAAGGTAAGTGTTTACATGTGAATTGAATGATTGATGGTAGTGACTAAAACATTCCAAACAGACAAATCTAACGCGTTTAGAATTTGTCATTCATTATCATAATTAGTATAGGTGACACCAACAGATTGCAAGTCACTAACGATCTTATTGAAGCGATCGAAAAGATCATCTACTGATTCTCCAGGTTTTATCTCAAATTTAGAGTACTTCTTTTGGAATTGATTTTGATGCACACCCTTAACAGACTTTGATCCTTCATGATAATAAGCTAGAGTAGACCAAAATTTATTTGTAGATTTAAGATGAATAATTCTGGTAAACTCATTTCTACTTAAATCTTGTAATAAAATATTTCTAGCCTAAGCATTAGCCTCTACATCAGTAGTATTTTCAATGGTAATGACAAAAGGCACTTCAAACGAATTTTCAACTTTTTGCCAAATAGCATTACCTTGCACTTGTACAAAGACCTCCATGCGAGTTTTCTAGTAGAGATAATCTGGTCCATCAAAAAATGGTGGCTTACTAGAGAACCGATCATGATTAGACGCCACTACAACCTCGCTCTGATACCACTTGTAGGATCATATGGCGCAATCACAGGGGGTGAATGATTGCCTCCGCTTCTTCAAATCTCTACATAGTCGATGATGAATTTGATCGCTCGAATGAACACTTGCTGTACAGCTTTGCTCGCAGTCGAATGCTTCACCCAAACAGTAATCACAAGAAATCACAAACCAGATTGATTCAAGATCTTCTTTATTGCTGAATTTTCATGGAGTTACAAAGTTCCCTCACAAGCACCCCTAAAAACCCTAGCACACAAATGCCTCACAAAAGCAACCACAAAAACTCACACCATTAACCCTTAGCATCTCCCTACCTTTTTAGGCTAAAGTCCAAACTGTATTTACCTCAAACACAAACTCAAAACCTTATCTCTATCGCAAATCAAGGGACCTAAAACCCTTCCTAACATAGGTTTTAACCAAACTCTATCTCTTCCAAGTTATAGACTCCTTCCACAAGTCCTAACACAACACACAACAAAGTCTCCAGGATCACAACTCCCATATCTTCATCACGCCTCATCAACTTCCCTATCGAATCCTCTAGGACAGCACCGCCCGTAGCTCCTCCACACATCAACACCTCTGATCCCCATGTACTCCAGTGTTAGCTCAACCATCTCACATGACATCCTCAACTATCTAGACCTCATATCTCTCCTTCCTAGTCCCGGTCCGGCTCATCACCAACCATAACCGTCTCCATGCCCACCTGCACATGCAAACACCAAAGAACATTTTCTCGGCACAACCTGACTATCATCAGTGCACACAATCAAACCACAAATTCTATGAGCATTGATCCCAAAGTCTAGGACCACCAACCAGAAAGATCTATGACTACCAACCAATAAAATCTACGACTATTGATTAGTAAAGTTTACGACCATCGATCACAAAGTCTACGATGATTGACCAGTAAAATCTATGAGTATCAAGTACTATAGCTACAACAACCTTCAGTGTCATTCTGTCGTAGTCGAAGTCGAACGTGGTAAAAGCCGGATGTGGTCAAAGTCTATCGTGGTTGGAATGCTATAGTCAAGTTGCCGTGGTTGAAACCAAACATAGTTGAAATTGATCGTGGTCGAAATGCCGTGGTCGAAGTCGAACATGATCGAGATATGCCATGCTATGCTACAGTACTCTTTTAAGTACTGACCACTGCTATAGTAGTCTACGAGCCAGCTAAATCACTGTTCACCTTCGAGTACTGTTCAATTGACTGTACAGGTTTGACCAGATCACAATAGCTTCGGCTATACAAAAACCCCAAAGCTTTGACTGGCCCGTGCTCTAATCATTGATCACTTTGCTCGAAGGCCATCCGATCCTTCGGTGGTACTCAAATGCCATCCGATCCTCTGGGCCACTCGAACACCATCCGATCCTCTGGCGGTACTCAAACACGTCCAATCCTTCGGGGCCACTCAAGCACAATCTGATCTTTTAGTACTCGAACACCATTCTGATTCAAAACTACTTAGACCCAATAGTAACCACTTGGAGTGAAGCAAAACTACTCAGAGCAAAGCAAAACCACTCAGAGCCAATGAAAACTACTCGGAGCAAAGCGAAGCTACTCGTAGCCATCTAAAACCACTCGAAGCAGATGACAACCACTTGTAGCAACCCAAAACCACTAAGTTGCAACACTTAGAGTGATTCGAAACTACTCGGACCCGACAACAACCACTTGGAGTGAAGCAAAACTACTTGGAGCAAAGCAAAACCACTCGGTGCCAACGAAAACCACTCGGAGCAAAGTGAAACTACTCGTAGCCATCCAAAACCACGTGGACCAAAATTTTGACCAAAATACCAAAATTTCATCACTAGCTTTCGCTCCTTTCATTACCCTCTGAAATAAATTACAAGACAAAATAGTTTTCCCTGGTCTTTAACGGAGATTTGAATCCTCGATGGCTAAGCAATGGGAAAATTTGGCGCCTACATAATGCAAACAAAGGCAAAGAAGCATCAGCTTAAAGCAGCTACTGCATTTCCATTCCCAGCAGGACACAAGCATCATTACAATTCTCGTTTGTTCTTTAATTTGATTCTCTGCTTTTCCTTTTTTGAGGTTAATAGAACATTTGGCAGCGGGAACTTAAGCCATAAGGTCCAATTCTTCCTTTTTTGGAGGGTGTGTGTAACACCTCACCCGATAAAGAGCCTAGAATGTTATTTTTGCTCTTTGCACTTTGAGATTAAACCATAGTTACTAACAATTTCAGTACCATTATCTCTATAATAACACTACAAATAACTATCCAACACTACAAATTGTCAAGCTATGACATGTTGTATGTATGCATTAGCCAATGGCAAATACAAGTATATACAAGATACATGGGCCAGATGGACCAACACTAGATGGGCCTATATATACTACACTTAACACCCTCTTTCAAACTCAAGGGGGATTAGGAGGATGATCGAGAGAATCTACCACATTGAGTTTGAGAACATGGAGACGATGTTGTTCTCTTGTCCGAACCTTAGTGAAGAAACTAGCGACTTGCAGCTCACACAGCACACACTGAAGAGCAATTATTCACTGTTGACAACGAGAGCAAGTGAATGATGCATACAATAGAGTATGATTAGTCAACTCGAGTTTTATAGGATCATTGGCAATCTGTATAGCTCCTATGTTATCACAAAGAAGAGGTGGGGGATCCTTGCATAGCATAGCAAGATTAACTAAAAACTAGGGGAGCCAAATAATATCAGAAGTAGTAGTAGCAAGTGCTCTAAGCTTAGCCTTAGTATTGGACCATGACATAACAATTTGTTTTTTAGACTTCCATGCGATACGGGAAGTACCAAGAAAAATGTAATATCCAATGACAGATCAATGCCAGAGTAAGCATGAAGCTAAAGCTGACTCAAACAAGCATAGAACAAGTGTCGAGATGCAGTCCCACTCAGATAGCACAACACACGAAGTACATGACCATAATGAACTACGGTGGGTACACAAAAAAATTGGTTGAGTACATACACAACATGAGCAATATCTGGTCTGGTGAACATGAAGCTCCATGGGTATAGTGGTAGTTTCTAGCATTCGTAAGACCAGATTGAATAATAAGATCCCTACTGTATCGATGCTGAGAAATATAATACCATCTTTTACAAAAGTGACCTCAATCCCCAAGAAATAGCTGAGAGGACCTAAATCAGACATCATGAATTGTTCTTTGAGACACTGCTTCAGGAAGACAATATACTCCTTGTCATCCACGTTGATCAACATGTCATCCACATAAAGTATTATCAAGGTGCATTCATGCTTAGTTGTATGAATGAATAATGTTGAATCATCGTCGCTGCAGGAGAAACCAATAGCATAAACAATTGAACTGAAGTGCTCAAACCATGTTCGAGGTGCTTCCTTGAGACATATAGAGCACGACAAAGATGGCAGACATAATTTGCAGGAGCCTCAACACCAAGTGGTGGCCTCATATAAACATCCTCGTCTAAATCACCTTGAAGGAAAGTATTCTTCACATCCGTTTGAGAGATAGTCCCATATCGAGTAGGTAAAATAGCTATTAGAGTACGAACAGTCATCATGTGGCAATAGGAGCAAAAGCCTCATCATAATCATGACCATGAGCCTGCAAAAAACCACGATCAATAAGACAGGCTTTATAGTACTCCACTGGGCCACCAGACTTGGTCTTGAGCTTAAACACCCACTTTCACATAATGGGAACAACTCGAGTAGGTATAGGAACAAGATCCTAAGTGTTAGTACACTCTAATGCTGCAAGCTCCTTAGACATGACTAGTTGCCTCTCAGGAATGCCCGTTGCCTCCTAATAAGTACTAGGCTCAAATACAACACCAGATGTGGAAAACCATATTGATCAGGACGTACTATGTATGAAGATGATACCTAGAAGTAGCGGCTGGTGATGGATCATCAGAACGAGCATCAACAGTACTAGCTAGGAGGCTTGGGACATCAAAAGTAGTAAAAGTGGAAGGCTAAGACTAGGAGGGGGTTCTGGATCGATGACTATAATGATAAGGAAAAGGCGGCACAACTAGAGGATACACAACTGGAACTAGAGATGGTGTGGACAATGAAGTATCAGAAGATGGAACTGAGAAAGGTAAAGGTGTCTCCATGGTAGAGGATAGATAAGATGGTGAATAGGGTGAAGATAGAGAAAGGAGGAGTCTTTGGTAGACGAAGACCTAGAAGTGGAGGAGTATAAATAGGGCCGATACTCCACAAAAGTGACATCCTGAGAGACACCAATACGACAAGCAGAAGGATCATAGCAATGATATCCCCTTTGCTCAAGACTAGGGAGCAGACACTGACAACAGTGATGTTTGGTTCCTTCCTCTTTGAACTCTCCCTGTTTGGTTTATTGCGCAATCTCTTTTGAGGTAGCTGTGAGGAAATTTGGGGATAATGTCTTTGACGATTGAATCTGGTCGGCCCAAAGGCTGATTTGAGAGAGAGGAACTTTTTAATTGGTGCTTGGTGTTTTTTGGTGCTCTTGTCTAGAGCACATCGATTGGTTCTTGTGCAACATTCTTTGTACCTCGACTTTGCAATCGGCATGTCCCGGATTGCAAATCGGCATTGTGACTGACAACCTCATCTATTTTTAATGGCATAGTGATGCGATTGGTTTTCTGGGACAGGGCCTTTGACGTGCCTTGCTTGACTTCTTCTCAGCGATTTTGAGTGCCATCTGCATAGTATTTCTGGTGTTGTGTATTACTTTACCGAAGTGGGATGTGCTAGTTTGTTATGTTACTCTAACTAGTACTAGGAGACTTTGTTAGTAATGTTGTGGGCTTGGTTCATTGCTCTATGATGAGATGATGTCAAATTGAGATTGAATAAGACAATTGAGCATAGTCTAGTCTTTAGAGCAAAGATTCAATCTTCAGCATCTCATCATGTGAGAGCAAATAAACTAACTAAAGGCTGAGCATTATGCTGGTTTTCGTTGTCCACATGCTTTATGTTTTAAATATATTATCCTGTTTAAATGACATGGAAAACTTGCATGTTCGTATGTTTATTTTGCCATTTAAATGCTGATGGAAATATGTTTCAATTATGATAAATATTGCTGAAATTAATTCTGGAAATTTGCCGAAACTGTCATTTCTACAATAGTCTCAAGGTTCTTTGAGACCGGAGAAGAAGTGGAATTTTGAGTTGTAATTCATTTTAAGTTGTAAATTACTTTGTGTTGTATTTCACTTATCTGTTTTATCTGTTATCAGCTTGCCTGCTCTTAGAAGGTATAGCTAGTATTTCCTGAGGCTAGCGGAAAAATAGAAATTTTTTAGTTATACAAAGAACTATCATAGACGGTTTCTAACACAAAACCGTCTGTGATACGTAGATCATCAGAAATGGTTTTTTGTATTAGCCGTCTATCGGTCTATGATATGTCTGATGTTACTGACGGTTATTTTTAAAAACCATTTACGATGATAACCACCTGTTATCGCTGATACAATAAATTAGACGGCTCAGAAACCGTCTATGATAAGAGTTATGAATCATTTATGATAACTCTATGTGTGGTAGTTTATTTATAATTTTGTCTAGCTTCTTTGTTGAGGAGGTCACAGTCTACGAATGGCCATCTACAGCTCGGGGTTCAGCTGCACTGCCGGACTTATGTCCTTCCGTGAGTTTGAAGGTTGCGTTTTGTCCTCCGACTCCATTGGAATGCACCCGATATGTTGTGTGTATTCCCGATTAGGAGCACACCCCCAACTGTTCGCCGTGTATGCGTGCTTGCGCATATATTGTTAGCTACGGCCTCAATTAAAGTAAACTTCACGTGCACCGTCTCTTGGTGGGTTCGGGAGTAGTTATGAGTATGCTTTTATTTATGTTTGCTACAGTAACTAGCTTTTAAACGATATGTTTTTTAAATAGGGTCTACGGTAATATTGTAGTAGTTATTGTACTAAGTTCAACTATATCGACTAATATCATATACGATTATTTTTTTCATGTACTGTTTCTTGTGAACAAGTAGAATTTAAAAATCATAAGCCAAATTCTAATACCACAGTCAAAAAAACCCATCTCACACAACACACGTCTTTAATTAATGTTCTTTTGGCCGCGTTTTACAATTAGACGTAGAGCACTCGAGCATACTTCCGTTCAAAACTAGGGGTGAAAACGGGTTGAATTCGGACGGATATTGCTGTTACCATATCCTAACCCATATTTTTTCTCCGGATTCGGTACCGATCGGATTCGGTACCAATCGGATTCGGTGTCGGATCGGTCAGGATTAACCCAATTCGTTTGCACCCCTACTTGTTTGTAAGGAATGCATACAGTGCAGTAAATGGAATAGGACGCACTGACTTGATGTTACTATTTAATAGCTGATGTGGAAGATTTTATTTTACCATTGCAAAAGAAAATGAAACGTCAAATTGTAGCACTAACCTGAAATCAAACTTGAAGATGTATCGGATTCGGACGGATATTGCTATTACCATATCCTAACCCATATTTTTTTCTCCGGATTCGGTACTAGTCGGATTCGGTACCAATCGGATTCGGTACCAGATCGGTCGAGATTAACCCGACCCGTTTTCACCCCTATTCAAAACAATTCCAGTACTCCTCTAGGCAGCAGGTCTAGATAAGATTCGCCTCAAAATAGCTACGTGCATTTGGTAGGGATTCCTCTGTGACATGGCATGATTGCAGCCTTGTTTCTTCTTATGTTCGATTCTTTTGCTTTTTTTCCCCTTTAGCAGACCAATCGGAGTATGGTACACCATTGGATGACAGGGACGGATAGTTCGATTCTTACCCCTTTCTTCTCCTTTTTCTTATAACAGATGCTTTTCATAAATCATTTCGAATCTCATTCACAATATATCATAGACAATTTCTAACACAAAACTGTTTGTAATACATAGATCATCAAAGACGGTTTTTTATTAGCCGTCTATGATATGTCTAATTTCATATATGGTTATTTTCAAAACTATCTATGTTGATAACCTCCTATTATCACTGATAAAATAAATCAGATGGCTCAGAAACTGTATACGCTGAGGGTTATGAACCATATATATATATGATAACCCTATATGTGATAGTTTATTTAGAGCAGGTACAATAAGGTTTAGTCAGCAGGCTATAACAAATATAATATCAACAAAATTTTATGTGGCAGAGAGAGAAATGAAGAGAAAGAAGGAAGCTGGCTACTAAATTATAGCTAGCTATAGCACGTAAAAATATGCATTTCACTCTCTTACACGTGGGGTCAAATAGTTATTGTAATAGCTACCTTATTGTATGAACTATTTTTTTCAGGCTATAGATGAAGTGGACAAGTGTTATAGCCACTAGTTGGCTATACTATTGTACTTGCTCTTATAATTATGTCCAGCTTCTTTGTTGAGGAGGTCACTTATAAGCTACGAATGGCCATCTGCAGCTCGGGGTTCAGCAGCATTGCCGGATTAATCTCCTTCCGTGAGTTGGAAGGTTGTGTTTTGTTCTCCGACTGCATTGGAATGCACCCGATATGTTGTGTGTATTCCCGATTGGGAGCACACCCCCCTCTGTTCGCCGTGTATGCGTGCGTGCGCATATATTGTTAGCTCCGGCCTCAATTAAACTTCACTTGTACCACCTCTGGGTGGGTTCCGGAGTAGTTATGAGTAGGCTTTGATTTATACTGCTACAGTAACAAACCTTTGAACGATGTGTTTTTAGAAAGTGTCTATACTAATATTGTAATAGTCATTATACTAAATTCAACTATACCGACCAATATTACATATGATTATTTTTTTCTATGTACTATCTCTCATGAATAATTAAAATTCAAAAACCATAAGCCAAATTGAAGACTACAGTAAAAAAACCCATCTCACACAGCACACGTCTTTAATTAATGTTCTTTTGGCCGCATTTTACAATTAGACGTGGAGCACTCGAGCATATATACTTCCGTTCTAAGCAATTCCAGTATTCCTCTAGGCCAGCAGGACTAGATAAGATTCGCCTCAAAATAGCTACGTGCATTTGGTTAGGATTCCTCTGTGACATAGCATGATTGCAGCCTTGTTTCTTCTTATGTTCGATTCTCGTGCTTCTTTTTCCCCTTTGTCAGACCAATCGGAGTGTGGTGCACCATTGGATGACAGGGACCCATAGTTCGTTTCTTACCCCTTTCTTCTCCTTTTCTTATATCAGATGCTTTTCACAAATTATTTCGAATCTCCTTCACAATATATCGTAGACAATTTCTAATACAAAACCATCTATAATACATAGACTATCAGAGACAGTTTTTTTATATTAGTCGTCTGTGAAATATCTGATTTCACATATAGTTATTTTCAAAACTATCTGTGTTGATATCGCTGATACAATAAATCAGTTGGCTCAGAAACAACCTATGATGAGGGTTATGAACTATATATGATAACCCTATATGTGATAGTTTATTTATAGTTATGTCCAGCTTCTTTGTTGAGGAGGTCACTTATAAGCTACGAATGGCCATCTGCAGCTCGGGGTTCAGCAGCATTGCCGGATTAATCTCCTTCCGTAAGTTGTAAGGTTGTGTTTTGTTCTCATTAATCTCCTTCCGTAAGTTGGAAGGTTGTGTTTTGTTCTCCGACTCCATTGGAATGCACCCGATATGTTGTGTGTATTCCCGATTGGGAGCACACCCCCATCTGTTCGCCGTGTATGCGTGCGTGCGCATATATTGTTAGCTCCGGCCTCAATTAAACTTCACGTGTACCATCTCTGGGTGGGTTCGGGAGTAGTTATCAGTAACCTTTGATTTATATTGCTACAGTAACAAATCTTTGAACGATGTGTTTTTTAGAAGTGTATATATTAATGTTGTAGTAGACATTGTACTAAATTCAACTATACCGACCAATATCATATACAATTATTTTTTCTGCATACTGTCTCTCACAAACAAGTAAAATTCAAAAACCATAAGCCAAATTGTAAGACTACAGTAAAAAAACCCATCTCACACAGCACACGTCTTTAATTAATGTTCTTTTGGCCGCGTTTTACAATTAGACGTGGAGCACTCGAGCATACTTCCGTTCTAAGCAATTCCAGTATTCCTCTAGGCAGCAGGACTAGATAAGATTCGCCTCAAAATAGCTACGTGCATTGGTTAGGATTCCTCTGTGACATGGCATGATTGCAGCCTTGTTTCTTCTTATGTTCGATTCTCGTGCTTCTTTTTCCCCTTTGTCAGACCAATCGGAGTGTGGTGCACCATTGGATGACAGGGACCCATAGTTCGTTTCTTACCCCTTTCTTCTCCTTTTCTTATATCAGGTGCTTTTCATAAATCATTCCGAATCTCCTTCACAATATATCGTAGATTTTCGGGGGGAACATCAACCAACCTTTTTTAGAAAATGGTGGTAATTGGAGTCACGTGTTCGCTCTAAAAGGCTATATAGTAGCACAGCAGTAAGAGCTAAAAGGGGAAAACAATAAATTTGGAATTCCATAATGAATGCTACGTTATTTTTAGTAACAAATCTTACATGGTCGTATCTACAACATTTTCTCATAGTCATAGCTATAGTTTTTTTCTATGGTCATAGCAGCAGTACTCGATAGTTGTATCTTTCACACTTTTGTCGATAGCTGCATGCTTTGCAATCGATGGTCGTAGATTTTACGGAGTGCTCTTATAGTCGTATATTTCACAGTCTTGTTGATAGTCGTAGACTTTGCAGTCTTCTGTCGTTGTCTTCTATAGTCGAAGGCTTTACAATCGGTTGCCGTAGGCTTCACAGTTGGTATACGTAGACTTCTTGGTCGGTATGAGTGCTTCATTCTTGTGATCTTCAAGTACCAGTGGTATGATTGGCTGGTTCAAAGTGATTAGTGATTGGCGAACATTACTCGAAGGACTCGGTACTTGGTAGTCAGAAGGACTGAGTCCTTGGTAGTCTGAAGGGCTCGGTACTCGGTGATTGGTGATCAGTTTTTGTAGGTGTTGCGATCGGTTGTGGTATATGATTGGTTCTCAGTAGTTGGTACTCGATGGGCCTGCGATCGGCAGTGATGCGATGGTATTCCCGAGTGTTTTGAGCGGAGCGATGATAATTCTTGAGTACTTGTGTTCAAGTATTTGATAAGCTAGCGGTCATAATGAGCAGTCTGAGGTTAGTGTTTTGGAAAGCGATGGAATTGTTGGTTGTGCTGAGTGGTCAGAAGGTAGATTTCTGGTGAGCGATGGTATTTGTGGTTGTGGACGACCGGGTTGGTGGTCCTAGCGGATTTGGTTCTTGTCTATGGGTAGGCAAGGGTGTGTTACGTGTGTGTGTGCTGATGTTGGTCAAGTTGTGATGAACTTGTGCTAGTGAAAAAGCTCTTTGGTCTTTGATGTACAAGTGGGCGTGGAGATGATCATGATCGGTGATGAGGACGATCAGGACTAGGACAGGGGAGTCTAAGGTCTAGGCGATCGAGGATGTCACGCAAGGTGGTCGGGCTTACACTGGAGCGCATGGAGATCAAAGGTAATAGTGCGTGATGGAGATACAGAAGGTGCGTTCCTGGAGGCTTCATCACGTCATAAGATAGGAGTGTTACGAATAGAGTCTGTAGTTTGGAAGAGGAAGAGTTTGAACAAAACATGTGTTAGGAAGAATTTTGGGTCCCTTGGTTTTTGGGGGAGATAAGATTTTAAGTTTGTGTTTAAGGTGAACACGGCTTAGACATTAGCCTATAAAAAATAGGTTAAGCTATAGGTTAATGTGCGGTTTTAGAGAGGTTTTAGAGAGGGCTTTCGAGAAGAGTGCCTGTGTTGATTTGTGAGAGATTTCGTCTAGAAGGCTTTTAGGCGTGCTTTTGTGGGCACTTTGTAAATCCAAAAATCCAGTAATAAAAACCATCTTGAGTCAATCTAGTTCGTGATTCATTGAAGGTTGCTGGTGATTGCATTTTGGGTTGAAGTGTATGACCACGTGCAAGGGTTATTGAAGTAGTCAAAGGTGTGGTTGTTCGAGTGATTGAAAATCCTCACTGACTATCAAAACACTCCAAAAAGCGGCGAAAATCATTCACCCCCTTTGATTTTGGAATACGATCGTACAAGTGGTATCATATCAGGTTGTGATGGAATCAGAGAGGTATGTGAATTGTTCACTCATACTAGATGGTACTGATTTTGGTTTTTGGAAGTGTCGTATGCAAGTTTACATTGAGGCTTGAGGTAATGATGTCTAGAAAAATTTTCTCAATCTTATGTTGTTCTTGCTGATGTTACAACCGAAAATAAAACTAATACAGATTTGAACGTTCATGCTCTAACTTACCTTTTCAAGGGATTTCTCGCAAGGAATTCGATCGAGCAGCTCCTATTGCTTCTGCTCACTTAATGTGGAAAACTCTTTGCGATTATCATGAATGAACAACTAATATTAAGAAAGTTTGTAAGAATGTTTATCAAAAAGGGTACTTGGTTTTTGCTAAAAAGCCTGGTGAATCTATAGATGATCTTTTTGCTCACTTTGAAAAGATTTTGAGCAACCTATGTGAAGTTGGTGTTATTCCTGTTAATGAAAATAATGCTACAAAGATTTTAAGGTCTTTAGGTTTAGAGTGGTTGATGGTCATTATTTGCTTCTTTTGTGATGAAAAGGTTTTAGATCATCAATTCTCATCTGCTTGAGTGTCTCCACAGAACGATGTAGTCGAATGCAAGAATAGAACCCTGGTTGAAATGGATACAACTATGTTAGATAAATATATGACTCCTAGGAAGTATTGGGCAGAAACTATTTCGAGTACTTGTTACATTTCAAATATAGTATTCTTGCATGCTAAACTGCAAAAGACCTCCTACGAGCTTTGGTTTGGTCGGTCTCCTAGTGTTTCTCATCAAAGGGTGTTTGGATGTCGATGCTTCATACTTAAACATGGCTATTTTGATAAATTTGAATCTAGATCCACAGATGGCATCCTTCTTGGATATGCCATTCACACTCAGGATTAAATCTTGTGCTAGCTTGCTAGATTTATCATATCCTTCTATGTGTAGCTTAGCTTTTTCCATGCAAGCTTTCTTAAAAGTGAGCAACTTGAATTAAATCATGTTTTGTTGGATCTTGTGACTAGTATTGATCTAGTGATCCTTCTATGATTCATGCCATGTCAAATAAGCTAAGTTGTGTTTTAAACCTAAATTGAGCTTTAGATTGAGCTATGCTAGTTTTTTTATTGAAGCATGAGTTAATATTAGCTCTTTGTTCTTGAACTAAGTCAATCTCTCCAATTCTTTCTTATGAGACAACTTTCCATTGCATTAGGCATGAACTCAGGGGGAGTTTTGGATGATCAAGACCACTTCTTTATGCGTCTTGCTTAGGGTGGTCGCATAAGGCTTGAGATCTAGCACATGGTTAAGAAAATAAAAAATTGTGAAAAATAAATTTCAGAAAATGCCATATGTGCTAAATTTGCTCAATTCCAAGTGCTTGAATAAAATGATTCAATATTGGACTTGTAGCACTCTAATTGATTCAATTTGATCTTCTTAGTTCCATTTAGCATTCTCGATGTAGCTTAACTCATACTAGGTTACCTTTACATAAACTTATCAATTTTGAAGCCTTTCTTATCTTGAAATTAATTTGAATACTTTAAATTATACTATGTTGCTTAGATTTATTATATATGCCGCACCATGATCTAGATACCTTTGTATGCATCTTATGGCATCAAGTAATATTCTTTTAGCTTAAACCTCACATTGAATAATTTTTAAAGCTCTTTAGGTTTTGCATTTTCATGCATGCATACATGCTCTCTCTTATGCTCCAAATAGTGTCATGCATATTTTGAGGTGGAGTTTTAGCCCTTGATGTCTATATTGCCGAAAGGGGTAGAATGATTGAGAAAAAGGCATTAAGGGGTAAAAATGTGCATAAAGGAGGAGAATATATATTTTTAGTGATATAAGTAGTATTAATTGCAGAACATGCTAATTGAAACCTACAAATACCAAAATAAGATGTATGAGTGAGGGGGAGCTTTATTACATATCATTTGCTCTCTTTTGCATTTTTTTGTTCTTCCTCTTGCTATGAAAATGGTCATTGTGAGCAATTGCTTTTATCTTTGGACCATGAGCAAGATTGAGCTTTTCTGAGATTTTAGGTGTGATTTAGAGCATTTGCAGAAAACTTGTTCTTTTTTTTGGTGTTGCTCTATTCCACACTTTGCCAACATGGTTATTATTTTTTCTTTCTCTTTCAAATGGACCACGTATGGCTTTTGCAACCTTTTGCTTTTCTCTTCAAAAACAAACTCAATTTCTTGCCTTTTTGGTGTTTGTCAATATACTCATCAAGAGAGAGATTGTGACACCATGTGAAGATCACCACATGGTTGTGATGAGTAATTGACTTTTAGTAAAGAGAGTTTGAGAAGTTTGAGTTTAGTTTTTAAGAGTTTGCAATTTTTCAGTTGCTTTGTGTTGCCAGTGGTCAACTGGCATAGGGTTGGCGGTCAAACTGGCTGTGGGAGGTAGCGATCAGACCAGCTTTTGGTTGGTGATCTAATCGGCCATGAAGTTGTTTGAACGTGCATTTGTTTAAGCTAAGTTGTCTGAGTGTGGGCACGATATGGGTGCCATTGCTTATGTGCATATGGGTTTATTGTTTTGTCCTAGGTTTAGGATCAGTATTTTAGTTGCATACATTTTGTATGGTGTATTGTATAGATTAATTGTGTCAATTGATGAATTGATGATTTTGTGTCTTATGCGGTGTTATGTGATAATTTGCTTGTTGTTGTTGGTTGTAGGACTTCGGAGTTAGGTCATGGTGAGGCGCTGGAGGATCAGGACTAGGCACAGGGTGGTGCTGAGGTCTAAAGCGGTCAGGGAGATGCTGAAAATGACTGAGGCTTGCGAGGTCATATATGTACAACATATTAGTCTCATTAGAAAAAGAGATTACAAACTCCGGCTGTATACAATAATAGAAAAAAGTACTGACTAAAAAGTATAGGTTGAACCTTTGAGATGCAAAGAGATAATTGAAGCTACAACAGGAAGTTGAATAAAAAGGGACAAGAATACAGATTAAGAACATTGTCTCAATCGGACCATGCAGGAAAAAGACCGAAATCCAAAAGATTATCAATAAATTTACGTGACATCTACATTCTAGCACTGGGAGATTTACGTGACATCTCCATTGTAGCACTGGAAGGTGCCTTTAATCTTAAAAATTGCTTACATGGATACAAATTAGAACTTATATAGGAAATTGTCATTGGTACAAACATGGATAGTAAATTTAGAGGCACCTCTGGTTGGATGCAGAGACTACCGAGGGTGCGAACGGACCCAAGGAAAAACCCACAACCACCAAGCATATTCAATATGAGTGTTCTAGGGTCACAAATGACCTCTCCCCTCTCCCATTACAAGGGGTTCTATTTATAGGGGGAGAGAAGAATGTGAGTGAAGTTACAAGTTTACCCATGGGGTCTAGTTTACTCCTAGAGGTGTTTGGGCCATTTGCTCTGCGCAGGTCCCACCACACCTGCACCCTAGGGTCGATCCGGAGTCGGCCTTAGACCCTCCTGGGGTCAGGCTCGTGTACTCGGTCCGGGATTGGCCCCAGACCCTCCTAGTGTTGGCTTTGCATACTCCGCCTGATGTTAGCTCTGGACCCTCCTGGGATCAGTCTTGCGTACTTCGCCTTGGGCTGACCCCGGACCGTCTTGGGATCGGTCTCACGTACCTCGCCCAAGATTGACTTAGGGACTTGGCTCGGGGTAGGCCCACCAATAGGCGCCATCGCTCTGAGGTGGTTGTGGGCCTAAGGTAGCGCAGGGACTCTCCCCCAACATTAGCCCCTCGCCGATTCAGGTGGTCGCTAACCACCTGCCTGGGCCGACGCACTGACTTGCAAAATGGGTCGGTGGGCTATCATGGGTCAACAGCACCACTGGTAGCCTATAATGTATTCTGATAACGTATTAAAATACCTTAAGTCCTCGCACAAACCTCGAGTGATAGGTCATGCCCACGCCTCTGAGTTAGGTACCCCTAGTGTTCGCCGAAGGGCTATTACTTCACTTAGTCGATTTTGGGTCAGGTCGGGGAGTTCACTGTTGCACAAAAGGACATGGAATCATGAGAAGTTATGGAGTCCAGCACTGACCACCTAGATGCCAAAGTTACGTGGAGGCGTGGGGTTAGGACTTAGCCTTAAGAAGTGCCTCGTAAGGTTAGTTCTTGACCCATGGCGTTCAAGAGGTGGTGGTATGAATAGGAGTGCCAAGCTTGACTTCCTTAAGCATGGCCACCGAAGGACGACAGAACCTCAGGGGTGTGAAGGGTTGACCCATATGAACATGCTACAAATAAGCGCCTAACTTGCTGGTTCAAGATACGAGGCGTCCTTGGGTAATTAAGGCATTGCTTGAACTCATCGGGATGGACATGGATATACTTCCAGCCTGAGGTGCAATGGAGCTTCAAGGTGCATGAAGCCAACTAGGGCATACGCATCCCTATGCACAATCTTGGTTGGCAATATTGAGTTGGACAACATCTCGAGATGTGATTGATCGATGCATGCCAACATGCCGAGGTGTTCTAGGTCGGTAAGCGTACCTGAGGCTAGGCTCGTGGAGGCATGGCCCATCAAGCAAGGAGTACCCCACATGAACCTATGCTCCATCGAGGGATGGCCCTCGAGGCTAATCACATTGTGTTGAGGTGATGTCTTGATGCTTGTCGATGTAAAGCGATTAGTCCAACGGATGCGCATGACTGAGCATATGTCAATAGATCGAGATGAGCTTGGTAGAGGGAATGCCCTATATGTGAAGTCATATCATACAGAGGTGAAGCCATTGCGGAGTGTTCCCCTTTGCTAGGCAAATCAACCTGATGACTAGGAGTGCACTCGGGCACGAAGTACTAGGGACTGATGGGTTTCTTGTGAGGTGATGAGACATACACCAAAGTGCCTATTAACTGACTCCTAGAGGGATCTACTGTAGTGCGAGTAGGTGTGCACAGAAGTGTTGGATACTCCACTCGCCTTAGGTATGACCTCACAATGAGTTCTCTACTCATAGAGTGATGGCCTTTGAGGTGAGGACACGTGCAACTGAACTTAAGGTGGTCGATTTGTTGATGCATGCATGGTCAACTCATCGAGGCATTGACTGTGGGGCATGAAGTACTCCACAAACTAGTGTGTGGCCCTCGATGGAAGAAGATAATTTGGTTATTTGTGGAGCCAGAGAGAGTCCATGGTCGAGAAGACGCGATCAAGAAGAAGCAAAGTTTAGCTGAGGGGAAGCCATCAAGACTGATCGAGCCACATTGGGGTCAAGCTATCACTCTCAATGTTCTCAAAAAGCTTCATAGACACACTGGAAGGGCCGAGGCAGCGGGTACAGTGAGCCACCTTCTCGAGAGTGACATCGACCTTGTATTTTGGTGAAGCAGGGCTTGGTCCAGGGGTGGCATCCTAGAGGATGGGGAAGGTGACAACACCATGATACTCTCCCTAGCCTGGACTTGCACTTGATCCATGGTAGGGCTGAAGTTGATACGGCGCCTAGAACCGTTGCGACTGGAACCTGCTCGGTCAAGCCCAAATAATAGTAGAGACGGTGGAGTCTACTTGAGCTAGGGTGGTGGTATGTAGTGGATGTTGAGCCCGGATGACAGCGCGTGCCTCCCATTGGGAAAGACTTGGTGTTCAAAACTCATTTCTGCGTGGGAGTAATGCTGGCTTGTACGCCAGCTGGTGTGACACGAAGCCGAGGTACACAAAGTTTATCCTGTGACCGTCTGGCCTTCTCTGGTGAGGATGCAAAGGGGTTGTAACTTCCTTTGCTCCTAATGTTAGAATATAGTTTGCGTGCTACTCTTTTATTAAGGGTATCCTATTACCCCATCCCCCATCGAAAAAAACTTGATGCTCGAGATGAAGCTCACGAATGGCACTTTAGTTGGGGACGCAAGAACGTTGTTGTCCCCCATTGGAAAAGACTTGGCACTTAGGATGAAGCTCACAAGTGGCACTTCAGTTTGGGAGGCGAGAACGTTATCGTCCCCTATCAAAAAAGAGTTAGCACTCAGGATGAAGCTCATGAGTAGCACCACAATTCGAGAGGCAAGAATGTCGCCGTCCCCCATAAAAAAACATTGGGCACTCAAGACGAAGCTCATGAGTGGCACTTTGGTTCGAGAGGTGAGAACGTCCCTGTCCTCCATCCGAAAAGACTTGGCACTCGAGACGAAACTCATGAACAGCACCTCAATTTCAGAGGCGAGAACATCACCGTCCCCCCATCGAAAAAGACTTGGTGCTTGGGACAAAGCTCACGAGCGGCACTTCAACTTGAGGGTCGAGAACATCGCCATCCTCCATTAGAAAAGACTTAGAACTCGGGATGAAGCTCACGAGCGGCACTTCGATGTGGGAAGCGAGAACATCACCATCCCCCATCGGAAAAGACTTGGTGCTTGGGACGAAGCTCACGAGTGGCACCTCAAGCGGGTGCCAACTCAACCATGGAGGGGAGGATGATCAGTGTCGACTTGACTCTAGAGGGGAGGATGATCAGTGTCGACTCAATCCCAGAGAGGGGGACGATCATTGTCAACTCGACCCCATAGGGAAGGATGATCAACGTCAACTTGACCCCAGAGGGGAGGACGATGCATCGACTCGACCCTGGAGGGGGAGGATGTTCAGCGTTGACTCGACCCCGAAGGGGAAAATGATGCATCGACTCGACCTTGGAGGGGAGGATGATGTGTCGACTCGACCCTGGAGGGGAGGATGATCAGCATTAACTTGACCCGGAGGGTTAGGATGATCTTCGACCCAACCCAGAGGGTAGGTGTTAGTCAATGAAGAGTCAACCCAAGAGGGTGATCGTATCCACACCGAGGTCAATCCATCAAGGCATGTTTGAGCTCGTTGAGGCAAGTCCATCGAACAAGGTGAGCCCTTAGTCTAGGAGACACAACCAAGGCAAAGCGAAGGAGGCAAAAGCCATCGAGGCCAAAGTAAACCACGATGAGGCTTGACCACCGAGGCATGTTAGAGCTTGCCAAGGTAAGTCCATCGAGCTAGGGGGAGCCCCTAGTCAAGGAGACGCCATCGAGGCAAAGCGAAGTTCGGCCGAGGTAGAAGCCGTCGAGGCCGAAGTGAACCACAGCAAGGCTAGGCCATCAAGGCATGTTAGAGCTCGCCGAGGTAAGTCCATCGAACTATGGGGAGCCCCTAGTCTAGAAGACACATTGAGGAGAACTGAAGTTTGACCGAGGCTGAAGTGAACCACGCCAAGGCTACGCCATCGAGGTGTGTTAGAGCTCACCGAGGTAAGTCTACTGAACTAGGGGGAGCCCTAGTCGAGGAGACACCATCGAGACGAAGCAAAGTTTGGCTGAGGCAAAAGCCATTTGAGGCCGAAGTGAACCACATCGAGGCTAGGCCATCAAGGCGTGTTAGAGCTCGCCGAGGTAAGTCTGTTGAAATAGGGGAGCCCCTAACCGAGGAGACACCATCTAGACAACGCGAAGCTCAGCTAAGGCAAAGCCGTTAAGGCCAAGTTGAACCACGCCAAGGCTAGGCCATCGAGGCAAGTTCATCAAACTAGGGGGAGCCCTTAGTTGAGGAAACACCATCGAGGCAAAGCAGAGTTCACCCGAGGCAAAAGCCATCGAGACAACAATGAACCATGCTGAGGCGAATCCTTCGAGCTAGGGGGCCCTAGTCGTGGAGACATCATCGAGGCAAAGCGACTTCCAGTTGAGGCAAAGCCGTCAAGGCTAAGTCGAACCATGCAAGGTTGAGCCATCAAGGCATGTTAAAGATCACCGAGGTGAATCCATCGAGTTAGGGGAGCCCCTAGTCAAGGCGAAACAATGTCTGGCTAAGGCAAAGCCATCAAGGCCTAGTCGAGCTACGCCGAGGCTAGGCCATCCAGGCACGTTGAAGGTCGTTGAGGTGAATCCTTTAAGCTAGGGGGGCCATAGTCATGGAGACACCGTCAAGGCAAAGCAACGTCTGACCGATGCAAAGCCATCGAGGCCGAGTCGAATCACGCTAAAGCTAAGCCATCAAGGGGGTCCTAGTCGTGGAGACATCGTAAAGGCGAAGCGAAGCTCAATCGAGGCAAAGCCATCGAGACCGAGTTGATCCACACTGAAATCAAGCCATTAAGATGTGTTAGAGCTCACCGAGGTGAGTCCGTCAAACTAGGGGAGCACCTTGTTGCTAGTCTCATGCCTAATGTAAACGAAGTTTCCATTTTCTAAGACCGAGCTGTGCTAGCAGTACTGGTGTAGGCGCTTCTCCAGCCAGAACTACTCCCTCTAGCAATTGGTTTACAAATGCACTGATCGGCCTATGGCAACACAATGGTCAAACCACCTAGGCAGCCAAACCTAAGAATGCCAGAGGTGGAGCCCACCTGCGGTCCATGCGGCGCTGAGAACAGAGTCCAGTCGGGGATCCGGTGCTAGCGGAAACTAAGGGCCTGTTTGGGAGAGCTCCACCATTGAAAACGTGGATCTGGAGCAGCAGCTGCTCCACCGTGAATCTGGGATCCCACCATGGAGCTGGACAAACTGTTTGGCTTGTACAGCAGCTCCAGATCCACGAAATTGAGGTTTTGGTGGGAATGGCCACTTTTGGTGGGATGGGGTGTGTAACCAGTGGCATTGGTGGGTAATTACCACCCAACTCCACCATGGAGCACCCCTTGAGGAGCTCCATGAAATCCATGGATCTGGCCCTCAGATCCAGGATTTTGGTGGATCCAGATTTCGCGGAGCTGGAGCGTTTGGGTAAAATTTCGTGGAGTGGAGCTGTTTTTCGTGGATCTGGAGTTGGTGGAGCTCTCCCAAACAGGACCTAAGCCCGGCCTAGGAGTCGGTGCCCAGAAGCGGCCTCGGTGCTCGGGTAGGCGTACAGGCGAAGCTTAGGGGATCTAGCAAGTCCCACGACCATCGGTTACCATGCGCACTCCATTACAGAGATGTGTTTGGAGGACGTTCCACATAAACAGCTGAATCATTGCAGAGTTCGACTCGGTGCTAGACACACCCACCCAACTGAGTAAACAGACTCCACCTCGCCAATAATTTGGCAAACGTCATGAGGCTGGGCGGGCCTGAAAGCTTTGAGCCTAAACTAGAATATGAGCGACCTACCCCATAAAGCCCTCGCAGACCATCCCGTCTCGTCCCGTCCTGCCCCCTTCTATCCGCAAGGCAGGCAGGTAGGTAGTACAGCACGAGACATCCACCCTAACCGGCGTGTTCTCCCACCGTCCTGCATGCAATGCGACTTCTAGCCCCCGCCCCAAGCACGGGACTCCACTCGATCAACGTGTAAGTAGTCCCGTGTCCAGACACCACAGCACCTGAGTCATGCGGTCCAGCAGCGCATGATCCCCCATATTGCCACTTCGGTGAGCAATCACCGCTGCTCAGGGTCATCTCCAGCTTCACCGATGACTGTACGAGCTTTACCACACCTGGGGATCACCGTTGACCACTTCGCCAAGCTTGAGCACCGCCGAACTCCTCGACTGCTAGAGCCAAAGCGCTGCCACCACCCTCTCATTGTGGCTCATGACCACAGTCACGCACGACCGCAGCCGCTCAGACCACGATTGTTTGACCATAGTCGCCTTTGACCACTGCCTCTCTCGACCACCTCGGCTTTCAACCGCTACCGCTTTTGACTGCAACAGCTTTCGACTACCGCCTCTTTCGACCACACCCATATTTGACCACCACCTGTTCGACTATTACCTTACTCGACCACTGCCAAATTTGAATACGCCAGCCTTTTCGATCACATACAGCCTTAGACCACTACTGGTTTTGCCGAAATCATGCGCTCCCGGAATGCATGACTCGGGTGCTATGGTGTCGGGGCACGGAACTGCGCACGCGTCGGTCGGCTGGAATCCCGTGCTCAGAGAAAAGGCCAAAAATGGCATTGTATACTCTTAGAGATTACTTCTAGTATTGCTATGCTGCATAGGGCCAAAAATGCCCAACGCTGCCTTGCAAAAATCCAAAGCTGTAACACACACGACCTTACTTGCAAGAAAACTCTTCCCCCTTGCTTGTCCCCGGGGGGGGGGGGGGGGGGGGCACTCGAGAGGCTGGCCACCCATCCTTCCTGGTCCCCAAGGTGGCATTTGGCCTCACGCTCCGGGCACCCACCGCCCAGCCCGGCCGTGAGCTCCCTGCCAGCCCTGAGGTGAGTGACTGGCCAGGACGACCCCGGGTGTCCCTCGGGCGAAGAAGCGACGCGAGCGCGGGCTTGCCCAGGGCGGGGGGCTGCGCGACCCAAGGCCTCCCTGGGTGGAGGGATGGCACGACCCGGGCGCCCCTGGGTGAGGAAGTCGCGGGACGCCAGACCACCACCCGGGCGGAGGATGACATTAGGAGAAACTTTTGGTATTTGTTTGTCGTGATTGCACTGGACCGGATTAGTGAAATATTTTCCCGTTGTTAGCTTTCTTCATTATAGGTTGCTCTGTGCTCTTCATGTTAGTATGCTTAGCTGTTTTCTTTCTCTTGCCGTTAGTCTTTACATCTCTATGTGTTTTTTTGCTCATTTTCCTTTTTTTTTGTTGCACCGAACAACAGAGGATGGTTTCGAGTGCTAATCACACTATGGTCTTACTAATTTAGCAAACTGACACTGACGTATGCATATCTGCTGTGAGCTAAAATGGGCATACATTGCTTTCCCTGTTAGCAGCTTCTTTACCTTGGTTCAACGTTTCAACGGTAGCCGTTGTTGTATCTGCTTCCTCTGTAGTTAGTCTTTTTGTTGCCTGCAGAATTGTTTCGTTTTCTGACATAAACTGCACTTGTTTCGGCGATTGAAGCTTTGATTTATGAGATCATAAGAAGAGGAACAGCCCAGCAAATCCCTCAGTATGTGGTGGAGTTCTGAGTATTTGGTTACATGGTATTCTCTTTCCCTTTTTCACAACCTACCTCCCCTAAAAGAAAGACTTCTTCACATAGTGCAATGAATATTTCACTTTTGACGTTCGTTGCTCCATAGATAGTTTGTGACTTACTTAAATGGCCAGCAATGTCAGTGGTAGCAGTTTTTCTGATTAACCATGTGGAGGTGACCACATGTGTATGATGAGTAATTGACATTGGTTTAGGTGAGTCGAGTTTGGTTTGCGTAGTTCGGAGTCGAGTCGTTGCATGGCGCAATCGGACTCGGTCGGACTTGATCAAACTTAATCGTATGGGATTAGGATGCATATTCTAATATTTTCGACAGGTTTGGACTTCGGCATGGTAAGTGATGTTATTTACGCTTTCATGTATCGAGCGGTGCTATTTGACGTGTTTCTTGTCTGTGTGGCTGCAGGACGTCGAGGCGAAGTCGTGGCGAGACACGGTGGACCGGACTAGGCGTAGGTGGCGCTGAGGTCAGAACGGTCGGGATGTGTCGAATACGACATGGACTCGAGGTGGTTGCGAGGCGTGCGAGGCAAAGAGCGCGGAAGCTTCCCGGAAGGTGCACGAGGGGCGAATCGGGAAATTCGCGTGGCTGCACAAGCGGGAGCGGGCTCCGTTGGACTTAGCGGGCGTAACGGGGTGGAGACCCGTTAGCCGTAGGCTATAAATACATGTGAGGGGCTGCATGCCCACTTGAACACTTCAAGGTGTTTTAGGGTTTACTTTAGTCAAAATAGGCTTTAGAGTTTGCTTTGGCTTTAGGTTTTAGTGGTTGAGAGTTGTGTGTGTGTTCCTCCCAAGAACCATGTAGTTCTTGGTGCTCTTGAGGATGAGGAGAGGGATTGAGTAGAGATTCCATGTAATCTTTCCTCTTGTTCTAATGTCCATGCGTATCGGGACTCCTTGTATTACTAGTTTGTTTTGAATGAAGAATCTGAAGTTGTATTTCTCGTGCATATCCTTCTGTTCTTTCTTTTGTGACTGAGTGTTCTTGGTCTCCTTGTTGGTTCTTGCTGTTGAACCGTGAGCTCCAATCAATCTTTGCTTGTTTTGTACTGTGTTCGGCTGGAAGCATCCGTTTCCAAATATCATTGATCCTTCAGCCAACAGTAGAGTACATGCACTGAAATAGCTTTCTTGCCGCAGCTCTTAATGCCTTCTTTTGAATATTTCGGCAACATTCAGGATTGGTGGTTATTCTATTCGGCCAGCAGGATTTTTGATCTTTGTCTCTCGGCAAGCAGAAAAATGAATCATTAATTGCTTGGTCGGAAGACTTTTCTTTTGCTAGTCTTGCAGTTTCTTGCTTCATTTTTTATCTAGTGTTTGGCCAGCAAAGAATATTCCTTTTCTTAGTCTTGCCGAATGGCACAAGGAGAGCATGTAGAAGTCATGATTTTTATTTATTTTGTGCTGTTTTTGATCCCTCTGCATGCAGTCCAGATGACCTCGGTTTAGACTGAAATTTTCGCTGTTTAATTGCTGATCCAGGGTGTCTTTAACAATGTTGCATGCGCTCTGAATTTCTTTTTCTCCAGTTGCTTTTAGGGTGCTGGAAACAAGGATAAAAATCAGCATTGTTTTAGTGTGTTTCTTGCTCAATCAAACCAACGGACTTTGCTTTCAGTTTTGCCTCTTGGTCCAAAAAGAAAAAGGGACATTCAATCTTCTGTTGTGAGCTTGGTTGGCAGCAGCTTGCCTTTTTCTTTTAGGCTTTTCAGCTAGCAGTAGAAGAAGGTTCTCTTTGACCTTTTTAGTTGAATTCTTCTCAGTTTTAGACAGCTAGTAGCAGTTGTGATCTTCTGTGAGTTGGGCAAAGTTTTATTCTGTGAGAATTTTAATTTCCGACATTTATCCCCCTCTGTCGCCATTTCGGTCCTATATTTTCAAACCATATAATGGATAAGGTGCTACAACTCTTTCCTCTGTTTTTCTTTCGCTGTACTAAATGGCATTTTCTTAGATGAGAACCATGCTTATGTTGTATTATTGCTGTTTGCCGTATACCCAATTGTGTTTTTTATATTAGAGTTAATGATTTCACCTTTTAGCATTAAAAAAGACGTTGTATCAACATTATATTTCTCTTGCCCGATGCAATGTGATGCGCTTTTCTATCTAGTATTTAGAGCATCTCCAATGGTTATAGCTAGCAACTAACTAGAAGAGTTCCATATCATCTATATAGTACACACTAAAGCTAGCATTCTAAAGAACTATCTATAAAGATAGCTATTTGATGCTTACATGCACACACATAATTTATAGAGGTTGTCTCGTTTGGCGTTATAGACTACTGCTTAAGAAAGAGCTGGTTCGATTTTTTTGCATACTCTCTTTCCTCCACATAGGATATATGCTGATGTGTACATGCATATAACTAACTGACTCAGACCATTGGAGATACCCTAGAAGTGCCAAAGAATCTAGCACGCACTTCGCCCTTCGAGGATGGCAGCATGCAAAACATTTTATCCATCTGGTCCAGAACTCCAGATTAGGACAGCTCCTTGTCCTTTGCATCACTACTACAAAAAGCCTAATAGTAGACGCTAAATCACAGACGGTTTTGTGAAACCGTCTGTGATATACACTATTACAGACGGTTTTAATTTGGAGGCCGTCTGTGGTATTTGTGGCGGGAAAAAGGAGTATCACAGACGGTTTTTACCGCTGAACCGTCTGTGATATTCCAATATCACAGACGGTTTTATAATAAAAACCGTCTGTGATATTCCAGATTATCACAGACGGTTTTTATTATAAAACCATCTGTGATACTGGAATATCACAGACGGTTTTTAATAAAAAACCGTCTGTGATAATCTGGAATATCACAGACGGTTTTTTATTAAAAACCGTCTGTGAAACCAGATTATCACAGACGGTTTTTTATTAAAAACCGTCTGTGATACTTTTCCCACCTTGCAATCCCTTAAAATTTCAAATTTTCCCGCTCAAGTACGAGTATGATTCAGTTTTGAGACACCTTCAGTAAAACGGGCATAACTTTTGCATACGGTGTCCGTTTTCGACGTTCTTGTACTCGTTGGAAAGCTAACGACGAGCCCGATCCAAAAAAAACGACCAGCGCTAGTCGACCTCCAAGACCCCGAAAATCGGCCATCTTTGGACCTAAACATGCGTCGCAAGTTTTTGGTGTCTGTTTTTGCCCTTTTTCTTGGTCTTCCTTTCGGAATTTGGATTTTTCTTCAACTGCAAAGTTGTAGATCTCGTCGAAACCTTTCAAATGAGTATATATAAGATATATAAAACATTGCTATTTTATCTTTTCAGACTAGTTGTTTATATTGCATCGGTATATAAAATTTTGTGCTCTAATTCACAGACGGTTCTATATATAAAACCGTCTGTGATATGCATTCATCACAGACGGTTCTAGCCAATAGAACCGTCTGTGATAACGTCCTCAACCCAATCTCCATTCCCGCGCCAAAAATTCCGAACTCCCGCCCCTCCCTCGCTGCCCTATAAATATAACCAAACCCAGCCTGTCTCCTCTTCCTTGCTATCCTCCTCCTTGCTGTCCTCCTGCTTGCTATTCTCATCCTCCTTGCTATTCTCCTCCTCCTTGCAGACGACGCACAAGTCTACGGGAGGCAAGACACCGCAGAAGCAGCTAGCTCGTGCCAACCGTGCAGGGGCGAGAAGGCATCTAGCTCATGGCTCATGCGTTGAATCAGGGGCGAGAAGACATAGAAGATATTTGTTTTTTCTCTGTTCTTGTTGTGTAACCTGCTTGTTGTTTTGGGATATTGTAATCTTTTTCTCTTTTCTTGTTGTGTAACCTGCTGTTCTTGTTGTGTAACATGCTCGTTGTTTTGGGATATTGTAATGGTAGGCTCTAATCTTAATAAAAATTGATGTTTTATGTTTGTGAAATGAATTGAGATGTGAATTGGCTGTATACATATACATGTTGATCTGCTTGTTTCAGAGGGCATGGCTAGCATTTCCTGAGGCTAGCCAATAAACAGAAATAGGTTTAGGAGTAGAAGGGAATATCACAGACGGTTTTTATTATAAAACCGTCTGTGATACTGAAATATCACAGACGGTTTTATAATAAAAACCGTCTGTGATTTATAAATATCACAGACGGTTTTTAGTTAAGAACCGTCTGTGATATTTAATATCACAGACGGTTTTTAGTTAAAAACCGTCTGTGATATTAAAATCACAGACGGTTCGAAAACCGTCTGTGATGACCTCGTATTATCACTGACCCATAAACTCAGACGGTTCACAAAACCGTCTGTGATGACGTTTTTGAACCGTCTGTGATGACCTTTTCTGTAGTAGTGCATAGAGTTGCACCGCAATATCATCGTGTCCTAACGAGATAGCCAGGTACAATGGCGAGGTGCCATATATTGATGCGTGGCAAACGAGCCCATTCCGCATCTGCGGACATTGGCACGTCAACCATCTCCCTGACCGTTTTCTTCTCGGCTTCCCTTGCTCGTTCTGCTTTCTCAGGAACACTTGCACCCTTGCATCGCCACCATCGTCCTCGCCTCTCGCCAGAGCGATGAGGTGACAGACCATTTTTATCCTCCCAGCTCTGGTGGCGCAACGTAAGGTCGTGTCACCCTTCCTGTTGCGCGTGTCCAGCAGGTGCTTGGCCTTTGCCATGGATCACCGTTGCGCTCTAAATAATCCTGTCATCGTCTCCACTGGACGCAACCACATGGAGGACTGAGTCCAGCACAAAGGTGGCCGCCTACTCGACGACGACGACCACTCCAGCCACCAGCGCATGTCCATCTTCCTTGTTGAGGAGGTCACTAATAAGCTGCGAATGGCCTTGCCGAGCGGCCATCAGCAGCTCGGGGTTCAGCTGCACTGCCGGATTTGCCTCCTTCCACGAGTTGGAAGGTTGCGTTTTCTTCTCCGACTCAATTGGAAATTTGGAACGCACCCGATATGCGTGTATTCTCGATTTGTATCACACCCCCAGCTGTTCTCCGTGATTTTTTTTTTCAAATAACTCACTTTTTATTAATACTAGCTGAATACCGGCCCGTTCTTTGCTGTTAGAAATTAGCCCATTTAATTTGGTCTATTTCCTTAATTCCAAAGCATGCATGATTTAGTACCATATTGCTAAGACAGCGTGAGGAAGACCGATTTATAAGGTGGAGTTCTCCCCACTCCTTGAATATGGAAAGAGATGGTATGAGGATAGTTCTGTCTAGTCACACACGCGCGCATGCGCGCGCGCGTATTCGCGTATTTTCACGTGAAAATCGCGTGACTTGTGACTTGTGTCGCGCCACTTGGCAAACTAAGTCCATCTTTATTTTTGCTGAACCATACACCTCACTCTCTCTGTTTAAATGAGATTTAAACATTTGAATGAGACAGTTACAAGTGAATTTACACTGCTTAATTTGTGATTTGATGAGGCAGTTACCAGTGCATAATTCTGTTTAAAACGCAGCAGTTACTAGTGAGTAGTAATTGCAGCGCCCATAAAATGGCCTGGAGACGTCCAGGAAAAGAGAGAGAATTTTGCATCTCCATTCTTTCCCTACTTTCTGCTCTGTTGTGCTGTGTTGTCAGAATCTTGTCGACCTTTCTTCCCGGCGTGCACCTGGAAGGAGGGAAAGCGGCTATCTCCGAACCGTTGCCGCAGAGAGTACCTGCACGGGGCGGCAATAAGGTTTCTGGGCAGCGCATCTGCGCGACCGCTCACTGCACTGCTACACTATGTTCTGCACTGCGTCAAGCCTGCGCGGCTTCCTGTTCTTCATCAGGCTAACAAGTAAGTCGTTCGTGCTCATGTTCGACTTTGTTATTATATTATTTTTCTTCCTAAAGTATGATGAGTAGCTTGCAGTTAGTTGTGAGTTTTGCATCATTAGTTTATTATTTCTGTCTCCCAATAAAACTTGGAATTAAAATATTGCCCACATTTATAACATTTGCTACGGAAAAAAATCATCTTATCTCAGTAGACCAAGCCAATATTGTCGAGATCGGTCTGCCTGGTCTACGCCGTCAACTTTGCCTCCATGATTAGCCGTGTCATGCCTCCGTGCCCTCAGGTCTATCACACACCCCGTAGAGCTCTGTTATTCTTTTGCTAGAGAATTTTTATGATGGTGGAATTTATTTTTGGTAGATTGTTGCTAGAGATTGTTTAGGGGGGGTGAAAGGGGAGTTAAGAGGGATAGATAAACCGCTACCACTAACTTTTTCTTTTAAATATAAAGATGATAAAAATAAATAGGTAAAAAAGTGAGTTATTTCAAAAAAAAATGTTCTCCGTGTCTGTGTGCCTTGGGCCGACAGTTTTCTCGCTGATTCACTTGGCCGACAGATTCATTTGGCCAGAAGGCTCATGTGGTCAAATGATTTGGCGACAAAGTATTATTTTTGTAAAAAAAACTTTCGGCTATTTATTTTTTCATATTAATAAAAAAGTGATTTATTTAAAAAATCTGTCTATACAACATTCGATTGTTTTTAAGATAAAATTAGTCAGATTTTAACACCGTTAGATGGAGATCCAACGCACCAGATTTACCCCCAAATCCTATAAAATAACCTAACCCTAACCAACTCTCTCGTGCCAACCCCGCCACCTCGCCCGATCCTACAGCCCCCTCCCCCGTGCCGACCCTACCGCCGCCCAATCCACTTGACGCGCCACCACTGAGCACCTCCCTCATCGCTACCGCCCCCACGCTGCATCCTTCCGCCTCGCCTCCGACACCAACTAGCCCCTCCGACTATCGCCTCCCCCTGCCCCATACTCCTCTCCCACCTTTCCGTTCTCCCCATCCCTCAAATCATCCTCCGTTCTTCCTCGTCTCCGGCGGCTACCGTTGTCGGATCTGCCGCCACCACCCACCGCCTCCTAACAGCCACTCCGGTCCTAGCCACCGTTGCCTTGCCGCCCTGCCACCTTCGTCTCCCTCCGCCGGTTCGCCACTGCCCCGACCTCCCTTTAAGCTCGGAGGGGCTTAGGTGAACTCTAACCCTAACAGGTGAATTCGATCCCTAATCCCATGGGTCGCTGGCGGTGAAGACGGTGCCGTCGCCGAAGAGGTAGAAGTCACCGGTGAAGAAGACATGTATGAATCTTAGCGCATATCCAAAGGTGAGAAATCCAATTGATTTCTCTCTAAAAATCATACGAATATTGGATAGCACTTTAAAAAAATGGTTCTCGTGTATGTGTGCCTCGGGCCAACAGTCTAGTCGCTGATTCATTTGGCCGATTGATTCATTTGGCCAGAAAGCTCCTGTGGTCAAATGATTTGGCAACAAAGTATTGTTTTTGTTAAAAAATTTCTGGCTATTTATTTTTTTGTACTAATAAAAAAGTGAGTTATTTGAAAAAATCGCTCTCCGTGTATGCGTGCGTGCACATAAATTGTTAGGTGTGGCCTCAATTAAAGTAAACTTCACGTGTACTGACCCTATCTCACACAACACACGTCTTTGGTGTCGTTTATTTGGGCTGAATAAAAATGATTTATAGCTAAAATTTTACTGTAACTGATTGAAATTGTACTATAATTGATAGGGGTTTATTTGGCGTAATTAAATATAAAAAATTTAAAGATAGAAAAAACAGGTTAGGCCATCACGGAAATACAATCCAATACAAAAAAAAAAAGAACCGGTAAAAAAGCTCAAGAAAAAGCAAAAAAAACTAGAAAAAATGAAATTTAGAAATAATAAAAATTAAGTTAGAAGATAGAATCTGAAGCTAAAATGAACGGGACTTTAATTAATGTTTATTAGGTGATCACAAGATGTCGAGCTTTGCTCTCGTTCAATGCAATTGCAGTACGTAATCCATCAGGCAGCAGCACTAGTTAAGTACGCCTCAAAATAGACACGTGCATTTGATTAGGAATCCTTTGTGACACATATGCACATCATTGCAGCTTTCTTTGTTCTTTGGTTCAATTCTTGTGCTTTTTTCCTTTATCAGACCAATCGGAGTGCGCGAGTGCGGTGGTACCATTTGATGACAGGGACGTATATATAGTTCGGTTCTTATCCCTTTGTTATGCTTTCATATATCAGATACTTTTCATAAACCAAGTCGAATCGCCTTTATAATATATCGTAGACGTACTTTCGGGGGAAAAGCAAATTGTAGGTACAATGGTAGGAGAATATCAACTAACCTTTTTTAGAAAATGGTGGTAATTGGAGTCACGTGTTCGCTCTAAAAGGCTGTAAAGTAGCACATCAGTAAAAACAAAAAAAGGAAAAAAAATAAATTTGGAATCCTTTATTAATAGAGATCTTATTTTTGGTATGCTCGTTATGGCTTTTGACTTCTAGTTTACTTTTCTTAATTTCGTCTTTTTTTTGTTTTTTAGGTTTTTTTGCCTTTTTCTTTTTTTTCCGTATTCGTTTGCATTATTCATGATGGTTAGCCTTTTTTAATTTTTTAAATTTTATTACACCAAAAAGTCACCAATAATTATAGTATAAAATAAATTAGTTATAGTAAAAAAACTATAACCCGACTTATATACGTCGAATAGAGTGGGGCCTTAGTTACAACTCCTAGCATGTCGGCACCGGCATGAATTACTAGCTGACCGGCTCAGTTTTGGTCCCCAAACAAGTTGTTTTTTTCAATTCTAGCCTACTCTTGTGCATAATTGCAAAAGTAGCCTCCTTCACCACGGTAGCAATGGCAGGCAATACGTGTCGCATGGCGCGTTATCCAATTATAGCAGGTTCTTTCATGGTGCCCGAACACTATAGTTTCCTACTGTGGAACCATACCATGATAAGATTAGCTAGCTTGCAGGCGCACATAAAGCCAGCAGTAGAGCTCCCGCCTAGCATGTCCTGCCGTGGTTCCACAACGCGGCAGGTCATTTAGACTGCTACTGTGGTAAGGGAGCGTAGCACGTATACGTGTCACCTGCCGCTACTATTGTGGCTGCCTAGAGGGTCAAAAGTGTAATTTCTCACTAGAGGGGGGCTAAAATTGCAGAAAAAAGGGGCCGGGGCCAGGGACCAAAGAGGCCAAAGCTTCCTCAGAGAATCACTGGGCGGGACTGCCATGAATCAGGTGGCCTGGGGTAAGGTCTTCTATAAAGATTTTTAACGATTTTGCGAAGATGCTGGGGAATCCAGCGGACATGCTATAATTCGAGCTCAAAGCTTACCAAGTTGTGAGAGAGACACAAGTTGCCTCTTTAACAATTTTGTGAAGAGGAAGGCTCCTGGCAAGCAGGTCTTTCCGCAACAATTTTGCGAAGATGTGCTAGGGTATCCGGTAGACGTGGAGAATTCGTGCATGGTTCTGGGTTCTGACTGTAAGAAAGACACAATTTGCCATGAATCGTATGTCCTCACCAAGCAAGCTTCTTGCCTTGTGTAGTTTATGAAGAATTGAGACTTGAGAGCATTAAAAAATTAAAGAGATGAACAAGTGCTCAAGAATTGTTTGTTCAAATGAGGATGGAATTCCAAAACCCAGCATTAGGAAATTATAAGTGAAGATCACAAGACAGGCATTTGCGAAGAAGCATTGAGGGATTTTTTTTACTTGGAAGGAGGATTGAATTAGTAGGAAGCCTTAGAACAATTCACCTGTTATCTATCTTGATACCTCAAGCGGGGCCAACTTCTTATATAGCAGACCCAACACACACCAACTCGCAGAGCCCAGCGATCGGTCGCACAATTCACAACTCCACACACCCGATGTCACTGCTATAAAAAGCCTAATACTACACGCCAAATTATAGACAGTTTTGTGAAATCGTCTGTGATGCATACTATTGCAGACGGTTTTAATTTGGAGGCCGTCTGTGGTATTTGTGGGGGAAAAAGGAGTATCACAGACGGTTCTTACCGTTGAACCGTTTGTGATACTGGAATATTACAGACGTTTTTATAATAAAAACCATCTGTGATATTCCAGTATCACAGACGGTTTTATAATAAAAACCGTCTATGATATGTTTCCCTCCTTGCAATCTCTCAAAATTTCATATTTTCCCGCTTAAGTCCGAGTATTATTCAGTTTTGAGACACCTTCAGTAAAACGGGCATAATTTTTGCATACGGTGTCCGTTTTCGGCGTTCTTGTACTCGTTGGAAATCTAACGACGAGCCCGATCCAAAAAAATGACCTTTTTGCGCCAGTCACCCTCCAAGACCCCGAAAATCGGCCATCTTTGGACCTAAACCTGCGTCGCAAGTGTTTGGTTTCTGTTTTTGCCCTTTTTCTTGGTCTTTTTTTCGGAATTTGGATTTTGCTTCAACTGAAAAGTTGTAGATCTCATCGAAACCTTTCAAATGAGTATATATAAGCCATATAAAACTTTGCTATTTTATCTTTTCAGACAAGTTGTTTATATTGCATTGGTATATAAAATTTTGTGCTCTAATTCACAGACGGTTCTATATATAGAACCGTCTGTGATATTCATTCATCACAGACGGTTCTATATATAGAACCGTCTGTGATAATCTGACCGCTGGGCCCGTTGATCCTCCTCAACCTAATCATAGCTAATAGAAATCCACCAATCCTCACCCCATGGATCGTAGCTCCACCTCTCCGTTCCCGCGCCAAAAATTTCGAACTCCCGCCCCTCTCTCCCTCTCCCTCCCCTATAAATATAACCAAAACCCAGCCTCCTTGCTGGTCTCCTCTTCCTTGCTATCCTCCTCCTTGATGTTCTCCTCCTTGCTGTTCTCCTCCTCCTTGTTGTCCTCTTCCTTACTGTTCTCCTCCTCCTTGCTGTCCTCCACCTTGCTGTTCTCCTCCTCCTTGCTGTCCTCCTTCTCCTTGCAGACGACGCACAAGTCTACGGGAGGCAAGACACCGCGGAAGCAACTAGCTCGTGCCAACTGTGCAGACGCTCAATCAACGCCGACGATGGTGGACATTAAAGACATCCAGCTTATGCGTTGCATCATGGGCGAGAAGGCATAGAAGATCTTTACTTTTTCTCTGTTCTTGTTGTGTAACCTGCTCGTTGTTTTGGTATATTGTAATGGTAGACTCTAATCTTAATAAAAATGGATGTTTTATGTTTGTGAAATGAATTGAGATGTGAATTGGATGTATACATGTACATGTTGATCTGCTTGTTTTAAACGGCATGGCTAGCATTTCCTGAGGCTAGCCAATAAACTGAAATAGGTTTAGAAGTAGAAGGGAATATCACAGACGGTTTTTAACTAAAAACCGTATGTGATAGCACAGACGGTTTTTAGTTAAAAACCGTCTGTAATTTATAAATATCACAGACGGTTTTTAGTTAAGAACCGTCTGTGATACTGAAATATCATAGACGGTTTTTAACTAAAAACCGTCTGTGATTATAACTATCACAGACGGTTTTTGGTTAACTAAAAACCGTCTGTGATATTTGCACCACAGACAGTTTGAAAACCGTCTGTGATGACCTCGTATTATTACTGACCCATAAATTCAGACGGTTCACAAAACCGCCTGTGATGACGTTTTTGAACCGTCTGTGATGATCTTTTTTGTAGTAGTGTGTTACTCTTTCTCGCCGACAGTCGTGTCCGAGGTGGTCTCCTTCCCGGTTCCTTCTTGCCTTCATCTTCTCATCTTCGTCTCGATGGTGCTCCGGGGTCATAACAATCTTGCGAGATCTTGAGCATTTACAAGCAGATGCATTAGCAATGCTACAGTGATCTTGGTCCAAGAATTCTCAATCGTCAGCTGCAGGCGCTGTGATGGACATCCCTTTTCTTTCAGATCTCTGGGACTAAAAGCGTGCATTGGATATCATGGCAGCTCTTTAATTTTTTCTACGACGATTCTGTCGTTTTCTTTGTTCCAATGGAGCAATCCTTTTCCATACGAAATCGTACTGTGTGGAGTTCAGAGAGACAAAGCAAATCCGGAAAGCTTGTGTCCTTAAAATGATTATGTCACCTTGTACATCATCTGATGATTTATATGAATGTCCGGCCCACGGGCAAGCGAACCTAGCATGAGTTAATTGGAGAGAGTGAGACGTAATGAAGCCAGGTAATTTGTCCTAAAACAGCTTAAATTGGGTGGGGAATCCTTTGTTTTGTTCTTCGGTAAGTTTCTTGTGCTCTCTGCGTTTTCCAGACAAATCTCATTCCTGTGCTGTTATATTATAGGATTTTTTTCTTAGGGGAACCAGTAAAGTGATGGTGCACTTAATTAACTGAGGGATGACCTGTGCAAAATTAGTCGGGAAAAGTAGACCATAAAATGGCACAAGGTTTCGACTAGTATATATATACTATATTGAACGCTTGAAGCTTAACAATATGAAACAGTTGATGACAAATTACGACAGCAACAACGGTTACACATAATTTTGAGTACAGGAAAATAATGATGAAACATTGAGCATATATAGTTATTCTGGCCTGCGGAAGTACTATGGTAAAGAAGGATCGCTCGTTGCTCATCGTAGCATCTACCTTCACCACTTTTGCTCCAATTTTATCAAGTCATTATGTACGATGGGTCTTCCAAATTGCTGGCAGGCCGAAGATTATAAAGTAGGACCAAAAGGTCCTCCACACGATACGAAGGGACCAAAGTACATGAACCCACGCTGCAGGTGCTCGAATTCCATGTCTAGCACGGCCCGTGTTTGCCAGACAAATTACCTGCCAAAGTTCGACATGTCCATAGAGCAAAGTTGCAAAGGTAAGCACACAAACAGTAACTGCAATGTTATGAGCAACTGGAGCCAGGACCACGTATAACCCCAAGGCAAAAGCGGCCACCAAGGTTCTTACTGAACTCCGCAGCAGGTTCGCTGACATATGGAAATATCTTCTGCGGATAGAGATGTCCACAGCAGGCACCCCAGCAAAGACTAGACTGAAGGTAGCTAACGATGAGCAAATAAATGCCAGAGTGTCGCAGATAATAAATGCATCAAAAGCGTAACTCCCAGCAAGCATTGGTGTGCCGCCGTTAGCATGGTCATCGGCTCGATAACCTCCAGGCAGTGTGAAAGCTGCTGCAAATGTCACAGTCGCAACAAGCACGGAAACAATGCCCAAGACTTGAGTTGCATCTCTTAGTTTCTCCGACGCCTTGTCTTCGTCTATTTTTGGGATATATTTTCTGTAGAAGTGGCCGGGCCGATTGCCACCACTTGAAGCTCCGAGAAGTATTAATGAATGTAGTATAATTGATCTTGGATTCTGGAAGAATATATAATATGAGTTATGAACTATAACAAGACTAGATGTTTCTTTCCCCCTCAGGTGGGGGAGAAGCTGCTTGAAACAAGAATCAGAATTTACTTACATATTTAAAATGAAACTTCGAAGAGATCTTACTCCCTGAAATATCAAGTGGTGCCAGCCCCTCGTTATTTGGTATACTTAAGTGTACCTGATGATTGCGAATTACACAATTAAAAACTTCCAGATTCCCCACATGGACAGCTCGGTGTAGCGCAGTGTCCCCATTATTATCCTGCACATTCAAAATCGATGCAAATTCCGTCGTTCCGCAGGCATATTTAACTACACTGTACATCTCCTCCTCGACTGCAACGTGGAGGAAAGTTCTTCCTTGACCATCTCGCAAAGTCGCACAGTCGGGACACATTCTGATAAGCATTTTGATGACCTTGAGGCTGCCATTCGAGGCAGCAACATGTATGGGGTACAATCCTTCGTTGTCCGGTTGATATACCGTAGATTTGTTAGCATCTAGTAGAAGTGTGGTCTTTTTGCTCGATTTAGGCCAATTGTATTTAAACCATCTTGATAGAAATTTTGCCCACGGCAATCCATCCAGTGATGCAGCCAAGTGAAGAGGAGTGCACCCGTTTTTGTCCCGTTGATTAGTAAGGTGCGACAGAAGAGGCACACTCCTATGCCGTTCCCCTTCTTGTATTTGGACAGTCTGGTCCTTGCACCATTCCAATAGTATAGGCAGCGCTGCAGTTGGGATCATTTGCATGCGTTAAAAAGTCATACCGAAGGATCCAAGCAAAAACAAAGCAGATTGGGAGGTTAGAGGTGCAATTTGTGTGCAATTAGGAATATGCATGCTAGATATGGGCAGGAGTTGCAATAGGGATGAGACTTGGGGATTTATTTTGATATATACCCACTCCCTTTGCTTGGTTTGTAGCCCTATCCCCCTGAGCCTGTAACTGCTACAATGGGTCGATATGTATAAATAAAAGGAGGTAAAAACTTTTTTTTTTGAAAAAGATAAGGAGGTAAAAACTTACATATCAAGAATTCCCATTCCGGCGAAGTTTTCATGGAAAAAGACAGAAGTATCCCACCCTTAATCCAGTGGACCATACTTACTATTAAACCACAACCATTGGATGTTATCTGCAACATATTTAACCTTAACAGACACGAAAACAACCTCAAAGCATAAAAAGACGTTCACTAAGATATACTCCATGTTTAACTTAAATCAGGATTACAAATTATCGGCAAGAAAAGAAAAGGCATCCCACTAAATTAGAACCTATTGTACATTGCATGAGGCTCAATCTCCTTGTTCATTAGTCATCGGAATCACTGTGGTAAGACCATTTTCGGCGTTAGGGTCCTCTCTTAATTTGACTGCTTGGAAGAGGAAGATCAAGGGGGATTTTGCCTTGGTTATCCATAGAGACAATCGTACTATGCAGTTGGATATATATGCAAAGTTGGATGAGTAGATATCTCGTAGTTTCTTTTGGTTGCCCTTGGTAGGGCTAGTATGTTCTTCCCCTACCTTTCCTATATGTACATAAACTCCTCTTTTTTATTTTGTATTAATATATTAAAAGTAGGAGCCTCCTGTCTCTCCTAAAAAAGATGGGTGGTTTATGAGAAATGAATTTAATGAGGTAGTAAGACACAAATTTAACAAGGGTACGTGGACATCTTGAGTTTTTTTCCCTAATTAGGACCTGTTCGGGACTCAATGCAGGAATTTCACAAGAATAATTTGGCATGAGCACAGAAACAGTTTAATTTCAACATAAATAAAAAAACCCTCGTATTCCAAATGGGGCCTATGTGTGTACAAGTCTAAAACTTCATTTAGACAAAGTGAATTGTGTAATTTACCTCTTTATTACTAAAAGTCGATTACAGATCTTTTAGTGTTGTTAAGAAAAAATAAAAATATATTAGAAATTCTCACAAAAAAAACAAAACATCTAGTTCTTAGTTTTATGAACCCAGGTTATAATGACCCAGATTAAAAGAAAGAGATCATGTCAAATACAATCCAAACTAAGAGAAATTCAGAATTAAAAATAAAATTAGTAACATCTATAAATAACCAAAATTTACCATAATAATTAAACAAAAGTTAGCAAATTAAAAAAAGATTTCATGTAAAGAACAAACCAAATTAATTAAATTCTGAATAAAAAATAAAATAAAACTAGAAATTTTATTTCCATATGAATTTCAAATTAACCCCCCAAAAAAATATATGCAGAATAATTAAAAGAAAAATAGAAATTAATTTTTTTATACGAATTCTACCCTAAAACTAAAAATAAATCTATAACAAGAATGATCCAAAAATATGTAAATTCGAAATAAAAATTAAAGGATGATTAGATATTTGATTGTAAATGAACTTGAAACCTAAATTTCAGAAATATTAAAATTTGTAAACATATACTAATTAGGCACATTAGGGAAGCTCATGTATTAACCAGAAAAATCTGGCCACCTATTCCGTAGGCCCAAGTTAGAATAGTTCAGATTAAAAAATGAACATATGTCAAGTGCAATCCAAATTAACCAAAATTTGGAATAAAAATAAAGAAAATTAGAAATTTGATTTCCATATGACATATCAAGTAACGTCCATAAATAACTAAAATTCAGAATAATAACTAAATAAAAATTAGCAAATTTAAAAAGTGTCCATATCAAATCTAATCCAAAATAACTATAATTCGAGGAAGAAAACAAAAACTAGCTATTTGATTTTCATACGAATTCCAAAGTAAATCCAAAAAAAATATATCTATTATACTAAAAGTTGATCACACGAGTTTTACAATTGCCAAAAAGGAGAAATAAGCTAGAAATAATCAAAAAATAAAAACATATGTTCCTTGATTTAGTGGACCTTATTACAGTCAGTAAATGATCATCAATGGATGCCGTAAATAAAATAAGAAAATTTATAAGACAGGACTTCCTATTATAGATTCTAGATAAACCCCAATAAATAAAGAATCCTATACGACCCGTACTAAAATTCATGTACAAGAGGAAAAGAAGGATATTGACGAGCAAAATAAATGAGTAAAAGTTATGCATAAGAAAAATAAGAAAAAATGGCACTTGGCAAGAAAAAAAAAGGAGAAATAAAAAATGACAAGATCCATTGTACATAGATACTCATCAACAATGTGTGTTTCACAACTTTGATTTTTTTTCTAGAATTTCCATCAATATGGTGGATTCGAATTGAAGTTGAACTATATCAACCGTTGGGTGTTATCTATCATACAATAACAACATATGATTGTTGATTACATCAGCTGAAAGAAAATAGAAAAATTATATAAATTCTCCCAAAAATTAAAAGAAATATCTTTCCTTCAATTTTGGTGTACCCTAATTATGTGTAGCAATCCATAACTGGTGGATGTTACCTGATAAATGAGAATAATTGCTAGAAATTCTAAAACAATATCTAGCTCTTAATCATGTGGACCATCTTCTGATTAACAAATCATAACCAATAATTTTTCTTGATCTATAAAAGAGAGCATGAAATTTATTTGCACCGTGATATGCATGCATGTATAGTTGAAAAACTCTTGTATGAAAGTAAGACGTAAGATACTAGAGATAGAATTGAACTCAAGTGATTCACGGCAAGAATAAACTTGCCTATAATATCCATTACATTTGCATTCTTTTAATTGTATTAATATGGATACAACTATTGTCTTTATTATTGGAGATGCTGATTAAAAATTATAAAGAATAAGTATTTCCTCCAAAAGATATAATTTATATTCTTTGTTTTAACATATACTGCTGTACATTAATAGCACAAATGAAACCAATTCTACAAATATAGAAATTAAATCAAATTAATAATGCTCTAAAATTCTAATATCTTAATTCTTTCATGTGATTTGCAATCATTTATTTTGAATGTATTTCATTTATTATCATCACATATGTATCATGCTAGTTATATACTAAAAATTGTTGATGCATGGTTAACTCTCTAAGGAAAAGAGAAACATGTGCTAGGAATTCTAGCAAAAATCTAGCTGTGCGAATTTGGTGGGCCCTAACTACGAGCGAATCCACAACCATTTGATGCAAACAAATAACATATTTAAACTCGGTAAGAAAGAGTCTTCAACCTTGAAATGCACCACACAATTGCGGGGACAAAACAATATTTTTAATTAAATGTAAATAAAACTTTAGTGTGTACCTTCTCCCCGAGGAATAGCAGCATGCAAGACATTTTGTCCATCTGGTCCAGAGTACGACAACTTCTTATTAGTTTTGTCAAACAGATACCGTGCAATCTCCACCTGACCTAATGAAATGGCCAGGTACAACGGGGATGTACCCTCTTGTGGAACACAGGCCAGCTCTGAATCCATGGACATTAGTAGGCCCATGGAATCCTTGTTGGAAGAGCGGACTGCCTGGTGCAAGGCGGTCTCCCCACACTTGTTCTGCATTCTCAGGAATTCCTTCACCCTCTCGTCATTGCCGTCGTCCTCGCCACTCACTCCAGCAACGAGACAGGAGACCATCTTAACATTCCCAGCACCGGCGGCGCAATGCAGGGGTGTGTCACCCTTCTTGTTGCGCGCGTCCAGGAGGTGCTTGGCCTTGCCATAGATCATCTTCGCACACTCCAGGAACTCGTCACCGTCCCCAGATGCAGCTACGATGTGGAGCACGGAGTCCCCCTCAATGGTCACCCCCTCCAGGAGCAAGGCTCCAGAGAGTGCAGGCCAATCATCTTCTACGATGACTTCTGCCGAAACGGCAGTAGGCTGCGCAGGCGGCTTCGCGTCTTCCACTTCCAGAAGACGCTTCAGCTGCTCTCCAGAGAGTGCAGGCCGATAAACTTCTACGATGACTTCTGCCGAAACGGCAGTAGGCTGCGCAGACGCCTCCGCGTCTTCCACATCCAGAAGATGCTTCAGCTGCTCGCTTTTGCCACGGCGAGCAGCCATGAACAGCTCGGGACGTATGGTGGCTGGTGCATTTGAAGTTTTGGGTGGGTCATCACGAGCAGGTTGCTTGGTTTTGCTAGGTGCCATTACCGTCAAGTTATTTTCAGTTATCTCAGCAGTTGTCGCCCTGGTTCCTTTGTATTTATAAGTCGTATAAATATGTTCTTTGCCTCTGGCAGCACTCAAAGATGATCGAACAGAAAAAACATTGTGTACGTGGTGATGTCCTTCTTAATTGATTACTTGAATAGGAGAACGACGTGAGGGAAACTTTGATGCTGGGGATTTCAATGGACCGGGAGTGAGAATTCGAGCTCGTCTCACGAAGTCACGAGATCGAAAGATAACAACTGTTATCTGTTGTCTTTGGAAAACTTGTTGCTTTCTATAGATATTCGCAGGGTCAGATCTGTAACACCCCTATTTCTAGGGACGTTAAATTATCCTCGCAACTACCCAGGATTGTTCAGCTGCGAGTACTATAGAAGAGTGCACATCATTGCCAAAGTAAGCTTAGACATAAAAACCAAACTTTATTACAAAAGTAAAGCTTAGCAGCCAAGTTTTACATAAAGAGCGTACAACCTAAAGTTACATTACCAAAAGAAATTCCACAGGCAGGCCTGAGTGTGGAATAAATGATGAGGACATCCCTTCCATGGATACAACTCATCCACAGCATGTGTTGCAAGGACCACTTACTTGAGCTCGTGCTCGTCAACTTAACTACCGGTGAACTCATTCCTAGGTTCATACGTTACCGAGAATAGACCGCTACCTAATGCAAGTGATTTAATTGTGCTTAGGAACTTGGGAAAGGATGAACGCAAGGGACATGGAGTCATGCACATGCATGGAAGGAATAATGGAGGTCACCACGTCACCTGGGACCAAGCCAAGCACGAATTCGAGTTGGACACGTTCTGGAATCAAATTCGGATTGCTGCGATGGTACCAAGTTCAAACGGGTATAACTTCCTCATACGAACTCCGTTTGGGACGTTCTTGTACTTCGTGGAAAGCTTATGAAGTCTACTTTCCAACGGATCTAATCTCATCTTGAAATTCCATCTGAGCCGGCCGCAATCATCAAAAGAGTCCACGTTGATTTCTGAGTCCGAGTCAAAAAGGGTGCTGCGCCACCACCACTTGGGCCCATGGGCCTTGTAACCCTAGGGCGTGCACATGGATGCCACCCCTGGTCGTTCTCCCTATAAAGGAGCTGCCGCCTCTCTTGCTAGGACTTGGATTTCGTTGAGTTTAGGTTTAGTCATTATGCAAACTTCTGTTCTTCAGTTGTGTCGGACGACCACCTGTCAAGACAGCTTTTCGGGATCCCAACATTGTTTTCATCTATGCTTCAATATTATTCGCAATACCAGATTGCCTATATCTTATTCTTGCTAGTTCTTCGATTGCTCGTAGCGATTGAACTTCGTGTTCAGGTTGATCGCGCTTCCAGCTAGATCAACAACATCTCGGAGTTGGTTCAGCGATTGCTAAGGCGCAAGCGTCGTCGTACGGTTGTAGTCGGATCGCGAGGGTCATCTCCACCGAAATCGATAGTTATCAATCTCATCGAAAGATCGGGCACCTCGTCTCCATCAAGTGGTATCAGAGCCCAAGGTTGCTCGGTGAGAATTTCCAGTTTACCATAGATTAGATTGTTTTTTCCTTACCTAGAGTACACAAAACCAAAAAATTTTTGTAGTAGATCATCCTGTCCAAACCAGTCTTAGCCTCGCAAATTTCCTTTTCAGTACATTGCATTGTTGAACTTTCGGTTGCATCGTCGTGTCCTTTGCTGGTCTTAGTGTCTAGTCCTCTAGAGTTTCGAGTTCTGTTCACGTTTTTTTCTCTCACCATTGCGGTTGGATTCGAACTGCCACGGCGAGGGTAGAAAAGGAGGAGGACTCGGCTTCTAGGGAGGCTTTGCCCTAGTTGGAATCGGAGTAGGACTCAGTTTCTAGGGAGGCTGTGCCCTAGTTGGAATCGGAGTAGGACTCAGTATCTAGGGAGGCTGTGCCCTAGTTGGACTCGGTTTCTAGGAAGGCTTTGCCCTAGTTGGACTCGGTTTCTAGGGAGGCTTTGTCCTAGTTGGAATTGGAGTAGGACACGATTACGACCAAGAATATTTCGGATTTCACCAGGAAAGCGTCGTGTGTGTGAAAAAAATAGAAAAAAAAGAAAAAAAAAGAGAAAGAAAAAAGTGTAACTTTTGCATACGACCTCCGATTGAGGCGATTCTTGATCCGTTGGAAAGGAAATGAGAAGATAGAACATACGCGGCAACTTTGGAGATCTGGGAAATTTTGAGATTTTAGATCCGCGCAAGCCTCCAGGCACATACGCGGCAACTTCGACCACAAAAAACGTCGTTTAGGCCCTCAAAACGGGCCCGCAAACCGAGAAAAAATCAAGTTTATCAGAATTTGCTCAAAATTGACAGAAACCTTTTACAACTAATTCTAAGGTTCCTCGTGCAGACGGCATCCTTTTTCGAGCTCCTGAACTCCGTGTGCAACATCATCTAGTTTCCTTCTACGCGGTGTACTCGTTTGTGTTCTAGGCTCGCGTCTCTAGTACGGTCTAGCCTAGGACCAGCACCAACCAGCGTTGAACGATTTTTTAGCTTGCATTTTCTGAATTGATTATTGCTACTCCTTGCTACCAAACTTGAGCCTTCCTAGCTACACCTTTTCTACACCGTACAGGCTGAGCTTCACCTGGCAATCGTTCCATCAAATCTTCGCAGATATATTGTCATCGCTGGTTGCCGATCACCCCTATGTGCTTGGTAAGAATTAGTAAGAATTCGCTAGAAGGTTTGAGAGCGAGCGACTTTTGAACCACCATACCCTAGTACTTGTTAGGGACACATTCTTGTGTTTTTGCTAACAATGGCAGGTTCTGGCGAGTTTATAGATCAGGATACATCTCATTCTCCTCGTACGAAGGGAATCATACAACATTTCACTCGCGAGATGAATCGTCGTACGGAGGGCCTTGAGAAGGATGTCAGAGTCACAAATGAGCGACTTGCTCAACTCAAGAGCACCCAGATTGAGACAAACGCAACGCTCGCTGCGATGGAGAGAGCACAAAGGTATCACTAACTCTTCTTTGGCAGATATTATGGCGCGCCTTGAGGAGATTGCCCAAGCTTCGGCTACTGTTCCCCCTGCTGTGACGGTAGAGGGACAAGATGAAGTTGACAATGTGCATTTTAACTGACAAGGTATGCGAAGAGAACCCCCACGACGTGAGGTACGTGACCACGATGATGCTTTTGCTAAGGTTAAATTCACTATGCCCTCTTTTAATGGTAAATATGATCCTGATGGTTATCTTGATTGGGAACTAGCTGTTGATAAAAAATTTACTTGCCATGATTTTCCTGAGAATAGACGAGTTAGGGCTGCTACTAGTGAATTTACCGATTTTGCTTCTATTTGGTGGAAAGAACATTGCCGTCAACATCCCAATAACATACCTAACACTTGGGAGGCTTTAAAATTGCTTATGCGCCATCGATTTGTTCCCTCATATTATGCTCATGATTTGTTAAATAAACTGCAATGCTTACAACAAGGTGCAAAGTCTGTGGAAGAATACTATCAGGAATTACAAATTGGTATGTTGCGCTGTGGGTTAGTTGAGAATGAGGAGGCATCAATGGCTAGGTTTTTGGGAGGGTTGAATCATGAAATTTAGGACATTCTTGATTACAAAGATTACAACTCCATGACTAGATTGTTTCATCTTGCTTGCAAAGCTGAACGAGAATTGCAGGGACGCCAAACGAGAACGCGATCTAACTTTTCTGCAGGTCGCACAAATTCATGGACGTCGCGTACACCTTCTTCCTCATCCACTGTGCGCCCCCACCATTACCCTCCAACAACAAGCAGCGCTCTACTACGTCAAATTCAACGCCACGAGTTTTCGAAGCACCCAAATCAGCACCACAACTTTCTGCAAAAACTTCCTCTTCGGTTGCTTCGACAGGACGAACAGGGACGTTCAGTGCCATCGTTGCAAAGGCTTTGGACACATGATGCGGGACTGTCCAAGCAAGCGTGTATTGATTATACGCGATGATGGTGGGTATTCTTCTGCTAGTGATTTTGATGATGAAACATATGCTATGCTTGCAAATGACCCTGCAGGACATGATGATTGTCGGGACCCCGGATTTTCCAAACCCGGACCCTCTGTGTATTTCTGCACTAGTCCCAGATCAAAGCTAGTGCACACAGTTAAACAGAAATGAAACATTGCCAGCGTCATTTTATTACAATAATAGAGAAAGTACTGACCGAAAGGTCTCTTTATTACAATGAGGTTTCAAGACCTCGCACACACGAAACACAGCGGAAGCAGAAGATAAATCCGGCGAAGACCCATCAATACGCCACAGGCAATTGATTGGGGAAGCGCGACCTATTCCTCCGGGAAGAATCCATCACAGCCACAAGCGAAGCAGTAGTCGTAGTCACCTTCTTGAGCTTCAACTTCCTCTGAGGTTTATTTTTGAGAGCAACGCGTGAGTACATAATGTACTCTGCAAGTCTTGGGAAAAATGCATAGATGCAAGGCTTGACAAAGGAAGGCTATATGGTTCTTTTGCACAAAGCAATGTTTTAAATTCCATTACTACTACTTCTTTTTGAAGGCATCAATTTAACAACGTAAATGTTTAACAGAACTATCATTTAATCTATAGTGAAGGTTCCATCTACCAACACTAGTTAATCCAGTCTATCTGACCCAGTTTTAAACTGCGGGTTCCATCCACCCTCTCTGGCTCCCACTGCCAGGATACCCATCCGAGAGTTCCCTCCACTCTCGGAATACAAAGCTTTGACTTTTTAAAACAAAACCAGAACTCTACCATGTGAATGCATTCCTTGCCCGCCCTTGACCGTGGGCACGGCTATTCGAATAGTTTTACACTCTGCAGAGGTTGTACAACTTTACCCACAAGAGATGAATTATCTTAATAGTCAACATGCTTCCTTTGGCATGAGACCCAGATAAAATATCACAAAGCCTTTACCTTACTCTAATCTAGCCAGATACCACCCGCTGAGGTTTCACCGCAGGTAGGCTTACTGCCCGAACCGAAGCCCCCTCTTGCGCCATATGAGTACAGTAAATCCCTGTCCCTCATTGTGGATAACCGGTCCATCCCCGGCACCCACTTTCCAATGGTGGCACCTAAACTAGACTATCATAAGTTAGTCAGCTAGGTCGTACCCATATAGACTTGTGGTTGTACGGTAGTGCTCAGTTTGGACAAACACAAGCGTCGGTCCTTAATTGACTAGGGTGGAACATACACTTTACAAGATCTCGTGCTTACTGCACCAAACCAAACTAACCATCCACCCCAATCTAAACCAGCTTTCACATTTTTATTTTATTTTAAAAGAAACAGTGGTAACTCCAATCACCACTATCTTTGTAAACACAAGGGTATTTCCATAAATCATAATTTCCCATTTTCAAGATTATCAAGGTATTATTTAGCATGACTAAGCATTACACTACCATACTACTATTCACAATGATTAATCGTAATCTCATTATTGAGACAAAGGAATTCTAGGGTGACAATGGTACATGGCATTCAATTGCAATGGAGGGTATAACAAGATTGGAATAACTAATTCCTAAAGATTGAACTAAAGTTTTATGTAAATAGCAATGCACATAATTTAAAATATTTTAAAACATTTCAAAAGTATAGGTTCAAGATGATCAAAGGAGACTTGCCTTCTTGCAGATTCTCTGGGTCTTCTTGCTGTTGGGTAGAGTGATCGTCGACAACGTTTGAATCTACGCGATAAAAGACGAAGCAAACAAAGCAAATAAATACACACAAAATTCAAATAAAATCCAAAAATTCAATAGAGGCCATATTTGGATAGATCTTGATTTTAGATGAATTTAGAAATTTGAATGGCTGGATTTGGAGTTGAAATGAGAAAGTTATGATCATTTGAAATTCTCAGTTTGAATAAATCCAGAAATTCGAAAATTTCTGACAGGTGGGGCCCACTGGAAAATTAAATTTTAAATCTTTATTTTTATTTCGGGATTCTGACAGGTGGGACCCACTGAACAGTACCACTGGCGGTCACTGACATGTGGGACCCTTCTGTCAGCGACCTCATCCACTTTGGTCACTGACAGGTGGGACCCACTGGGATCTGGACCCACTGTCAGAGGCTGACGCAGATGGGTGGGACCCAGGCGGCAGTGGCCAGCACAGACCGGCGGCTGCTGACGTGTGGGGCCCGCTTGTCAGTCGCGAAAATTAAACGAAAACTCAACCTCAGCGTGCGGAGCCGGAGGCTCGAACGCGCGCCGAGGGAGTCAAGGGGAGGGAGAGCGGACGGTGATAGCCAAGTGAGCGGGGAGGCGTTGCCTACCCATATAGGGCAGCAAATACCTTTGAGGTATACCTTCGGGTGGTCCGGTCAGAGGTGGTCGGAGATGACGGCGCCGGCGGCGAGGGAAGACCGGGGAGGCTCGGGCGGTGCGTGAAATGTAATCTCTGAACGGAGAGGGTTCGGTTGGAGGGGTCGGCGAGGCCTGGAGATGATCGGAGACGGCCGGCGACGAGGAAGGCGACGGCGCAGCTCGGGTCTTCCGGTGCGACGGCGCTCCGGCGACGAGAAGGGACGGCCGAGGTGCTGGGGAGGTTCGCCTGGGCGTGAGGGAGCTCGGGGTGGCGACGGCGAGCTCCGGGGATCACCGAGGCGGCGGCGATTGCACGCCGGAGTACTTACCGTGGGCGCACGGGGAACTCTCGGTGCGGGGTGCTCGGGCTCGGAAAAGCGAGAGGGGAAAGAGCGGAGGAGGTGGTGCGGGATGAGGCGAAGGCCGGGGGCTATTTATAGGGCTCGGGGAGGGATGAGGCGGTGGGGATTCCTCGCCGAAGTCGCGGCCGGGGTTCGGTTTGAATTGGAGATAAGCCGACGGAGGCGACGCGGATTCTCGATTCAAACAGGGGATAAGAAGCTTATCTCCCCGCGGATTCAAATCCCCGAACGAATCGAAGAAAGAGATAGAATTCGGGTTGGATTCGGTCGCCGGTTTCTTCGGGAGAGAGAGAAAGGAGCGGGGGAATCCGGCGTCCGCGCGGAGACGAAGGACCTGACGCGAGGGGCCCGCAGTCAGCGAGAGAAGATGGACGGGGTGCGAGCGGTGCGGATGGGAGCCGCGTGGTCCGAAGGCAGATCGGGCGGCGGTGCACTTAAGTGGAAGGGGACGGTGGATTGAGACCGGGCGCGAAGACGCGGCTCATCCGAGCCGTCCACGCGTCGGGCGAGGAGGAGGGGAAGGCGGGGCCGAGGCTGACGGGCCGGGCCCGCTAAGCAGCGAGGGAAGCGGAGGGGCGGCCTGGATTTGACCGATCGGCGACGTGGGCGATCCTGGGCCGTCCACGCGTCGTCCGGAGGAAAAGAGAGGGATTTCTATTTTCAGAATTTGATTTTCCATTTTCAGAAAAGGCTAGAAAATTAATTAGGCCTCAGAAAAATATGAAAATACCTCCAAAAATTCCAGAAAAATTTACAGAAGCTTCTGGACACATATTGGACTAAATAAAATTATTTCCAGCTATTGATGGTATTTAATTTTTATACTTTAAATTACTTTTAAATATTAAAAATAGGTTTTAAATTCCAGAAAATTCAGAAAAGCCAAATAAATTCCAATTACTTTAAAATAATTAACTTGAATTTAAATTTTTCCAAAAAGCAAATTTTGGGATGTGACAAACCTACCCCCCTTAGAAAGAATCTCGACCCCGAGATTCGGATGAACTGGGAAAAAGGTCGGGGAACTCCTCTTTTAGATCCTCTTCACTCTCCCAAGTCGCTTCGGACTCCGAATGGTTGCTCCACTGCACTTTACAGAACTTGATAATCTTGCTACGCGTACGACGCTCTGCTTCCTCCAATATCTTGACTGGGTACTCTGGATAGGTGAGGTCCTCCTTCACGTTTATTTCATCTAGAGGCATTTGCTCTTCTGGCACTCTGAGACACTTTCTTAGCTGGGACACATGAAAGACGTCATGCACCTTTGACAGCTGAGGCGGAAGCTCTAATTGATAAGCCACTTCCCCTCTTTTTGCTATAACAGGAAAAGGTCCGATGAATCTAGGAGCAAGCTTTCCACTGACTCCGAAACGTCGCATTCCCTTGAGAGGTGACACCTTCAAATAAACGTGATCTCCAGGTACAAACTCTAATGCCCTTCGACGATTATCCGCATAGCTCTTTTGCCTTGTCTGTGCTGTTTTTAACCTATCCTGAATTAAGCGAACCTGTTCTTCTGCCTGTTTCAACACATCTGGTCCAAATACTTGTCCTTCTCCTGCTTCCTTCCAGTATAACGGTGTCCTACACTTTCTTCCATATAAGGCTTCAAACGGAGACATTTGCAAACTGGATTGATAACTATTATTGTACGAGAACTCTGCATAGGGCAAACTCTGATCCCAATTGGTCTTGTTCGCTAGGACACAAGCTCTCAACATGTCTTCCAATATTTGATTTACTCTTTCTGTCTGCCCATCTGTCTGAGGATGGTAGGCTGTACTGAAATTCAAATTGGTGCCCAAAAGTTCATGTAGCTTTTGCCAAAATCTGGAAGTGAATTGGGTTCCTCGATCTGACACAATCTTCTTTGGAACTCCATGCAAACTCACAATCCTTGACATATACAATTCTGCGAGTTTATCCCCCGAGTATGTGGTCTTTACCGGAATGAAATGGGCAACTTTTGTCAGACGGTCCACGATAACCCAAATAGAATCGTGCCCTGATTTGGTTCTCGGTAACCCAGTTATAAAATCCATACCAATTTCCTCCCATTTCCACTCAGGGATCTGCAATGGTTGCAAGAGTCCAGCAGGTCTCTGGTGTTCAGCTTTAATCCGCTGGCACACATCACACAAAGCTACGTATTCTGCAATCTCTCTTTTCATACCTGCCCACCAATACCTTTCTTTAAGATCTTGGTACATATTGGTACTTCCAGGGTGAATTGAGTATCTAGATTCATGAGCTTCCTTCATGATCAACTCTTTTATTTCTTTCTTCTCAGGTACCATAATTCTTTTTCCAAACCAGACGGTACCTTGTTCATCCTCTGAAAATTCTGTTGCTTTCCCTTTCTTCATATTATCCTTGATCTCCTGGACATACTTGTCCTCTTTTTGAGCTGCTCTGATTTGATCCTCTAGGGTTGGTTGAACTTCCAGAGTGGCTAGGAATCCTTCTTCTACGACCTCTAAATTGAGCCGCTGAAATTCCTCTTGAAGAGCAGGCATACTGTCCTTAATCCATAGCTTGGTACAGTAACTCTTTCGACTTAAGGCATCAGCTACCACATTAGCTTTTCCTGGATGATAGTGTATCCCAATATCATAATCCTTTATCAACTCAAGCCATCTCCTTTGCCTCATATTGAGATCGGGCTGAGTAAATATATACTTCAAACTTTTGTGATCCGTGTAGATTTCACAACGATTACCAATCAAGTAGTGCCTCCATATCTTTAAGGCATGCACTACAGCAGCAAGTTCTAAATCATGAGTTGGATAATTCTCCTCATGAGGCCGCAATTGCCTTGAAGCATATGCTACTACCTTTCTTTCTTGCATCAGAACACAGCCTAATCCTTGTCTTGATGCATCACAGAAGACTTCAAAATCCTTCCTAATATCCGGGAGTGTTAACACTGGTGCAGAAGTTAACCTCTTCTTCAGTTCTTGAAAACTATCTTCACACGACTTACTCCATTCAAACTTCTTCTCCTTCTTTAGCAACTGGGTAAGAGGTCTTGCAAGTTTGGAGAAGCCTTCAATAAAACGACGATAATAACCTGCCAATCCAAGAAAACTCCTGATCTCGGTGACTGACTTGGGTGGCGTCCAATTAAGCACATCATTTACTTTCTCAGGGTCTACGGACACTCCTCCTGCGGAAATCACATGACCCAAGAAAGCTACTTTCTTCAACCAGAACTCGCATTTACTAAACTTGGCATATAAATGGTGTTCTCTGAGCTTTTCCAAAACTATCCTTAGATGTTCTGCATGCTCTTCCTCATTCTTGGAGTATATCAAGATATCGTCGATGAATACTACTACAAACTTATCCAAATATTCCATGAACACCTTATTCATCAGGTTCATAAAGTATGCAGGTGCATTTGTCAAACCGAATGACATCACCGTATACTCATACAATCCATAGCGGGTAGCAAAGGCTGTCTTTGGTATATCTTCTGATCTTATCTTCAACTGGTGATATCCTGACCGGAGATCAATCTTAGAGAAGACACACGAACCCTTCAACTGATCAAACAGATCATCAATCCGGGGCAAAGGGTATTTGTTCTTGATTGTCACGTCATTCAAGGATCGATAGTCCACACACATACGAAGGCTACCATCCTTCTTCTTTACTAGCAACACTGGCGCTCCCCAGGGTGACGAGCTAGGCCTTACAAATCCCTTATCTAGCAATTCTTCAATCTGCTTCTTAACTTCAGCCAAATCATTTGCAGACATACGGTAGGGTCTCTTTGAAATTGGAGCTGTACCAGGTACCAGGTTGATAACAAACTCAATTTCTCGGTCTGGCGGCATTCCCGGCAAATCTTCAGGAAACACATCTGGGTATTCACTTACTATAGGTACCTTTTCCAAGGCTATTCCCTTCACACTGTTCAACTCACACCTAATCTGGGAAGGTGTGTTTGACTTATATCTTACTTGAATTCCATCCGAGTTGGTGACTGTAACAGCTCGTTCGGCACAATCTATCTGTCCTTTATACTTAGTCAACCAATCCATTCCAAGTATCACATCTAAACTTTTGGAGTCTATTATAATAAGGTTCGCTAGGAACTTAACTCCATTTATATCCACAGTTGCGCTAGGGCAAACCGTGTTAGTCCTTATTTCCTTTCCAGGGGATTGGACTAGCATAGGGGTCTTTAGCTTATGCACATCCCAATTATATCTTTCAACAAAATCTTTGGACACAAAAGAATGCGAAGCTCCAGAATCAAATAATGCTGATGCAGGTACTGAGTTGACAAGGAACTTACCCAGAACTACGTCGGGTGCATCCTGGGCTGCTTCCGCGGTCACATGGTTGAGATGCCCTCTGCTCACCACTTGTGGAGCCCTTGGAGTCTGAGGTGTTCCACGGCCTTGTCCTGCATTTGGAACTCGTGCTGGTGTCGGTCCCAGGTTGAAGCGAACTGGGGTCACAGCTGGGCGCTTCTGGGGACAGTTACTGGCATAATGCCCCATGTTCTTGCAGTTGAAACACTGCACTCCCGCTGCTGAAGTCCGATTTTGCTGTGGTTGGCCACCATTGCCTGTCCGGGGTACTTGGGGATTTGGGCGAGGTCCAGTGAATGGAGTCCGTGGTGCACTTGGTTCTGGGGTTCTGTGGAACTGAGGTGGATTAGCGCGAAACCGAGAACTGCTCGCGCCCTGCTGCGCTTGAAACTTCCTCTTCCGGCTTTCATATAGCTGACGTTGAGCATCCTCTTGTACGAAAGCCTTGCTCACCATGTGTTGGAAGGTTGGAAAATCATTCGATACTAGCTGCACCTTGAGGTTGGGGTCGAGTCCTTGCATGAACCTCCAGATCTTGGTTGCCTCCGAGGTGATCTCTTCAGCTGCATACCTGTACAACTGGGTGAATTTGTTCAGGTATTCGGAAACGCTGAGGTTTCCTTGCTGCAGTTGGTAGAATTCTCTTTTCTTCATGTCCATTATTCCCCTAGGAATATGCGCAGTGCGGAAAGCTTCCACAAATTCGTCCCATGTGATAGCTTGTGCATTTTGATGAGCAGCGCGATAACTCTCCCACCAATTAGCAGCGATCCCTTTGAGTTGATGAGCTGCATACAACACCTTTTCATTGTCATTGCACTGAGCTAGGACCAACTTCCTTTCCACATCCTTAATCCAATCGTCTGCCTCCATTGGATCCACTGAACCAGCAAAAGTAGGAGGCCTTGTTCTCATAAATTCTCCCATCTTAGACTGGGGAGCTTGGTTGGGTGCCTGCGGGGCTTGCTGCACTTGATTCTGCGCCAAAGCTTGAAGTATCTGCAGTTGCATGGCCATCATCTGCTCCAGGTTAGGGGCTTGAGCAGGTGGTGGTGGAATGTTGTTCTCTGGCTGATTGTTGGCATCACGGCTGCTGTCAGGGTTGTTCCTTGTGTTCACCATCTGAAGCGGTTTCAGGTAGCAGAAGGTAAGAGGGAATTAGCAAAGGTAAGAGATTTAGGGAGACTAAGCCACATCCCAAACAACACACAAGGAAGAACAATCATTCAATTTTTTGTTTTAGCAAAAGAACTTTTATTGAAACCAAACTAGTTTTAAGAATGGTTGTACCACAGTGCACTTAGGCTCGGTACAGTCCATTTAGCACACCAAGCGTTCTAATAACGTGGACATTATTTAGGTACTACTGACTCAAAAGACTACTAATCCTCTCCAAAGACGCGTTCCTCTGGGTCCTCCTCGTACTCCTCTTCTTCTGGCTCCTCTTCTGGTTCTTCTTCTGGTTCTTCATGCTCACTGACGTGATGACGTGAACAATCACAATCGGTCGAGGCACGGGGACGGTTACGACTGAAGGCAGTCGAACGCGAGCGGGACGGAGATGGCTTGCGCTTCGTGAGGATGATGACGGGTGGCGGACTGGGGCGATGCACCTTCTTGCGTGCTGTGAGCCTGGTATGGAGCCCTGCAGGTCGAAGTGGTGCGCGGTTGACAGGAGCGGCTGCTGGTACTGGTGAAGACGGCGTGTAATCAGCTACGGCCTTGAGACGTCCCCGCCCGAACTCATCTGTCTGGCCTCGAAGAAGTTGTGCGCGAAGAGTGTCAGAGTGCTGATAGCTGGAAGTGAGAAGCATCCGGAGTTGTCCAATCTCCTCCTGAGCTCTAGCATAGGTGACTGCCATCGCCTACGTGAGCTGCACCTGATGTGACAGTCGAGGATCGTCAACCGGAATGTCAAAAGGATCTGGATACTTCTGTCCTGCTCGAGGGTTGATGAAGAAGCAAAAAGGGGACTGATCTACATCATCCTTGTGCAAATGGCACAACTCGTCAATGGCGAGACGTGCTGCATCCTGGACAGCGTCGAAACAGCGGGACCGAGGGTGCTTGATTGGGTATTTTTGGGAGTTGAATTCCCCTTCCCGTGCATACAGGAATACCTCCATCGACCACAAGTCTCGATCCAGGATTCGTGTCTTCCATCCCCTGAATATGGGCGGCTGACGGTATTCCAAGCACTGCATCAACTGTCGGAGAAGGCTAGCAAATTCTCCAGCATCCTCTTCATGTGAGTAATAGTCCCACGGGGCAGCGGAGGACGAACCGGCCATCTACAAAGTTGAGTAAAAGAAAAGATTAGTAAAGATTTTAACAAAGGGATTTAGAGACAAGAAGGAGATACTAAGTAAGAAGAGAGTAGAAGCAAAGAGGTTTATATATTTTTAACATACTCTTTTATAAATATAAGTCCTTATGGTTTTGCCATTCCTAAACTAGGTCACGTCCTACAGTCAACCTGGCTCTGATACCATCTCTGTCGGGACCCCGGGTTTTCCAAACCCGGACCCTCTGTGTATTTCTGCACTAGTCCCAGATCAAAGCTAGTGCACACAGTTAAACAGAAATGAAACATTGCCAGCGTCATTTTATTACAATAATAGAGAAAGTACTGACCGAAAGGTCTCTTTATTACAATGAGGTTTCAAGACCTCGCACACACGAAACACAGCGGAAGCAGAAGATAAATCCGGCGAAGACCCATCAATACGCCACAGGCAATTGACTAGGGAAGTGCGACCTATTCCTCCGGGAAGAATCCATCACAACCACAAGCGAAGCAGTAGTCGTAGTCACCTTCTTGAGCTTCAACTTCCTCTGAGGTTTATTTTTGAGAGCAACGCGTGAGTACATAATGTACTCCGCAAGTCTTGGGAAAAATGCATAGATGCAAGGCTTGACAAAGGAAGGCTATATGGTTCTTTTGCACAAAGCAATGTTTTAAATTCCATTACTACTACTTCTTTTTGAAGGCATCAATTTAACAACGTAAATGTTTAACAGAACTATCATTTAATCTATAGTGAAGGTTCCATCTACCAACACTAGTTAATCCAGTCTATCTGACCCAGTTTTAAACTGCGGGTTCCATCCACCCTCTCTGGCTCCCACTGCCAGGATACCCATCCGAGAGTTCCCTCCACTCTCGGAATACAAAGCTTTGACTTTTTAAAACAAAACCAGAACTCTACCATGTGAATGCATTCCTTGTCCGCCCTTGACCGTGGGCACGGCTATTCGAATAGTTTTACACTCTGCAGAGGTTGTACAACTTTACCCACAAGAGATGAATTATCTTAATAGTCAACATGCTTCCTTTGGCATGAGACCCAGATAAAATATCACAAAGCCTTTACCTTACTCTAATCTAGCCAGATACCACCCGCTGAGGTTTCACCGCAGGTAGGCTTACTGCCCGAACCGAAGCCCCCTCTTGCGCCATATGAGTACAGTAAATCCCTGTCCCTCATTGTGGATAACCGGTCCATCCCCGGCACCCACTTTCCAATGGTGGCACCTAAACTAGACTATCATAAGTTAGTCAGCTAGGTCGTACCCATATAGACTTGTGGTTGTACGGTAGTGCTCAGTTTGGACAAACACAAGCGTCGGTCCTTAATTGACTAGGGTGGAACATACACTTTACAAGATCTCGTGCTTACTGCACCAAACCAAACTAACCATCCACCCCAATCTAAACCAGCTTTCACATTTTTATTTTATTTTAAAAGAAACAGTGGTAACTCCAATCACCACTATCTTTGTAAACACAAGGGTATTTCCATAAATCATAATTTCCCATTTTCAAGATTATCAAGGTATTATTTAGCATGACTAAGCATTACACTACCATACTACTATTCACAATGATTAATCGTAATCTCATTATTGAGACAAAGGAATTCTAGGGTGACAATGGTACATGGCATTCAATTGCAATGGAGGGTATAACAAGATTGGAATAACTAATTCCTAAAGATTGAACTAAAGTTTTATGTAAATAGCAATGCACATAATTTAAAATATTTTAAAACATTTCAAAAGTATAGGTTCAAGATGATCAAAGGAGACTTGCCTTCTTGCAGATTCTCTGGGTCTTCTTGCTGTTGGGTAGAGTGATCGTCGACAACGTTTGAATCTACGCGATAAAAGACGAAGCAAACAAAGCAAATAAATACACACAAAATTCAAATAAAATCCAAAAATTCAATAGAGGCCATATTTGGATAGATCTTGATTTTAGATGAATTTAGAAATTTGAATGGCTGGATTTGGAGTTGAAATGAGAAAGTTATGATCATTTGAAATTCTCAGTTTGAATAAATCCAGAAATTCGAAAATTTCTGACAGGTGGGGCCCACTGGAAAATTAAATTTTAAATCTTTATTTTTATTTCGGGATTCTGACAGGTGGGACCCACTGAACAGTACCACTGGCGGTCACTGACATGTGGGACCCTTCTGTCAGCGACCTCATCCACTTTGGTCACTGACAGGTGGGACCCACTGGGATCTGGACCCACTTGTCAGAGGCTGACGCAGATGGGTGGGACCCAGGCGGCAGTGGCCAGCACAGACCGGCGGCTGCTGACGTGTGGGGCCCGCTTGTCAGTCGCGAAAATTAAACGAAAACTCAACCTCAGCGTGCGGAGCCGGAGGCTCGAACGCGCGCCGAGGGAGTCAAGGGGAGGGAGAGCGGACGGTGATAGCCAAGTGAGCGGGGAGGCGTTGCCTACCCATATAGGGCAGCAAATACCTTTGAGGTATACCTTCGGGTGGTCCGGTCAGAGGTGGTCGGAGATGACGGCGCCGGCGGCGAGGGAAGACCGGGGAGGCTCGGGCGGTGCGTGAAATGTAATCTCTGAACGGAGAGGGTTCGGTTGGAGGGGTCGGCGAGGCCTGGAGATGATCGGAGACGGCCGGCGACGAGGAAGGCGACGGCGCAGCTCGGGTCTTCCGGTGCGACGGCGCTCCGGCGACGAGAAGGGACGGCCGAGGTGCTGGGGAGGTTCGCCTGGGCGTGAGGGAGCTCGGGGTGGCGACGGCGAGCTCCGGGGATCACCGAGGCGGCGGCGATTGCACGCCGGAGTACTTACCGTGGGCGCACGGGGAACTCTCGGTGCGGGGTGCTCGGGCTCGGAAAAGCGAGAGGGGAAAGAGCGGAGGAGGTGGTGCGGGATGAGGCGAAGGCCGGGGGCTATTTATAGGGCTCGGGGAGGGATGAGGCGGTGGGGATTCCTCGCCGAAGTCGCGGCCGGGGTTCGGTTTGAATTGGAGATAAGCCGACGGAGGCGACGCGGATTCTCGATTCAAACAGGGGATAAGAAGCTTATCTCCCCGCGGATTCAAATCCCCGAACGAATCGAAGAAAGAGATAGAATTCGGGTTGGATTCGGTCGCCGGTTTCTTCGGGAGAGAGAGAAAGGAGCGGGGGAATCCGGCGTCCGCGCGGAGACGAAGGACCTGACGCGAGGGGCCCGCAGTCAGCGAGAGAAGATGGACGGGGTGCGAGCGGTGCGGATGGGAGCCGCGTGGTCCGAAGGCAGATCGGGCGGCGGTGCACTTAAGTGGAAGGGGACGGTGGATTGAGACCGGGCGCGAAGACGCGGCTCATCCGAGCCGTCCACGCGTCGGGCGAGGAGGAGGGGAAGGCGGGGCCGAGGCTGACAGGCCGGGCCCGCTAGGCAGCGAGGGAAGCGGAGGGGCGGCCTGGATTTGACCGATCGGCGACGTGGGCGATCCTGGGCCGTCCACGCGTCGTCCGGAGGAAAAGAGAGGGATTTCTATTTTCAGAATTTGATTTTCCATTTTCAGAAAAGGCTAGAAAATTAATTAGGCCTCAGAAAAATATGAAAATACCTCCAAAAATTCCAGAAAAATTTACAGAAGCTTCTGGACACATATTGGACTAAATAAAATTATTTCCAGCTATTGATGGTATTTAATTTTTATACTTTAAATTACTTTTAAATATTAAAAATAGGTTTTAAATTCCAGAAAATTCAGAAAAGCCAAATAAATTCCAATTACTTTAAAATAATTAACTTGAATTTAAATTTTTCCAAAAAGCAAATTTTGGGATGTGACAATGATGAATCTGACCATGAGGAGGAACATGTTGGCACCGAAAATGTCGACAAGTATTTGAGCATTATAGTGCAACGCGTACTAAGTGCTCAAGTGTCTTGTGCTGAGCAAAATCAGCGCCATAATTTGTTCCAAATCAAGGGCGTTGTCAAGGAACGTGTGATTCGCATAATTATTGATGGTGGGAGTTGCAACAATTTGGCGAGTATGGATATGGTGGAGAAGCTTGCTTTGCCGACCAAACCCCATCTCCACCCATACCATATTCAATGTTTCAACAACAGTGGTAAGTTGAAGGTAACCCGGATGGTGAGAGTACATTTTTCTATGGGTTCATACCATGATTATGTTGATTGCAACATTGTTCCTATGCAAGCTTGTTCAATGTTATTAGGAAGACCTTGGCTATACGATACTGATTGTGTACATCATGGTAAGAATAATCAATACTCTCTCATGTTCAAGGGAAAGAAAATTGTGTTACATCCTATGACTCCTAAACAAATTGTTAAAGATGACCTTGCTAGAGCTAGAAGAGAGAAAAGTAAGGAGAATACTGAGAGTGAAAATCAGATTGTAGCAAAAGAGCTTGAGCAACATAAAAAGAAAGAACCTAAATCTGTTCATGACAAGAATAAAGAAATTAAATTGAAAGGTGCTTGTTTCATTGCAAATAAATCTGATATGACTGAACTTGATGCTAGTAATTCTGTTTGCTATGCATTAATTTGCAAAGAAGCTTTGTTTTCATTTGAGGATATACCTTCTTCTTTGCCACCTGCTGTCACTAACATTTTGCAGGAGTACAAAGATGTCTTTCCAAAAGACATACCACCAGGGCTGCCACCACTTCGTGGGATTGAGCATCAAATTGATTTAATCCCCGATGCATCATTGCCCAACCGAGCACCATACAGGACCAATCCAAAAGAAACTAAATAAATTCAGCGCCAAGTTCAAGAGTTGCTTGATAAAGGGTATGTGCGCGAATCTCTTAGCCCTTGTACTGTTCTGGTCATTTTAGTACCAAAGAAAGATGGATCATGACGCATGTGTGTGGATTGTAGAGCAATCAATAATATCACCATTTGGTATCGTCATCCCATTTCTAGGTTAGATGACATGCCTGATGAATTGAGTGGCTCTGTTGTCTTTTCTAAGGTTGATTTGCACAGTGGTTATTATCAAATCCACATGAAATTAGGCGATGAATGGAAAACGGCATTTAAAACTAAGTTCGGGTTATATGAGTGGTTAGTAATGCCTTTTGGTTTAACTAATGCACCTAGTACCTTCATGAGACTAATGAACGAGGTTTTGCGTGCTTTCATTGGTAGATTTGTGGTTGTTTATTTTGATGATATACTGATATATAGCAAATCATTAGAGGAACATCTTGACCATTTACGTGCTGTTTTTAATGCTTTATGTGGTGCACGCCTATTCGGTAACCTTGAGAAGTGCACCTTTTGCACCGATCGAGTCGCGTTTCTTGGCTATGTTGTTACTCCACAGGGAATTGAAGTTGATCAAGCCAAGGTTGAAGCAATACAAAGTTGGCCAACTCCTAACACGGACACACGGGTGCGGAGCTTTTTAGGACTTGCTGGGTTCTACCGCCGCTTTGTGAAGGATTTCAGCACCATCGCCGCACCATTGAATGAGCTTACCAAGAAGGGCGTGCCATTTGTTTGGGGGCGCCGCACAGGAGAACGCCTTCACCACATTGAAAGATAAGTTAACACATGCACCTCTACTCCAACTCCCTGATTTCAATAAGACTTTTGAGCTAATTGGTTTAGGTGGTGTGTTGTTACAAGAGGCAAACCTATAGCATACTTCAGTGAGAAATTGAGTGGGCCTAGTTTGAACTATTCTACTTATGATAAGGAGTTATATGCCCTCTTTCGAACCTTAGAAACTTGGCAACATTATTTATGGCCCAAAGAATTTGTTATACATTCTGATCATGAATCTTTAAAACATATTCGAAGTCAAGGTAAGCTGAACTGTAGACATGCAAAGTGGGTTGAATTTATTGAGTCTTTTCCCTATGTCATAAAACACAAGAAGGGAAAGGAGAATGTTATTGCTGATGCTTTGTCTAGGAGATATGCCATGTTATCACAACTTGACTTCAAAATTTTTGGATTAGAGACTATTAAAGAGCAATATGTGCACGATGCTGATTTTGCGGAAATACTATTGAATTGTAAAGAAGGGAAAATGTGGAATAAATTTGTCATTAACGATGGGTTTGTGTTTAGAGCCAACAAGTTGTGCATTCCTGCTAGTTCCATTCGTCTGTTGTTGTTACAGGAAGCACATGGAGGCAGGTTGATGGGACATTTTGGTGTGAAGAAAACGGAGGACATATTTGCTGACCATTTCTTTTGGCCAAAGATGAGATAGGACGTTGAGTGCTACGTTGCTCGCTGCGCTACATGTCAAAGAGCTAAGTCACGACTTAATCCTCATGGTTTATATATGCCTTTACCCGTTCCTAGCGTTCCGTGGGAAGATATTTCGATGGACTTTGTTTTATGATTGCCTAGGACAAAGAAGGGGAGGGATAGTATATTTGTGGTTGTTGATAGATTTTCTAAGATGGCCCATTTTACACCATGTCATAAGAGCGATGATGCTACCAATACTGCTGATTTATTCTTTCGTGAAGTTATTCGATTGCATGGTGTGCCTAATACTATAGTTTCAGATCGTGATGCTAAATTCCTTAGCCATTTTTGGAGAACTTTATGGGCTAAATTGGGGGCTAAGCTGTTATTTTCTACTACTTGTCATCTCCAACTGATGGACAAACTGAGGTTGTGAATAGAACTTTGTCTACCATGCTTAGGGCTGTGTTGAAAAAGAATTTAAAAATGTGGGATGAATGCTTGCCTCATGTTGAGTTTGCTTACAACCGTTCATTGCATTCTACTACAAAGATGTGCCCTTTTGAAGTTGTTTATGGTTTTGTGCCTCGTGCTCCTATTGATTTAATGCTCATTCCATCTTCAGAGAAATTGAACCCTGATGCTAAACAACGTGCTGAATTGATTTTAAAAATGCATGAGACAACTAAGGAGAATATAGAGCGCATGAATGCTAGATTTAAACTTGCTGGTAGTTAGGGGAGGAAACATTTAACTTTTGAACCTGGGGATCTTGTTTGGTTGCACTTAAGAAAAGATAGGTTCCCCGAATTGAGAAAATCAAAATTGATACCAAGGGCTGATGGTCCTTTCAAAGTTTTAGAAAAGATTAATGACAATGCATACAAGCTTGACCTGCCTGCAGATTTTGGGGTTAGTCCTACTTTTAACATTGCAGATTTGAAGCCCTATTTGGGAGAAGAGGACGAGTTTGAGTCGCGGACGACTCAAATGCAAGAAGGGGAGGATGATGAGGACATCCCTTCCATGGATACAACTCATCCACAACATGTGTTGCAACGACCACTTACTTGAGCTCGTGCTCGTCAACTTAATTACCAGGTGAACTCATTCCTAGGTTCATACGTTACCGAGAATAGACCGCTACCTAATGCAAGTGATTTAATTGTGCTTAGGAACTTGGGAAAGGATGAACGCAAGGGACATGGAGTCATGCACATGCATGGAAGGAATAATGGAGGTCACCACGTCACCTGGGACCAAGCCAAGCACGAATTCGAGTTGGACACGTTCTGGAATCAGATTCGGACTGCTGCGATGGTACCAAGTTCAAACGGGCATAATTTCCTCATACGAACTCCATTTGGGACGTTCTTGTACTTCATGGAAAGCTTATGAAGTATACTTTCCAACGGATCTAATCTCATCTTCAAATTCCATCTGCGCTGGCCGCAATCATCAAAAGAGTCCACATTGGTTTCTAGTGCGAGTCAAAAAGGGTGTTGCGCCACCACCACTTGGGCCCATGGGCCTTGTAACCCTAGGGCGTGCACATGGACGCCATCCCTGGTCGTTCTCCCTATAAAGGAGCTGCCGCCTCCCTTGCTAGGATTTGGATTTCGTTGAGTTTAGGTTTAGCCATTGTGCAAACTTCTGTTCTTCAGTTGTGTCGGACGACTACTTGTCATGACAACTTTTCGGGATCCCAACTTTGTTTTCATTTATGCTTCAATATTATTCGCAATTCTAGATTGCCTATATCTTATTCTTGCTAGTTCTTCGATTGCTCGCAGGGATTGAACTTCGTGTTCAGGTTGATCGCGCTTCCAGCTAGATCAATAACATCTCGGAGTTGGTTCAGCGATTGTTAAGGTGCAAGCGTCGTCGTAGGGTTGTAGTCGGATCGTGAGGGTCATATCCACCGAAATTGATAGTTATCAATCTCATCGAAAGATCGGTCACCTCGTCTCCATCAAGTGGTATTAGAGCCCAAGGTTGCTCGGTGAGAATTTCCAGTTTACCATAGATTAGATTGTTTTTTCCTTACCTAGAGGACATGATTTCGACCAAAGATATTTCGGATTCCCCCAGGAAAGTGTCGTGTGTGTGAAAAAATAGAAAAAAAAGAGAAAAAGAAAAAGTGTAACTTTTGCATACGACCTCCGATTGACGCGATTCTTGATCCGTTGGAAAGGAAATGAGAAGATAGAACATACGCGGCAACTTTGGAGATCTGCAAAATTTGGAGATTTCTGATCCGTACAAGCCTCCAGGCACATACGTGGCAACTTCAACCCCAAAAACTGTCGTTTAGGCCCTCAAAACGGGCCCGCAAACCGAGAAAACATCAAGTTTATCAGAATTTGCTCAAAATTGACAGGAACCTTTTACAAGTGATTCTAAGGTTCCCCGTGTAGACGTCATCCTTTTTCGAGCTCCTGAACTCCGTGTGCAACGTCATCTAGTTTCCTTCTACGCGGTGTACTCGTTTGTGTTCTAGGCTCGCGTCTCTAGTACGGTCTAGCCTAGGACCAGCACCAACCGGCGTTGAACGATTTTTCAGCTTGCATTTTCTGAATTGCTTATTGCTACTCCTTGCTACCAAACGTGAGCCTTCCTAGCTACACCTTTTGTACACCGTACAGGCTGAGCTTCACCTGACAATCGCTCCATCCAATCTTCGCAGATATATTGTCATCGCTGGTTGCCGATAACCCCTATGTGCTTGGTAAGAATTGTTATGAATTCGATAAAAGGTTTGAGAGCGAGCAACTTTTGAACCACCATACCCTAGTACTTGTTAGGGACACATTCTTGTGTTTTTGCTAACAATGGCAGGTTCTGGAGAGTTTACAGATCAGGATACATCTCATTCTCCTCGTACGAAGGGAATCATACAACATTTCACTCGCGAGATGAATCATCGTACGGAGGGCCTTGAGGAGGATGTCAGAGTCACAAATGAGCGACTTGCTCAACTCGAGAGCGCCCAGATTGAGACAAACGCAACGCTTGCTGCGATGGAGAGAGCACAAGGTATCACTAACTCTTCTTTGGCAGATATTATGGCGCGCCTCGAGGAGATTGCCCAAGCTTCGGCTACTGTTCGCCCTGCTGTGACGGTCGAAGGACAAGATGAAGTTGACAATGTGCGTTTTAACCGACAAGGTAGCGAAGAGAACCCCCACGACGTGAGGTACGTGACCACGATGATGCTTTTGCTAAGGTTAAATTTGAGAAAACAAGGTCGTTTCACTGCTCATTTCTTTGTGTAGCCTCTACCCGATCGACCTCCAAACAGACTCGGGAGTCCGCCGACATGGCCAGACATTTTATCTGCCGACATGGCCAGATAGTTTGCCTGTCCTGAGAGGAATCTACCATTGTTGAGTATGGTTTTACCGTTTCCATACTAACTTTCCCGTGCCCGTGAGATCTCAACTCAGACCCGGGTATCTGCCGACACGGCCAGACTACCTGTCCGGAAAGGAATCTAACGTTGTTAAGTATGGTTTTACCGTTTCCATACTAACTTGTTTGTACTCCATTAGAGATTCAATCGATTTGAGCAGCTACTAAACTAGGTTTGACAAGTAAACGCTTGTGGTTGAGCGATCACTATGTTCTTCACTTGGCATAAGGTTTTAGTCCTTGCTTTTCACTAAAACAACTTTTATCCACAAATTCACATTTCAGCGCCCACGGCACTGTCATCAATTCACAACCAAACCCTCATTCTGGGATGAGGTCATGGGCTCAAGCCATCTCATGGCATCCCATGATACTTTACCATAGAATCACTTTCAAAATTTCAATCAACAAAATATCAAGACTTTAGTAGTAAAAGTTAATGAGTTTCTGAACTACCATGATTACAATAATAATACTTTTAATATTACTAAGTTTTGTCAAGGTGAATATGGCCATCAAATTAAATGGGGCTTTTTCGGGTGGTAGGACATTAGCTAATATCATAATTCATATCATTCTAAACATTTATTGTACAAGAAATAACCGTACGTAAATAACATAATGAAAATACGGATAAATAAATAATTAATGGAATGTAGGTTCAATATGATCAAAGACATGTGACTTGCCTTGTGGATTTATGACTTCGATAATTTCGTAATTTTCGATTTCCCGATCTTGATGTCGTGTGGTAGCGCAATGCCAAGAAAATAATTTAATTCCACACTCGAAGAAAATGAGCTAGGAATAAAGAAATAAAATTCCAGAAAAACCAAATAAAATTGGTTTAGGGTTTATAGGAGGTTCAGAAGGTGGAATGGGTCTGAGAAATGGGTCGGCGGGCTCGAAACGGTTCAAATGAGTATAAATATGCATTTTTGGGCTTTAAAAAGGATTAACGGGTCTGGTTACTATTCATCACAGATATTCACTATTCACTGTGGGCAGGTTACTATTCATAGCGGGCCGGTTTACTGTTTAAGTGGATCGGGTTACTATGTTAATGGGTCGGGAGGAACAGTGACCAACCTGTCACTGTTCTTCTTCTCCATTTGCTCTCGCGCGCGCAGGAAGCAGGGGAAGGAAGCGCGGCCACCGACGGCACTACGGGTTTTTGCGACACCAGCTGAGACCATGGACGGACTCCTGGGGATGCCGAGAACCCATTTTTGGGGTTGGCGGTGGCCGGAGAGGCGGCGATCGCCGGCGGCGAGCCAATGAACTCGGGACAGTTTTCGATGGCTATAGGGCGAACAGAGGGTTAACTGGGCTGTTGAGCTGGTGATTAAGCATCTATGGAGCTAGGGCAACCTAGGGCAGGTGGTGGTTTGGGCTAAGGTGGACCGTGCGAGGCTGGCCACGGCGAGGGGCTACGGCCGAATGGCAAGCTTCGCCAGCAGGGAAGAGGAGGACTTGGGGAGCTATGGCGACGGTCTGGGGAGGTTTCTGGGAGCAAGAGGATGCTACAAACACGAGCAATCGGAAAGTAATCAGCTAAATTATTGGAATCAGATTTGAGCTCACCTTGGGGATTTTGGCGATTGCCGGCAGTGGGGGTGACGTGGGTTCAATTGGGCGGGCAGGGGGTGACGAGGGTTCAATTGGGCGGGCAGGGAGCTAAACTGGGGAGTGTGAGGGAGGTTGGAGGGGTTTTCGGCTTTTATAGGAGTCCGGAGGCGGTTCGGCGCTATGAGGGGCCATGGCGACGGATGTATCCAGCTAGGATCGAGGGGATTCGAGGAGGGTCGGTAGGGGACGCACATGGGTGCCTTGGGTGTGAAGTTGCGGTGGTCAACAATTGTTGGCGCGGCTCAGGTTAGCCGAGAGACAGAAAAGGGGTTGCCGGCCAAAATATCCAAGCGCTGGTGGTGGTTTGAGCCTGTGGTGCCGTGCCAGCCAAGTAGAGGTGTCAGGGAGGGCAGAGGGAGGTGTACGAGGCTCTGGCAAGTTGTGGAGGTGGCAGCAACAGGCAAGCTCGAGAAGGTGTGGGAGAACGAGGGAAGGCTCGGGCGGCGCTATAAACAGGGGGCGGCGACGGGTTTGCGGCTGGCAAACGCGACCGACGGTCGTCCTAACGTGGGGTAGGGCATTGAATGCTTGTCAGGGCGGGGTGTACGGTGTCTGACTGAGCTGGGAGCTGGCAGAGGAAAGGAGACACGAGAGAGAGCGAGAGAGAGCTCGGCAGCAGCAAAAGAATCGGGCGGCGGTGGAAATATCCTGACTGTGAACAGTAGCAGCAAAAAATTGTGTTAGTGTGGTGGTTTGCAGGGTTTTAGGGCTGAATTGGCTTGGATTTATAGAAGAACAGGCCAGGGAAAACACAAGAATCAAATCCAAAAGAAATTTCAAATTTTTGTGAAATTTCGGTTTGTTTCAAGATCCAATACATAATTATTGGGGTCATGTGAACCCAATGAAGTTTTTTTAAATCCTATAGAAAGTTACTATTTATCAGTAGAAGCGACCCATAGTGCAATGAAAGTGATCCTAATGGTCTTCTCGCTTGAATCTGCCCCTGGATATAAGAAAACATGTTGCTCCATAGACTTGATTTGCTTAACTTGAGAGTTGAGATAATTGAAATTCATACAGAACTGAAGAACTTATGTGTTGTAGGACCGACAATAGCAATAGAGGGGATGCATGACACCTTCTCAAATTTTTTTCCTAAGTATCTAGAAATCTCTCACTCTAGATTTAAAGAGTTAAGAAGATCAGATTTGACAACCTAAAACAAAACCATAACCCAAAACAAATAAAGCCACACAAATTCAGCATCTAGCTGGTTTAATCGCCATTGGAAGTGAGATCTGACCGGTAGGCGGTCTGATCAGCTACAAGCTAGTGGTCTGACAAGCGACCAGTCTGACCGAGCCTAGGAGTAGTTAGATCGCTTCCCTATTTCTAGGACAAAAAATCAACCCGAGTCAAAAACCACTTTTGATGCAAACATCAAAATCCATAATCAAATGAAGTCAAACTCTGCACACACCTTGCTGAAGGTCTCAAAAACCTATTCTATCCAAGAATCGCAAGGGTCCTAACCGAAGTCCTAACATTTCCACAAACCATGTAAGGTTGGATCAAAACTAGACAAAATCTAAAAAACTTAGGAAATAACTTGCTCATGGGATAAGAATAACTAAAATAGCTATAGATGTGTTTCCACATGTCACAGCAAGTAAAGCCACCCAACGAATCGAAATAATAAACCTCTGATCAAGATTCCTTGAGAGGGGCTCCACGTGTGCCAGCAAGCAGCCATGAACAACTCCGGACGTATGGTGGCTTGGTTTTGCTATTTGCAGTTTTGGCCAGATCATCACGAGTTGGTTGCTTGGTTTTGCTATTTGCATTACCGTCAAGTTATTTTCAGTTCACTGCTACATACAGTCCTATCACAGACAGTTTGGAACCGTCATCACAAACGGTTCCTGAATTGTCTGTGTTTATGTGTCAGTGATAATAGGTGGTTATCACAGATGGCCCCCAAGCCATCTGTGATAACTTACATTACAGACGGTTTTTGAGAAAACCGTCTATGATATGCTTCATATCAACAGACGGTTCGGTGTTCCGAACCGTCTGTGATATACACAATATCACAGACGGTTAATAACAAAGACCGTCTATGATATCGTTCATATCACAGATGGCTCTGTGTTTGAAACCATCTGGGATATATATATATATATATATCACAGACGGTTTGGAACACCGAACCTTCTGTGATAGCTATTTCAACAGCGATTTTATTTGTCTTTTTTTGGCTAGCCTCAGGATATGCTAGCCATGCCATCCAAAATCAATCTACTTCACGTATATATATAGCACAGATGAATGAAACAACACCAGTAGATCACATATATATAGAATGACAATCGTTACACAGATCTCACAAATAAATTAAATTGAATGAATTGTTTGATTAAGCACAATTGAGTGATTTGTACAATTGAATCCAATGTTTCAACATCTAATTATCACCATTGCTGGGGTGGAACTCTCCAGCCTTATTTATGACCTCTGCTAGTAAGAATTTGGAGAGGTTTCCATGAATTTCGATGAGTTTGTCAGTATCATATGTACTTTCGTCGAAGTCCACCCGTTGTCGCTAGGAGTAATGTTAAGTCATTAATTAACATGTGTGTGTGTGTATACATATATATAATCAGAAATAATAATTATTGGAAGATTCACAAACCTCTGGTTCATTGGTCTTAGTATCCATGATTTCCTTCATATGGCGGCAAACGTAGAATCCATATATGTTGCCCTGTAGCTGCTGGTGGCACTGCAAAAATAGAATTACGTACATAGGTATTGTCAATTCTAGAGGCATTATAACAAAATGTGATATAGGATTGTTGTATTGTAGTGGGTACCGGAAATCGCGTGTTGTGTCACAACGTGTCAATGGATTTGTTGTGTCTCCCTCCTAGGGCAACATAAGTGGTAAACGACCTACGTGAGCCTCGGCCATTGCAAACGAACGAAAGATTATAATAGAGTTATGTATGGAGGAAATGAGTTTACCAGTTAATTGCTTCTTACACACGACTAAAGTCATGGTTGCTCCTAAGTAGGGAATCAAGGTATATTATCTTGTTCCACTTTGGTACAATCACAATCAAAATCCAGTGAGACCTAGTCATGTGTGTCGCCATAGTGATTAATTCTAAGTGCATGCTGCATATAAAGTACAAATGAAACTTCTGTGGCAACTAGTGAAGCACTTACCCTTAGTTGGAGGATACCATGATGTACTCCTTGTCGTTGTGAGCAATCAATCCCCTCGTTATGTAATCTTGCACGAAGGATGCATTTTCGTTGATAGATTGCTCGGAGACCAAGTGTGGGTCGAGGAAACCCACCGGTTGTCGCCGTTGCTGAACTTGCTGGATCATGTATCTATACATAAGAAAAGAGTAATGACATTTATCGGTATAACGTGAATGTAGAACTTCATTGTACAGTACACTTATAATGTCCAGCATCGTAGAAGTGAGGCGTCGAGTTCGTTGAGATTGAATAGTAAGAATAAGTCTTCAAATGTCACAACAAAGTAGCCCGAGTCGTGGAGGAAATGCGCTTCCGTATATCTCACAGTGAATCCACTGTGTCGGTTTGGTTTCATATTGGACTTCTGCATGTACCAGGTATGCAATGTATTGCAAACCAGATAAGCTGGGGTAATTGTGACTCGGGGACCAACGACACTCCTAGAATGAATTTCCATGGCTCGGGACGTGCCTTAATTTTCTTCGCTTGAGTCTTAGAGCCTCGCTTATGAGACATTTTCAGTGGTGTCTCCACGGGAGCCGATGCAACAAGCTTCGAAACCAGAGCTGGAGGTGGAGCCACCGGAGCCGATGTGACAAGTCCAGGGTGATGTCCCTCTTGGGCCACTAGATGTGGAGATCATGGCACGGACAAGTCGAGGGCGATGTCCCTCTTGGGCCACTGGATGAATGTGTGGACGGCATCTCCTAATGTCTTAATCTCTTCGTTTGGGGGCTTCTCAAGAGAGATGGTCTTAAAAATATCATTAATTATGTCCACCTGAACCTTTATGAAACCGATTTCTACTTGTACACCATGCACCAGCGTCCCTGACAGTAATGGATATGCCATCCCCCGCCCAGCGTCAACGGGAATAGAGCCAACAAGCCTGACTCTAAGAATGCAAGGTATGGGCTCCTACATAACGACAAAAGATGAGCTAAGGTGTCCACTAGACAGATCTATGTAGCATTCTAAAGAGGTACATTACCTGGATGTCGTCGATAGGTAAGTGGGCATCGCTATGTTAGTAATTGGTGTGGACACATAGCTACTGCGACGTTGAGGGGGACTGGGTACCGCAGTAGGAGGGGTGAGTTGCGATTGATTGCGGACTTGTCTCAGTTCTTCCCTCAATGAATCTATCTCTCCTTGAAGTGAGGCAGTCTGCTCTTGAAGTGAGGCAGATAGTTGTTCCTCAAGTTGAGCACGAAGCTCCTGTTTTATTTGTCCGTTGCCGTATGCCTTGGATCTCTTCCTACTCCTATATGTCTTGGAGTCATCTGGAAATCCATGCCTCCAAGCGGGATTTTACCCGTGTACCCAGCAGTGCCGAGTCTGTGAGGGTGAGTGTTTTTGAGTGGAGAGCCTTGTGCGCCACACTTTTTGTTCAAATTCGGTCGTTGTCTTCATATGCACAAAGGCCTCCCATGTTTCCGGCGACACAAAAGGATACCTCGTGAAGGGCGTGAGATCCTTGGCCATGTGTTGCGTCACAAGAGTGCTCTTAAAATTCTTCCATGTTTTTTCCATTGCGAGGAGCGCGTGCCATTGCACGAGTCCCTGTACTTCTGCTAGGATCTCGAACGAATTTGTAATTTCCTCCCATAGCTGATTTTTGTGATCCTTTGCCAAATCTTTCCAGCTTGCTATGGTGATGGGGACCCATTGCCTTCCAATTATCCCGCAGGTAGTCCAAAATGATGCCGCTGCTTTCTTCGGTTACAGAGGGACCCCATCCGGAGAGACCACCGTGATGGTCATTCGGCCCTTTGACCTTGTCGATACTCCTCGGCCATGCTTAGTTTTCCCAATCTTGGGAGCATGAGACCCAAATGATGATGACGAAGACTGTGTGTACGCCATCTCTATTCTAAGAAAAAACTAACTGCAGTGAGCTTATGGCTCTAAACAAAGTAAGCAAACGACACACACCAGTGTATCCAATTCATTGAACCGGACACACTGGAGTGTATCGCTAGCTTCATGCCCTTTGAAGGTCTATGTGGCATATATTATTGCTACAAGGTCCCTTTGGAATAGTAACATGCCATTCCAAATAGCTCTGGTAGTTAACAAGTGCAGCATATATAGTTTAGCGAAAGGAATCCAAAATGAGCATAGCTGAAATTCATTTTTGGTTTTATCTTAACAAAGCAAGTTTTAGAAGCCATCTACAACTGCCTCCTAAGGTTTAACTATTTTTCACAATTTTTATTTTCTTAGCCACATGCTAGATCTCAAGTCTTACTATGACTATCCGAAGCAAGAAGCTTACAATGGCAAGAAGTCTTACGAGAAAGAGTTTGTGAGATCAATTTTTTTAATAAAAGATATCATTTTTTGGCTTAGTTCAAGAACAAAGAGCTAATTTTAACTCGTACTTCAATAAAGAACTAGCATAGCTCAATCTAAAGCTCAATTTAGATTCAAGACTCAACTTAGCTTATCACAAACGGTGTTGGGAGGGGGTGGCGGCCGGCGTCGGGAGGGAGTGGTGGTATTGGGAGGAAGCAGCGGCGTTGGGAGGGGAGCTGGCGTCGGGAGGGAGCGGCGGCGTCGGGTGGGAGCGGCGGCGTCAGGAGGGAGAGTCGGCGTCGGGAGGGAGAGCCGGCGTCAGGAGGGAGCACCGCGCGACGGGTGGGAGTGGTAGCGTTGCGCGCGAGTGAGCAGTTAGATCTAGTAAAACCTAGCAGGGGCGGTGGAGTGCGTGAGTGAGAACTCTATTAAACCTATTTATGGATATTTATAGGGAAACTATCACAAACGATTCCATAAAGGAGCTGTCTGTGATAGTTATATCACAGACGGTTCCATAAATAGAACCATCTGTGATATTAGAATATTACAGACGGTTCTATTTATAGTTACATAATTACATGCCAAGTTTCCTAATTATGATTACATTGCAACAATTTCCAAATAGGTGCTGGCTTTCTGATATCATTTATTACACTTGACTATTTTCTTTTAAATAAAGCCCTTCATGATGATCAACACACATATAGCTTGCTTCATCACCTTGTTCTTCCTCGAGCCTGATGTCGTCTCCGTATGGAGGCAACTCATCAAATTGATTGTACTCTTCCTCATCCACAACATTCTCAACTCTGACAATCCTTATTTTTCCCTGAAGAACTACATGGCGCTTCTTATTTTCAAGGTCGGTTACATAAAATACTTGAACAACTTGCCTCGCGAGTAAGAATGATTCGTCTTCGTATCCTACACATTCGAGGTCCATGGTAGTGACGCTGCACTTGTTGACCTTTACACCCCGTGGGAGTTGGACCCAACGGCACCGAAATAGATAAATCTTGAAAATTATGTAGTCAAGCTCCCAAATCTCCTCAACAAGCTATAGTACAAGCTTAGGCCACCGGTACTGACGTGCGCATCATAGGCATCTATGCAGACACCTGAGTTCTGCACTGTGCTCTTTCTATCCTGATCTGTTGTATGAAATGTGTAGCCATTAATGTCGTGTCCTTGCCATGTCACAGTTGTAAATTTTGGCCCTTTTGCTAACCGTTATAGTGTTTCACTTGACGACCTCCTAGTCAATTGTACCTTCAACCATTCGTTGAACTGACGGTTGTGTTGTCTCGTGATCCAAACTTCTGACTGGCCTGCATTCTTTTGACGTAGCATGTCCTTGTGCTCTTCAATATATGGAGTCACTTCAGTCATGTGTTGTAAAACCGTGAAATGGGCTTGAGCATACGTATTTTGATCCGGAGTTACTGTTTTCCTTCCGATAGTCCCGATACCCTCTAGCCTCCCCTCGTGACAAGATAGAGGTACACCTATCGGCTCGACCTGAGCCATGTAGCCGATACAGAATTCAATGACCTCTTCTATTGTATAACCTTCGATGATGCTACCCTCCGGTCGAGATCGATTGCGTACATAGGATTTGAGAATTCCCATGTACCTCTCGAAAGGGTACATATGACGTAGAAACACGGGACCGCATATTTTTATCTCTTTCACAAGGTGGACAATGAGATGGACCATGATATCAAAAAATGATGGAGGAAAATACATCTCTAGATGACATAGAGTTGTCACCTCCTCGGTTTGTAGAGCATCTAGTCCATCGGGATCAATGACCTTCTAAGCAATTGTCTTAAAGAAATAACATAGCCTTATGATTGTCATTCAAACCTTGTTTGGCAAAATACTTCTAATTGCAACAGGTAGCATTTGTGTCATTAGCACATGAAAGTCATGATATTTCATGCCAATTAATTTTAAATGTTCCATGGAAACAAGTTTCTTCATGCTGTTGGAGTGACCGGATGGAACTTTCACACCATGTAAGGACTGGCACAGTTGAGTTCTCTCAGACTTAGACAGAGTGTAGCAAGCTGGGGGAAGGTACGTCCAGCCTTTATCGGTCTCTATCGGTGCTACCTCGGTCCTGATGTTCATAACAACCAAGTCACGCCTTGCGTTGACACCATCCTTTGTTTTATCAGGAATGTTCAGTAAGAGACCAATCAAACTGTCACATACATTCTTCTCTACATGCATAACATCGATGCAATTGCGAACTTCTAAGTGCTCCCAATAAGGCAAGTCCCAAAATATTGACCTCTTTTTCCACATGTTCTTCCTCAATTTACGTCCCTTTCCAAGCACAACATTGATATCCTTGACCATATCGTACACCTCTTTCCCACTAAAAGACCTTGATACTGAGTCATCCTCTTTTTTTCGTCAAATTATTTTTTCATCTTGAGGTATGGGTGATACTTTGGAAGGAACCTACGGTGACGCATGTACACAGTTTTGCGCGAGTTGTTCAACCACACACTCTCGGTATAATCTAAGCAGTGCGGACACGCTTTGGCTCCTTTTGTATTCAACCCTGACAGGTTACCAAGGGTAGGTTAATGGTGCAAAACAATATGGCGCGCAGAGTGAAGTTCTCTCGTTTGTCCGAATACCATACATGTACCCCTTCGTTCCACAATATTGCAAGATCTTCCACCAATGGTGCTAGGAACACATCAATATCGTTCCCAGGTTGCTTCGACCCTTGGATAAGTAGTGACATCAAAATATACTTCCGCTTCATACACAGCTAAGAAGGAAGGTTGTACATGCATAGAGTCACGGGCCAGGTTCTATGTCAGCTGCTCATGTTGCCAAAAGGATCATCCTATCGATGTTCCTGAACTTTGCAGAATCGGCAATGTGTCTTATCATTCCATCTTTCTTACGCTACTCCTAGTGCCAACGCATCAATCTTGCATCCTTGCGGTCTGCAAATAAATGCTTCAAACGGGGAATTATAGGAAAATACCACAACACCTTAGCAGGAGGTCTTTGTTTCACCTCGATGCTCTTCCCATCATCGGAGTAATTTTTATGCTTGTATCGGGATGCTTTGCACACCGGACAAACATGTAAGCTAGCATAATCTTTACGGTACAGGATACAATCATTCGGACATGCATGTATTCTTTCTACTTCCATTCCCAATGGACAAAGAATCTTTTTGGCTTGGTAGGTAGTTCTCGGTAACACATTTCCATTTGGAAGCATGTCCGCTAGGAGACCTAATAATGCCGTGAAACTCTTGTCGGACCAACCATTGCTTGCCTTCAATTTCAGCAGTTCTAGAACTGATGACAACCTCATGTATTGCGGCTTGCAGCCCGAGAACAAAGGTTTCTCCGAGTCCTCCATCAAGCCATCGAATTTACCAAACTCTCTCTCACTACAGTTCCCTTCTGTATCACGTAACATCTGATCCAGATTGTCATCCTGCGACCTATCCTCATGATTGAAAGCACAGTCCACAACTAGCATGTCTCCCTCGACTATGTCGTAACTACCTTCTTGTGTACTCTTCTCTTCACCGTGACTGGTCCAACATTTGTACCCTTTTCTGAAACCCATTGGAATCAAGTGAGCATCGATTTGCGCTGAGTTGCTAAACATCTTTAGATTATCACAATCAATGCATGGATAGTACATATATTTCATCCCATTCTTCAACATATCCAGCTCGACCGCTCTTCTAAAAGCAGACACGCCATTAATATACTCTTCACTCCCACAGTTCTCAATATACATCCAGCTTCGGCCCATCTACGCTACACAAGTAACAAATGGGTGTCAAAAATGATTATTAGCGCTACTACATAGCAAATCAGACTAGCTATACTTACACATACATGACATGCATATATATATATATATATATATATATATATATATATATATATATATATATATATATATATATATATATATATATATATATATATATATATATATATATATATATATATATATTACGTAGGTATATCTAGCTAGCCACGTATTCATGACATAATAATGTTAAGCAAGAATATATATATATATATATATATATATATATATATATATATATATATATATATTACGTAGGTATATCTAGTTAGCCACGTATTCATGACATAATAATGTTAAGCAAGAATATATTGAAGCCAATGAACTACGTACGAGTACTTACCCATTCTGGAATTGAGCAAAAACATGCATGCATATAAGTTATTAAAAGTAATTGATTACTAACCTCTGATCACTAGGAAGACGGCAATATGTTTTCACTGTGAACTCCTTAGAGCCGGCTGCCTCGCTCCACCAATGCAGCGCAATGAAGACAGATATATGTTGAGATCGAGCACGTACGCCCAGTATTAAATAGCGCAGATTATCACAGACGGTTCCAACCACAAACAGTCTGTGATACCAATATATCACAGACGGTTATTACTACGTACCATCTATGATGTCCACAATATCATAGACGGTTTGTTATAGGAACTGTCTGTTATGTCTAGAATATCAAAGACAGTTTCTTATATGAACCGTCTGTGATGTTCGCAACTTTCAAAGACGGTTATTAACACGAACTGTCTGTGATGTCTCATTATCACAGACGGTTCTATATACCAACCGTCTGCTCTCCTTCCTCGACTCGCTTCCATCCGTCAGCTGGACCTCATCATCTGCCATTGACGGAGGTGCCTCGTTGCCGCTCAGGAAAGGGACAACGCCATCAGCCTCGTTCTTCTTTGCAATGTGCACAAAGCGGAGGAAGCTCTTGCGGTAGTGCAGAGACACATGGATAACCTTGCCGATCAAGCAAAATCAGCCGAGGAAGCTTATCATGGCATTCTCTTTGAGATTATAGTCCATGCTAATGATTTGCCCAGGCTAGAGGAGGAAGTGGAGAGGGCAAGGACAATCTTCACGGCATTTGAGAACTCAGCGGCTGATCCTCTAACTCCAAAAGTCGAAGAAGAAGCATATGAAGCCCAAAAGATTAAAATCTGGGAATATATTTTGTTGGACTTTTGTAATAAATTAAATTTTCCATGAATTTGAATTAAATTTGCCTTGAATCTAAATTTGTCTTGAACATAGACGGTTTTGTATTAAGAACCGTGTGTGAAAGTTCACATACTGTTATTAACTGTCACATCCCAAAATTTGCTTCCTGGAAAAATTTAAATTCAAATTAATTATTTTAAAGTAATTGGATTTTATTTGGCTTTTCTGAATTTTCTGGAATTTAAAACCTATTTTTAAAAATTTAAAAAGAACTGTAAAGTATGAAAATTGAATACCATCAATAGCTGGAAATAATTTTAATTAGTCCAAAATATGTCCAGGAGCTTCTGTGAATTTTTCTGGAATTTTTGGAGGTATTTTCATATTTTTCTGAGGCCTAAGAAAATTACTAGCCTTTTCTGAAAATAGAAATCAAATTTTAAAAATCAAAATTCCCAACCCCTTCCTCCAGCTGACACGTGGACGGCTCAGGACCGCCCACGTCACCGCCCAGCCCATCCGGCCGCTCCTTCCCACTTAGGCGCGCCCACCGCCCGATTCCCCTTCGGACCACGTGGCTGCAATCCGCGCCGTCCGCACCCCGCTCCTCTCCTCTCACTGACCGCGGGTCCCGCCTGTCAGGTCCTTCGTTCCCGCGTGGACGCCGGCCTCTCTCTCCTTTCCCTTATCCCCGAAGATCCCGGCGACCGAATCCTACCCGAACTCTATCTCCTTCTTCGATTCGTTCGGGGATTTGAATTCCCGGGGGGATAAGCTCCTTATCCCCTAAATCTCGGACTCCGCGTTGCCTCCGTCGGCTTATCCCCAGTTTAAATAGATCGCCGGCCGTCGACTTCGGCAAGGAATCCCCGCCGCCTCATCCCTCCCCGAGCTCTATAAATAGCCCCTCGGCCTCCGCCTCTTCCCGCACTACCTCCTAGTGCTCTCCACCCATCTCCCTGTGCCCCGAGCGCCGCCGCACCACGAGCTCCCCGTGCGCACGGTAAGAACTCCAACGAGCAATCGCCACCGCCTCAGTCACCCCCGGAGCCGCCGTCGCCACTCCAAGCTTCCCCGAGCGTTGGTGAACCTCCCTGACACCTCGGCCGTCCCTCCCCGTCGCCGGAGCACCATCGCACCGGAAGACCCGAACCGCCCGTCGCCTTTCCTCGTCACCGGCCACCTCTGTTCGTCCCCGAGCCTCGCCGACCCCTCCCACCGGATCCCCTTCGCTCCGGGATTTCATTTCACGCATCGCCCGAACCCCTCCGGCCTTCCCTCGCCGCCGATGCCGTCGCCTCCGGCCACCTTCCCCGGCCTTCCCTCCGGTAGGTACCTCAAAAGAATTTGCTGCCCTATATGGGCAGGCAAAGCCTCCCCGCCCATCTGGTTAACAGCGCTCACTCTTAACTCCCTCGGCGCGCGTTCGAGCCTTCAGCTCCGCACGCTGAGGTTGAGTTTTTCGTTAATTTCTCGCGCTGACAAGTGGGCCCCACCCGTCAGCGACCGCCGGTCTGCGCTGGCCACTGTCGCCTGGGTCCCACCCATCTGCGTCAGCCTCTGACAAGTGGGTCCAGATCCCAGTGGGTCCCACCTGTCAGTGACCAAAGCAGATGTGGTCACTGACAGAGGGGTCCCACATGTCGGCGACAGTCAGAGGGTTTACTGTTCAGTGGGTCCCACCTGTCATAATCTCTGAATAGAATAAAAGATTAAAATTTAAATATTCCAGTGGGTCCCACCTGTCAGAAATTTCGTAATTTCTGGATTTATTCAAACTAAGATTTTCAAATGGGCATAACTTTCTCATTTTAACTCCAAATTCGACCATTCAAATTTCTAAATTCATCTAAAATCATGATCTATCCAAATATGGCCTCTTTTGAATTTTTGGATTTTATTTGAATTTTTTTTGTATTTATTTGCTTTGTTTGCTTCGTCTTTTATCGCGTAGATTCCAACGTTGTCGATGATCACTCCACCCAACAGCAAGAAGACCCAGAGAATCTGCAAGAAGGCAAGTCTCCTTTGATCATCTTGAACCTATTATTTTGAAATGTTTTAATTATTTTAAATTATGTGCATTGCTATTTACATAAAATCTTAGTTCAAATTTTAAGGTATTAGCTACTCCAACTTTGTTATGCCCTCAATTGAAATTGATTGCCATGTACCCTTGTAACCCTAGAATTCACTTTGTCTTAGCAATGAGAATTATACAATTCTTTGTTAATATTAGAATGGTAGTTTAATGCTTAGTCATACTATCTAATACCTTTGGAAAAATCTTGAAAATGGGAAATTAAGATTTATTGTTGAACCCTTGTGTTTATAAATGTAGTGGTAATTGGAGTTGCCACTGATCTTTTAAAATAAAATAAAAATATGAAAGTTGATTTAGCTTAGGGTGGATGGCTGGTTTGGTTTGGTGCAGTTAGCACGAGATCTTGTTAAGTGTATGTTCCACCCTAGTCAATTAAGGACCGACGCTTGTGTTTGTCCAGACTGAGCACTACCGTATAACCACAAGTCTATATGGGTACGACCTAGCTGACTAACTTATGATAGTCTAGTTTAGGTGCCACCAGTGGAAAGTGGGTGCCAGGGATGGACTGGTTATTCACAGTGAGGGACAGGGATTTACTGTACTCATATGGCGCAAGAGGGGGATTCGATTCGGGTAGTTAGCCTACCTGCGGTGAAACCTCAGCGGGTGGTATCTAGCTAGATTAGAGTAAGGTAAAAGCTTTGTGATATTTTATCTGGGTCTCATGCCAAAGGAAGCGTGTTGACTTTTAGGATAATTTATCTCTTGTGGGTAAAGTTGTACAACCTCTGCAGAGTGTAAAACTATTCGAATAGCCGTGCCCATGGTCAAGGGCGGGCAAGGAATGCATTCACATGGTAGATTTCTGGTTTTGGTTTTAAAATCAAAGTTTTGTACTCCGAGAGTGGAGGGAACTCTCGGAAGGGTATCCTGGCAGTTGGAGCCAGAGAGGGTGGATGGAACCCGCAGTTTTAAACTTGGTCAGTTAGACTTGATTCAACTAGTGTTGGTGGATGGAACCGTCACTAGAGAATTAATGATAGTTCTGCTAAAACAAATACTTTGTCAAATTAATGCCTTTGAAAATAATTAGTAGTAATTGAATTTAAAATATTGCTTTGTGCAAAAGAACCATATAGCCTTCCTTTGTCAAGCCTTGCATCTATTGCATTTTCCCCAAGACTTGCGGAGTACTTTATGTACTCACATGCTGCACTCAAAAATAAATCTCAGAGGAAATAGAAGCTCAAGAAGGTGATTACGACTACTGCTTCGCTTGTGGCTGTGATGGATTTTTCCCGGAGGACTAGGTCGCGCTTCCCCAGTCAATTGCCTGTGGCGTATTGATGGGTCTTCATCGAGTTTATTTTTGCTTCCGCATTATTTCTCGTGTGCGAGGTCTTAAAGCCTCATTTGTAATAATGGGACCTTTTGGTCAGTACTCTTAAATATTGTAATAAACCGTTGATGGTGATGTTTTCCATTCTGTTTAACTGTCTGCACTAGCTTTGATCTGGGACTAGTGCTGTAATACACAGAGGGTCCGGGTTTGGAAATCTGGGGGCCCGACATTAACACGAACCGTCTGTGTTGTCTCGATTTTCATGGACGGTTCGTATTAAGAACCGTCTGTGAAATTTCACAGATGGTTATTAACACAAACCGTCTGTGATGATGTCTCAATTATCACAGATGGTTTGTGTTAATAACCATATGTGAATAAATCACAGACGGTTGCTAGTATAAACTGTCTGTGATGTACCTGTCTAGTATAGCCTTTTTTATAGTAGTAGTTATCTCAGTAGTTGTCGCCCTGGTTCCTTTGTATTTATAAGCCGTAGAAATATGTTCTTTGCCTCCGGCAGCACGCCAAGATGATCGAGTAGAAAAAACATTGTGTACGTGGTGAAGTCCTTCTTAAATGATTACAGCCACGTGATAGAAACTTTGATGCTGGGGATTCCAATGGACCGGGAACGAGAATTCGAGTTCATCATGGTGTATTTGGGAAACTTGTTGCTTTTTATAGATATACAGGAAAACCCCTTGCTGTACAGACTTGAATTGCTTAACTTGAGAGGTGAGAGAATTGAAAACTCATATAGAACTGAAGACCTTATGTGTTTAACCGCAGATAACAAGGGTGCAGTTTCAACACTAATCCAACATTTTGAAGCCTGTAAAAATGTATGGTTGTGCTAGCAATGCTGAACTGATCTTCTGCATGAATTCTTTGGAGCTGCACCCGGTGCAATGGATATATTTTCAACTCTTCTCCATCAGACTCTGGGACTAAGGCCCAGTTTGCTTTGCCAAGCTCAGTCGGCTTGGGAATCTTTTCCTCTCGATCGTTCGTTGGGGGCACCGAAAGCAGTCACCTCTCTCCTTTTCCGCACGCACATGGCCTGTGACGAAAGCTGCAACATGCTACTAATTTCCTGGTCGCTCATCAATCACCATCGATAACAGGGACCGAGCTTGCATTGGCCTCCCAGGTAATCTTTTGTTGGTTGTGTTGTCCTCTTTTAACTCTTCTGCATCAGACTGATGGTTGTGTTGTCCTCTTTATTCCAGTCCAGCAATCTTTCCCTTTTCATCATTGAGCCTGGCTTGTTGCCAGCTTAGCTGAAATGATATGTGAAAGCTAACCGAAGCCAATGGTAAGCTAAGCAACAAAATTAAGGAACTGACTATTGCATATGTGACTATTTTTTCCTTTTATTCTATCACTTTTTCATCCGTTGGATGAGCATCCTCCAACGGCCTCTTTTTTGAGGAGGGGGGAATTTTTTTAGGAGAATTAATACTATACAGTTTTAGATGATTGAGAGGTAAAAAAAATATTAGTTATTTATGTAATAGCAAAACCGGAAAATTAATTGGAGAGAGAGATTCGTAAGGAAGCTAGGTTCACCTCAAAGTAGCCACAGCTGTCGGGGAATCCGTATTGTGACACGCGCATCATTTTCAGCTCTATTTGTTCTTTAGTTGTTTCTTTGCTTTTTCGGACAAATCGAATTTCCGTACCATCATTCGAGGATGTCAGCTTAAGGTCCCATTCTTTCCAGCAGTGCATTGCAGCTTGAACTTTTTGGACAGTGAAACGTAGTAGAAAAAGATCGCGGAACATCGGTGCTGTATGCATGCTGGGGGACGGCCTGGGGCTAAGGACCAGACATTTTTAGGAAGATGGAAGAGTAGGCGTTGCAATAAAGACAAGCACCACACAAGTGCACAATATTTTTTACTATACTCTCTCCCTCCGTGATATGAGTCATCATTCTTGATAAGCATTGTCCTGCAATATAAGTCCACTGTGGAGATCAAATATGTAGTTATTATAATATTTCTATCATATATCTCAACTTTAATGATGAAAACAATGAATAAGTAGTTATAGTATGGTCCAATGATATTAATTTTTTCTTAAATTTAATATCTTCTTGATCTATGCGTATAATAGGTTTATACTTATATTACAGGACGGGAAATACTACTTTTTCCCTTCTTTAAAGTGAAAGGCACAATTTTCAAAGTAATTAAGTGCCTAATTTTGCAGCCCCCAATAGTCCACCACTAACATGCAACATTGTGATATGTGAAATTTAGTATTTTTTTGTTTGGAGAATGAAAGGAATATTCTAAATTACATAAATCAAGCTCGTACGGACAACCATAGGACAGCACGAAATTTTGGCCAAAAACATACTGTTGTAGGGGTGGCCCCCACCTAAGCCCAGCCGGCCTGTTAGAAGATTGTAAGGCCCAAAATGGGACATGTATAATGACATAAGTGCCCCTAAGAGGGATACTCAAATGTAAGGGTACGGTTGTAAAAACAACCCCACATGGATATATATATATATACGATACAGGCCATGGGGAAACCCTAGGCACTTGCTCACCTAACTCTCCACTACCATACTCTCTCTCTGTGTTTGGTCTGTAACCACAACAGTTGGCGCCGTCTGTGGGGAAGGCAAGAGCAAGCCTCAAGATCTGAAGGATGGCACCAAAGAAAGCTTCATCATCGGCGAAGAAGAAGAAGAAGGCGAGAGCGATGGAGTCTCGCATCAACACCAGGGCCTCGGCGTCGGCACGCGCGGGCGTGGACGGCGACACGAGGGCGGCGGCCACGAACGTCGACGCTCATGGCGTGACGGTCGATCCCGCTACCGCTGCTACGACGGTCGGCGCTGCCCTATGTGCAATGATCGACCTCGCCACCGCTGGCATGACGGTTGGCTCCACCCCGTGCGCGACCACCGAGCCCGCCATCGGCGTGATGGTCGACACCGGCGGCACCGACCGGGTGACCGAAGGCGGTAGCCCCGATGCCCACGTGGGCACGGCCGCCGTCCTTACACCCAGTGCGAGAGCGGCGAGCGGTTTTGTCGGCAACGCGGGCCTCGTCACCGACTCCAGAGCCTACCGCACTAGCGCAGCAGGCAACCCAGGAGCACAGGCCGCGGTCGCCACTGCCCCGGCCGTGCAATCAGGTGCGCCGATCGCCCTGGCTACGCCTACAGTCGAGAACGCCCTGCTGACGGCCCTTAGCGCGTTCCAACAGGAGCTAGCAGATCTCCGCGGGGCCGTGCGGGACATGCAAGAGGCTCGGAGTCAACAGACCCCGCTGGCGGCCGCGTCAGAGCCCACCCCGGAGAGGGCGGATTGCCGCGACGCCCCCACGTCCAGCCGCGTCCCGTTACGACGCGTGGACCCTGAGTCCCCACTCTCCGCGGACCTGCAGCAGGCGGCATGACCGGAGGACCTCAAGTTCCCCAACACCATCGAGCCGTACAAAGGCGACACGGACCCTCGGGAGTTCGTGCGTGTGTACGAGACCGCCATCGAGGCTGCTGGCGGAGACGACACCACGAAGGCAAAGGGGCTCCCCCTCGCGTTACAGGGAGTGGCGCTCTCTTGGTTTTTTACCATCGAGCCAAACTCCATCTACGCGTGGGAACAGATCCGTGACCGGCTCTACAACAACTTCCAGGGGAACTATGTCGAGCGCGTCGACACGGATCGGCTCTTCGCGGTCAAGCAAAAACCCTCAGAGAAGCTCCGGGAGTATTTCAAGCACTTTGCGAAGGTCCGCTGCTAGGTCAAAGATGTCAATGAGACGACCATCATCAACGCAGCGATACAGGGCCTCCGCCCAGGGCCGCTGGCCGAGTATAACGCGCGGAAGCTAGTCGAGACGGTCGCAAAGCTCTTCGACAAGATCGAAGAATATGCGCAGGCGGAGGAAGATGTGCGGAGGCGCAAGGGCGACAACTCCGATTCTATCCAGGCGGAGGGGCCGTCGCAAAAAGGAAGCTTGGGGGATGACTCCACGAGAGGAAAGTGCAAGCAAAGGTCCAAGATAACCCCCCCTGAGCACAGCGGTGCCGAGCACCGTGAGAGTCCGCCAAGCGGTAGGTATAAGCCCCGGCACAACCAACGCAGGCCCCAAAAGGCCCACCACGTCCTCAGCATAGAGGACGCCCCCTGGGAACCTACCCCCACCTTACGTGGGAGGGGCCGGGGAGACCGGGCATGGGGGCGCGGAGGGGGCCGCGAAGAGACAGCGCGCGTGGAACAGGAAATCCTGGATTACGGCAGGTGGTGCGAAGTACATGGATATGGTGATCATATCACACGGGCATGCACCGCAGTCATGGCGCTGCGGTAGGAAACCGCCAGAGCTCGGGCCTTGGCAGCGCCTCCCCCAGCCGTAGCCCACGCGCAGCAGCTGCAGGGGAGTCCTCTGTGAGCTGGGGGCCCAGCACCGCATTGTTAGCGTCATCTCCGGAGGCTCCTCGCTGGGGACACCCTCAGCGCAACCACTTTCGGGAACGCCGCACTGCAACATCACCTTCACGCCAGCCAACGCCCAGGGCGTGGAGTTCCCCCACCAAGATCTCTTGGTCATCCAGGCCGACATTGCAGGCTGCAGCGTCAGGCGCATCCTCATCGACGGGGGGAAGCTTCGTGAACATTCTGTTCGCGGAGGCCCTCGACCACATGGGGATCCCTCGGAGTCGCTTGGAACAGTCAGGGACCCCGCTCCAAGGTTTCGGGGGCCAGCCACTGAAGGCTCTGGGTCAGGTATGTCTCTGAGTCTCCTTGCGCCAAGTCGATAACGCTAGGAGCGAGGACATCGTCTTCGACGTCGTAGACATCCGCACCCATACAATGCCATACTGGGCCGACCCGCCATCAACTCCTTCGGGGTGGTCCCGCACCATGCCTTCTTATGTATGAAGCTCCCGGGCCCGTGGGGTGTCATCACCATCTTCGGCGACCAGGATCTCTCCAGGTGCGTGGAGGCTGGCGCCAGAAGTCCACACCGCAAGGTGCACGTCCTTACCGACAAACTCAAGGCGGACACGCCGTCCGCTCCAGGGTGGACGCCTAAGCCCCGACCGGAGGGCGGGGTCAAAAGGGTGCCTCTCTAAGCCGAAGGGCCATTCGTATCCATTGGCGAAGGCCTTCCTTTGGAAGTGGAGCAAGACTTGCTCCACGTTCTTCGGAGCAACGCGGACATCTTCGCATTGTCCCCAGAGGACATCAAAGGTGTGGACCGTGCCCTCATCGAGCACAACCTGGTGGTCCACCCCGATGCCAAGCCGGTCAAGCAAAAGCTTCGGCGTATGTCCATGGACCGGCAGCAAGCGGCCAAGGTGTTGGTAGAAAAGCTTCTCCAGGACGGGGTTATCCGCGAAGTCCAACACCCAGATTGTCTTGCCAATCCGGTGTTGGTCAAGAAGGCCAGCAGCGCCTGGTGTATGTGCATCGACTTCACTACCCTCAATAAGGCATGCTCGAAGGACGACTACCCTTTGCCGCGCATATATCAATTAGTCGATGCCACCGCGGGGTGTGAGCTCATGAGCTTCTTGGACGCTTACTCCGGCTACCACCAGATCTACATGGCCAAGGACGATGAGGGCAAGACCAGCTTCATTACACCGGTTGGAGCATTCTGCTTTGTCAGGATGCCCTTCGGTTTAAAGAATGCGGGCGCAACCTTCACCCGCCTCATCGCGCTGGCGCTGGCCGCTCAGCTCAGGAGGAACGTGGAGGCCTACGCACTGGTCATGGCCTCGAGAAAGCTCCGACACTATTTCCTGGCCCATCCAATCACAGTGCCATCCTCGTTCCCCCTAGCAGAGATGTTGGACAATAAGGAGTCCACAGGGCGCATCAGCAAGTGGGTAGCCGAGCTCGCCCCGTTCTCCTTAACGTATGCCTTGCGAACAGCGATGAAGTCCCAAGTCCTCGCGGACTTCCTCGCGGAGTGGACCCCGCCGGCTCAGCCCGCCCAGCAGCCAGAGGACCCAGTGTGGATGCTCAACACCGACGGAGCCTACGGCGTTGCAGGTGCAAGCGTAGGTGCAGTGGTTACCACACCTGAGGGGCACCGCTTGTTGTACTCGGCGTGTCTCGCATTTCCCGCCACTAACAACACGGTCGAGTACGAGGCACTGCTTTTTGGCCTCGCAAAGCTCAAAGTGCTTGGCGCGTGATGGGTGCTCGTCCGCACGGACTCGCGTTTGATGGCAGGCCACGTGGACAAGTCATACCAGGCCAAGGACCCTGAGTTGGCCAAGTACCTGGCAGCCGTAAGAGCGAAGGAGCGACACTTTTTGGGTGTCACGGTCAAGACCATCCCTCGAGCGGACAACGAGCAGGCCGATGTCCTTGCGAAGGCCGCCAGCCAACAGCTACTGCCCCCCAAGGGAGCATTCTACGAAGTCCTACTAGCGGCGGCCATTGCGCAGGACAACCGCAACGCGGCCCTTGTCCACCAGATTACCCAGCAGGGTGACTAGCGGGAGCCCATCTTCGGTTTCTTGCAGGGCATCGTGGAGCCGGACGACTCCGTCGAGCTCCGGCGCCTGCAGCATCGCGCTAGGTCCTTCCAGGTGCTCGATGGAATACTCTACAAAAAAGGAGTCTGTGCACCGCTTCTGCGGTGCCTCTCACGCGAAGAAGGAAAGCACTTCCTCGCAGAAATCCACGCGAGACTCTGCGGCGAGCACCTTGCGCCGAGATCGCTGGTCGGCAAGGTGTTCAGGCAAGGTTTTTACTGGCCAACCGCCATCGCCGATGCCAAAGACCTCATGCACCGATGTCAAGGCTGCCAATGGATGGGACGGGTCATTCGTAGACCCCCGACGAGCCTCAATCCCATTCCCCAGTATGGCCGCTGGCACGGTGGGGCATCGATGTCGTGGGACTAGGGGTGAAAACGGATCGGATTCGGACGGATATTGCTTAAACCGTATCCTAACCCACATTTTTTCTCCGGATTCGGAGTCGAATACGGTAAGACTGGATACGAATACGAATTCGGAATATTCGGAGTTTCGAATACGGTACCGTCGGGACGGATATGTAACGGATTCAGCTCGGAAATGGATAATATAGGCGGATAGTACGGATGATTACAGTTTCAAAAGCTTACAAAGTTACAACGGCCTCTTGGTTTTATATAAAATGTGAAAGCAATACTCATCAAGAAACTTTGTAAACTAATTATAGGAACAATAGGAACACAAAGGTTCAACAAAACAAAGAATAAAAGAAAGCAGTGAGAACAATAGGAACACAAATTATACTGTTGTAGGGGTGGCCCCCACCTAAACCCAGCAGGCCTGTTAGGAGGTTGTAAGAGCTAAAGTAGAACATGCGTAATGACCGAAATACCCCTAAGGGGGATGTAATGATGAAAGGGCATAGCTGTAAAAGTATACCCCATATGAATATATATGTACCAGGGAGGAGTCTCGTAGGATGGCAGGACTCTTCCCACTCTCCACTACCATCTCTCTCTGTTTGGTCTGTAACCACAACATATACATAAGTGGTAAATTCATACAAGCCACAATAGGAACGCAAAGGTTCATACGAGATTACGAGATAAACGTTGTTAACACCTAAATGCTGCATTTCCCGGAAAGGGTGCTTAATCCTTTTCCATATGAGAACATATAAAACATTAGAATTGGCTCAGTATATAGGGAACAAAACATAGTAGTAGAGGATATTCCTGGTGGTTCTGAGCTTTTGCAGAATTCTTACAGAGTCTGTGATGGCTGCCCACATTTCTTTAGGCATTTGTTTGAACTGTAAGCTCCTCTGTAATTGCATGAATTAACACAGCCGCTTTGTGGAGCCAGATTTGTTGGCCAGTAGCGACCAATGCTCTGCCCGTTCACCCATGCCTCGCCTTTACCCATTCCTGTGAAGTCTATGGCAACAGGATCATCACCTGCAGGAGCCGTAAATTTGGTCTGCATTTGGAGCATTGCAGTTAGCACATTGATTCAAGGTAAAATTCAAGTAAATGGATCATCCAAACAAATAGAATGTACGTCTGTAGCCTTTTGAGCTCATAGTCATACTACATGTATTCAAATGCCAAATGTAGCATAGTTTTTGGGTCAGAGGATCATACTGACCTTGTACCAGATCAATGGTTGATTGGTTGGGTAAGTGTTGTCTAAGACCCATGCTGGAGAGGCCTCTGAAGGATTATACAGGTGCAAGTCTTCTCCTCTGAGTCCAACCTGAATGGGCAAAAATTAGGTGACCCACAGTCCCACACTAATCAAGGGATTTCAAAACAACATTTGCCAATAGTTAACTACTCAGAAGCAATAGATAGTAGAGTGTAGTATACCTGGTATGTCACTACCAGTTTGCTAATTACTAAATGCACTATTACAGCTAGGTCGTGCAATCCTGTACCTTGTTGAGTACCACAGGAAATCACTGGCATCTGCCGTGGTGTTTATCTGCTCCATCAGTCCAAGTTTTGTCAAGGCATGTCTAGCAAGCCATGTCAAATAATTATTGCTGTCAGGGTGTCGAGCATATGCAGAGCACCTGTTCAATTGAGTTCCATAAGGTCATAGAAAATACACTATCAATGATCAAACAACACCCAAAAATTGAAGTAGTGTGGAAAATCATGCAGCAGTTTCTCCCAGGCTACGCATTTCCCTTTTCTTGCCCCAGCTTATACCATAGTACATCGGAATTACTGAATAACACTTCTAGTAAAGAGAGAGGATTCAACTAAATGTACAGGTACAGATGATCATCAAATCTGAAAAATCCACATAAATGAGTTATATAAAAGCTGAGCATAACTGCATAAGTGATTGCAGACTAACTAACTATATCAAGTAAGCACCCCAAAGATGTTGCTGTATTTTCTAGGGAAAAGCACAAGATGACGAATGCCACATGACCACATCAACGACGCATGATTGTCCCAAGCTGGAATGCATATATTTGGTGAAATGGTTCGTGATCATAACTTAGTGGATACATGTAGACATTTGCCAACTCGATTCACCTTTTCCCAGCACAAGAGGCTGCCAATTCTATATCCAACTAACTATTGGACAAACGCTCCAACTTCTAACTTTATTAGAAAAGAACTACTTGTTACCTTTTACCGCTTGCATCATTCGTATCTCAGAGAGTTTACCACCAGCCAGAAATGCCCAGCTCCCAGATCTATGAATCCACCGAAATTGGATTAAGGCAAAACGCAAGGCGAGTAGGGTCGTGGTGGGGTTAGGGCACCTTGTAGACGCACTCGGCGAGGACCATGGCGCAGAGCAGCTCCTGGAGCTCGGCGACGGTGTCAACATGGACGGCGCAGCAGAGCTCGCTGAGCTGGCGGCGGCGGCGCTCTAACTCCTTGTGGAACATGCGCTCCCGCTGGCGGCGCCGGTCTCCCGGCCACGCGGGCGCCCGCGGCGAGGGCCAGGGCCACCGCGGCACGGGCAGGGGCAGCGAAGGCGCCCAGGGGGGCAGCGCGCTGCCTGGTCCCGCACCCACGACTCCAGGCGGCTCACCACGGTATCACACCCGGCCGGGGGGTGGGGGCGTGTGCTTCCGCCGGCCGGGGGGTGGGGTTCCGGCCGGCGAGGAGCTCGGGCGGCCGCCCGGGCTCGCCCGAAGGGCAGGTCCGCCCCTAGGCGTGACGGCGACCGCACGGCGCTGGCTCCGCCCGACAAGGAGAGCTAGGGTTTCGTTGCGGCTTGACGAGGCGAGACGGGAGCGAGCGAGCGAGGCCGATGGTGGCTTGGTGCGAGTTGCGACCGTGCGAATCGCTGGACCGTGTGGGCTGAGGCTGATGGGCCGAGCGTCGGATTCCTATTCGGTTTTGTATTCGGATAATATCCGAAAAATCGAATCCCGAGCTAATCGGTCGGATATCAGTTAAACCGAATCCGCTACCAAATCCGACTACACGTAGCCGTATCCGAAACCGAATACGACCGGATACCAAACCAGTTTACCGAATTTGCTACCAGCTGGATTCGGTACCGGATCGGTTGGGAAAAACCCGACCCGTTTTCACCCCTACGTGGGACCACTTCCTCGGGCCCCAGGAGATCTGCGGTTTGTAGTGGTTGCTTTGGAATATTTCTCCAGGTGGCCAGAGGCTGTGGCTCTAGCCAAGATAACCTCGGCGACCATGCAGCGCTTTTTCTGGCAGAACATCATATATCGCTTCGGGGTGCCCAGGGAGATCACCGTTGACAACGGCCTGCAGTTTGACACCGCCCCGTTCAAGGAGTTCTGCGACAGCATGGGCATCACGCTCCGCTTCGCTTCGGTCGGGCACCCACAGTCTAACGGCACAGTCGAGCCGGCAAATGGCGCCATCTCTGCCGGAGTCAAGAAGCGTGTTGTCGGGTTGCTAAAGGGCAAGTGACCAAGCGATCTCCACAGCGTCCTCTGGTCCCTTCGCACAATAGTGACACGCCCGACAGGATTTACACCGTTCAAACTCCTCTTTGGCGATGAGGCAGTGATGCCCGAGGAAATCAAGGCCGCCTCGAGAAGGGTCCTCGTCCAGGCGCCAGAAGAAGAGCGTCAATTGTCCCTGGACCTTCTCGACGGGGAGCGAGTAAGCGCAACCCAGCACATCACAAATTACGCGTGGCAGATGGTGCGCATGCGAGGCCGCTCCATATACCCGCAAGAATTCCAGCCTGGGGACCTTGTCCTCAAAATGGCACTCCATGCGGAAACGGTCGGCAAGCTGGAATCCAAACGGGAAGGCCCGTACATTGTCGCAACAGCCTTGTAGAAGGGAGCCTACCGTCTCGCCACACTGGAGGGGCAGACATTTCTCCACACATGGAACGCAGACAGGTTGCGGCGCTACTATGTTTAGGGCAGAACGGAAGCATGTAGCAACATCGGCAACTTGCCCACTGTAAGACGTTGGCCTGCACAAACGGGAGATTAATAAAGCCGATCGTCTATCAAGCACTCGTCTCGGTCCACCTCCGCAAGCACTCTACGGAGTATAAATAAGATGTAGCGTCGAGGTCCGCCTCCGCACGCACTCTACGGAGTATAAATAAGACGTAGCGTCAACGTCCGCCTCCGCACGCACTCTACGGAGTATAAATAAGACGTAGCGTCGAGGTTCGCCTCCGCATGCACTCTACGGAGTATAAATAAACGTAGCGTCGAGGTCTTCCTCCGCACGCACTCTACGGAGTATAAATAAGACGTAGCATTGAGGTCCGCCACCGTACGCACTCTACGGAGTATAATAAGATGTAGCGTTGAGGTCCGCCTCCGCACGCACTCTACGGAGTATAAATAAGACGTAGCGTTGAGGTCTGCCTCCGCACGCACTCTACGGAGTATAAATAAGACGCGGCGGGGGATGCCCTCACGCGCACTCTACGGAGTATAAATAAGACGTAGCGTCGAGGTTCGCCTCCGCACGCACTCTACGGAGTATAAATAAGATGCGGATGTTGTCCCTGCGCACTCTATTGAGTATAAACAAGGCGCGGATGTCCCCGCGCACGTGCGAGCGTTGCCCTTGCACGTACTCTTCGGAGTATAAATAAGACGTGGTTGATATTCCCACGCACTCCACGGAGTATAAATAAGACGCGGATGTTGTCCCTGCGCACTCTACTGAGTATAAACAAGACACGGATGTCCCCACGCACAGGCGGGTGTTGCCCTGGCGCGTACTCTCCGGAGTATAAACAAGACGTGGTTGATGTTCCCACGCACCCTATAAGGTCTCAATAAGGCGCAGTAGAAGCTTGCCTCCACAGCGCACTTTACAGAGTGTAAAGGGGTACAGCAGGGGCTCGCTACTACGCGTCTACGTCGACTAGGCGCCAGCTCCGCGGCCACCCCTTCGAAAGGTAGGAGACGGAGCGCTCACGCGTCTACCTCGGCTAGGCGCCAGCTTCGCGGTCACCCCTTCGAAAGGTAGGGGACGGAGCGCTCGCGCGTCTACCTCGACTAGGCGCCAGCTTCGCTGCCACCCCTTCGAAAGGTAGGGAATGGAGCGCTCGCGCGTCTACCTCGACTAGGCGCCACCTCCACTGCCACCCCTTCGAGAGGTAGGGGACGAAGCGCTCGCGCGTCTACCTCGACTAGGCGCCACCTCCGCTGCCAACCCTTCGAGAGGTAGGGGACGGAGCGCTCGCGCGTTGTCAGGACCCAAATTTTACAATCCGGATTCCTCTGTGATTCCACCGCACTATTCCCTGGATCAGTAGATAGTGCTCACAGATTACAGTTCTGATTATCAAAGTACATATCATGCGGAAGCATAAATATATTAGTAGACTTACTCATGGGCCGATAAGGCCGAAATCATTAAATTGCAGCAGCGAAAGAACGAAGCACACAAGTGGGACCTTCAGAACATGCCCACAGGCAGCCAACTGGAGGTTCACGACCTAGCCCTTGACATTTTCTTCTTCTTTGACACCATGACCAAGAGTATTGCTGTAGCGATCTGGCGCCTGATTCTGGATTTGTTGTGAGAGCGAGTGTGAGCACAAACCATCATGCTCCGCAAGCCAATACACAGGATGCAATTAGATAATATGCATGGCTTACCAAGGAAAGGCTCGGGTTATTTTATTTGTCATAAATTGTTTTCGAAATACAATACATAGAAATTTCCTGAGACCTAGCAGTTTGAACCAAAACATAAGTTGTGAAAGAATGCAATAGTAATAGTGATTCAGATTCCATCGATCGTTACATGGCCTCTGCACCATATGCTTAATCCTTCAGCGTCATAACCGCTTAACCTATCACTGGGGCGACACCCAGGGCAACACAAATAAGGGCCTTTCTCTGCCCTCCACTTTACCATTTTCACCCACAAAGTTTTTGAAATAGAACTATATCTAGTTAAGTTCCCATGTCCACCCTTAACCGTGGGCACGGCTATTCGAGTAGTTTTAGACTCTGCAGAGTTTGCACACTTTACCCACAAGAGATGAATCCACTCGTTGCCCCACATGATTCCTTAGCCATGCGGTTGAGTGGACCATCACAGAACCTTTACAATGCATTTTTCCTAGCAGAGTTACGTCCGCTAAGGTTTTCACTTCCTTCGGGGTACGACCACCCTTCCACAAGCCCCCTCTCGCGCCGTCACGTCGGAGGATGTGGCCATCCTCTACCCGCCCGTGGTCACACCGGCACAACTCTTACTAAGTTTATGCAAATTAGTTAGCCCTGCCTACATTTTGCCAGCTTGCGGTTGTACTGGTTTTACACTGGGAGATCATCACAAGATTCGGTCCTTAGGGTTACCTGGGCGGTTCTACCACTAACCATTTTTGTGCTTCCACTGCACCACTCACACACCCTCGAACCATCCGCCCAGATAATTAAGAAACTTGAGGTTCTTGGGAGCATAAAATATCCATAACGAAATATACCAGTCATTACCACCATGACTGCCCAAACCAAGTTCTCATGATTCAAAGTGATGCTTTAGGGCATTTTTGGTGCCCCCGATTATCTAATCAGTACTAAGCATTGCGTATAGTTATGGACTTATTTTTGAAAGGTTATCATTATAATTTTTGCTATGGTGACAAAGCTCATATATTCAACTGTTTCCAAAGGAGGTATAATACTAGCAAGTTGTTTAATGGGTATGTAACTAGAATCTTCAAACAAACATATATTTGCATATGAAATAACAGCATGCAATTTGATAATTTAAACAAAAGTAAATTTGCAAAAAATATAGGTTCAATATGATCAAATTATTGACTCGTCTGGCGCGGTTTACCGCGGTCTTAAGCTCACACAATGATTTCTCTTGAGCTTTCGGCCTTTATCTTCACTTCAAGCTTAATTTTGCTGGATCCACTGAATCTTCACGACTCCAAATTTCTAATTACGCGACAACAACTGAATGCAAATGAAAGAAAATAACTCAAAAGATCCAAATAAATCCGAATAAACTCAACTTTTGCATCATTATGAGTTAATGGGTGATTTGGGCGATTTGAGGCAAGGCCGGTGGTAGAAAACGATGAATCAATGTTTTATTAATAGTTCCTTTTATTATTTTTATATTTATCAAGGAAGTTCCATGAGTTAGGGTGGACCTATGAGTAGGTATTATTTTGTGGAGCGTTTCTTTTCAGGGCATTTTGGTTTATCGAATTGATTTTAGAGTCTAAGTGTATAGCATTTTATGGGGTGACATTTTATGTAGCCTTAGTTTTCTCTATGCCTATTTCAACTTGAATTTGGATCTAGTTATATGGGGCCATACCTTGTTATTTCATGTTCATCATCGTTATTTATGAAATCTAGTATTAAGATTTATTTAATGGTACCATTATTATTTTATATATGCTTTGGTTACTATTAGGCTTAGCCTTAGCATTTTATGTGACCTTAATTACTCGTGTTAATGGTTACTACTTACTTTAGAGTATCTATATGTCCGTGAGGTTATTTTGGTATTTGATGACCTAGGGCTACTATATGTTAGCGTCCGTATATTATTATGACCTTTTAATCTGAGTGCTTTCTGGAAACCACTGTTACTGATATTTTATTCTTTTACATGTCGTGCCTGCTATACATGAATACATTTTGTCATCATTATTAACTAAAGCTACCATTTAAGATTTTATGACTGGTACTGTATTAATGATAGCATTTATATATTTTAGTGGGGTCTACGGTGAACGCAAAATTGTATTGTTGTATTTACTAGTAAGCCGCATACATGTCACCTGCATTTTGCTAACCAATTATTTACATATACATATAGGTGCTTATATATATTCACTTAGAAAGTCTCTGCACTTTAGTTGTTATTTGGCTTAGGTTTTTCATTATTTATGAATAAAATTTATTCTAGTCGCTAGGATTAAAGTCAATATTTTATGGCCTAACTTTGCAAATGGTTAATTTCTGCATCATTCTCTAATGTGCAAGGATACATGATTTATTGTCTAGTAATTTTTATTTGTTAGGGTATCATTCCAGGTTCATTCCATGTGAGCATTTATCTATATTATAATCCCCATTGATTCTTTTAATTGGTAAAGTTTTACCCTAATTACTCAATTTACTTATTATGCCTTTGGTTAATAGCTAGGCTTTAGAACAATTATTCATAGCACATTAGTCACTAACATATGATATTTGATACATGATTTTATATTTAATAGTTCACTTGCATCCTAATAAATTTTTGAAATTTTATAAATTATTTTCAGATTTTTGTTTGCTTTTTCCTCCACTGGATGTGCTAGCAAAACATGCAAAACCTACATCTAATATTGCGACCAGAAGGATTCAAACCTGGGCCTCAGTATTGAACTCACTCGCTGCTAGCCAGTTGCTCTTGGGGTATTACCTGACGGTGGAAGCGAAGGAATGCAATTGAACCACGTGTGTAGAGCTGAAGCAGAGGAAACTCGGCGCAGCCATGGCCAGACGTGTCGCCGGCGAGGGGTAGCTGGTGAGGGCTAAAACGTGTGTGCACGTCGAGGTGAGGCTGGTGGAGGCGTTGGCGGGGTCCGAGGTGCCTTGGAGCGGGCCGGCAGCTTGCGGTGGCGGCGAGCTTGGAGGGGTGCTCAGCGTCGGCGAGGTGGGGGAAGGGAGAGGCCCGACGGCGGCGGGGAAAACTCCAGGGTGTTGCGAGGTTGCTTCCTGCCAACGGAATTAGGGAGGAATTGCCCGAGGAGGTGGTGGCGCTGGTGGAGGCGGCGACGGCCGGCAATGGGGAAAAGGGCCACGGTGGCGAGGTAGGGCACGGGGAACTCAATTCCGTGAGAGGTGAGAATGAGAGGAGGGGGGCGGTGAGATTGGGTGCCTCGGGCGAGGTTTATAGGCGACGAGAGCAGGATGTGTGCGGCATGGTGCTAGGGATAGTGAGACGACGGGAGTGGGCGTGCGCGACGTGGGAGAGGGGGAGTAGGTCAGTGCAGGGTGTGGGCGACGTCCAACACCGAATAACGCGCGCAGGCACGGGCGCTGACAGGAGGCAGGGCGACGTGCGTGCTAGCGGGCCAGTTCGGGAAGAAGACAAAGTGGGGGGGTCCGACGCACGGGAGGAGGAGGAAAGGAGGTAGGGGACAGAAAAGAAAAGGGAAAGGTGCGCAGGGTTGGGGCCCGCAGGGCAGTGAGAGAAATGAGAGAGGGGAAAAGGAGAAATGCGGGCGGGGGTGCGGGTGGAGCTGGGCCGGGCTGCTTCGGCCGGCCTGGCTTCATCCCCTTTTTTATATTTAGTTAATATGCAAGGTTGCATTTATATATTTTATTGCTTGCTTATTTTGCTTGCTCTTTGAATTTTAATATTTCCATTACTTACATGACCAGCCCCTTTTCTAACATATGCATATTTTGCATACATGTATATATATATATATATATATATATATATATATATATATATATATATATATATATATATATATATATATATATATATATAATTCTTTTTATGTGTGTTTATGGGTGGTTTTATTCCTTTTTGCTAGCTCAAATAATTTCCATATTCATACCCCCTTATTATTGAATTAATCTTTGCATGTGCACATTTTTTGCAGATATATTTATATGTACATCTCAGTATTTCCATATAAATATTCACTTGGATGTATATTTCCCTACATTACTAATTATGCTATTATTTCCAAACTAAGACTTTGTATTTTAATTTAGGTTTCTCCCTCCTTGTACTGGATCATCTTTTCAGATTCGTTTTTAAAACTTTAGTTTTCTATTATTTACATATTTCCTTTTGGCATTACTATTGTTTGTCTTTATCTGTTATAAGTTCTTAAAATTTTGAAACCTCATCCAAACTCAAGAAAACACCATAAAATCCAAATTTCCAATAATTATTTTGTAAAATAATGCGAGAACTTTGTATTTTTCAAATTTAAATTTTTCAGGATGTTACACGCGTCTACCTCGACTAGGCGCCACCTCCGCTGCCACCCCTTCGAGAAGTAGGGGACGGAGCGCTCGCGCGTCTACTTCGACTAGGCGCCACCTCCGCTGCTACCCCTTCGAGAGGTAGGGGACGGAGCGCTCGCGTGTCTACCTCAACTAGGCGCCACCTCCACTGCCACCCCTTCGAGAGGTGTAGGGGGTGGAGCGCTTGCGCGTCTACTTCGACTAGGCGCCACCTCCGCTGCTACCCCTTCGATAGGTGTAGGGGGCGGAGCGCTCGCGCGTCTACTTCGACTAGGCGCCACCTTCGCTGCCACCCCTTCGAAAGGTAGGGGACGGAGCGCTCGCGCGTCTACCTCGACTAGGCGCCAGCTTCGCTGCCACTCCTTCGATAGGTAGGGGATGGAGCACTCGCGCGTCTACTTCAGCTAGGCGCCAGCTCCGCTGCTACCACTTCGAAAGGTAGGGGACGGAGCGGTCGCACGTCTGCTTCGACTAGGCGCCAGCTCCGCTACCACAGCTTCGAAGGGAAGTGGATGAAGCGCATGCGTGTCTACTTCACCTAGTACTATTGATAAGCAGAGCAAGGTCGACCACAACAACTCGACCTTTAGATGGCACACTCGTCTAGAGCGAAATAGTACGCAACGACGGAGGATCTCGGGCAAGCGTTGTTTCATTCATATAAAGAGGGGGCTATAAGTCAGCCGTACAGCTAGGCATACATGACACAACGCACCCAACCCCGGCGTCGCACCTATGGGTCCGTGCCATCTTCGTTGCGCCGAGGAACCTCCTCGAGCCACTGGAGGAAGTTCCCCTCTTGATGTAGCGTTCGCCGCAGTACGACCCTGGCCGCGTCCTCCCCGACATAGCCCCAGATCCACCTATAGAAGCTCTGGAGGGCGGGCTGGATGGCGCGCACGGCACGGGACATCGCTCCAACTTCGGCTGGCAGATCCAGCTGGGAGTCGTCCAGCCCGTTGACGTGCTGACACCCTCGGAGGTGGAGCATGGCAAGGGCTAGGCAAGCACTGGAGAAGTCGTAGTGATCACCGAAGGCTCTGGCTCCGCGGAGGGCGAGGCGCGAGCCCTCTTCGACTCACTCAAGTGTCTACGCCAGATCCGCGGGGCCGTGCGTAACATCCGGCACATCAACGGAAATGTCTTGGAGAGCCCGTTCCAAAGACTCCATCGCCCTCCACGCCGACATAGAAGCATCGTCCAAAGTTCGGTTCCTCTCCACAAGGGACGCGGCAAGCTGGGCCTTCTCCGCCTCCAGCGCGAAGATTTGCTGAAGAAAGGCCGCGCGCTCCTCCACCACGGTGTGCTGGATCTCCTCCATGGCGCGTTGCGCCACCACCACGGCGTTCTCCGCATTGGAAACCACCCTCGCATTTTCCACCTCTAGCACATGAATACGCCAGTCCTTGGCGGCATGAGCCTCGTCGGCAGCGCGATGATGGCCCTCCAGCACTCTCCGCTCGCGAGTGCGAGACTCCTCCAAGGCTTGGCTGAGAGCAAGGGTCTAAAGGAAACCGCGGGTTAGTTATGTACTCGACAGCGCCACAGGCTGCAAGCCCAGCCACTTACCCTTATCTCCGAGGCACCCAGCGTAAGCGCTAGAAGATCGCCCCCGCACGTTGACAGCACCTATCGATCCAAGCTGCCGCTGGTGCGCTCCGCGACCTCGTTAAGGACGCAAAGCATCTCTAATCGAGGGATGAAGTCGGAGACGATGGGCCTCGGCCCCTTTGCGCCAGCGGCTTCGGCAGCACCAGACGCCCACGCCGTGTTCTGTGCAACAAGGCCAGAGACTTCGCGGACACCTCCGTTGCTCGATCCTTGACCGCGTCCGGGAGACCTCGTCTCGCCTGATGTCGACGACAGAATGAGCGAGCAAATCGGAGAGAGCTTCGCGAAGTCGCGGGGGGAAAAGGAATGACGCCTACCTTCGATACCCCCCGCCAAAGCACCGGGTGATGTCTGCTCAGCCTCCATCTAGGGTGCAGGGGCTTCATCGGCCTGGGGAACGATGGCCTCTTCCTCAGCCTTGACGTCCTCCCCATTGGGCTCCAGGACCTCGGTGACCGCGCCGACCACATTGAATTGCTTCTTCGAGGGCGGAGGCGACCATATCTGGGGGCGCTTCGCTCTCAGCTATGTGGGTGACATTTCCTCGGCCGCTCTAGTGGCCGCAACAGCTGGTGCGGGCGGCAGGTCCACGGTGGTCGTCGGAGGCGACGAAGCCTTGTCTTCGGGGACATCGGCACCGGGGCCCATCGCCTCTTCGCCGCCTAATGCCTCCTCGCTGGGGCAGTATGCCTACCCGAACCAGCATGTTCGGACCCAGCACCGATTGTATCCTCCGTCTCGATGGTACTGACCGGGGACACGGCCAACGGGCTGGATGCGGCGGCGTCGGATCAGGCCCTGCGTCGAGAGGGCTGCGCCCCTACTTGGCCATCGCCATCGCGGCGGCTCTGGACCTCCGCTGGCACCGCGCGCTCGAGTACGGGAATCCCCAAGACCTCGCATACCCGATTTATCCGCCCCTGCTTCGCCGAGGCGGCCGCGGCCTCGCGTAGCTTGTGCTCCTTAGCCGTGTATGGCCCAAGGAGCGCAACGACCACACGTTCCGCGTCCTCTAGCCGGGGCACTGTACACAAAAGTGGGGCATCGGTCATAAAGGGTCAAGCGACTACGTGAATGGGCGCGTAGCCTAAGGCCGGAGGACTTACAAGGAGCGGAGGGTTTTAGAAGGTAAGATACTGTCAGATTGATGCCGTCCTTCCAGGTACTACCTGTCGCTCGTACTGCCACCGGCCGGAAAGTGGCGCCACCCGATACATGGTGAACTCTTCAGCGAGGTCACGCATGTTGAACCGGCGGGCGACACCAGCAAGCCTCTGCGCCTTCTGCGCGTCGTCGACCTTCGGCTTCACATCTGGCGAGCTGTTGAACGATATCGGCCGTCCCCGACACAATAGACCGCTCGTGCTCGTCACGTGGTAGTAAAACCACCGTCGCATCCAACTGGACTCCCACTTCCCCCGCATGACCAACGCGGGGAACAGCCCCGCATACTGCTTCCTCGGCACAAAGTTGATGCTGTCGAAGTTCGATAGTGCTCCTCCTTCGACCTTCTTCGGCTGGCAGCGCACATCGTGCAGAATGGCGAACAAGCTCGCGCTGGGACGGCGACCTTCAGTTCGCGCCGCCCAGGTGTATACAGCCAGGCGAACTATCGCATTTGGGGTCAGTTGCGCCAGCTCTAACCCGTAAGCCCGCAGTACCTCCCCGACGAAGAGCATCAAAGGCATCCGAAGCCCGTCATCAAAAAAGGCAACGAAGATGATCGCCTCCGTCTCCGTCTGGCGCGGCTCCGTCTCGTCAGGGCTGGGCAGGCGAGCCCCCGCATGCTCCTCCAACTTCTTCTCCCGGACGAGGGCCTAAAGCATCTTGTCTGTAACTTGACTCTGCCCCAGCACACCGGAGCAGCGCCCTTTCGACTTCTTCATGGCGTCCCACCACTTGTTGACTTGTGGCGGATCGCAAAGCACCAAAGCATATTCCACCGGCGGCGGTGACAGACAGCACTGGCTTGACGAGGCGCTCCCACTGAGCCGGCGAGTGGGGTCTTCGCGGTGAGCCATCCTCCTCTGAACGGGAGAACCAGGAGCAAGGGCAGATCGCACAAAAAGAACGAGGAAATGGAGAGCAAAGCAACAGCAAGCAGGCAACCAAGAGGAGCATATGCATGCCGATGGTGACGCCTTATAAAGCCCCCTCACCTCCCCCACGATCGGAAATGCAACCGGCGGGAGCCCAGCGGTTCAGCTCCCCACGATTGGGAAGTGCAACCGCTGATAACTAGGGGCACGCAGGAGCGGCCGGCCGGCCAGCGCACGACGCCCCAATGGCATCCCGCCACGCGTCATGATATTCTTGGGAAGGGGCGCGCGACCGCGGTCGTGCGACCACTGGCAGCCCACAACACGCCAATCGCGTCCCGCTGCGTGTACCTCCCAATCGGTACAGCGCGTACGACTGCAGCAGCCCACCCCTGACAATTCAGGGGTCGGCGCGATTCTCGCCGTCATTAAGACGAAATCTCCGAACCAAGAAGTTATCGGGCATATCAACGCCAGACCAGGCGAAGCGCCCTCCCAACACTCGGCTTCCCGGTGCTACGCGCAGGAGCCTCGCCTACCTCGCGCACAGGGGCGTCCGCGGTCTGAGCCTGTTTCCGCCTCGGAATCGACTCCACCGGCATCTTCGACCTCGCCAACACCTGCAGCTCCAAGGCCAAAAACATCTTCGATAGCAGGTCCGGCCCCATATCCTCGTTGCGGTGCAGAGACTACACCAGGCAATAAGGCTCCACTAAACAATACAGAAGTTGACAGGCCGTAGGGACGAAGGGGGCCAAAGGGCTCGACAACATGGCTTCGGCCCGTGAAGCCCGTCACCATGAGAGGCTCCTGTTGTAGGGGTGGCCCCCACCTAAGCCCAGCCGGCCTGTTAGAAGGTTGTAAGGCCCAAAATGGGACATGTATAATGACATAAGTGCCCCTGAGAGGGATACTCAAATATAAGGGTACGGTTGTAAAAACACGCCCCACATGGATATATATACGATACAGACCATGGGGAAACCCTAGGCACTTGCTCACCTAACTCTCCACTACCATACTCTCTCTCTCTGTTTGGTCTGTAACCACAACACATACGTTCTTCGATAGTTATGAGTAGAGCAACTTAATGCAAAAGACAGATTATTTTGAAGAAATATGTTGCGGACGAGCTTCTGTCACCAACTCAATCTGGTCCATTATTCTGAAGAAACAAAAAAAAAAGGATTTCATGGTTCCTCAAGTATGCTGGCAGGAAGAAGATTATTACCTAGGGCCCAGAGTCAGCTTGAGTTATCATTGAGCCATTTGATTACCCAAAAAAAATGCTAGCATTTAATATGACCAGGAACAAATTATATATATATCCATCATTTTTTACATTCAACAAATGGGTGGGAAATGAGCTTCATCTAGACTTCAACTACACCAAGTTAATAGCCCTGGGGCATCAACCTCCAACTACTTAGGTATATAGAGATCACGCAAGCGCAAGCCATGTCGCATGATGGCGTTACAGCGACAGTAAAATTGAAACCACAGCTATGACTTGGAAAAAAAATCAACTTTATGGCTATATGAAACTGTTTTGACCGTACGTGTTGATAACGATTTTACTAGACGTGTTGTTAGGTTTACCAGCACATGTAGACATCACGTATGATGGCCATATGGTTGTGGAAGTAACAAAAAAAAAGGAAAACATATGTACGGCCAAGATGAAACAACGTGACCTAACCTGGCGCCCGATCACGACTCACCTGAGAGCAATTCCAATTGCACTACACACAACCGCCCAGTAAAACCACACTTGCATTATAAAACAAAAGCCGCACTTGCATTATAAAACAACCGGTATTTCTACCAGGCCCTCCCCCCCCCCCCCCCCCCCCCACCTTCCACTGCGACGCATGGCAGCCCGACGTGGAAACAACGATAAAATGGATCGAAGACGTACACCACGCGGTCGCGGGAGCCCATTGATCGGCGGTAATGATTGCCGTCACTTGTGTCATGCAGTTTTCCCGCCAACGCACCTCCGTCGTTTCCTGTGTCGATGCCATGCATATAGTTTTCCCCCATCATATACTATCGTGCCGGATAGAGTACCGACCACGCTGACGCCCTTCACACAGACACTAGTGGTAAACACGGTCCCACTGGTAGATAGTCCTTCCGCCATCCGAGTTCCACTACTGCACACCTCGGTTATGATGCCACCGCCTACGGTTTCCCCGATAGAGATGAGGATATCGGACACCGAGCGGACATACACTCACGTAAGTTGTTTACGTTATGTATGATCTCTCTTACCATAAAGGCACGTAATATTACTGTCACTTGTCAGAAATTACTGTTTACGTAACAAGCTTGTACTGTATTGAGAGTTGTCTTTTACTGAATTTGATAGTATTCAAGAATTATGTTCTATAAAGATTTACTATGCTGAATTTTATCATCTACTATTATCAGGAGTCAGGACCCAGAGATTCCAGACGACATGGTACCGTAGCTCTGCTAGTGATTTGAGAGTGATGAAGAGGCTTACTAGTTCTAGTGCCAGTACGCATAACATGTTGGGTTTGGCATCAGAAAGAGAAGGACCAAAAAGAAGGTTTATGTAGGATCGTTGATAGCAATTAGAGGGGGTGAATGATTGCTACATACAGCGAAAATCCTTTTTTAAAAAAATTCTGCCTTTTTAATTGTTTAATCTGCAAAAACCAGAAACAACAAAAAAATAGAAAAACAGATTTTTTTCTGATTTTACTGTAGCGATACTGCGCAATTACTGTAGCAATTACTGTAGCAGCCAAAAAACTTCCGGCCGATCAGCAGCGAAACATGCATGTTTTTTACTCAATCTTCCAATCAATTTTTACTTAAAACTAATACATATATTTAAGTAAGAAAAATACGTAGACATAGATCAATGCATAGAGAATATATAGGAATCAAAAAAACCTAGAAAAAAGATAATAAATACGAAATAAAAAACTCACAAACTTTATTCAAAAACGCTGGTACTATTCATCCATCCATTGATCGTATCCAGCACCGCACCTCCTTTGTTCACCCGTACCGCGCCGTCCCAAAGGCGTATTTTCTCTTCTCCACGGCCGCGCTCCTTTTTTTCACGATCCTCTACCAACCGGTGGCTGCATATATATATATATATATACAACCCCTTAAAACACCTCTTCAAACTCTACTTAAAATTCTAATCCAACTCCAACTAGACCTTAAAATCATAATCCAACTCCAACTAGGCTTTAAAATCCTAATCCAACTCCAACTAGGCTTGGGCCTTTTTTACCTCAACTAGACTTTTGGCCCACTAATTTTCAAGGGACCCGAAACCCTTCATAACACGGGTTTTTCACACTCACGACTTTTCTAACGCGTCACGTGTCGAAACCTCCAGGACCGCACCTCCATAGCTTCTCCACGTATCATCCACCTTTGATCTCCATGCGCCCCAAGCATGAGCCCGATCATCTCGTGACCTCCTTGACCGTCTGAACCTCGGATCTTCCCATCCTAGTTCCGGTCCACCTCGTCATCGACCATGATCGCCTCCATGCTTAACCTGCACATGCAAAGACCAAAGAACATTTTTCCGGTACAAGTTCGTCCTAACTTGACCAACATCAATTCACGCACGCACCACATACCTCGCATAACATCGCTAAACAAAATCACCAAATATTCATCATAACAAATTAACCATTGTCAATTATTCATCACTAAAATATCCTAAACCTAGCCACATGGTCTAACAGTTCAAGAGTGTTGTTGCATTATGGAAGGAAAACATTGGTAGTACATGCCAGAAAAGTAACATGAACGAGACAAAACTTCGAAGAAGTTGGGTGCAAGGCCTTTATGAAGCTAAAGAGTAACTTAAAGGATGGCACCGTAAGTGTCGAAAGGATTATGTTGAAATACAATCACCCCCTCTCTAGGATGACACGATTGGTCACATTCATGAAGTCGCACAAATAATATCACTTTTACGTCCAAATACAAACCAATGTTGTTGGGGAAGGGTTACCACGCTATCTCAGACCCAGACCACCTTGGTGCGATAACACCCGTTGGAGGATCTACCTCAAGCCAAGTCCCTAAGTCAACCCCAGGTGAGGTATACGAGACCAATCCCAGGCGGACTACACCAGACTGGCCCTAGAGACGTTGGGACCAACCTCGGGCGAGGTACAAAAACCTGCCAGGAGGCGTCTAGGACCAACTTTGGGTGAGGTGCACATAACCGGCCCTGGAGGTGTCCAAGGCTGACCCCAGGCGGAGTACGCGTGGCTGATCCCAGAAGGGTCCGGGGCCGACCCCGAACCGACCTTTGGGTCCCGGACGCGGCGGGGGCCGCTCAGAGCAAATGACCAAAATGCCCCAAAAAGTAGGTCAAATTCTAAGGGTAAAGTTGTAACTGCATTGACCTCTCCCTTTCCCCCTATAAATAGGACTCCTTGTAATAGGAGAGGGGAGGTCATTTTATAACCCTAGGACACTCATATAAAAGATACTTGGTGGTTGTGTGCTTCCCTTTAGATCACTTCGCATTCTAGATGGTCTTCGTATTCGATTAGGGATGCTTTTAAATTTACTGTCCGAACTCGTACTGACGATGGTTGACGCCGTCTTTCGCCTACCACGGGGAGATCCTCCGGAATCCGCCCTAGCCCCATCCACGTCGAGGTTCTTGGGATCCTCTCCAGGTGCCCCGAACCCCTCCGGATGCCGAGGACTTCGACCTCCAGATTGTCTCCGCCGATCTCCGAACCGGCCCCGGCCTCTCGCCCTGAACTACCTTGGAACACCTCGGCCCCTTGCTGCGCATTGCGCCTCGGCCTCCCTCTAGGCCATCCTCGCTGATTTCCGGACTGCCTTCGGCCTTCGTCTCCACGTCCCCTGAGCGCCACACGCCCCCGGTCCTCCTATAGGTCTGGACTACTCTACTCCCCCGACCCAGTCCGGGCTCCTTCGGCATCCTCGGCCCATCCCGACTGCTTCGCTTCAACATTTCGGTTCTGAGACATGAGTGCCAGGGACGTCCAACGGTATGACATTGGTTCGTTTGTCCGTCCGACGAGGAACCGATCGAGCCAAACCGGCATTTGAGCTGCGCAAGACGGGCGTCGTGTAAGAATATCAGTCTTTGTACATGCTGATTCCTACCGTCCCTTATTGTTCAGAGAGAGGATTCATGTTCTTTGTAATCAAAAAATTTGAGAGCTACCAATGTGCAACTCAAATATTTGCAGCAATATCATAATGGAAATGTGCAAGAAGAGGTCTTTTCAATTTTGTTTTCAGAGGAAAAGCACTTCTCATGGAGTTCCAACATTCTTTGTTTTCAGAGGAAAAGGACTTCTCATGGATTTCCAGCATTTCTTCACAAGTTCTACAATTCAACTTATTGATCTTGTTCTTTTCAACTTATAATTTCCTCTGAATAAATAAATTAGACAGCTTCTTCGCAATCGTTTCGAAGTGGCTTATCGGGACAATATTTTTAAAATAACTTATCAATTTATAGATATTTTATTTATTATACAAGTATTAATAAGAGATAAAAATTATCGGTAATAACAGCGGCGGATCTACAGGGTATGCCGGGTGGGCCCCGGCATACCCTGTGGCGGAAGTACTAGGCAAGCAGGCCAGGCACGCAACGTAATAATCACCATGAGTATTGAGTCCATGACCCATACGTAAAAATCAACTATCAAGCCAGGCACGCAACGCAATAATCCCATGAGTTCATGACCCATACGGCCATACGCCCATACGTAAAAATATGTAATGATCTAATCATTGCATCTCGCGGCCATACGCCCATACGTAAAAATACGGCCATACGTGACGTGCGGCCTTCGCGGCTCGAATCGATCCCTTCGGCCTTCGCGGCTTCCTCGCCTACCGAACGTCAGAACGTGTGACGGCGTGACGCGCCGAGAGCCCGAGACCGGCGACGGCGAGTCGGCGAGAGTGCGAGACGGTTCACCAGTTCGGCTTCGCTCGTCAGATCGGCAGATCGCCTGTCCGCGCGTGACGCGCCGTCGGCGCCGAGACGGTTCTGCTCGTCAGGTGAAATCAATCAGGTAATTAAGTATGGTTTCTTGTCATTTTTTTTGTTTCGGATGAATCAATCAGGAAATCGTTAGGTCACTCGATGGATGAGAGCGATCAGCGATGCCATTTTTTTGTGATTTTTTTTGTTTCGGATGAGACCACCGCTCGCCCTAGTGTAGTTTTGAGATAAATGCTTCCCGTTAGCACTGATTGATGCAGGTTAATTTGGCGGAACATTCATTCTTTAAGGAAAAATTAGGAATATTCCCAACCATAAGAACATAGTCATTTGCTTCTTTTGATGCACAGAAGCTACGCAGACTGGCTGAGTTCTACCCAAAGGAGTTCTCGAATAATTATTTGCTAAAACTTGAATTGCAACTTGATAATTATATCGATGACATGAGACAAAATGATAGATTCAAAGGTCTAGACAATATTGTTGATCTCTCAGTTAAGCTTGTTGAAACACAGAGGCATAAAGTGTATGATATTGTTTACTTGCTTCTCAAATTGGTATTGCTTCTACCGGTGGCAACAACAAGTGTTGAAAGGGTATTTTCTGCAATGGTTTTAGTGAAAACAAAGTTAAGAAACAAGATGGGTGATAGTCTTTTGGATGATTGTCTAGTCACTTTCATTGAGCGGGATATTTTCTTTGAAGTGGATGAAAATGATATAATCGAGACATTCATGTCCCTTAGAAAGCGTCGGCTAAAAAAGTCAGATAAGTAGTATTGTAAGTCTCTTACTCTCTTTTATGCCTATATTTTGAACTATCAGTATGACGTTTGAACTATTCATATTGTAATTTGTGGATGTTTTCAACTTAATCTTCAAATTTAAGACTTATCGTGTTATTTAGTGTATATATGCCGAATTACGTTGCAAATTTTACAACTGTTACCGAATTACCAAATAGTTTTACCTAATTGTATATGAAAATCTTTGGACGGCATACCCTTAGGTAAAATCCTGGATTCGCCACTGGGTAATAACGATAAAACCATCCGCCATAAGCCATTGAAGGCCAACCAAAAAGGTAAGCGAAACGGCAAAAGCGTGATAAGCCCCAGCGGCCAGCCCACAGGCCGCAGCTCACCCATTGGACCTACACCTCCCGCGTGGGCCATCGCCTCACTGTCGGCAGAGCACAGTGCATCGCGCGTAGCCGAGCAGAGAGCCCGCGCGGGCCATCGCGGAACGCTACCGACCCGCCCCACGCGACCGAAACGGAAGGTTCTCCCGGGCCTGGCGGCACAAGCGCACGGCTGCCTGCCCCACACGCCACGCCCGACGCTTGGCGGCTCCCACGTCAAGCGACGTGTTTAGAGCAAGTATAATAAGAGGCTGTTAGTAGGCTGTATGCTGAGGTGGAGGAGAGAGAGGTGGGCTGTAAGTTTACAGCCAGCTGAAGCACAAGAACCAATAAACTTTGTGAGAGAAATTGGTGGGTCATACAGCCTTCAGCTGGCTGTAAACTATTATATGAATGAGCTGATAAGTGGGTTGTAAGTGTCCATACAGCCAGCTGAAGGCTGTATTATTAGCCTTGCTCTTACAGGGAAACGCTGCGCGATGCACGGCGGACGCCACACCGTTGGGCTGAGATTGTCTGGGTTTAACCTCTTAGTGGTTGTTTGGATCTCTAAAATATAAATACGTTTTAGCTAAACGAGTTTTAAATAGGTTATTAGGAAAACCAGTTTTGAGTTAGTTAGTCCGTTAGCGCGAGTTTTATTAAAAATCTGTTTGGATGACTTCGGGCTGGAAATGAGCTAGAGTAAATCCATGTTTGGTTAAAACATATTTTTATTTCTCAGTATGTTCCCTTGGTCCCTCCTCAGTCTTCACTTTCCCCGTTTCATACTCCCTCTCACTTTCCGGCTATCACCGGTGACCAAAAATAGAGTGCCGTTCCCCACCTAGCCTCCGCGGCCGTTGAGGCCGAGATTGGGATAAGGCTGCGCCGCGCGCTCTCTTCTCCGCCATTCTCACCACTGCCTGCCCCCCATGAGTTCCTTGCTGCCGTGTGTTCACTGATTTGGTTTCCTTTTCAAATGTCTTAATAATTTCTCTTAATATAATGGATTAAAGCTGATAAATATTCAGCCTTTAGATTTATTTTAGAGCACATGTCGTTCTCTGTCAAGGTGTGAATATATATTTCAGACTTCATATTGTGTTGCTACTACAAACTACACAATACCTTTGCAAAAATAAAGAGAGTCCAAATAAAATAACTTGAACAAGATGACTGCCATTGTATTGACCACATTCCGTGAAACTGTAGAGCCCTAGCAAACTTAAAAATTACAGAATAACAGTACAAATAATAATCCATTTGAAAACGTCATAAAGAAATAATCCATTTTAGCTGATAACAAAAGTTTAAGATGATGAAAGAGTGACTACTAATCCTGACACGGATGTGCAGTACACTGTTGATGATTACTCCACAGTTGCCGAGCAATGTTTCCACGGACACGCTCACCAGCAGCCCGTTCATCTTCTCTCATATTTGATTGACTTCTTACTTGTTGATGACCATGGTCATCATTCTCTTGCATGCCCAAATTCTCATAAACCCCAAACAACTCATCATCATGTGCAGCCTTCCTTATGAAGTTATGGATTATGCAGCAAGCCATTACAATTTTTTACTTGAGTCTCATATGGATAAGGCATTCCTCCTTTAACTTTCAAAATTGGAAAACGGGCTTTCAAAGCACCAAAAGTGCGTTATACCACATTACGTAACTGTGCATGTCGATGGTTGAATAAATCTTTTTCATCTTTGTAGCGCCAGTTACTTCCACGGAAAGTACCAATATGATACCGATCCCCCCGATAGGGTGCAACGAATTTTGGTGTATTTGCATATCCCGAGTCGACTAGATAATATTTACCTGCAAGGTCATTTGTCATTCAACCACTACTACATGAAAAAGATGGAAGCTCTTTGCAGTTCACAAAATTTCCCATTTACCTTCTGGAACAATAAAACCTCCGCTAGTAACAGCCCATCTAAGCACAGCTTGATCTGATGCTGAACCTTCCCATCCAGCAACCACATATGTAAATGTCATGTCAAATGACACTACTGCCATAACATTTTGAGATGGAAAACCATGTCTATTTCTATATGGAGTTTGCTCTTCAAAATTGATTTTTGCCTCAATGTGTGTGCCGTCGATTGCTCCAAGGCAGTTCTTCAAAGATATGGTTCATTAATAAAAAAAATAGTAAAATAGATAGGAACTGTTGTAAACGAGAGAGAAATTTTACCTTAAAATATGGGTAATACTTTGGATTGGCTCGAATTCGCTGGGGCACTTCGTTGGGTGGGTCTTTTATGTAAATATCACGCAAACCATTTATTGCATCTAAAACATTGTTGAAGTGCCGGCTAATTGTTTCTCCTGAATGCTGAATTCTATCCTGGATGACACGATTCCTAACACTGTGACCGATAGTATGCAAGAACATCACTAGTTGTTCATCCACCGTCATTCTTAGTGTATCACGAAGCAAATTTCTCTCACACGGTTCGTCCCTTAGCAAATTGAAAGTGTGCTTATCAACACGTAGTTGATCAAAAAATCTTATAGGATGCCCTTCAAGTAGTTGTCGTGTCCGTTCAACACCACTTAATTCGGAAGTGTTACGGCTACTTTTGAAAAGTCTAGTGAAGAACACATCACGAAATAATGACACAGCTGCTATGTTATTAATAATCAACTGCTCTGAATCAGAATTATCATCATCGACTCGTGATGCGCTCATGGTACCCTGCATAATGTATAACAATCAGTGGGTTGAAACAAAACAAATGTACATAGTGAACTGATTAAGAAACTCCAGCAAATGTCAATAACTTGGAAACCAAATTTCATACATATTGTTCGAACATCAAACGAAACTAAAATGCATAGAGTGTACATTGATAAACTATCTTAAAATAAGCTGGTAATTGATAAATCTAAAGTCCATGTATCCATAAAGTGCGCATCTCCTCATCCATCTCAACAAAGACTCCCCTTTGTTCAGCATTTGTAAATGTGGCTGCAGCCTTTACTTTCTATCTTGGATCAACATCACTCATATTCTACAGTATTTCCATGCACGCTTTCACTGAGTATGCTTCCTCATATTGGGCTGCTCTTTTCTTCATTTCGGCTATTTTGGAAGTTGCATTTGCAAGGCTATCTATTGCATTTATAGCATCATCAGCTGTGCGCTTTTGTCCTCTGGGATTATCTTGTGGTTTACTTCCATTTACATTAGACTTCATCTTTTTCTCTAGCGCTTTTGGATTTTGAGTGCAATTGCTTGGACAAACCACTTGACTAACATGTTTCTCAATGGATTCATTTTCCTGCACTTCAGCCTCCTCATTCAGATCAATAATTGTAGCCTTGCCAGATAGCATTGCACCTTTCCCTTTGCTTGATGTAGCACAAAACCCTTGTGCAATTGAAGTCGCACATATCTCTTGAAGATCTGTCCAGATAGGCCACACTTTATCACGATATTCTTGAACTGTATTGTCTTTCTGCAATGTGTTAGTGTTTTTATTAAATTAGTGCTAAACTTTGGAATCTAATAAAACACCAGAATAGAAAATCTTATATTATAACATACCAAAATAAGCTCCTCCCATTTTTCATTGGAAGCTTTTATCATTTTGTCATCGTCATCCCAACCAAATCCAGTGTGCTTAAGAAGTTTATTCATGGTAGCATAGCAGGTCCTGAAGTACTTGTGCCTGTTTTTCAGCTGCTGCAGTTCAAGTTTCTCAATTCTTTCAGCATTGAAGGAAGCTAAGATTTCACGCCATGCTGCCTTTGTGTAGGTGGTTCCTTCTTTTCCACCATTGAGGGCTTGATCCTTCAAGATGTTGAGCAGGGATTTGTCTTCGCTGGATTTCCATGTGTGCCTCTTTATGCAAGTTTTATCCGTGTTTTCTTGCTTAATTTTTTGTCCACATGTCCCTCCATATTTTTCTAAAAGGAACCGTTAGACCATGGTGATCAATTGTGCATATCCTATTAATCATACACACTAATATCTGTATGAGGACAATGCAATCTAGGAATCACAAATAAATATCACTGACATGTTATTAACCACCACACATGTACAGATACAACAAGGCATTGCTAGTTCATAGGCACATCTAGGTTAATATGCTGAAAATGGCGTTCTGTATATAGCATCAGCCAAGTTAAGTAATGCAATATTTGGTCGCCTGCACCTAGTACATGGCCTAACAAGTAAATGCTTGTTGGATCTTTGTGCAGGACACATGTACGATGTGCTTTTCTATCAAAGATGGTCCTATTCGATGGCTTTGAATTATTGAATTGAGGCTGTAAGAAGAGAATTTTACCTCAGATCAATGGAGCTCCTGGGCGAAGAACTGGAGTGAATACCGATTGATGAAGGGGCATAGGGCATGCGACGAAGACTCGACGGCCTGTCGGCAGAAGACTCGACGGCCAGCCAGCAGGAGATGGGCTCGGGACAACGGATGGAGACTCGCTAACCAGGAAGCGGCGGCGCACAACCTTCTCCAATCTGATTTATTAATCACGCAATCCTTATATCGTGCTTAGGCGGCAAAACTTGCTTAGGCGCGAAAGCGGGATCGTGAACAAAATTTCCCGCGTTGTGGTGGCTCAACCAGATCGTGGTTATTGAAAACCAGTTCTACTAAAAACGATGTGGACCCGTTTTTACTAATACACAGTTTTCTCGTTTTGTGGAAATTGAGTTTACCTTGTACGGGAGTTTGTTGAGAGATCCAAACACAATTTTAGAGGTAGTTACGGTAAAGCTAGTTTTATGGAGGCTAGTTTTGATAAAACGTTAGATCCAAACAACCCCTTAGGGAACTCGGAGTTGTTTAGTCGAAGGCAGCATGTTTACACGGTGTGACAATCTCGGTGCAACTAATTTATCTGCAAATCCAGTGTTTCATGTGGGAACCAAGCATATCGAGATTGATTTATATTTTGTGCGTGAAAGAGAAGCAAGGAAAGCTCTAGACATTCGGTTTATTTCTTCTGAAGATCAGATTGTTGATGGGTTTACAAAACTGCTTATTGAGAAGAGATTGATGAGTTTTCGGCACAATCTTAACCTTGACTCTTTAGACTGAGAGGGGATGTTAAAGAGGTGTTTCTGTCCTAAAGGTGCAGACTCAGGTTCTCAAGATGCAGACTCTACTTGCCGAGAAGATGCAGTGCAGACTCTGCTTACCGTGAAGATGCAGACTCGTGTAGAATTCTGTTTACCTTGCAGATTCAGTTACCGATTGTATCTCTAACTTCCTCTTTGTATTCTGCATATATATCTATAGATATCTCCTTCCGTGTAACTCTGATTTGGTGTATCAGGTTGGATATAGAAACTAATCGAATCTTTACTGTGTTTTCAGGAACGGACTGTAGTATGTCTGGCAACGGTTTTGCTATTGCATTAACGACTGAAATTTTTTTATCTCTTAGTCATCTGAAATTGTACTCTCAATCAACTGAAGTTGTAGCTTCCCTAAAAAAAACACCTGCAACTTCAGGTGATTCAGTTAGTTGCACTCTCAATTAACTGAAGTTGCAGCCCCCCTCTAAAAAAATCACCTACAACTTCAAGTGACTGGCAAACTATAAACCTTGCGGCATCCCTTGTTCAGGGTGCGCAGAAGCCAAAACATTGCCTTGCTGACTACTTCTTACTCTGATTTTCTTCGGTCCCCATGAGGCAAAGTGAGCCCATGCTAAAGCCAAAACATTGCCTTGCTGACTACTTCTTACTCTGATTTTCTTCGGTCCCCATGAGGCAAAGTGAGCCCATGCTAAGTAGCGATTCTTAGTTTAAGTTTCATGCACCAGCAATTCACCCATAAGGATAAGTCGACAAAGAAAAGTGAGGACTGTACCATATACATACGGTAACAAACTCACCCTCACGTCTCTATAGGCTAAATCTGATCCAATCCACCCTGAGATCCCCTTGTGTTCCTACCGAAACCTTGTACCAACATAAATAATTTTTTCCCACAAAATTGTGCCAGCTTAATCAGGTAGTGAAATGCGGGAGATCTAGTCATATTTAACATCTCAAACATCAACTCCATAACTAAGGGCCTGTTTGGATGGACTAGGACTAGTTGTTAGCTAGGACTAGTTGTTAGCTGACTAGTAGTTAGCTGGCTAAAGATTAGCCCAGTCCTGTTTGGATCCAAGGACTAATAAGTACTACTATCTCAGTACAAAGTCTGTTATACCCCCATGCATGGCGGTCTGGGAGGGTTGGCGTGGGTATCAGCATCTTTTTTTCCATCCGGTTGGTCCTTTAGCCTTCATTAGCTGGGTTTGGCCAACTAGTTGGCTAACAACTAGTTGGGGCTTTGGCTAAACTTTAGCCCACTCATTAGCCCTCCTGTTTGGATCCACAAGGACTAAAAATTAGCAACTAGTTGTTAGTTTATGGGATCCAAACATGCCCTAATTAACTACACAGTTACGCAGAACCGCTAATTTAACAATTCGCATTTTCAGTTTTTCACTGTCTCGCAGGCACAACTTAAAATTTCACACCATAGAAAGCCACAACCGTGAAGTCCGGAGTCTCCATTCGGTGGCGCTGACTTGCGGGGCGGTTGGGTTTCGCCGTCTCGGAGAGAGGCGAGCCGGAGGGGCTGCCTGGACACTGGAGACTTCCGCCTTCAAGCTGACATGCTGTTTCTATTTTTTGATCCTTTTCTTTTGGGTCGAGCAGGCTTTGAACCCTTGAACGTAGATCTTTTCGTGGTCCTGTACAGTTGGGCTTTTGGTTTTTTAAAATAAACAGAATAGTTTTTTAAAGTAGATTCTTAAAATAGCCTTTTGAATTTAAAATTATATATGTCGTCCTCTTCGGCTGCTCCGTCATCCACTTTTCAAAAAATAGGGCCATAGGAAGGCATGGGGAATTTGCCATTTGCGCGTGGAGGAAGCTTGGGCTATATTCTTTAGCTGGTAAAATTTCTTGTCTTTCAATTTTTAATTGCAAATGCGGCAGGTATCAGATGATGCATCGTCTGCAGCATAGGCATAGGTTTCCGTAGAAATGTGAGAGAGAAAGACAACACTGTGGCTGGTACTGCAGTTTGTATCCTTCTTCACTTAAGATCTGCATTGTGCATTCAGGATCCGAAGGCTGAGAATCAGTACAAGGCAGGAACCTTTACTCTCTGCCTTTGCCTATCCACAGGCAAGGGATACTATTCCTGTTCTTTCTTTATATTGTGCTTTTGGCCTGCTCCAGTACTTCCTTTTTTTTACGTGCGAGGGCCCTATGCTTCTCTGTGTTTTGTCTTACCTCCCTTAGTAGTGATATAGGTGTCAAGTGTAGCTTGCTGATAGTAATAGTTTGATCAAGATTAGCCTAATATATGGGGACAAAGTGAAGTAATGTTGCACACAAGAATAAATACAGTGCTACAATATCAATGTTTGCGAAGTTACACTCAAAAGGTGGTCACATAGAAACTTCACCAACTATTCTGAATGATGACCAAAAAACAGTGCCCCATGTGTCAGTTGCAGTGAAATGGATTTGAAGGCTTAAATTTGAGGGGTGCTGTTGGAGTAGATGCAAAAAAAAAAAAAACAGGGCCCTCAAAAGTAGAGGGAGCCCTCAAATGAAAAGTAGGGGCCCTATTTTGAGTAGTACTGCTGGAGTTGCTCTTACTGGGGCTAATGGATCTTCAAAACTAATGGCAAACAAAATATTATCATGTAGGGCCATAATGTACGAACCATTCTCCACGGGATTACCATTAGTACCGCCCAAAATTTCCAAATTCCCAATCTAGCACGTAACGTTCTTGCACAAATAATCAGCTGCCAAATATCTTCATTTCCAAAGATCAGCGCCGCAGAAGAGATCACACACACAGATATTGCAGTCCGCTGAACAACTGGAGCCAGAACCACATATACACCCAACGCAAATGAAATAGCTAAGCATCTCACCGAAATCCACAGCGACACTGCAGATACGTGGAAATACCTCCAGCGGGTTGCGAAATCAGACAAACCAGTCCCAGAGTAGACCAGGCTGAAGGTACCTAACATGGAGCATATGAATGCCAATGTGTTGGATATAATGAACGCATTGAATGCATAGCTCCTAGCAAGTGTTGGTGTGCCGCCATTAGTGTGGTCATCAGCTTTATACCCTCCGGGTAAGGTGAAAGCTGCAGCAAATGTCACCGTTGCAATAAGCACCAACCCGATGCCTAGGACTTGTGTTGACTCTGACATGCCCTTCAATTTTTTTTTCTCCAATTTCTCGATAGGAAATAAACTGCTCATGGAAGAGATCCTGTCGCGTGGATGCCGTTGTGAGCGCCGGCAAGCCGTAACGAGACAAACATCATTAATGGACGATTCTGAAACAGCAAGCAGGACATAGGATTTTAATACAACCGCTACTAGTTTCTTTGTTCAATTATCAATGCGTGATACAAAAGAGCGAGAGAGTTCGTTACCCATAGAAATTGAATTCCAAATGTCCTACTTGTTAAGAAACCTGGGCCTGGGCCAGCAGCCCATGGCCTATGGTGGGCACCTTATTGTAGTCTATAAATAGGGAGTCATACCTGAGAATTATGTACACATGAATGAAAGCAATAAAGAAAGACCAGGAGTTCTCTCTATCTCTCTGTGTGTTCAATCTATTATTATGTGATTCTGTGATTGATTCGTTCTTGTTCTAAACAGAGGAATCGCTCGGACTGGTCGCCAGCGACGGTTCCTCAACACGTTATCAGCACGACTTCGCTCTGGTGAACGAGGTAATCATCGAAGCACAGATTGAATTTTCTAGATCGCTTTTGAATGTGTATTTTATTTTTCGCGTTCTAGATTGAATCTCTATGGTGCAAATCCGCCCTAATCTACCGCGAGCAGACTTGAAGTCGCCGGCACAATGCCGATCGGTAGATTGTGAAACAGGGTAGATGTTGATTGCACTGTAGATTAGAAACGATGCAAATCCACCCCAAATCTACCGCGAGCAGATCTGAAATCGCCGGCACAATGTCGATCGGTAGATTGCGAAACGGGGTAGATGTTGATTGCATCGTAAATTGAAAACGAAAATTTTGCATAATTTTATTCGATCCTGCAAGATCACTGCACGAGAAAAATATTGCATGATCTCTCTGTTCTTCCTGTTCATACACGGCATCACAAAGAAAGAAAGAAAAAAATTGCCACTGCATGCGGCCGCCGGCCAGAAGCCAGCCGTGGAGCATTAGGCACCGCCGGCAAGCAAGCCGGTCCCGCCGGCCGATTGCCGCCCCCTGTATGGGGCGCCGCCATCGTCGGAGCTGCCCCCCGCATGGGGCGCCGTCGCCCGTGCACCATGCCCACACGAGCCGCCGGCCGACGCTCTGGCTTCCGCACCCGCACGCGCCCACACGGAGACTCCTCGCCTCCCACGCAAGGCCGCCGCCCGCAGCCGCCCGATGCACCGGCCGCCTTCCTCGCACGGGTGGTCGCCCCGAATGGCGCCGCCGTAGTCGGCCCTCCCTGCAACTTCTTGAACCGAACCGCTGCCGCCTTGACCCCATGAGCGCCGCCAGCCTAAAGCCGTACCGGCTAGCCTCCCCTCGTGCCGGCACCTGCCCCGCGCCTGAACGCGCCCGACCGGCCACCGCACACCGCCACATCGGCTCCGCCAGTTGCCGGACCGCGCCCCCGCACGGGCTGCCGATGTCGCCTGGCCGCCTCGGCTCGCAGCCGGTTGCGCCGCCTCCCCGGTCCGCCGTCTGGTTGCCGCCGCGCGCCCGGCTCGCTGCCCGCATGCAGCCGCGGCTCGCCGCCGTGACTTACCTCGGCCTGCAGCCGACCCCGCCGCCTTGAACCTCACGCCCGACGCTGGTCCTCCCTGCGCGCGCCGCCGCGCTGGCATGCCTGTGCGCGCTGCCTTCGGGCTCATCGCCGCGCGCGCCGCACCCGCCGACCGCCGGTCGCCCGGCCCCTCCGCCGCGCCTCGCACGACATGCGCCGCCTCGCCGCCGGTTGGCGGTTCCCCGCGCCCGCACGGACCGCCGCGCCATCACTGGGGAGCCGGCAGCCTCCCCGCCCGCTTGGGCTGCAACCCAGCCACCGCCGCCAGGAAAATGAGGGGAGGGGAAACCCTAAGCATCCCCTCCCCCTCAAGTCATATGGGCCGAGCAGGCCTCCTGGGCCAAGCAAGCCAACGGGCTGAAAATCTAATGGGCCGGGGCTGGTGGGGAACGGGACGGGCCAGTGGGGGAACCGGATGGGCCGATAAAGGGGGGCTGCGGTGAAATTGCAAATAAGGACCCGAAGTCATGAATATCACCGATAAGCCCTTAATTTTTGCATTTGAGTCCTGGAATATTGCATAAAGGTCTCGGTAGTTCCGAAAATCACCGATAGATCCTTAGATTTACATATGGGTCCAGAATTTTGCAGAAAACCCCTCTGTAAATCAGAAAATCGCGCGAATTGTTCTCCAAACTGAAAATTTGCGTAAAAACCCCCAGAAATTGCAGAATTTGACATATTTTAGCATAAAAGGGCCTCGGGAATCCGAATTTTGAATTATTTTTAGCATTTGAAGCTTATTTATTTATGCCATTACTGTTTTATACATTTTCTGTGTTTATTTACTGTTTTGATTAATTGTAATTGCTGAAAATTGCTTTTAATCACTGAAATTAGCAGTAAAATTATAAAAAATGCACAGAAAATTATGAAACATTGCGAGAACCTTTTGTACCATTTATTTACCCGCAGTGAATTATTCCGTGCATGTCTACCAGTAGTAGACTTATACACATTTAGATGACTAGCATCACGAACTGGAAGTTCGAGGAGCTGGCCCAGCATGGCCAAAACTATCTGACGTAGGCATCCGATGTCGAGATTGTGCTTGGAGTCAGGAAGCTCCGCGCGACTATTGGGATTGGTAGACTAAATGATGCCCAACCCACGCCTAAAGAGAATGATCAGGCACTTCATTTTCTCAGGCACCACTTCTGCCTCACTCTCAAGAATGAGTACATGGTAGAGAATAGCGTGCTAGCACTCTGGACTGCACCCAAGAAGCAAGTTTGAGAGGCTAAAGTACACCATTCTTCCTCAAGCAGAGTAGGAGTGGATCAGACTGAGGTTTGCCGACTTTAAGACGGTCGGGGAATACAATTCTGCCTTGCACAGTATTTGTACCCCAATATAGAAAATTGAGATAATCCTTCCACCCAAATGAAGTATAATCCGCATGCAATATCGTCAAGACGGCTATGAGGAATATGCCGAATTGATTGATATGATGCATGTTGCGGAGGCTCAGGACAAAGTTCTCCGCAAAGAACTACGTCACTTAGCCACCTGGGAGCTCCGCTGGCCGTGAAGCCAACGCCGAGAGCTACAAGGGGCGAAAGCCCTTGATAAAGAGAAGGGGAATGAAGGGTATGGCCGCAGCCCAGAAAGGCAAATCAGATGCTCCACGTGAGAATAAGGCTAGCAAGCCAAAACGGGATGGCAAAGGGCACATGAAGCCCGCTCTGCATCGGTTGAGGGGGAGAGATCTGAGTAGCTGCCTGCGCTGATGGTGTTTGAGACCATTACGATAGCAGCACTCCTCTCGACCTAGAAGCAGCCACCGCCATGATTTCTCTTGAAGAGAATGTCACCCTGAGAAAATAGCAGAAGAAGTCCAGTGCACTGAATGCATTTCGACTTTAATTGTCATTTATTTTGTGTGGAAGAATATGTTAGAATTTGCATGCATGGTACTTAAGAATTGTTATTTTCTCGTGATGGTTGGATGATTTTTGGAAGAATTCATTCATTTATTTAGTTTATGATGGCATGACATGTTCTGATATTGGAGTATTTTATTTATGTGATTGCCTTCTCATACATGTTAATAAATATCCTATATTAGAACACGTGTGGCGCCCTATGAAGGAAGTGTGCTTGGCTAGCAGCGGCACAACGTATACCATCTTAAGAGAGACTAAGAAGTTTCAAGTCGATTCGTAAGAGCACTAGCAGCCTTACGACAATCGCCAGAAGCGATGCATGTATAATTGGTTCAGGAAGAGCCACAATGGGCACAACTTTGGTCATTGAAGAAGCCTTATTGTACCCAGAATCGACTAGAACTCTCCTAAATTTTAAGAATATCCGCGCAAATGGTTTCCACGTTGAGACTGAAGAAGAGTACGGTAAGGAATACCTGCTCATCACGAAGCGCGAAGAGAATGGCAAAAGAATATTAGAAAAAACTTCCTTCACTTGAAACTGGGCTATATTATACCAACATTAAAGCGCCTGCAGCGTACACTGTCCTGAAGACGGTATTTCGAAGCTCTGAACTATTCTGTCTCTGGCATGACAGATTAGGCCACCCAGGTCTTAGGATGATGAGAAACATAATAAATAACTCGCATGGGCATAATATTAATGTGAAGAATTTTTCGAATCATGAAGATTTTGTGTGCCCTGCATGTGCCACCGGGAAACTAATAACTAGACCCTCCACTCTGAAAGTGAAGGATGAAGTCCCTGCATTCCTGGAACGCATCCAGGGAGACATTTGCGGTCCCATTCAGCCCGTCTCAGGGCCGTTTAAGTATTTCATGGTGCTCATTAACGCTTCTTCGAAGTGGTCATATGTGGGTTTGTTGTCCACAAGAAACCACGCCTTTGCAAAACTGATCTCGCAGATCATTCGCATCAGAAATGTGTTTCCAGATCATCATATCAAGTCCTTCAGAATGGACAACGCCGGAGAATTTACTTCAAAGGCATTTGATGATTATTGCATGGCGATGGGAATTGTAGTTGAGCATTCGGTACCGCATGTCCATACCCAGAATGGTTTGGCAGAAGCTTTAATTAAGAGAATTAAATTTATTGCCCGACCCCTCTTGCATAATTGTAATTTGCCAGCTACATGTCGGGGACCCGCAATCCTACATGCAGCGAATCTCATCAACCTTAGACTTTCGGCCTACAACATCCATTCATCTATGCAACTAGCGCAAGGGTCACCACCGAAAATTTCCCAACATTAGGGGGGAGGAAATCAACCCCTTGATGAAGAATGTCGGGAAATTACGTGGCAAGCCTGGGGAATCCATGCAGATGACCCGCGCACTAGAGAAGTCCAGAAGACATTACATGGCAAGCCACGGGAATTCATGCAGATGACCCGCGCAATAGTGAAGCAAATAGAGAAGTCCAGAAGATAAGTCCAGAAGACAATAGAAGTCCAGAAGACAATCGATTTGCAAGAAGTATCAAATCAACTGCCTGATCACTTTAGTGATTTGAAGAGCGTGACTAAGTCGCATGTGCCTGCACGCACTGCACCGGAGAGGGTTGAAATACCAAAGAAAATTGAAGGTATCCCTAATCTCGTCCAGAGGCCTCAGAAAAATAAAAAAGAGGACGAGAACTCCGGTTCCTCGAATCCTTAGTAACCAGGGACGCCTGGTGAAAAAAGATAAGGACTTACCACAGCTGATCATTGAAGTCCCCCAGAATGAGAAGGGGAGCCAGTTGAGACCTGGCACAAGTATGACACCTCCAGAAGAGGGCATACCGGATCTGAATATCCCCGTCGGCATGGATGTGTGCGCACACATCGGAGCCGAAAAACTAAAGGGACTTGCCACCGCAATTGAAAGAAGCGATGCGCAAGGTAAAGCTCAAGAAGAAGCAATCGCTCCAGAAGTAGCAACTTATCAAAAAATAGCTATAAATTATGTGCACACGGGAGAGTCCCTGAATAGGACAACAGCTAATATCGATATCTACTTCGCAAAGAAGATTGCCACCATCATCGATCTTGATCCCGAGCCTGCATCGCTCGCTGAATGTAAGAAAAGATCAGATTGCGAAGATTGGAAGAAGGCAATAGCAACTGAATTGCTATCTCTGAACAAAAGAGAGGTGTTTGGGCCCGTATGCCACACGCTTCCCCATGTGCACCCTGTAGGGCACAAGTGGGTATTTGATCGAAAGAGAAATGAAAGAAACGAAGTAGTGAGATACAAAACAAGGCTAGTAGCCCAAGGTTTCACTCAACATCCTGAAGTTGATTATGAAGAAACCTACTCCCCAGTCATGAGTGGAATTACCTTTAGATATTTGATCTCAATGGCAGTGAACTTGAATTTAAAAATGAAATTGATGGATGTTGTGACTGCATACCTTTACGGTAACTTGGATTCGGAGATTTATATGAGAGTCCCTGAAGGAATACCTCTCCCGAACCAAGACAGAGCAAATAGAAATCTGTACAGTGTAAAACTCAGAAAGTCACTGTATGGACTGAAACAATCTGGAAGAATGTGGTATAATCGCTTAAGCGATTTTCTCTGCAAGAAAGGCTACACGAACAATGAAGACTGTCCTTGTGTATTTATGTTGGACCAAAATGGCGACAGAGGGGGGGGGGTGAATGTCGGTCAATTAAATTTCAACTTCTCTAATTACCCACTGGAAATCACCTCTTCAAAAGCTATGCAAGCTAAGAGAGGAGAATCCAAGTGCTTACTAACACTCTAAAAACAGAGAAAGAGACAAGAACCCAAAACCCCAAAGAACCAGTCACTGAACTCAGCACTACAGGCGCCGGCCGGTCTGACCGCAATGGGCCGGCCGGTCAGACCGCTCCATGAGAGCCGGTCAGACCGCTCCACCTGCTCCAGTTAGACCGCCGGTGAAAACCCGGTCTGACCGCCTGTCGGTTTCAGAGCACAGTGAGGGCTGAAATTTCAGACAAAAACCTAAACCTTCTAACTGCAACAAAGATTGGAGAAGTTCTCTTGATTCCTCTGCCCAGAAAGATGGGTATATCACTTAAATAGCCAGAGGAACCTCAGGGGCCAAGAAAATCAACTCTAAAAACATGAATTTCAGATTATTGAAAAATCTGAAACTTTTACCCGAGCAAACCCTAAAATCAAATTACTCCTAAACCTTTGGTCCTTTGGCCATGAAATTTTGAGGATAGCTATTAGATAGCCTCTGGATTCTTCATGCCAGATTTCATGCCATCTCAACAAGGGGAACTCAAGAAATCACAGAACCCTAGAAGTTACTGAAACTTCAGAGAGGGCAATCAAAAACTCAAATTACTTCATGGCCAGAGATTCTTTGATCATGAGCTTTTGCAGTTATGTTAGCAATATCAAAAGAGCTCCACAGACCAAAAATTAAGCCATCTCCTCAAGAGAATCAAAATCTGGACAAAACCCTAGAAAAGGAGTTCATGAACAGAGGAACTCAAAAATGCAAAACTGGGATTAAAAACTTATCTCTGGGATTCTAGCTGACCAAATGGTCCAAGATCACTCTCCCATCACTAAGCAACCCATTTTGCACCTCCACAGCAAGCAAGAACTCGAAAATCAAAAAATCAAGAAATCCACCAAAAGAGAAACGAAGAACAGAGAGGAGCACGAGACAGAAACTTCAGATTTCATTCATTGAATCAATAGAGATACAGAGGAGTCCCGATACCGTGGACATTCGACCAAGATGAAAGGTTTACAAGACTCTCAATCCCTCATCTCCCTCTCAATCCTCAAGAACACCAAGATTCTCACCACATCTTGGGAGGAAGAACACACAAAATAGAGGAGACTCACTGTTCTATCTAGAACACATCGAAGGTGGACAGAGGGAGCACTACTTTGCCTCCACCAACTCACACCAACTAAAGAGCTAAAGGAAACAACCTTCCTAAAGCCTCTTTTGACTCTAAAACCCTAATCCTCACACAAATGCTTAAGTGGGCATGCAGCCCCTCCTCTCTTTTTATAGCCTTGGCTAACGGGTCTCCGCCCCGTTACGCCTGCTAAATCCAACGGCGCCCGCTCCCGCTTGTGCAGCCTCGCGAATTTCCCGATTCGCCCCTCCTGCACCTTCTGGAAAGCTTCCGCGCTTCCTTGCCTCGCACGCCTCGCAACCACCTCGAGTCCACGTCGTCTTCGACACATCCTGACCGTTCTGACCTCAGCGCCACCTGCGCCTAGTCCGGTCCACCGTGTCTCGCCATGACTCCACTCGACGTCCTGCAGCCACACAGACAAGAAACACGTCAAATAGCACCGCTCGATACATGAAAGCGTAAATACCATTACACTTACCATTTATGAAGTCCAAACCTGTCAAAACATTAGAATATGCATCCTAACCCCAAATGACCAAGTTTGACCAAAGTCCGACCGAGCTAGATTGCGCCACGCAATGACTCGACTCCGAACCACTCAAACCAAACTCTATTGACCTAAACCCTTGTCAATTACTCATCACTCTCATGGAGTCACGACCACATGGTCTCTCAATTTATACGGTGATCCCAGAATGGATTCTGTATAATCTCTGTGTATGTAGATGATCTGAATATCATCGGGACAACAAGAGAAGCAAGCTCCTATTTGGAGTCAGAATTTGAAATGAAAGATTTGGGCAAGACCAAGTTTGCTTAGGCCTGCAGCTTGAGCATGTCTCTGAAGGAATCTTGGTACATTAGTCTACCTACACCCAGAAGGTGCTTGAGAGGTTTGACTTTGAGAAGGCATTCTCATCGAAAGTACCGATGATCGGGAGGTCTTTACAGCAAGAAAAAGATCCTTTCCGACCTAGGGAAGAGGGGGAGGAAGTCCTGGGACCAGAATTCCCACACTTGAGTGTAGTGGTAGCACTCATGTACTTAGCAAACTGCACTAGATCGGACATTGCATTTGCCATATACCTGTTAGCAAGGTACAGTGCAGAGCCCACCAAAAGGCATTGGTAGGGCATAAAGGACACCTTCCGATACCTCAAAGAAAGCAAGGACCTCGGATTGTTCTACAGAAAGAATCAAGATCTGAACTTGATTGGCTATGCAGATGCTGGGCACTTGTCAGACCCGCATACCGCTAAGTCACAAACAGGCTATGTATTTCTGTGTGGTGGAACTGCAATTTCATGGAAATCGTCTAAGCAAAGCCTTGTAGCTACTTCGACGAACCACTCAGAAATTATAGCACTGTATGAAGCCGCATGAGAGTGCGCTTGGTTCCGCTGAACGGATCACCACATCCAGCAGCCATGTGGAATGAACATTGTGCAAACCCCCATAATTATCCATGAAGATAATGCAGCTTGCGTTGCACTAGTGCAGACGGGCTATGTAAGCATATCAACCCCAAGTTCCTCTATGCTCATGAATTTCAAAGATGGACAAGATTAAAGTACTGCACACTAAGTCATGTAGACTTGTTCACTAAGTCACTCCCCGCATCTTGCTTTGAAAAGTGCGTGTGAGGGATTGGAATGATGAGACTTAGAGAAGTGCAGAATTCAGGGGGAGAATTCTCTCAAGCCTGTTATTAAATCTTGATCATGAAGATTAAGTACCCAAAGGAATAAAGTCCTGAAGACTAAATCAAATTGGGTGAATTGTACTCTTTTTCCCTTGACGAGTTTTCCATGAAGTTTCTCGACCAAGGTTTTTAATGAGGCAATTCGTGCATCGCAGCATCACATGTATCATGTGCACTTTCTCCAAATTTTTCCCACTGGGTTTTTATGGAGTTTTAGTGAGGCATGAACGTGTCGAATGAGTGCCCAAGGGGGAGTGTTAAGAAACCTGGGCCTGGGCCAGCAGCCCATGGCCCATGGTGGGCACCTCATTGTAGTCTATAAATAGGGAGCCATACCTGAGAATTATGTACACATGAATGAAAGCAATAAAGAAAGACCAGGAGTTCTCTCTATTTCTCTGTGTGTTCAATCTATTATTCTGTGATTCTGTGATTGATTCGTTCTTGTTCTAAACAGAGGAATCGTTCGGACTGGTCGCCAGCGACGGTTCCTCAACACTACTCAATGAAAGATCAATAGGAGTTTGCCCTTTCCTGTTTGGCAAATTCAAGTTTACCCGTTGATTCCGCATTAGGCAACAGAAGATTCTCTGAATCCCACCTTGGACAGCTAGGTGCAGCGCTGTATTTCCATCACAATCCTGCATATTCAGAACTGATCCAAATCTTTCATCCCGGCAAACAAATTGGACTATTCGATATCTCTTTTGCTCGACGGCAACATGAAGGAAGCCCTGTAATACCCTAGACAACGTTTCAGGTTTATGGAAGTTTTAGCGGGGTCGCGGAGATTTTCTTTTCTTTCGTTGAATCACGGAAGACGGGTGTAGGCTATGGAACTATTAAAATAAATAAAGAATTGCTAGAAAATTCTTTTGGGCTGTTTAGAGAGGCAGACCGGCCACTTGGGCCTGGCCGGCCCATTAGGCCCAGCCGCACCTACCTCCCCCTAACCCTAGCTGCCCCCTCCCCTCTTTTCTCCCCTGGCCGCCACTTTCCCCTTGTGCCTCCTCCTCTCCCATGCGCCCCTTGTTGCCATGCTGAGAAAGAGAAAGGGAGAGAAGGAAGAAGGAAGGGAAGAAGAAGAAGGGAGGAGAAGAAGGAAGGAGGAGAAGAAATCTTGTGTGGGCAACCTAGGTAAGAAATTCTCATCTTTTCCCCTCTATTTTGGGATAGTTTTAGGACTTTTGGTTCGTCGTTAGAGGTGGATCATCTAAGGGAAACCGTCGATTAGCGATTAATCAGTGTTCTGCGCGTAGTCAGATTGGGCTGCGTGTCTGTTCGGATGGTTTAGGCGGTCAAAACGATTTTTCCCGAGGAACCCTTGAACACGAAAGTTGTATAGGATGCAGAGATCTAGTTTATGTAAATTTTTCAGAATTTTTGGACGAGTGGTTTGGGCGCAACAGGGGATTGAAGCCGACTGTGTAGAAGAGTTGGATTCAGAATCCAGTTTCTGATCGTGGACAGATTCAGAGGCTCTAATGATTTTTATGAACTAACTCATAATAACAAAATCTGTAGATAATATCTAGATATAGCTTATGGTATAATTTTATAATTTTTGGAGCAATGGGCTGTCGGTGGTGGTCTGTGGAAGTTGCTGGACAGAACTCGAGGGCAGAGTCTGTTCCCTGTTTTCTAGTGAGAATTACGCCCTTCAAACGACATAATAAAATTATGGTGTCTTCATGAAATTTGTAGCTTTTGTTCTGAAGATTTCAAATATGTCATTTTAGTTGTTGATTGATTCGTAGATTAAAAGGTACGGAAAAGACAAGTAGCGCTGCTGCAGAGAGCAGAGTGTGGGAACAACTGTTTGAGAGGGAGTTGCGGGTTTTGGGCGTAGAGGCGTTTACTTCTTAGTTGTGAATGTTGTATTTTGGTTTTGTACTGAGTGGTGTCCTGTGAACAGGTGGCTCCAGTCCTGACCGTGCTTGAGCCCTTCGCCCTTCGGTAAAGGCAAGTATAATGATGGTTTAAAATTGATAGTGTGCATTGTTGATGTTTGATGGATTGCTGATGTTTGATGAATTGTTGATGTTTTATCTATATTATGAGTATATGTGTTCATGATTGTGGTAAGGAAGTACCGGTGTTGTTTATGGTCGATTGAAATTTAAAGTGTTCATGAGTATTTCTGATGCATAGATGTTGTGGATGCAAGTTTTATTTATTGAGACATTCACGCATATGCATCATGTTGACTTATTGAAGTCTTGGTCATGAGATGACCAAGCGTCGAGGTCCCCGTCATGTTGATGACATGACGGGCTAAAGGTCCCCATACTTGTGGAGTATGGGCAATTGGTCCCTGTACCAGATGGTACAGGCATGGGTGTGCATTGACGGATGCACACTCCGCATTACCGGTAAAATGTGAAAGAGAAGAGATAAGGAGAATTTTGATCATCTTGCATAGCATGGCTTGTTTATGAGGTTGATGGATGAATTTGTGAAGTGATATTCATGAATGTTCACGGTTTATTTATATGGTTGATGGATGAATTTTGTGAAGTGATGTTCATGAATGTTCTTGTTACTATCTATTATATTTGCTGGGTCGTTGGACTCACTCTTGCTGTTGTTGTGTTTTTTAGGTACCTTTATGAGATCGACATGCATTGGGAAAAGGAAAGATTAGCATTATTGCACTTTGCACGTTCTACTCACAATGGATGAAAGAGAGGAAATTACATAATGGTTGTATGAATTACTTAAGTAGAAGATGATTATCGATTGTCGGATTAAAATTGTAATAAAGGATTAGAATTCTTTTATGATGCTTCCATTCGTTATTTAAATTTTATAACCATGAATGTTCTAGTAATCTTAAGCCAATATCGCTTTGAATTGATTATATTACTTGAGGTTATTCATTTCTTTTAATTACGCTTGTTGAAACCTCTGACTTAGACAATAAACAAAGGAGGTTCTGCCGAAATTTTGTAAGAGGAATATTAGTTTTTCCTTATTGTGTTATTAGTTTGGTAGCATTCCAGGTCATTGCCTGACTGGGGTGTTACAGTTGGTATCAGAGCGGGCATTAGGTCCGTGGTAATTGAATTATTAAATTGACACACTGGTGCACAGTAGAATGGGATGGGTCAAGCATTGCATTTACGCTTCCAATACATTTTATTGATGTTTTATGCTATGAGATTATCTTTTGTGCCCATGATTTGACTATATGATTGATATGTGTGGTAATAGTTGATGTCGAGAGATAGAGATCACGGTGCGGCCATAGGCATGGCCAAGTTATGGCACTATTCGTGGTATTGAATTGGTGAAGGATTTTTCCTCAGGCAACTTAGTTTCAAAAGCTAGGAATGAGTTATTTAGAAAAGTTTCTCTCTTCCTTGAGTTGGATTAGGTCAATTCTTATCCTGTGGTGGTGGATGAATTTATCTTGGGTTTGTGGTTCATTGAAGTTGAGGGTTTTCAATTGGTCTCTACCTGTTCTTCGAAGCAATTGTTGTCTTTCTGAATATTGAAATGCTTTTGCTACTTGGGAACATTGTTGATTTGCAAGGTTGGTCCCCTCGTGGGAGTTTTGTCTTGTTGTAAAATATGTCTTATTTGTTCGCTTGGTATTTTTATTAATGAAAGTTTTATGTTGCAAATTCGTTAACATGGGAAGCCTTGGATCTTTGCATTTATTTGAATTATTTCGCGTATTGAAGTTTAATTCCTCTTCTTTCTGAAAGAGAGTGTTAAAATCCTTCGTGGAGTTTTGCTATGCTTAAGTGGGAGGTGATAATCATAATGATTAATTCATAACGTATGAAATTAACAAGTTGAGATGTTAGCATGGTACATAATTACTTTCAACTAGCATCCTCGGAAGTGTAGTCGATTAATTTGATATTGCCTTGAAATAGTTTCTTGAAGAATTGTGATTAAGAATTTGTCTATACAAGATTGGAACTCGTGGAGTTTTGAGGAGTGTGCAAAAAGAATTAGAATGTTTATTATGATCGTTTAAATTCGTATACTATTGGATAAATTGAATTGTTTTTTTCCTTGGTAATTAATCTGGCCGTTTGAGATGATTAAGTAAAGAGGTGTTAGAATATTGCCTTAGTAATATTAAACTTTAATCTGTCCTTTATTTAGATACTTTATGAGCATGTATAACTGCTAGGTTCATCTATCATTCACCATGCTAAATTGTTGAAATATGTATAAAGAAATAGAGGAATGTTGATGTATTGACTAGTAAAACCTTGTTTTATAGAGCTTACATTATTGAAGTTTGAAGATATTTCGTTCTAATTGCTGAACATAAGGTGGAATGTTGAATCTATGCTCATAGCGATTTTTGAGATTGCCGTGTTCTAGTACCATCTTGTTAAAAGCGTTTTGTTCCAATATTGTGGCTTGTGCACTAGGCTTTTCCTAGATCAAGTAGTTGCAATCTTGTTTAGATAATAGAAACATGATGAAGTGAATTATTGCGTTCCTTTTGGGAAAGGTTTATCAAGGGAAATGTGGATATGATGGTTCTTGTTAAGAGTGTATTGTTTTGAAGCTAGTATGATTGTTAGTACATGGTTGTGATGATAATGTTGAATGTTCTATAAATAAAAAGATTTGATAACTTCCATGATAGTATTTAAATCAAAAGCTTTGGGAGTTGCGTACGCGAACTTTTAGACTTCATGACTTAAGTGGTAGCTGAAATTGTTTTGAGCAAACTGACGCATCGAGAAGTTTTATTAGTCCTTAAAAGATTAATGAGTTGTAGTCTTCAAATCTCTTTTGTTGGAATTGTCAAGGTAATACTGTAATCGAAGAAAGTTGCTCTCTTTGTTAAAGGAAAGATTGTGGTAAAAGTATTTGAGGTTAGAGTCAAGTTGTGTAACTTTTAGAGATGTGCATGACTTCTTATTTTTTTGCCGCATAAGAGTTTCTTGAGTTTAAATGGCAATTCCATATTCTTATTGAATGAGATTTGATATTTTCTTCTTGAGGGGCATGTGCCTTTAGCTGTGATCTTATCTTTTGTTTTCCAAGATCATTGCTATTTCCCTTGGTCTAGTGCCTATTACGAATGGTAACATTTTCCCTTGTGCTGAAATTTACTCCTTTTTGCCTCGTCTAAAAAGGGGTAACCGATTTGGGTTGTAAAGTCCTTTAGGATGTACATGGTAACTGGTTGGTGTGATCATGTGATTGATTTTGGCGAGATTGTGGGTGTCAAGTTGTTGAGATTCGTGGAGTGATAAATTGATTCCTTTGAATAATTCTCGGTGAGGATTTGATTTAAGGAAGGTGTTTGTCTTTGGAGCTAACTGGTTACATTATTGCAACTAGAAGAACCTATAATAAATTGTGGTTCAAAGATATTTTGTTCATTTTGATGGAACATTAGAATTATCGAATGTACGAGAATCTTGATCCATTTTATTAGAGTATCGTGATTGGGTATTTTGCAAGGTTAGTAGGAGGATTATGACGGTGTAGTTAATGAGATCATAATTGTGAGGAGGTCTAACCGTTATGGGAATTACTGAGATAGTAAGGATTGTTGAATTATTACCATGTATGACTTGGCTTCAGTGAGCAACTCTCCAAGAGTTAGAATCTTCCTAAAGATAATCAGGTTGAGCATATGTTTTCATGTGGTTGTTAATGATTGAGCATGGTTGATTGTGGAAATTTTAGTCATCGAATTCGAGAATCTTGTATCAAATATATCAAGTACATATATAGGAGCCCTGGAGATGGAAAATTTTGGTTTGATGTTCTATGCTAGAACCTTGGAGGCTAATGATGTTGTGTGAGAATAGTGTAACAAGTGGATTCTAAATAGTGTTATGCTCCTTGATAGTATCCTTTGGGGTGTAATAAATGAGTGTGTGCTGAGAATTTCAAGTTGTTTATCCTTAAGGGATTGTGGTGAAGTGATTGTGGGTGAAAACAATGATGAGGTGCATTGAAAATTATTTATCAAAGTAACCCTGTTGGAAGAGGTGTTGGCTAGAGTAGGTTATTGTGAGGTCAGTAGAGTCTCTCCACAAAGGTGTGGGTGAAGCACTCGGTTTGAACATAGTGTTGATGTTGCGAATTTAAAGGAAATGAGCTAGTGTGGTATGGGATGATATGGAATCTCTTGATTCAAGAGAAAGTTTATTCCAAAAAAAATATATTGTCTCGGGTAGTAAAATGCTCTTTGATTCTTGTTTGAGCTATGTGATGATAGCAAAAAAAAAGGTCTTTTGTGGTTTGAGTTGACTTTATGTTGGCATGTGTGGTTTTTTCCGGTTCAGGAAAAATAATGGACGGGTTTGACATTTGAGTGATTCTCCTTTGACTTATGTGTTGTTTATTTGCAAACTACCTACTTGGAATGTGGAGAGGTTCTCGTGTTGAATCCTCATTTTTTCTTTTGATTTGACCCTTTTGATGGGGAGTGGGTGATGTGTGGTTGCGATGAGAATCCCTTATTTTCAGTTGAATTCTATTTGTAAAATATTTGGTTTACAATGAGCACTGTTGTGCGTCCGTAGTTAAAGGAGGTACTCCTTGTTAAGGTAAAAAAAATATCGATTGAGAGTTGGAACAAGAGTTACATGTGTTGTATGGGTTGATACCAAAGGGAATGATAACCCAAGGTATATTCAATCGCTTCTGTTAGTTGCAAGGATTTGGAGGTTGGTGTATCACTAGGATCACCCTGGGTCCTAGAGTGGGGTACACAATGTTTGGTATGACCCAGTGTCGAGGAAGTGCCTGAAAGATCTGGAGTGTGGGGTTTCATTAAAGCCATTGACCAACGAATAAGACCATATTTTCAAGTCCCAACCAGTGCGGGTTTTGGAGGGGTTAGAGCGGATTCTGAGGAACGAGGCACTGAAGTGGGTTAAGGTGTTTTAGTTACATCAATCCCAGCAGAAGGCGATGTGAGAGCTTGAGGATTAGATGAAGAAAAAGTACCCCGAGCACTTTGAGGCTGGTGAGTACTTGTAGTGGTTGTTTATCTTTGTTGCTATCTCCTTTGTCATACTCCTGTTTTCGTGGTTCTAAGGGTTAGATTCGGGGACGAATCCTTTTTAGGAGGGGAGAATGTAATACCCTAGACAACGTTTCAGGTTTATGGAAGTTTTAGCGGGGTCGCGGAGATTTTCTTTTCTTTCGTTGAATCACGGAAGACGGGTGTAGGCTATGGAACTATTAAAATAAATAAAGAATTGCTAGAAAATTCTTTTGGGCTGTTTAGAGAGGCAGACCAGCCACTTGGGCCTGGCCGGCCTATTAGGCCCAGCCGCACCTACCTCCCCCTAACCCTAGCTGCCCCCTCCCCTCTTTTCTCCCCTGGCCGCCACTTTCCCCTTGTGCCTCCTCCTCTCCCATGCGCCCCTTGTTGCCATGCTGAGAAAGAGAAAGGGAGAGAAGGAAGAAGGAAGGGAAGAAGAAGAAGGGAGGAGAAGAAGGAAGGAGGAGAAGAAATCTTGTGTGGGCAACCTAGGTAAGAAATTCTCATCTTTTCCCCTCTATTTTGGGATAGTTTTAGGACTTTTGGTTCGTCGTTAGAGGTGGATCATCTAAGGGAAACCGTCGATTAGCGATTAATCAGTGTTCTGCGCGTAGTCAGATTGGGCTGCGTGTCTGTTCGGATGGTTTAGGCGGTCAAAACGATTTTTCCCGAGGAACCCTTGAACACGAAAGTTGTAGAGGATGCAGAGATCTAGTTTATGTAAATTTTTCAGAATTTTTGGACGAGTGGTTTGGGCGCAACAGGGGATTGAAGCCGACTGTGTAGAAGAGTTGGATTCAGAATCCAGTTTCTGATCGTGGACAGATTCAGAGGCTCTAATGATTTTTATGAACTAACTCATAATAACAAAATCTGTAGATAATATCTAGATATAGCTTATGGTATAATTTTATAATTTTTGGAGCAATGGGCTGTCGGTGGTGGTCTGTGGAAGTTGCTGGACAGAACTCGAGGGCAGAGTCTGTTCCCTGTTTTCTAGTGAGAATTACACCCTTCAAACGACATAATTAAATTATGGTGTCTTCATGAAATTTGTAGCTTTTGTTCTGAAGATTTCAAATATGTCATTTTAGTTGTTGATTGATTCGTAGATTAAAAGGTACGGAAAAGACAAGTAGCGCTGCTGCAGAGAGCAGAGTGTGGGAACAACTGTTTGAGAGGGAGTTGCGGGTTTTGGGCGTAGAGGCGTTTACTTCTTAGTTGTGAATGTTGTATTTTGGTTTTGTACTGAGTGGTGTCCTGTGAACAGGTGGCTCCAGTCCTGACCGTGCTTGAGCCCTTCGCCCTTCGGTAAAGGCAAGTATAATGATGGTTTAAAATTGATAGTGTGCATTGTTGATGTTTGATGGATTGGTGATGTTTGATGAATTGTTGATGTTTTATCTATATTATGAGTATATGTGTTCATGATTGTGGTAAGGAAGTACCGGTGTTGTTTATGGTCGATTGAAATTTAAAGTGTTCATGAGTATTTCTGATGCATAGATGTTGTGGATGTAAGTTTTATTTATTGAGACATTCACGCATATGCATCATGTTGACTTATTGAAGTCTTGGTCATGAGATGACCAAGCGTCGAGGTCCCCGTCATGTTGATGACATGACGGGCTAAAGGTCCCCATACTTGTGGAGTATGGGCAATTGGTCCCTGTACCAGATGGTACAGGCATGGGTGTGCATTGACGGATGCACACTCCGCATTACCGGTAAAATGTGAAAGAGAAGAGATAAGGAGAATTTTGATCATCTTGCATAGCATGGCTTGTTTATGAGGTTGATGGATGAATTTGTGAAGTGATATTCATGAATGTTCACGGTTTATTTATATGGTTGATGGATGAATTTTGTGAAGTGATGTTCATGAATGTTCTTGTTACTATCTATTATATTTGCTGGGTCGTTGGACTCACTCTTGCTGTTGTTGTGTTTTTTAGGTACCTTTATGAGATCGACATGCATTGGGAACAGGAAAGATTAGCATTATTGCACTTTGCACGTTCTACTCACAATGGATGAAAGAGAGGAAATTACATAATGGTTGCATGAATTACTTAAGTAGAAGATGATTATCGATTGTCGGATTAAAATTGTAATAAAGGATTAGAATTCTTTTATGATGCTTCCATTCGTTATTTAAATTTTATAACCATGAATTTTCTAGTAATCTTAAGCCAATATCGCTTAGAATTGATTATATTACTTGAGGTTATTCATTTCTTTTAATTACGCTTGTTGAAACCTCTGACTTAGACAATAAACAAAGGAGGTTCTGCCGAAATTTTGTAAGAGGAATATTAGTTTTTCCTTATTGTGTTATTAGTTTGGTAGCATTCCAGATCATTGCCTGACTGGGGTGTTACAAGCTCCTTCCTTGTGCATCGCGCAATCCAGCGCACTCGGGACACTTCCTAAGCAGCATGGCAAGGGCGCTGCGATTGCCTGTGGAGGCGGCGACATGTATGGGATATTCCCCCCTGTTGTCTGGCTGATACGCTGAATGTGGGTTAGCTTCCAATAGTAGTTTGGTTGGGTCATTACGGTCGTGTATAAGATAACAGAATGTTGCCGGTTTTTTAATTCCTGAACCTGCCACCGAGGCCGCAAAGTGAAGAGGCGTACTCCCAGATTGGTCCATCTGTATGGTAAGGCGTTTGTTCCATTCCAATATCTTTTTTATCGCCTCTGCAATGTCACCCGAGGAACTAAATGTCACAAAACTGAGACTTATTTCATTTATTTTCACATTTTCATTAAATATTTCTCAGCTAATTCTCTAACTAATGTCCTATTGTGCAAGATTTGTGTTTATTATCAATATGCCCATTATCCGAAGCAATCTCGCAAATCCAAGGGTGAAAGAAGAAATATATCACGAAAAGGAACAAAACCATCTTTGCATCAGCGCAAACAAAAGTTTCCAGCAAGGAGGATGGACCTGTGCCGCTTGTCGTACCAATGTCTCGTGGGACCACCACATCAGAGGAGCAGCTTCACGTCCTAGCGGCGCAAAGTTGTATATTTTGTTCCGGTTTCGGTCAGAATGTTCGGAACGTTTCGACAAACAAAACAGCACAATGAATTCCCTATCTTGTACTGGTCTTTATACTGGCTAATACCGGTTCATTCTGTTCCAGTCATTCTGGTACCGGCTGTAAAGGGTATTTGATTTTAGAAATTTATAGTATTTACTGTTCCATCTACTCTGATACTAGGCATAATTAAAGTGACTCCTTGTTTTTATACTATAATTATGTATTAAAAGTGAGATTTTAAAGGAAATTATATGTGCATATAATTACATATATATATATGAATAAATATTTAAATTCAAAACGATACGTTGGTATAGACTGTTATCAGAAAATACCATTCCAAAACTAAACCAGTATAGGGTCCAAAACGGTATTTACATGTAGGCACAAAACACTTCACAAGCAAAAACCTTATCGAGACCAATATCAAAAGCTCTCCTGTATCTTTCCTCTAGTGTGTGGATTTCCATGTTTTGGTGCCACAGAAAATCCTGACAACAACACATCAACCGTGATTTTCGCTGCTTGTGATTGGAACATGCTCTTGGAAGTTGGAAAGCTCACCACGCTTCACATGGAGTGCATCTGGCAAAATATACCATACTATACGCTATAATATACCATACTATACTACGCTATTGCGGGCCAACCAGCTAGTTAGACAGGAATCCTGAACCTAGTAAAACACTAGGTACTATTCCTAAATGGTAAGATATATACTATATACGAGTCCAACTAGAGGATATAAGAGACAAAAACATGATGAAAATCTTGCAAAATATGTGCAGAAAAATGACAGGTGAGCCCAGATTTATAAGTTGAAAAGAAAGGATGCATGCATGGGTACCTGTGCCTCGAAGAACCGCAGCATGCAATGCATTTTGTCCATTCGGTCCAGAGTATGAAAGCTCCCCGTGACTCATATTATACAGCTTCTCTGCAATGATCTCCTTTTGCAGCAAGATGGCTAGGTACAACGGTGAAGTGCCGTCTTTCGGAAAACTGGCCAATTCTGAATCCTCCTGCATTAGCAGCTCGACTATATCATTATTCCCAATGCGAGCAGCCTCATGCAAGGCCGTCTCCTTAAGCTTGTTTTCCGTTTCCAGCAGTTCCTTCACTCTGTTAACACTGCTATCCTGGCCTGTGGCCAGACCAATGAGATGAGAGACCATTCGGTATTTCCCTGCTCGTGCAGCGCAGTGCAGGGGCGTGTCGCCCTTCTTGTTTTGCGCAAAGAGGAGGTGTTCCGCCTTGTTGAGATGATCTTAGCACTCGTCAAGAAGGCATCGTCGTCACCGTTGGCGGCCACCATATGGAGTGCAGTGTCCCCTTCAACGGTGACCCCCTCCAAGAGCGACGCTGCAGACTGCGCAGGCAGGCCAGCAACTTCTTCTACGTCACCAGAAGCCCGGTGCATTGCCAAGCTTCCGTTGCTGGAGTTGTACAGTAATAGCATGTCAAGAAATGCTTGAGTGGGCATCATAGATTGTTGTGCATGTGCGTCTTCCCTGTTGAGAAGAAAATTCAGCCCCTTCCAGTAGCCACAGCATGCCGACGATAGCAGCAGCGGATGGATGACTGCCAGTGGACGCTCCGCCGCGGAAGCCTGGTTGCCCGACGCCATTACCAGACCATTCAGCTGCTGGCAATCGCCACGACCTGTGGACACCTTCAGTTTGGCGTCCATGGCCACCGCCGGAGGATTTGCCGCCGTGGGCGAGCTATGAGGATCCTCTCTGCTGCTCGACGCCATCACCACCACCAGATGCAGATCCTCCCCTGCGCTAGCTTCCCGTCTAGAAGTTGGATGCTCAATGTATGGGGGCTGGTTGTGCGCCTATCTGGGGGGCACCCTTATGTAGTTGTAAAAACTTTTACTAGTGAGTGCATAAACGCCGTCTTCTCCGTTTTTGTTTCTTGTTTTTTAATTCAGAAGATCCAGACGGGTTAGTAGATCTAGTAAGAACACATGGTTGCTGCTATGCTCGCAACCAAGTCTTGTTTTTAGTTGATATCACAAGTCTTCGTTTTTATTGTTTCTTCGTCATGATCTGGTGGACCTCCTTTCGGAGCACATGCCTGTCGATTGGTCTAAACCGACTCTGTGTTTAAATTAACTCCGTCGATCCGCAAGAGCACATGAGCGCTGCTACGCTCCAAATATTAACAAATCCCCTTTTAAAAATAAATTGTCAGCGATCTGGAGTAGCATGTTAAAAAAAAAAAAGAGTAGATTGTATTGGAGCTCCTTAAACTTGTAAAGTTGTCTCACCTTACTCCTTAAACTTGCATTTTACTTTATCAGCTACCCAGGGGCGGAACTGGGCCTCGGGCTGGGTGGGCTATAGCCCGAGGCCCAGCAATGCTATTGACTATACCCCCAGAAACCCTAACCCTATGATCCCCAACCCCCAGCTCCAAATCCCAGATCGGCGATCCAATTGCGCGCGGCGCCCTCCACCGCCGGCCGTCGCCTCGCCTGTGCGCGCCTCCACCGCCGGCCGCTGCCCTCACCTCACCTGCGCCGGCCGCCGCCCTCACCTCACCTGCGCTGGCCACCGCCCTCGCCCCTCGCTCCCGACGCAGAGCGGTGACCCCGCGGACCGCGGTGGCGCGGTCCGCCCTCCGCCGGCTGCCGTGGAACTGCTCGTCCTCCTCGGCTCCGACGCTCCGGGCTTCGGGTGGGTCCGTGGGTGTGCCCTCCGGCCTGCGCGGCTCCGCCCTTGCCGACTTGCCGTCTCGCTCTCGCCGAGTCGCCGCTCGCCAGGGCCCGGGTGGCCGGGTGGGTGCCGACGTGCCATCTCGCCTCTCGCGTGCTTGAGCCGGCTGAGCCGCTACATTCTGTATGGTTTCAGCGGCAGCGAACGCCATATGATGGCAGCAGTTCAGACGCGATGCAGAATTCAGAAGATAGCGGCAGCGGCAAGAAGCTGGACATGCTACAGTTGCCACAGAAATCCATCCATAAGACCATAACAGCATTCAACTTGTTTGATGAACTGCTATATGCCTATATCAACCATAGTTTTGTGCCTTGTAAGCTGAAGCTCTAATATTTTACATTCTGAAGTATCATGACCTGTGCAATCTCTCTTCATGCGTAATGGAAATTACTTTATGCCAAATAATTTTTTCTCTGTTAATTTTTCTGATTTCAGTGGCTTCATTAGTTTCTACTTTTGGGCCAGATTGGAAAACCACAACATGACTGCTGATTTCTTCATTATGCAGGTCTGTGTCCTTCCAATTTGTTCATACCTTTTTAGTCGTTGAGGAGAACTTCAGGTGTACTACTCTTAAATCTCAGACTACATGAAGGTAATATATATGAAACTGAAACGTAGACTTCAATTCGATTTAACTCTGATGCTTATTAGGAAATATGTACTAAACACTTAAGAAGGCACACAAAGTTGTTTATGATGTAGTATGTACCAATTTTCATATACTTTCTTTATTGTGATTTGGGTTGAAAACTTAAACTCCTCAAGTATTGAGCATTAAGCAAAATTTTTCTATCAATGATGCATTTGTTACGTATTTTTTTGTTATATCATAACATAGTTCTAGACTTGTGATATGTTAGATTGTTACTTAGTTGAAATTTAGCCCGGGGCGTGCTTCAATCCTGGATCCGCCACTGCAGCTACCTAAACTTAGATCTGTTTACACCAATAGTCCAATTCTCTGTTAGTTGACAGAAGAAGCTGACTTCACATTCCTTGTAGATGACATGGACGATGGCATAACAAAACAGTTCACATGGTCTACCAGTCAGTCTAGACACTGGAACAATGCATGTATCATACCCTCAAATCTCCTTCTACCTCAATCTTCTCCTCTCTTTAATCCGTCCTCCTCCCTTCACCCAGGCCACTACACTTCTACCCCGCACTACCGCAACCCGTTAGTTACCAGACTTGCCGCCCGGCGATCCCCACTATCACTGCCTGACCTAACTACTCCAGCACCCATCTTCTCTCTTGTACTGTCGATCAGATCCACGCCTATCTCCTCCACCCTGGCAATCCGTTCTCGACTTCTCGCCCGCTACTCTCCCCTCCAAATCAAGTAGATGAGGGCATCGATGGTGAGAAAATAATGGTGGTGGATTTGGTAGATAGCGAAAAGCGGCGCTAGTGGCAGATGTTGGTTTTCTTGGTTGGATTTCATGTTCTCCTGATTTCTATTGGTGCAAAGGACGTATAAGCGGGGGAGATATCTGTTGGAGATTAGATTTCATCCATTTAATCACTTTCTATAGAAGTTCTTGTGATTGTCCAGTTTAGCCCAAGAGATGCGTGATTTTGAGGTTTTGATCTTATAGATATTTTGGTTTGTGTTCATGCTATAATATAGTTTGCTATGACATGTAATAACTCATCCAAGGTTATCTCGATCATCAATGACTCACGGGCAAGAGTAGATTGTGGTTTCTCTCTTTTGTTCGATTTCGGTGCAACCTTCTTTGTTTTGCATAAAGTTTAGAATTTGACATTTATTTTCACGATCTATGATTAGAATAGATTCGTGACATATTAGGAAAGACGTGTATCAAATTTCATCCAGGTGGGATCAATGTTTAAGAGTTAGCCTTTTCTTGGACGTGTCCCATGCTGTTTTCAGCTTTTGTTTCGGTGAGTGGTCCGACCTCCCTGCTGGTCTGACCAGTGTGGATATGCGGTCTGACCGACTGAGCAGTCCAACCGCCCCCTGGCCAGCGGTCAGGCCGAAGAGACTGTGAGCCTCGGGTGACTTTTTCATTTAGCTCTCGGCTTTGATGTAGCTTGTCAGTTTGAGTTTACCGCTATATTTTGTTGTTAATATCAGTGGAAAGATTTTAAAAGATTATTTACCCCCTCTTACTCATTATACCTGATTATACAACTACAGGTGGCATAACAGCTCCACTCAGAAGATCCATTAGGCTCTGGTAATCGCCGTGGCGTGCGACCAATAGCAGCTTGGGATGCATGTTCCCAGTAACCATGGTGAGCGGCCGAGCAGGTTCACCTTTCGCTCTTAGTTGTTCAACTCAATTGCGATTTGCGACTAGCTATGTATCCTCCCACTCCTGTCGCAGTCACCTTTACCGCTACTCTCTAAGTTGGATACTCGAAGTATGAAATCTGCTCGTTTGTGTTAAGGCATATAAGGGCATCTCCAGCACAGCACGAGCCCTCAAAACAGACCCCCTACTTTTAATTTGAGAGCTCCCTCTACTTTTGAGGGCCCTGTTTTCTGAGCTGCACTCCAGCAGGAGCCCTCAAAACAGGGCCCCTACTTCTCAATTCCTTCTATTTCCTCACACACTATATGCATATGTATGAGACAAAAGCACAATACACAATAAAATATTTATGATTTCAAAATGAGGGACAATATTTAAATTTATGAATTCAAATACGAATATTCAAATTTAAATTCAAATTTGTTTCGAATTTTATTGTTCCAAATTTAAATTCAAATTTGTTCCGAATATTCAAATTTAAATTCAAATTTGTTCCGAATATTCAAATTTCAATTCAAATTTGTTTCGAATATCCAAATTTGAATTTAAATTTGTTCCGAATATTCAAATTTAAATTCAAATTTGTTCCGAATATTCAAATTTAAATTCAAATTTGTTCCGAATATTCAAATTTGTTTCGAATATTCAAATTTGTTCCTAATATTCAAATTTGAATTTAAATTTGTTCCGAATATTCAAATTTAAATTCAAATTTATTCCGAATATTCAAATTTAAATTCAAATTTATTCCGAATATTCAAATTTGTTCCGAAATTAAATTTGTTTCACTCGTACGGGAAAAAACGAGGAAAAGCTGAAAAATGAGGACCGGAGTAGGGGCCCCCTAGGAATGAGGGCTGAAGGGGGGATTTAAGGGGCCCCTCAAATTTGAGGGTTCTAGTAGGGGCCCTGCTGGACCTCTATTTTTACCTCAAGCCCTTAAATTTGGTTTTGAGGGCTCAAGTAGGGGCCATGCTGGAGATGCTCTAAACGTGCACAGCACGTATATATGCCGGACGCGCTACAGCGCTGCCTGACAATGGGCACGCGTGAGCAGCGGGAGGCCATCCCTTCCTCAACTGATTAGCGCTACTCTTGGAAACGATAACTCAGGAGTCAGGAGCACTTCCTTCTATTCCTGTGTGTATGTAATCTCCTAGTTTGTTTCCTCTTTAGTTACACACCATGTAATCTATATATACGCCAATCTTGGCTAATGTAAAGTGATTGCGTGATTACACAAATATTCCGCTTTCATGGTATCAGGCCATCGCCTCCTGCGATTGTCTCGCTTCCGCCCCTCCCCTCCCTAGGCGCCATGGCCGGCAGCGACAACGAGCGCACCCGCCGCGAGGCTGAACTTCAGCAAGCCCGGCGCGACGCGGAAGAGCGCGCCCGCCGCGAGGCTGCCGCGCAAGCCGCGCAAGCCGCGCGCGCCCTTGCTCTCGCCAACACGCGCGCCACGCTCCACGCCCAGGCTGTCGCCGTGTATTCCATCAAGACTTTGGTGCCTATCGTTCTTGATGTCGACTCGGCCAATTACAGCAAGGGATAGACTATTGTACAGGCGACTGAAATTTTTTTATCTTTCAGTCACCTAAAGTTACACTTTGAATCACCTGAAGTTGCACATGTTTTTTTGGAGGGGGGCTGCAATTTTAGTTGATTGAGAGTGCAATTTCAGCTCACCTGAAGTTGCACTCTGAATCACCTAAAGTCGCAGCTGTTTTTTTTGGAGGGGGGCTGCAATTTTAGTTCATTGAGAGTGCAATTTCAGGTGACTGAAACATAAAAAAATTTCAGTCGCCTGTGCAATAGCAAAACTGTTACAGCAAATGGTCCAACCTCATCCTCAACGCCCTCGGCAAGTACGCCCTCGACGACCATGTCCTCTCCGACGATGACTTTTGACTAAGTATGTGGCTAGATTCTATTGTTCGAGTGGTTGTAATTCATGATGCAAAAGAACAAAGGAAGACCTTGACTAGGTGAACTTGTGGCTGTCATTTTCAGAGTTCTAGTCATTTAAGGATAAGTCGACAAAGAAAAGTGAGCACTATGCCCATCCACCGTGAGGATCCTGTTGTGTTCCCACCAAAACCTTCTACTAAACATAAATATTTTTTCCACAAAATTGTGCCAGCTTAATCAGGTAGTGAAATGTGGGAGATATAGTCATATGTAGCATCCCAAGCATCAAATCCATAACTAATTAACCTCACAGTTACGCAGAACCACTAATTTAACAATTCACAATTTCAGTTTTTTCGCGCGGTCCCGCAGGCACAACTAAAAATTTCACACCATAGAAAGCAAAGGGAGAGAAATACTTCCCAGTAGCCACAGCCGTGCAGTCCGCAGTCGCCGACTCGGAGAGAGGCGAGCCGGAGAGGCTGGACGCTGGAGACTTCCGCCTTCAAGCTCACATGCTGTTTCTATTTTTTGCTCATTTTATTTTGGGCCAGAGCATGCCTATCTAATAAATAGTGAATACTAGGAGAAGCGAAAATCTATTGAAAAGGCAAAAAGAACTAGCTTTATGTTTCGGCTGGCTGTGAAGAAGACATAGCGAATTGGGCCATTTGCGCGTGGAGAAAGCTTGGGCTATGGCCCACATATTCTTCAGCTGGGAATTCCCTTGCCTTTCAATTTTCAATTGCAAATGCGGCTGGTATCCGGTGGTGCATCGTCTGCAGCATAGGCTGAGGTTTAAGTAGAAATATGTGAGTGAGAGAGACAATAGAGTGGCTGGTACTGCAGTTTGTTTTCTTCTTCACTTAAGATCTGCATTGTCCATTCAGGATCCGAAGGCTGAGAATCAGCACAAGGCAGGAAGCCTTTCCTCTCTGCCTTTTGCCTATACACAGGCAAGGGATACTATTTAGTCTTTCTTTATATTGTGCTTTTCGCCTGCTCCAGTACTTCTTTTTTTTTTACCTGCGAGGGTCCTATACTCCTACGCATCTGTGTGTTTTGTCCTAACTCCCGTTGAGGAGTGATATACGTGTCAAGTGCAGCTTGCTGATAGTAATAGTTTGATCAAGATTTTTAGCTGATATACGGGGACAAAGTGAAGTAAAGTTGCACACAAGAATAAGTGCAGGGCTACAATATCAATGTTTGCGAAGTTACACTCAAAAGGTGGTCACATAGAAACTTCACGAACTATTCTGAATGATGACTAAAAAACACAGCGGTGTAGAAATCCATGTCTGACGAAGGACAAGTGCCCAATCAATCATGGTATTATCTATCTTCGTAGCCTTTCTGATGATACGACCAAATTACTGGGGCTATGGATCTTCAAAACTAATGGCAGACCAAATATTATCGTGTAGGGCCATAATGTACCAACCATTCTGTACGGGATTACCACTAGTACTGCCCCGAATTTCCAAATTCCCAATCTAGCACGTAATGTTCTTGCAGAAATAACCAGCTGCCAAATATCTTCAGTTCCAAAGGGCAGTTCCGCAGAAGAGATCACACACAGAGATATTGTAGTCCGCCGAACAACTGGAGCCAACTGCCAACACCACATATAAACCGAACATAAATGCAATAGCTAAGCATATGTAGATTGAGCATAGCAAGTAAGAAGAGGGGTGAATGACTATTTCAAAAAAAAATTCACAAAAATCAACAACATTATACAATAGAAACACAGTCATAAATTCACTAAAGCCTTAAGCCAAAGAAGGCAAAAACTCTGGAAATTCAAAGTCCCACCGATCTGACCTCTATCGGATAGCGAGCAGACCACTAGCAATTAGCGGCCAGACTTCTAGACAATGAATAGTAAAATCAGCATAATTTTATGATATTTTTTTATTTAAAGAAATGTTACACCAAAATCGAGCAAAAAAGAAAAACAAGCAATATAACTTGAGGATAGCCAAGATAGCTCTAAATACGTGCGTCCTATTTCATTCATCAGAGCCAATAAAAGCTTGTATATGCAGCCCAACTTAAGATTAGTATCGAGGGCCAAAATTCCAACAGCGTCCCGGTAAGATTGTCTTTCGTCAATGACAGCAATGCCCGAACCCCCATTCTGATATATAACGGGCCTGCAAGCGCGTAAAGCTTCTGAAAGCGTCCTACATTTCTGTAGAGCACAACAGAGGGGCTGATCACGCAGATAGCAACGCCGGTCTTAGGATCAACCGGAGCCAGCACCATGTATACACCCAATGCAAAGGCTGCAACAAAGCTTGTCACTGAACTTGAGAAGAACATCATATATACAGTGGAGTGGTTACTGCGGACGGGCAGGTTAACCATAGAAATTGCAGAGTACATGAGACCAAGGGTGGTTATTGAGGAGCAAATGAATGCTAAGGTGGTGGCCATGATGAATGCATATATAAAGAGTTCCATGCGGCTGATTTTTGTAACAAGCAACAATCCAGCAGTTACAGTAGAATACAGTAACAACAGTGCAGGCACACGTGGAGTGAGAACACTTTCGCTCAGAAAGAGAAAATATTCCACTCAAATGGGGGAAAAAAAGAAAGAAAGAGCATTTCCTGCCGCCACATATTTGATGCCTCTTCAAGCCAACGGTTCTGTTTTTGAAACGGGGTGATACCTTGCATTTGCGGCCCAACTAAAGATGAATATCAAGGGCCAAAAGAAAACTAGCATATAGCCCACGATTAAGATTGCGTACTTTGCTAATGTCCAAATTATCCCCTTTCTGACACATAAAGATGGTGCAAGAAGAGCCCATTTTAGCCAAAATTCCATAGCACGGCATAGCACAACAAGAGGACTTATGACACAGATTGCAACGGCAGTCTTATGAGCAACCGGAGATAGCACCGTATACACACCCAGTGTAAAGGCAGCTGTCAAGCTTGTGACCGAGGTAGTCATGAAATATTCGGATACACCTAAGTAGAATCGGCGGCTCGTCAAGTTAACCAAAGAAGTTCCAGAGTACATGAGACCAAGGGTAGCTATCGAGGAGCAAATGAAAGCTAATGTGTTGGCCATCATGAATGCATCAAAAACCCACCTCCCAGCAAGCGTTGGTGTGCCTCCGTTAGCGTGATCATCGGCTCTGTAGCCTCCAGGCAGGGCAAAAGTTGCACCGAACGTCACAGTTGCTATTAGAACTGAGCCAATACAAAAAGTTTGTGCTGAATCTTTTACCTTCTCTGATTCTATTCTCTCATCATGTTTTACTTGGTGGCTATAGTTTTCTTCAAAGTGATCCTGGCGACAACCACCGTTTCTAGCACCGGCAAGTTCGAGTGCGCGGCATATCATTGCTTCGCTGTTCTGCAATATAGCAAAATAGATAGGACAAATCGAACCACGCAAATCACAATTATTTTCTTTCTCTTTAATGGACCATGCGAGAGAGAGAGAGAGAGTAGATTACCTGTCGATAAAACATTCCTCGGGGCATCTTATATCGTGCTATATCAAGAGGAGTTTGCCTTTTGTCATTTGTTAGATTTAAGTGTACTTTCGGATTCCCGAATACAGCACAAAACAACCGAAGTTTCCCAGATTGGACAGCTAGGTGCAGTGCTGTGTTCCCATCATTGTCTTGCATATTCAAAATCCAACCTAAAGATGGATTTCGGCAAGCAAATGAAACTATATTCCATCTGCATTTCTCAACAGCAACATGAAGAAATGTCCTTCCCCTAGCGTCACGCAAACCAGCGGTATCGGGGAACTTCCGAAGAAAATAGGCGGTCGTCTTTTCCACACCCACGGATGCAGCCACATGTATGGGGAACATTCCGTGGTTGTCTGCCTGATATACTGGAGCCACGTCGGCACTCAATAATGACGACAGTGCGTAGGGGTGCCAGCAAACACGAGTCCATGGAAACCTATTATGGAACTTTATGTGATATATTCCGGGTGGGAAAGGCAGGGAGGCAGCAAAGTGAAGAGGTGTACTCCCATTTTGGTCCACCTGTGTCGTAAGCCCCTTGTTCCATTCCAGCAGCTTTCCTACCATCTCTGTAAACAGGCTATTTATGTTAATCAAGGAGACATATCCAGTATAGAACCAATACCTCAATGTAATCATGGATGCACACTAGTTTTGTTTAAGTACTAAATCTTTTTTTAAAAAAAAGGATGCAGTCTAGTACACTAACATTTTAAGTTCGAAAAAACATGTGAATAGTAACATTTTTGTTTTCATTTTTATTTCATTCCTTTTAATGTATCATTTATCAGAATTTCTTTTTTATACCTCCCAGTGTAAATTGTATTTGGACCTCAAATTTCGTATGGATGTAGATGGAATTGAGAGACACATTCACAATTTTTTCTGGGAATATTCCCTGTTCACTTGATGCACGACCCAAAGTGGTTTGCATGATTGCTCATTGCTATTTAATTCAGAACTTTGTATTTCACATCACAAAAGCCTTCGTATTTGTCTATCTTTCAAAATTTTGCTTAGCTAAACAATATATCCTGATTTCGAATTACTTGCATGGAAGACATGGAGAAGATGGTATCTAGACAATATTAAATTTTTTCTCTCTCAAACCTTTCAAAAACATATCTTTAATGGCCAAAGTGTATTCTAGCAAATACACGTGATTTTACAATGTCTATCAGCTGCCAAATGCGATGTCCATCAGCAACATTTGCCTGAATCAATCTGACAATCTCGTACATAGGTACAAATGCAGTACTAAGTCTTTTTTTTTAAAAAAAAGATGCAGTCTAGTACACTTCAACATTTTAAGTTCAAAAAACATGTGAATAGCAATATTTTTGTTTTCATTTTTATTTCATTCCTTTTAATGTATCATTTATCAGAATTTCTACTTTTTATACCTCCTAGTGTAAATTGTATTTGGACCACAAATTTCGTATGGATGTAGATGGAATTGAGAGACACATTCACAATTATTTTCTGGGAACATTCCCTGTTCACTTGATGCACAACCCAAAGTGGTTTGCATGATTGCTCATTGTTATTATAGTTTGCACTAGATATGCCCCCGGTAAACAAACGTTAACCTAGTAGTTTATTGGGGGGTGGGGGTAAGAGAAATTAATAAAATTCGATTAAAGGGTTTACATTTTAGTTCTAAAATTTATTCAGAACTTTGTATTCCCTATAACAAAAAGCCTTTGTATTTTACTATCTATCTATATCTAGAATAATTAAGCACTCTGAGGAAACTCTCATATTAACTAGAAAGATCTAATTATCTATCTAGCGGGTTCAAATTATAACAGTTCAGATTGACTCCAGGTAATTTTAACAGATAAAGTTTTTTGAAAAAACCGTGAGTCCCGGCCCTTTCCAAAAAAAGGTGTATCTCTTCTATCTCTCTTGTACAAAAGCTTTTTTTTAAAAAAAAACCTTCTACACTACTACACAAAACCATATTACAGGTGGTTCAGAAACGTCATCATAGACGGTTTTGTGAGCCGTCTAAATTTATGGGTCAGTAATGATACGAGTTCATCACAGACGGCTTTCGAACCATCTGTGGTGTAAATATCACAGAAATATCATAGACGGTTCTAGTTAAAAACTGTCTGTGATATATAAATATCACAGGCGGTTCTAGTTAGAAACCGTCTGTGCTATTCTCTTCTACCCCTAAATCTATTTATGTTTATTGGCTAGCCTCAGGAAATGCTAGCCATGCCCTCTGAAACAAGCAGATCAACATGTACATGTATACATCCAATTCACGTCTCAATTCATTTCACATAAAAACAAGCAAATATAGTATGAAATACAGTATACATTTTATTTTTATTAAGATTAGAGCCTACCATTATAATATCCCAAAACAACAAACAGGTTACACATCTAGTTAACACAACAAAAACAGAGAAAAGCAAAGATCCTCTATGTCTAGGCCTTCTCACCCCTGATGCAGTGCACGAGCTGAATGTGTTTGACGCCCACCATCGTCGGCGTTGATTGAGCGCTGCCTTGTGCATTGTCTGCTTCGTGGGGCTATTATGGTATGGATCAAGGTGGAGGAAGAGGAGAACAGCAAGGAGGAGAACAACAAAAAGGAAGAGAACAGCAAGAAGGAGGAGAACAGCAAGGAGAAAAACAGAAAGGAGATTCTGGTGATTATTTATAGGCATGGGGACAAAGAGGTGCAGCTACGATTCGTGGGGTGATGATTGGTGGATTTCTATTGGCTAGGATTGGGTTGAGGAGGATCGACAGGCCCAGCGGTCAAATTATCACAGACGGTTGGTAGCTAGAACCGTCTGTGATGAATGAATATCACAGACGGTTCTATATGCCAACCATCTGTGAATTAGAGTACAAAATTTTATATACCGATGCAATATAAATAACTAGTTTGAAAAGATAAAATAGCAAAGTTTTATATGGCTTATATATACTCATTTGAAATGTTTCGATGACATCTACAACTTTTCAGTTGAAGCAAAATCTAAATTCTGATAGGAAGACCAAGAAAAAGGGTAAAAACATAAACCAAAAGCTTGCAACGCAGATTTAGGTCCAAAGATGACCGATTTTTGGGGTCTTGGAGGGCGACTGGCAAAAGCTGATCATTTTTTTGGATCGGGCTCGTCGTTAGCTTTCCAACGAATACTAGAACATCGAAAACAGACACTGTATGCAACAGTTATGCCCGTTTTACTGAAGATGTCTCAAAACTCAATCCTACTCGAACTCCCGCGTTCCTCTCGTTTAGCCAAATCTATGAGATGACGTACCGTTGCAGTGTTCCCGGCCTTGGCAGCACAGTGCAGCGGCGTTTCCCCCCTCTTGTTTGGCGCTTCCAGGAGGTGTCTTGCCTTTTCGTAGATCAGGTCTGAACATGTGACACATGACCCCTTTGTTGCTACTTCATGCAGTGCAGAGTTCCCCTCCACGGTGACTCCTTTGAGCAGGAGCGACGCAGATTGGTTAACGCCATCTGCAAGGACAGCAGCAGAAGATTGACGCCTGGGCGTGGCCGAGCTTGAGCTTGCCTGAGGTGCAGCCGTAGTTGTTTGTGGCGTCGGCCTATCTCCCCCATTAAGAAGATTCTTTAGCTTCACGCATTGGTTGGATCTGATGGCCATTAGCAGCTTGGGATGCATGACCACAGCCGGCAAATCCCCGGTGCTTTCCTCCAGCTCGGGATACATGGCTGGAGGCCCGCGCATCCTCATTCGCTGTAGCGACCGGATTCCAATGTTGCACTTCGTCTCTCCGCGGTATCACCACTTCCAGGAGCAAGCTACGGATCCTCCTTTGCAGAACGCACTTCTCGTTTCTAAAGTGCAGGTTGCTTTCTGTGCACACAAGCTACTGTCTAATGGTGTGTGTTCGAATCAGAAGCTGGTACATACACTTCTATATAATGGACACACTTGTGCACAGAACACAATCATGGAGGGCGACGTCGTGGAGGTGGGCGACGGGCCCGACGAGTACGTGGTGCACATCAAGGCGGCACGACTGGAACTGAAAACCACTTGCATTAAGAAGAGGGGCACCTTTGTTGAGACCTGCCTCAACGTCGCATGTATCCCCTCCAAAATGATGGATGATGCCCCTCCCGTTCCCTCTCCCATCATTGTTGTGCCCTCTTATATCTTCTCAACATTCCACTGATTTCATCTATACAACATTTTGATTTCATATGTACAATATTAATATTTTTATCAAATTTTTTTTGCATATATGGCTAAAAAATGTTGCATACATAGCTTACAAATATTACAATTGACCGTATGGCGCTAGCACTCGGATCAAACGTTTTTGGACACTACCAAGTGATTAATAAAAGAGAATCGACAAAGAAAAGTTACTCCTCGGAGCAGACTCCGCTTTTTTCCCTTAGCGCCACTAGAGCTTAGACTTGAAATTTTATAGGGGCTAACTAGATCTCTAGTGATTCAAGGTGGAACTTTGAGCACTGTTATTACTTATCTTAATGTATTTGTAAAATTTAGGTGGTGCTCAAGTTAGCTTATGCCACTACTACAGAAAGCCTCATAGTAGACGCCTCATCACAGACGGTTTTGTGAAACCGTCTCTGATGAACACTATTACAAACGGTTGTAATTTAGAGGCCGTCTGTGGTATTTTTGGCGGGAAAATGATTATCACAGACGGTTATTACCGAAGTATCACAGACGGTCTGTATTAAAAACCGTCTGTGATAAGGTGGTTATCACAGACGATTTTTAATTAAAAACCGTCTGTGATAATTCACAGACGGTTTTTTGTTAAAAACCGTCTGTGATAATGGCCAAGGCATTTATTGCGCTGCTCAGACCGCATCTGTCTTCATTTCGATCCAGATCTAGCCACTGCTGCGCACTTTTTCACTTGGGAGGAAGCTAGGCGATTTCACGACAGTTAATTTGGTGGGAAGAGGCAGAGATTGAGCTTTGAAGATTCAGAGTTTCCTGGTTGCTGATCTAGATATGGTTAGTAATGAAACTTATTTTTTCTTTAATTGCATTACAATTTAGGTCTAAATAATCCATGAGTGTTATTGAAGATGGTTAATTTGTAAAATTGTTGGTTATATAATAGCTATTGTGTTTATAATATGAATTGAGCTAGGAAATTAAGTCTCAATATAATAAATGTGGCCGGTATATATGTAGTTATAAGTAGTTAATCTAGATTTTAATTAATACTAAGTTGTTATATATGTACGTAACGTAGGACCGAAGCTGGATGTATGCCGCGAGCCGTGTGAGTGAAGAGTACATTAATGGCGTTTCTGTTTTTATAAGAGCCGCCGAGGAGGATATGTTGAATAAGGGGGTGGAATATATGTGCTGTCCATGCACTGACTGCGAGAATTTGAAGATGTTTAAGAACCGAGGGCAAATTGTAGCGCACTTGATTCGGAGGGGTTTCAAAAAGGATTATACGTGTTGGACCAGTCATGGCGAAGTGAATGATCATATGCCGCCGGATGACATCGCTGGTGAAGTGAATGATATGCCCCCGGATGACATCGCCGGTGAAGTGAATGATATACCCCCGGATGACATCGCCGGTGAAGTGAATGACATGCCACCGATTGATGTCGATTGTGGCTCGGATTCAGATAGGTTGCACGATGATAATCTGGATCAGATGCTTCGCGATGTAGAAGAGAACTATGATGAGAGAGAGTATGTTAAATTCCGTGGCTTGATGGAGGACTCAGAGAAACCTTTGTACACGGGCTGCAAGTACACGAGGTTGTCGGCCGTGCTTGAACTATTGAAATTGAAGGCAAGTAACGGTTGGTCAGACAAGAGTTTCACGGCGCTGCTAGGTCTTTTAGCGGACATGCTTCCGGAGGGAAATGAGTTGCCTAAAACCACGTATAAAGCCAAGAAGGTTCTTTGTCCGTTGGGAATGGAAGTAGAAAGAATACATGCATTCCCGAACGACTGTATCCTCTACCGTAAAGAGTATGCAAACATGCATGTATGTCCGGTGTGCAACGCATCCCGATACAAACGTAACAATCAATTAGATGATGGCGAGGGAACAGAGGCGAAGAAAGGACCTCCTGCTAAGGTGGCATGGTATTTTCCTGTAATTCCCCGTTTGAGAAGGTTTTTTGCAAATCTAAAGGAGGCAAAACTGCTGCGTTGGCACTCGGAGGAGCGCAAGAAGGATGGAATGATAAGACACCTTGCTGATTCCGCGCAGTGGAGAAACATCGATAGGAGTTTTGCAGAGTTCGGTGCAGAACCAAGGAATATAAGATTTGGACTGAGTACAGATGGAATGAATCCTTTCAGTAGCATGAGCAGCCGACATAGCACATGGCCCATGACTCTCTGCATCTATAACCTTCCTCCTTGGTTGTGTATGAAGCGAAAGTACATTTTGCTGTCGATACTTATCCAAGGTCCAAAACAACCTGGGAATGATATCGATGTGTTCCTAGCACCGTTGGTGGAAGATCTAAAAGTACTGTGGAACGAAGGGGTACAGGTATGGGATGCATACAAACGAGAGAACTTCACTCTGCGCTCCTTATTGTTCTGCACCATAAATGATTATCCTGCCCTTGGTAACCTATCGGGTCATAGTACAAAAGGTGCCAAAGCTTGTACTCACTGTTTAGATGGTACCGAGAGTGTGTGGCTGAGACACTCACGCAAAACCGTCTACATGCGTCACCGCCGGTTCCTTCGGAGGGCTCACCCATACCGCAAGATGAAGAAACAATTTGACGGAGAGAAGGAAGACGGTTCAGCTCCAAGGCATTTAAGGGGACACGAGGTTTATGATATGGTTAAGGATTTAGATGTTGTCCTCGGAAAGGGACGTAAATTGAGGGCTCATGAGAAGAACACCTGGAAGAAGAGATCAATATTTTGGGACTTACCTTATTGGGAGTACCTACATGTTCGGCACTGCATCGACGTCATGCATGTAGAAAAGAATGTGTGCGACAGCTTGATTGGTCTCTTACTGAACATCCGTGATAAAACAAAGGACGGTGTCAACGCACGGCTTGACTTGGCTGACATGGACATCAGGCCTGAGTTAGCACCGACATGCACTGATAATGGACGAACGTACCTTCCCCCTGCGTGTTACACTCTGTCCAAGGCTGAGAAAACAGAACTGTGCCAGTGCTTGCATGGTGTCAAAGTTCCGTCTGGTTACTCCGGCAACGTGAAGAAACTTGTTTCGATGCAAGATTTGAAGTTAAATGGCATGAAGTCTCATGATTGTCATGTGCTGATGACACAGATGCTCCCTATTGCAATTAGAAATATTTTGCCGATCAAAGTCCGAGAGACAATCATGAGGCTATGTTATTTCTTTAACACAATTGCTCAGAAGGTCATCGATCCCGAAGGACTAGATGCTCTGCAGGACGAGGTGGTGATGACTCTATGTCACCTTGAAATGTATTTCCCTCCTTCGTTTTTTGATATCATGGTCCATCTCATTGTTCACGTTGTGTGGGAGATAAAAATGTGCGAGCCCGTATTCCTACGTAGCATGTACCCATTTAAGAGGTTCATGGGAATTCTCAAGTCCTACGTACGGAATCGTTCTCGGCCGGAGGGCAGCATCGTCGAAGGTTATGCAAGCGAAGAGGTCATTGAGTTTTGTGTCGATTATATGGCTCAGATTCAACCGATAGGTGTCCCTCAATCTCGTCATGAGGGGAGGCTGAAGGGTCTCGGAACTATCAGAAGGAAAGCAATCACTCCAGATATGGACACGTATACTCAAGCCCATTTCACGGTGTTGCAACACATGACTGAAGTGGCGCCTTATGTGGACCAGCACAAGGATGTGCTTCGGCAACAGAATCCAGAGCGGCCGGATGTTTGGATCATGAGGCAACACAACCGTTGGTTCAACCAATGGTTGAAGGAGCAAATCGCTAGGAGCTCGCCGAGTGAGACGCTGACATGGTTGGCAAAAGGGCCGACATTTACAGTTGTGACATGGCAAGGATATGACATAAATGGGTACACATTCTATACGCAGTCTCAGGATGTCAAGAGCACTAACCAGAACAGCGGTGTCCGCATAGATGCATTCAGTACCGATGGGTCAAGAAACTCGTACTATGGCTTCATAGAAGAGATTTGGGAGCTCGACTCTATGGTTTTCAAGATCCCCTTATTTCGCTGCCGTTGGGTGCATCTCCCACAGGTGAAGGTTGACAAGTACGGTGTCACGACCGTGGACCTCCAACGTGTCGGGTACAAAGACGAACCATTTGTACTCGCCAATCAAGTTGTTCAAGTTTTCTATGTAACCGACCCGGCAAATAAGAAACGCCATGTAGTTCTTCATGGAAAAAGGAGAATTGTCGGAGTGGAGAATGTAGTGGACGAGGAGGAATACAATCAATTTGACGAGTTACCTCCTTTTGGAAATGGCATAAGGGTCGACGATGAACAACGTGACGAAACTAGTTACGTACGCATTGATCATGATGAAGGGCTAATTTTTATAGGAAATAAGCAAGTTTGAGATGTATATGTGAAAATGTGTAATGTAGTCAAGTTTGAGATGTATATGTGAAAATGTGTGATGTAGTCAATTTTGACATGTATATGTGAAAATGTGTGACAAAATGTATATGTGAAAATGTGTGACAAAATGTATATGTGTATTGGCATTTATGTATATGTGATGTATATGTGTATATGTGTGATGTACACGTGATGGTTGATATGAATGCAGCTGGTTGGTGTTGTATATGAATGCAGTTGTTTGGTGGTGGATATGAATGCAGCTATGGTTATTGCTGTTGTCTTAATAACTGCAGTCGCAAAGGCTTATCACAGACGGTTCTCAACGAGAACCGTCTGTGATATCAATATCACAGACGGTTCTGAACTTAGAACCGTCTGTGATATCAATATCACAGACGGTTCTAAGTTTAAAACCGTCTGTGATAATACAACTATCACAGACGGTTCTAAATTTAGAACCGTCTGTGATAGTATAAATATCACAGACGGTTATAAACTTAGAACCGTCTGTGATATTGATATCACAGACGGTTCTAAGTTCAGAACCGTCTGTGATAACCTCCCTATATATACCCTCCGGCTAGGGTTTTCCCTGTGCGCTGCGCAGCTATTCGATCTTCTAAGTAAATCCCGAGCCCGTCGTCGCCTCCGCCTCCCCGAACCCTCGTCGGCCGCCTCCCCGAGCCCCTCGCGGGCCGCCTCTGTCGAGCCCGTCATCGGCCGCCTCCCCCGAGCCCCTCGTCGAGCCCGTCGCCGGTCGCCTCCCCCGAGCCCCTCGTCGAGCCTGTCGCCGCGTCCTCCTGCGTCGCCGCCTCCTCGTCCGTCATCGTCGGCTCCTCCTCCTCCTCCGTCGCCGCCGCCGCCTCCCCGAGCCCGTCGTCGCCGCCGCCTCCCCGAGCCGTCGCCGGCCGCCTCCCGGAGCCCGTCGTCGCCGCCTCCTCCTCCGTCACCAAAACCCTAAGGTCATCAAATCCCTCCCCGAGCTTCATGCTTACTGTTAGGGTTTAGGGTTGATGCTTCATACTGAGTGTTAGGGTTTAGGGCTTACTGTTAGTTGCTTACTGTTATGTATATGGTTAGTTGCTTACTGTTATATGCTTACTGTTTACTGCAGTAGCTTAGTTTAATTTGCTATTTGGTACATACTACATTGGTATATTGTTTACTGCAGTAGCTTAATTAGTTTGCTATTTGGTACATACTACATTGGTACATTGTTTACTGCAGTGGCTTAATTAGTTTGCTATTTGGTAGATTGTTTACTGCAGTAGCTTAATTAGTTTGCTATTTGGTACATACTACATTGGTACATTGTTTACTGCAGTGGCTTAATTAGTTTGCTATTTGGTAGATTGTTTACTGCAGTAGCTTAATTAGTTTGCTATTTGGTACATACTACATTGGTACATTGTTTACTGCAGTGGCTTACCCGCGCATTCTTCAACATCATCGCCGGAGGCGTCCGCTCCAATATCAAGACGCCAAGGAAGAGGGTTATCAAAGAAGCCTCAGAGCCGACAGACCATCACAGCGGTAAACGCAGCTGGGGTCCCTATCCTTCCTAAGCAAGCAGTAAACGCATTCCGAACCACGGTCGGAATAGTTGCACGAGAACGAATTGAGATCACATACAATTCGTGGAAGAACGTGCCTGACACTCGGAAACGTGAGCTGTGGACCGAGATTTTGGCATCGTTCGAGTTCCTAGAAGAACACCTACACGCTGTGGAACGACAAACCTACCAAGCGGCGTGCAAAGCATGGAAGAACTTCAAGAGCACGCTTGTCAAGAAATACGTGGAGACGGACGAAACGCCTTTTCATAAATACCCATTCCTGGAACCACAATGGGAAGAGTTCAAGGCGATGAAGACGTCCGAAGATTTCAAAAGTACAAGTGTGGCGCACAAGGCCCTCCAGGCAAAAAACACGCACCCCCACAGACTTGGCACAGCTGGGTATGCGGGTAAAATCCCGCAGTGGATGTTGGAGGATGAGCTGGCAACTGCACAGGACATCGCCCCACCGTTTTCCAATATCCCGGATGACCGCGCTCGAAATTGGCTTAGAGCAAGGTCATCTACAACGACATCGGGGGACGTCTCCTTTCGAAACCCTACAGACCAGGAAGTGTCCCAGCGCCTGGTAAGATATCGATCGAACTACGTAGCTTGTAATTACTCCACAACTTCGTACGAATTGAAATGACATGTCGTGCTCTTGCAGGAAGAGCTGAGTTTTCAATCTACCCAGGGATCATTCCAGGGAACAAGGGAGAATGATATGCTCTCCGTGGCCCTGGGAAACAAGGAGCACCCGGGCCGTACGAGAGGCCTTGGGCTTTACGTTCCTTGGAAACATGGTTTCCAAGATGACTCCGACATGTATCGGCGCAGGAAGAGAAGCAAAGCCGAGCGTGACGCACAGCTACGAGAAGAGCTCAAGGCATCTATTAAAGCGGAGCTACTGGGTTCGCTGGCTGATGTAATCAGAGATGAGGTGCGGAAACAGACAGAAAGTCAGCAGGCCGCCACCGCCGCTGCTGTGCTAGGTAGCCCGCACAACCGTCCGAGTAGCTGCGCGTCCAATCCGATGCAAATCCAGTCCAAATTTCCTGTGGACGACATCCAGGTAATAATTATTACCTCTCGAATGCTTGCTCCATTGGTAGGCCTATTCGAGTAGCTAATTTTGTATCATTATGTAGGAGCCTACGAATTGCAGGCTCCAAGTGAGATATGGCTCCGTTCCCTTGTACGCTGCTTGGGGCCAGGCATATTCGTCTGGTATCGGGGCCATGGTGCACGGTCAAGCTTTAGCGCCAGGCTTCGCAAAAGTTCAGGTGGATGGTGTGCATGTAAATTTTGAGGTGGTCCCGCTACCGAAGCCCCTCAACGACGAGATCATGACTCTAGGACAGGCCATCGGTACATTCGTCCAGTGGCCCAAAATCGACATCGCCCTGGAGGCTTCTTCACCGGTGGCAGGACCAGAGCAACATGCACTGGTGCCATCTCCATTACAACACCAGTCGGTTCCACCACCGGATACTGCACCGGTGCTATCTCCACTGGTCATACTCTCGCCAGAGCAACTTGCACTGGTGCCATCTCCATTACAAGACCAGTCGGTTCCACCACCGGATACTGCACCGATGCTATCTCCACGGGTCCTATTCTCGCCTGAGCAACTTGCACCGCTGCTACCTTCAAAGTCGACTGCCGTTAAGTCGGCCTATAGCCGAGCCAGTAAGGCCAGCAAGGGCAAAGCAAAGAAGACCAATGATGATATTCAGTACCTACCTTTGGCCCGCAAATTCGTGCTTGGCCAGCCGTTGCTCGAGCAAAAATACCTCCAAAAGCTACCATATAGTTGCGTGCAATTACACGCGTGGTACATACAGCAGTCCAATAAGCCAGAGGGAGAACAGACTTCAAGTATCACTGTCAAGTTCACGTCGGAAGATTTACACCACGAGCTTCAAGAGTGTATGTTCGTGGTCGCCTTTGAGGATTTATTCGATCTGTTCACGTTCAACGCTATTGACGTCTCAATCATTCGATGCTGGACGCTGTAAGTGTGTACAATCACAGTCTCCGTTAATGTCATACCGATAAATGCCATATCTAATATTTTGCTTTCGTGTGTATATATATAGACACATGCTGATTAAAGCTAGATCATCCAACTCATCAGCTGGTTTCTTGGACCCACACTTGGTCGCCAAGGATACCATCGACCGGGATACACCCCTCGTCGAGAGGTACATTGCAGCAGGACTGCTGGGTTGCCGCAATAACCAATATGTACTTATGCCCTTCCATCAGAACTTTCATTGGATTTTAATAGTCATTGTACCAAAATGGAACAAGGTATATTACCTTGATTCCCTAAGTAAGAATAAAATGGACTTCACAATTGTCAGCCAAGTCATCGATAGGTAAGCACATATTCCCCATACATATCTACATTGTACTCTTTCTTTCCTTCTGAATGATTAAGGTTAACTTTTTCAAATTACGTAGGGCGTTCGCGATGTACATTGAAAGGGGAGGTGACTCGAAGCGCGGGGCCAAAGGCCTGCTGACACATGTTCGAGATTTTAAGGTATTCGCTATTTCACATTAATTAATCCTATGCAACAGTTGGTACTAATGCCTCTTGAACTAACACATTCCATTTTTTGCAGTGCCACCAGCAGGAGCCGGGCAACACATGTGGATACTACGTTTGCCAACATATGGAACTGCTCCTCGAATCCTCGAGGCTCACCAATCGCAAGGTTTGTCACTCTTCCCATAATTACTTCATATATCACGTGACATATACGCACATTGATATTCCTATCGACAGGATGCGTCCATCCCGTCAATTGCATTGAAACAGTCTGATCTTGAAGGGATTCGAGGAGAGTTGGCGTACTTTTTGCTTACTCAAGTCATAAAGCCAGGAGGACGGTTCCACTGCGCACCATGATTTCTTATTGGTCTTATCACCAAGTGCAAATGTAGTGTAGATCTTTTGTAACTGTGCATTTGTTAATGGATATTTCATTTCAATTCAATGTTTGTGAAATGAAGTGCGATGTCAATTGGATGTTTTATGTCTGTGAATGAAATGTGATGTGAATTGGATGTCTTATGTTTGTCAAATGTGAGATGTGAATTGTATGTATACATATACTTGTTTATCTGCTTGTTTCAGAGGGCATGGCTAGCATTTCCTGAGGCTAGCCAATAAACAGAAATAGATTCTGTTATAGGGGGGAGGAATATCACAGACGGTTTTTGATTAAAAACCGTCTGTGATTATCGGATATCACAGACGGTTTTTTTTAAAAACCGTCTGTGATTAAAAACCGTCTGTGATATCCGATAATCACAGACGGTTTTTATTCAAAAACCGTCTATGATATAGGTTAATCACAGACGGTTCAAAAACCGTCTATGATAACTTGGATTATCACTGACCCATAATTTCAGATGGTTCAGAAAACCGTCTGTGATGACGTTTCTGAACCGTCTGTAATGTGCATTTCTGTAGTAGTGTGCTTTCAGTTTTTAGGCTTTTTTTGACATTGTTTAAGATTTTTTTCACTGTAGCTATTGTAAGCTTTTTTATGTAATTAAATTTAAAAATTTTAAAAATGGAAAAATGCTCCCTTATCATGAACAATGTAAAAGAATATGAAAAAATAATAGGCAAAAAGCCTAAAACACTAAAAATTTAGGAAAAATGAAATTAAGAATCTAGAAGTTGAAGCCCAATTGAGTAGGGCTAAAAGTGTGTGTGTTGTAGGGGTGGCCCCCACCTAAACTCAGCAGGCCTGGTAGAAGGATATAAGAACCAGGGTAGAACATGTATAATGACTTAAATACCCCAAATGGGGATGTACTGATGTAAGGGCATAATTGTAAAAGCATATCCCTCATGGATATATATATATGCAGGCTATGGGAAGGGGAGGGGGACAGACTCTCTCCCACTCTCCACTACCATCTCTCTCTCTGTTTGGTCTGTAACCACAACAGTTGGCGTCGTCCGTGGGGTGGACAGGAGCAAGCCTGAAGATCGCAAAAGAAGGATGGCACCGAAGAAAGCTTCATCGGCGGCGGCGAAGGGAAAGAAGACGGCTGGGTCGGAGCGGCGCGTGAGCACCAGGGCTTCGACATCGGCTATCGAGGGCGCGGATGTCGACGCTCGCGCAGCAACGACCAACCCCGCCACCGGCACTGCGACGACCGACCCCGCCATCGTCGATACAACGATCGACTCCGCCATCGCCGCTACAACGACCGCACCCACCATCTCGTCAGCAGCGCAGACATGGCGGCCGGAGGTAGCCACATTGGAGCGATCGATGGCTCTGGATCTTGTGAGGCGATAGTCCCCGCGCTGGCCCGTCTGCTGGGCACGCCGGCGACCCCGACCACACCTGCGGGGGAAAGCGCCCTGCTGGCGGCCCTCAACGCATTCCAGCGGGAGCTAGGAGATCTTCGTAGGGCTGTTCCGGACATGCAGGAGGCTCGAAGCCAGCAGGCCGCGCCGGAGCCCACGCTGGAAAGGGCAGGCAGCCGCGACGCCCCCACATCCAGTCGCGTGCCGCTGCGACGTATCGACCCGGAGTCCCTGCTCTCGGCAGGACTACAGCAGGCGGCGTGGCCCGAGGACTTCAAGTTCCCCAGCGTCGTCGAGCCATACAAGGGCGATACGGACCCCCGCGAGTTCGTGCGTGTGTACGAAATCACGATCGAAGCCGCGGGCGGAGACGACACAACGAAGGCGAAGGGGCTCCCCCTCGCGCTGCAAGGAGTGGCGCTTTCTTGGTTCTTTACCATCGAGCCAAACTCCATTTGCGCATGGGAGCAGATCCGCGACTGCCTCCACAACAACTTTCAAGGGAGCTACGTCGAGCGAATCGGTGCGGACCAACTTTTCGCAGTGACACAGAAATCTTCCGAGGGGCTCCGGGACTACTCCAAGCGCTTCGCGAAAGTGCGATGCCAAGTCAAGGACATCAACGAGACAACCATCATTAGCGCAGCCATACAGGGCCTTCGCCCGGGCCCCATGGCCGAATACAACGTGCGGAAGCCAATCAAGACAGTTGCCAAGCTTTTCGACAAGATGGACGAGTATGCGCGGGCGGAGGAAGATGCGCGAAGACGCAGCGCTCCCACCCTCGACCTCGCCCAAGAGGAGCACCCCCCACGGGAGGTGGGGATGGGCGGTCATTCCTCGAAGCAAGGCCGCAGCCGAGAGCCCCGGGAAGACCCTCCCCGAGGCGACGATACCGGGGTGCAGGAAGGCTCTTCAAGGAACAGGCACAAACCTCGGCGTCACCAGCGCAGGCCACAGAAGGCCCACCATGTCCTCGACACCAAGGGCGCCCCTCCAGCACCCGATCCCGCCTCGCGGAGGGGAGACCGGGAATCGGAAGGCGGACTGCGCCGCGACGAGCAACCTCGTGCGGAGCAAGAGCTCTTGCATTACGGCAAATGATGCGAGGTGCACGGCTACGGCGATCACTACACGAAGACATGCACCGCAGTCATGGAGTTGCGACGAGCGGTGGCTGAATCTCGGGCTTCGCCTCCTCACGTATGGCGTTCAAGGGGTAGCCCCCCGCGAGTCTCCGCGGGGGAAGACATGCGGCATCGCGCCGTTAGCGTCATCACCGGAGGTTCCCTATCTGGGGCCCCCATGGAGCAGTCGTGATCGTGGATGCCGCCCTGCAACATCACCTTCGACCTGAATGACGCCAGGGGTGTGGAGTACCCTCACCAAGACCCTCTGGTCATCCAGGCCCACATAGCACGCTGTGACGTCAGGCGCGTCCTTGTCGACGGGGGAAACTCCGCGAATATTCTGTTCGCAGGGGCCCTCGACCGTATGGGAATCCCCCGCAGCCGGCTAGAGCAGCCAGGAGCTCCACTTCAAGGCTTCGGAGGTCAACCGCTGCACGTGGGGCACGTGTCCCTCCCGGTCACATTCCGCCAGGAGGGTAACAAGGGCAACATCCGGACAGAGCAGGTCATCTTCGACGTCGTGGATATCCCACACCCGTACAACGCCATATTGGGGCGACCCGCCATCAACTCTTTCGAGGCGATCCCACACCACACCTTTTTGTGTATGAAGCTCCCGGGCCCGGAGGGCGTCATCACCGTCTTCGGCGACTAGGACCTAGCCAGGCGCGCTGAGGTCGGCAGCCGAGTCCCGTATCGCCCGGTGCATGCCCTCTCCGACGCGCTCGGCGAGGGGCCCTCCGCTCCCGGGTGGACGCCCAAGCCTCGGCCTGAGGGTGGAGTCAAGAAGATGCCGCTCCAGGCGGAGGGACAATTTGTGTCCATTGGTGAGGGGCTCCCCCCGGAGGTCGAACGAGATCTACTCCAAGTGCTTCAGAACAACGCCGACACTTTCGCATGGTCTCCGGCGGACATCAAGGGCGTAGACCGAGCAGTAATCGAGCATCGTTTGGCGGTCTGCCCCGACGCCAAGCCGGTCAAGCAAAAGCTGCGGCGTATGTCGATGGATCGGCAGCAGGCGGCCAAAATAGAGGTGGCGAAGCTTCTTCGGGCCGGGGTCATTCGCGAGGTCCACCATCCAGAGTGGCTAGCCAACCCAGTATTAGTCAAGAAGGCCAACGGGGCCTGGCGTATGTGCATCGACTTCACGGCACTCAACAAGGCGTGTCCAAAGGACAATTACCCCTTGCCACGCATCGATCTGCTAGTCGATGCCACCGCCGGATGCGAGCTAATGAGTTTCCTGGACGCATATTCCGGCTACCATCAGATCTACATGGCCGAAGACGACGAGGAGAAGACCAGTTTCATCACACCAATTGGGACTTTCTGCTTCGTCAGAATGCCCTTCGGCTTGAAGAACGCGGGTGCTACCTTTACCCGTCTCGTTGCACTTGCCTTGGCCGCCCAACTCGGCAGGAACGTGGAGGCCTACGTCGATGACGTGGTAGTCAAGACCCGGCACCTCGCGCTGCATGGCTGGGACCTCCAGGAGACCTTCAACAACTTAAGAAAGGCTGGCATCAAGCTCAATCCCGATAAATGCGTCTTTGGTGTACAGGCGGGAAACTCCTGGGCTTCCTCGTATCCGGCCGGGGTATCCAGGCGAATCCCGATAAGGTCGATGCCATCTTGGGTATGGAGCCACCCAAGATGACGAGGGAGGTCTAGAGGCTGGCGGGCCGTATGGCAGCCCTAAGTCGCTTCCTATCTAGGGCGGCGGAGCGGGGCCTACCGTTCTTCAAGACACTCCGCGGATGTGATGGATTTCGCTGGGATAACGAGTGCGCGGAGGCCTTCAACAAGCTCAAGAAGCACCTGGCAAGTCTCCCCACTCTGGTCGCTCCAACACCAGAGGCTCCCCTCCTGCTCTATCTGGCCGCGTTAGTTACTGCGGTCAGCGCCGTCCTCGTTCTAGAGGAAGGCGCCGTGCAGCGACCTGTATACTTCGTCTCCGAAGCCCTCCAAGGCGCCAAGGCGAGATACACGGAGCTTGAGAAGCTCGCCTATCCGTTGGTTATGGCCTCCAGGAAGCTCCGACACTATTTTTTGGCCCACCCGATCACAGTACCGTCCTCATTCCCCCTGGCGGAGATGTTACACAACAAGGAATCCACCGAGCGTATCGGCAAGTGGGCGGCCGAGCTCGCCCCGTTCTCCCTGACATATGCCTCACGGACGGCAATCAAGTCTCAAGTCCTCGCCGACTTCCTCACAGAATGGACTCCGCCGGCTCAGCCCGCTTAGAAGCATGATGACCCGGTCTGGACGCTGACCATTGATGGAGCATACGGCGTCGCGGGTGCAGGCGTAGGAGCGGTGATCGTCACGCCCGAAGGACAGCGCCTACAGTATTCGGCGCGCCTCACTTTCCCGGCTACCAACAATACAGCCGAGTATGAGGCGCTGATCTTCGGCCTGACAAAGCTCAAGGCAATTGGGGCGCGGTGGGTGCTTGTCCGCACGGACTCGCGTCTGGTGGCGGGTCATGTCGACAAGTCCTATCAAGCCAAGGACCCGGAGCTGGCCATGTACCTCGCAGCTGTTAGAGCAAGGGAAAGGCATTTCCTGGGCGTAATGGTCAAGGCCATCCCTCGCGCAGAGAATGAGCTGGCCGACGCCCTCGCGAAAGCGGCCAGCCAGCAACTGCCACCCCCCGACGGGGCGTTCTACGAAGTGTTGCCACAGGCGGCCATCGCGCAAGACAACCGGGACACGGCCCTTGTACACCACATCGTCCCGCAGGGGGACTGGAGGGAGCCCATCTTCAACTTCCTGCAGGGCATCGCCGAGCCAGAGGACCCTGTCGAGCTCCGGCGTCTGCAGCACCACGCCAGGTCCTTCCAGGTGTTTGAAGAAATACTTTACAAGAAGGGGGTGTGCGCACTGCTCCTGCGCTGCCTTTCGGCTGAAGAGGGGAGAAAGCTCCTCGCGGAAATCCACGCGGGTGCGTGTGGATCCCACCTGGCACCGAGGTCATTGGTCGGCAAGGCGTTCAGGCAGGGCTTTTACTGGCCAACGGCCATTGCCGATGCCCAGGACCTCGTGCGTCGGTGTCAGGGGTGCCAGTGGATGGGGCGCATCATCCGCAGGCCCCCGACGAGCCTCACTCCTATTCCTCCAGTATGGCCACTGGCACGCTGGGGTATCGACATAGTGGGACCACTTCCCCGAGCCCCAGGGGATCTGCGATTTGTGGTAGTCGCGCTGGAATACTTCTTCAGATGGCCAGAGGCGGTAGCTCTAGCCAAGGTAACTTCGGCAGCCATGCAGCGCTTCCTTTGGCAGAACATCATCTGTCGCTTCGGCGTGCCCAGGGAGCTCACCGTCGACAACGGCCTGCAATTTGACGCCACCCTGTTCAAAGAGTTTTGTGCTGACATGGGCATCACGCTTCGGTTTGCTTCGGTTGGACACCCCCAGTCCAACGGAGCGGTCGAACGGGCGAACGGCGCCATCTCTGCCGCCGTCAAAAAGCGCCTCGTCGGGATGCCGAAGGGCAAGTGGCTGGACGAGCTTCACAGTGTCCTTTGGTCCCTTCGCACAACGGTGACACGTCTGACGGGGTTCACGCCGTTCAAGCTTCTTTTTGGTGACGAAGCAGTAACACCTGAGGAGATCAAAGCTGGATCGCGGAGGGTTCTCGTCCAAGCGCCCGACGAAGAGCGCCACGTGTCCTTGGACCTCCTCGATGGGGTGCGGGCGAGTGCAACCCAACACGTCGACAAGTACGCGCGGCAGACAGTGCGTACTCGGGACCGGTCCATATATCCACGAAGGTTCAAACCTGGAGATCTCGTCCTCAGAGTGGCGCTCCATGCGGAGACTGCTGGCAAACTGGAGTCCAAGTGGGAAGGCCCCTACATCGTGGTGGAAGCACTACAGAAGGGAGTGTACCGCCTCGCCGCGCTCGACGGACAAGCCCACCGACACACATGGAACGCGGATAGGTTGCGGCGGTATTACGCCTAGAGGCAGGACGACAACAACAGCAGCATCAACTCTTTGTTGTACGATGCTCGCCCGCGCAAACGGGAGTTCAATAAAGTTTGTTGTTCCCATAAGCGTACCATTGTCCGGCCAAAATGCCCCCCCGGACTCTAAATAAGACGTAGCGTCGAGGTCCATCTCCGCACGCGCGAGTCTCCGGACTATAAAGAAAGTCGTAGCGTCGAGGTCCGCCTCCGCACGCACCAGTCCACAGACTCTAAATAAGACATAGCGTCGAGGTCCGCCTCCGCACGCGCGAGTCTCCGGACTAAAAGAAAGTCGTAGCGTCGAGGTCCGCCTCCGCACGCGCCAGTCCACAGACTCTAAATAAGACGTAGCGTCGAGGTCCACCTTCGCACGCGCGAGTCTCCGAACTATAAAGAAAGTCGTAGCGTCGAGGTCCACCTCCGCACGCGCCAGTCCACGGACTCTAAATAAGACGTAGCGTCGAGGTCCGCCTCCGCACGCGCCAGTCCACGGACTCTAAATAAGACGTAGCGTCGAGGTCCGCCTCCGCACGCGCGAGTCTCCGGACTATAAAGAAAGTCGTAGCGTCGAGGTTTGCCTCCGCACGCGCCAGTCCACGGACTCTAAATAAGACGTAGCGTCGAGGTCCGCCTCCGCACGCGCGAGTCTCCGGACTATAAAGAAAGTCGTAGCGTCGAGGTCCGCCTCCGCACGCGCCAATCCACAGACTCTAAATAAGACGTAGCATCGAGGTCCGCCTCCGCACGCACTCTACGTAGTATAAAGAAGACGCAGCGGGGGGACGCCCTCATGCGCACCAGTCTACGGACTCTAAATGAAGTCGTAGCGTCGAGGTCCGCCTCCGCACGCGCGAGTCTCCGGACTCTAAATAAGACGTAGCGTCGAGGTCCGCCTCCGCACGCGCGAGTCTCCGGACTATAAAGGAAGTCGTAGCGTCGAGGTCCGCCTCCGCACGCGCTAGTCTACGGACTCTAAATAAGACGTAGCCTCGAGGTCCGCCTCCGCACGCGCCAGTCTACGGACTCTAAATAAGATGTAGCGTCGAGGTCCGCCTCCGCACGCGCCAGTCTACGGACTCTAAATAAGACGTAGCGTCGAGGTCCGCCTCCGCACGCGCGAGTCTCCGGACTATAAAGGAAGTCGTAGCGTCGAGGTCCGCCTCTGCACGCGCCAGTCTACGGACTCTAAATAAGACGTAGCGTCGAGGTCCGCCTCCGCACGCGCGAGTCTCCGGACTATAAAGGAAGTCGTAGCGTCCAGGTTCGCCTCCGCACGCGCCAGTCTACGGACTCTAAATAAGACGCAGCGAGGGGACGCCCTCGCGCGCACCCAGACGCGGATGTTTTCCCTGCGCACTCTACAGAGTATAAACAAGACGCGGATCCCGTGCACGCACAGGCCTTGCTCCTGTGCGTACTCTTCGGAGTATAAATAAGTCGTGGATGTCAATCCCGCGCACTCTCCGGAGTATAAACAGGACGCGGAGGTCTTCCTCGCGCGCCCGGCGACAGGCAATACCAAGAATGAAGTACTACTTTGATTCATTGCAAAAGCAGGGGGTTACATGATTACAAGCGTGGGCACTAATGTATCATCCCCCTACCCTCCCAGGCCAACTGCTCAGTCTTGGTGCGGTGCTGACGAGCCCGTGCCGTCGTCGCGGCGTCGAAGGACGCCTTCGAGCCAGCGGAGGAGGTCCCCTTCCCCATGCAGCGTCTGTTGCACGGCAACCTTCGCTGCATCTTCCCCAAAGCGACCCCAGATCCGTTGATGGAAGTTCTGCAAGCTGGGCCCGATGGAACGAATGGCGTCCAACATCACCTCTGGTCGGCTAGGAAGGTCCAGTTGAGGATTCGCCAGCTCGTGGGTGTGTCTGCACCCGCGAGTGTGAAGCATGGCGAGGGCGAAGCACGCGCCAAGATAGCCGCAGTGCTCGCCAAAGGTTCTGGCGCCGCGAAGAGCAACGCCTGCCCCCTCCTCGATCAACCCGAGCGTCTCCGTCAGGTCCTCCGGCCTGTGCGTAGTGTCCGGCACTCTAATGCACAGATCTCGGAGGGCCTGGTTCAGAGATTCCATAGCCCGCCACGCCGACGTAGACGCAGTGTCCAAGGCACGGTTCTTCCCTACAACAGACTACGCCAGCTGAGTATTCTCCTTCTCTAGGGCGGCGATCTGCTGCAGGAAGGCGGCGCGCTCCTCAGCCGCGGCGCACTTGACTTCCGTAGCCTCTAGTTGCGTGGCCGCCATGGCGCCCTCCAGCGTGCGAAGCTCATCATCCTTCGCTGCAAGAGCGTTGTCTGCTTCGCGAAGGCTGGCTTCCAGAGCCCTCCGCTCCCGGACACGGGCCTCGTCAAAGGCTTGGGTGAGGGCAAGCGTCTGGCAAAAACAACAAGTTAGCATGCGCCCGGTAGCACCCTACAAACCGAAGCACACATATTTACCCTCATCTCTGAGGCCTGCAGCGCGAGCGCCAGGAAGTCCCCCTCGCACGACGACAACGCCTGTCGGTCAAGGCCGTTGCTGGCGCGCTCTGCGGCTGCCTTGAGGACGCGAAGTATCTCCAGGCGGGGGACGAAGTCTGCGCGAACGAGCTCCGGCCCCATCGCGTCAGGAGCTGCCGAGGCCTCGGCCATGTCAGCAGCAACAGACACCTACGGGATATCCTGCACAAGGGGTCGGACTTCGCGCATACCCCCGTTGCTCGATCCTTCGCCACGTCCGGGAGACCTCGTCTCGCCTGATGTTGACAGAATGAGCGAGCAGATCGGAGAGAGTTTCGCGAAGTCATGCGAAGAAAGGGACTCACGCCTACCTCTTGCGCCTCTCGTCGCGGTAAGGGGTGGCACCGGTTCAACCGCCAACCGGGACGCGGGCGCCTCGGTGGTCGGCGAGGAAGCCCTCTCGGTCGCGCCAGGCGCCATAATCCCGCGACAGGAGCCCGCAATGCTGTATCGACGCCTCGGAGGCGGTGGAGACTGAGTTCGAGGGCGTTTCTCCTGTGGCGGCACAGGCGATTCTTCTGCAGCGCTACCAGCTACAGTTCCTGTCGCGCCTACAGCCCCCTCCGTAGGGGGCACGTCCTTGCCGACCGTTGTGGGTGATAGCGCACCATCGACCGCGGCTCCCTCGCCGGGGATGGTGTCCCCTCCCGGGTTGGCAAGTTCCGACCCAGCAATAGCCGTCAACACAGGGTCGACGGCGTCGGCAAGAGCTACCGGGGGAGTTGAGGCAGCGCACCCCCTAGAGCTGGAGTGACAGGATCCGTCGCCGGTCGCGCGGCCCGCCTCAGCAGTACTGGCCGCCGGGGCGCCTAGTGGGCCACACAGGGCACCCACGGAGTGGGCCCAGCGTCGTGAGGACATCGCCCCCGCGTGACCACCACCGTCGCGATGGCTCGGAGTCTCTGCGGGAGCCTCCGCTGGGACCGCGCGCTCGGGCACCGCGATGCCCAGAACCTCGCATGTGCGGTTTACCCGCCCTTGCTTGGCCGCGTTGATTGCGTCCTCGCGAGCCTTGTGTTCCTTGAGCGTGTACGGGCCAAGGAACGCCGCAACGGCGCGCTCCGCGTCTTCCAGCCGAGCCACTACGCAGAAGATAGCAAGTTAATCAGGCGGAGACCACGCAAAAACAAGGGAGTGCACACCAAGGCGCTTGGCGACTTACAAGGAGCGGAGGGCGGAAGCAGGCAGCGCACTGATGGGCTGACTCCGTCCTCGCGTCTGTCGCCCCGCCCAGTGTACTTCCGCCGGGAGGAAAGCGGCGCCACCCCAAACATTGTAAACTCCTCGGCCAGATCGCGCATACTTAGCCGACGAGCGACACCGACAAGACTCCATAACCCTTGCGCGTCGTCAGCCTCCGGCTTCACACTCGGCGAACTGTTGAAGGAAATTGGCCCGCCTCGGCATGACAGGCCGCTCTGGCTAGTCACGGTGTAGTAAAACCAGTGCCGCGTCCAGCCGGACTCCCACTTCCCTAAGGAGGCGGGCGCGGGGAACAACGTCGTGCACGACGCCCGTAGCACGAAATCTACGCTGCCGAAGTTGGATATCGCCCCGTCAACTCTCCTCGGTCGGCAGCAAGCGTCGTGCAAGGTGGCAAATAGGCTCGCGCTGGGGTGCCGCCCTTCTGTCCGCGCCGCCCACGAAAAGACGGCCAGGCAGATTATTGCGTTTGGCGTCAGTTGGGCTAGCTCCAGCTTGTATAGGCCCGGAAGACTTCGCCCACAAACATCGTGGAGGGCATTCGGAGGCCAGCATCGAAAAAGGCGACGAAGACGATCGCCTCCAGTTCCCGGGGCTTCGGTTCCGTCTCATTGCGATGGGGCAGGCGAGCCCCATCGCGCTCCTCGATCTTCCCCTCCCGCACAAGCCGCTGCAGCGCTTCTTCGGTCACGCGGCTCTTCCCCAGCACACGGGAGCAGCGGCCCCCCGAGTGCTCCGCGGCATTCCACCACCTGTCAGCGCGAGAGTCCCCCCGCGGCACCAGCTCATACTCCCCAGAGGGGTGGGATGGCTCATCACGGCCAGGCACGGAGCCGCCGCCGGGATGGCAGGAGACATCATCGTGGCCGGCCATTGTTTTTTAAAGATCACAGCAAGAGAAGCAAGGCAAGAGGCAAGTTCCGCTGTGGACGGCACGGAGCAAGCAACGCTCAAACAAAAGGCAAGGCAGAGCGCCTCCACCACAACAAGGGCGCCTTATAAAGTCCGCTCGCCTCCCCCAGCGGTTCGGCTGCCCACGACTTGGAAAGACGAACCATCGGCTCCTGGAGAAATGTGTTGGGTAGGTGGCCGGACAGCATACAGCACCAGCACGTGCCTGTCACGAGCCGCCGCGTGTCCCACCCACAGGATGGCAGACTGCACGACGCGACAGCCCGACCTCTGACAGGCCAGGCGTTGGCGTGATGTCAGCCGCCATTAAAAACGCACCACCAGACTGCGAGGTCACAACGGCTTCGAAGAACAGCAACGTCGACGCCAAGCCACCCGTTCGAAGGGTAGGGGATGGAGTGCGCGCGCCTTTACTTCGGCTTGGGCGCTAGCTCCGCTGCCACCCGTTCGAAGGGTAGGGGACGGAGCGCGCGCGCCTCTACTTTGACATAGGCGCCAGCTCCGCTGCCACCCTTCCGAAGGGTAGGGGACGGAGCGCATGCGCGCGCCTCTACTTCATCTGCAGTTTCGGCCTCAGACCCTGGGCTCCGCAATGCACTAAGGTTTCGCAAGATCAGGAGGAGTTCACAGGCCGCTGGGACGGAGGGGGCCAAAGGACTCGGCAACATGGCTTCGGCCCTGTGAAGCCCTTCACCATGAGAGGCTCCTGTTTTAGGGGTGGCCCCCACCTAAACCCAGCAGGCCTGGTAGAAGGATATAAGAACCAGGGTAGAACATGTATAATGACTTAAATACCCCAAATGAGGATGTACTGATGTAAGGGCATAATTGTAAAAGCATATCCCTCATGGATATATATATGAAGGCTATGGGATGGGGAGGGGGACAGACTCTCTCCCACTCTCCACTACCATCTCTCTCTGTTTGGTCTGTAACCACAACAGTGTGATTATGTATAATTTTAATAACGAATCATCTTATTTATATTATTTTTATATGACTAACCTGGAAGTTCAAAAAGATATTATTCATGAAATTAATACACAAAAGAAGTTTGTCTACACATGTCGTACAATAACAATAATTTAGAGTAATGATAGAGGAATTATAGAAAAAAGAAAGTTGTTTTTACCACTAAATCTTATCATTCTATTTTTAAAAATATTATAAAAGTCTACACAAATGTTTGTCTAAAGGCGCTGTGTAATGACAAGAATTTGTGAGCTGTAACAGGGGAGCATAGTAAAAAAAAGTCGTTTAGCATTGCTTTGGCCACTAAATTTTATCATTACATTTTCGAGAAATAATGTAAAAGTGTAACATTACTAAAATATTTTTAATAAAAAATTTGATCATACCATTTTCATATCCATATATCCAAACAACTTGTACCATTTTTATATATCCCAGCTACATATTTTAAATAATATCTTTAATGTCTTACTGCAGGTATTTTAGAACGATATCTTTTGGGAGGGAGTACTAAGGTAACATTGACAACTATCTCGATCCAAATATTTTTTATATAATTTCTCCAGGAGAGCATATATCTTAAGGGTGCCCGTGAGTTGTGCAACTTACGGACGCCCAAAAAAAAAAAGAACTGATTCGAAAATTTTGGAATCGAGAAAAAAATTGATCTGAAAAATGTTGCAAAAAATAGATCAGAAAAATCAATATGAAAAAATCGATTAAAAAATAAATCAATTCAAAATATAAAAATTGATTAAAAAAATAGCGCCCCATGACAGCGGCTGGCAGCGCAACCTAAGAAATCTGGATAGAGGCGCAGCTGGAGAAGAGGCAGCGCACCCAGATCTGGCGGCGCTGTGGGAGCAGAGGTGGCTCCTTCAGATCTAGCGACAGCATAGACCTCACTGTGTGACACGGCGGGCGGTACAGAGGTTGATCGGCAGCGCGAGAATAGGGAAGGGGAAAGCTTAGCACGAGAATGGGGAACAGAGAAAAGGTGGCAGCGGAGCTCGCACTACAGAAGAGGTGATGCGCGGAGGTCGGTGACTGCAAGGTGTGGGGGCGACCGGGCGAGGGAGGGAGGAGGGGAATGGGAAGCAGCAAAGAAAGCGAGCAGGGGGGAGGAGATGCGGCTACTAGACGTCATGAATAGGAATTTTTTTACTGTTCTAGCCTCTGGTGGCACTTTTTTTGTAGGTCTGGTCTTTTGCACGGTTATTTTGCGTTTCTCACCTCCTCCGGAGTACAGATTCTTCGGGGCTGGCGTGTGGCCATTTCAGCGGCTATGGGGCGAAGAACGCTTGCATAGACGCTGAGGCTGTTGGAGGTCCTTATAGTACTTTTACGAGTACAATTTAAAACCATAACTCCTTAACCGCAGTACTTCAACCATGACGCCTCGATCATAACGCCACAACCACGGTACGTCGACCACGGTGTCTCGACCACTATTTCGAATACTCGAACACATAAGTACTCAACACACGACTATACAGTACTTGTACACATGGTTACTTTACACACAACTACACAACACTCGAACACATGAGTACTCGACACACGACTACACAACATCAGCGCTCACGCAAGCGTTCCACGCTTCACAGCCGCTGAAATGGCTATACGCTGGCTACCAAGAATCCACGCTCTGGAAAGGTCTAAAAATACAAAATAATCGTACAAAACATCAGACCTATAAAAAAGCGCCATCAGAGGGTCAGAACAGTGAAAACTTCTACGGACGCCCCACGAGTCTCCAACTCACAACACGAGCGGATAAGATCGCACGTGGCGCTGATCCGACAGCTCGGGGATGCGTCCGTGAAATAGCAGAAGTCTTTCTCAAATTGTTTCGATGCCTTAATCAAGGAGTTGGCATTAGCACCTAGTGAAAGGTTTGCACTATACATCCCCAACTAACTATCCGTATTTACTACTACTTCCATTAGTGTGCATTGATGCAATGGAAGAAAGCAACAGATGATTTGCAGCAATAATAAGCAAACAATGTATGGATGAATCAAAGGTAGATACAGGCACGCACCTCCGCCTCGGAGAACAGCAATATGCAAGGCATTTTGCCCGTCCGGTCCAGAGAACGACAATTGCTTGTTTTTTCTATGCAGCTCCTCTGCAATATCATTGTGTCCTAAAAAGATAGCAAGATATAGAGGCGAAGTCCCTATACCCGGAACACGAGCCAGCTCTGGGTGCTCCTCCAATAGCCTGTTGACTAGATCCATGTTTCCAGTGCGAATTGCCTCATGCAAGACCGTCTCTCCTCTCTTGTTCTGCTTGCTCAGCACAGTCCTCACCCACTCACTCCCGCCTTCCTCTCGTTTAGCCAAATCTATGAGATGACCTACCGCTTCAGTGTTCCCGGCCTTGGCAGCGCAGTGCAGGGGCGTTTCCCCCCTCTTGTTTGGCGCATCCAGGAGGTGTCTTGCCTTTTTGTAGATCAGTTTTGAACATGTGACACATGACCCCTTTGTTGCTACTTCATGCAGTACGGAGTTCCCCTCCACGGTGACTCCTTTGAGGAGGAGCGACGCAGATTGGTTAACGCCATCTGCAAGGACAGCAGCAGAAGATTGACGCCTGGGCGTGGCCGAGCTTGAGCTTGCCTGAGGTGCAGCCGTAGTTGTTTGTGGCGTCGGCCTATCTCCCCCATTAAGAAGATTCTTTAGCTCCACGCATTGGTTGGATCTGATGGCCATTAGCAGCTTGGGATGCATGACCACAGCCGGCAAATCGCCGGTGCTGGCCTCCAGCTCGGGATACATGGATGGAGGCCCGCACATCCTCATTCGCTGTAGCGACCGGATTCCAAGGTTGCACTTCGTCTCTCCGCGGTATCACCACTTCCAGGAGCAAGCTACGGATCCTCCTTTGCAGAACGGACGTCTCGTCTGCAGGTTGCTTCCTGTGCACACAAGCTACGTGTGTTCGAATCAGCCGCTAGTGCGCACACTTCTATATAATGGGCACACTTGTGCACAGAAACACAATCATTTATTAATTAATTTAACCACTTGAAATTATTATGTACTAGTCAACAACGCGTGAATGTGCATGGGCCACATGTTTTGAATAATGTTTTTATTATAAATCACTTTAAATTTTACATTAATTGATATAAATTGAGATAATAAAATTTCAGTTTGGAAATTTAATTCGAATTTTGGTGTATTAAAATTCTTGAATTTTAAAAGCTTTAGTTTTCTAACTTTATATAGATTGCATACTATATCTTTTATTTATTTTTAAAATTTATTTATATTCGGATAGCATAGTTTTCTATAATTTTTATACCAAGTAAAGAAATATATGCTTAATTCAATTATATAACTATTTATTCTAGAAAAAAACATGTAATTATTCTTGAAAAGGACGTAATAACAAGAAAAAAGATCGCAAAAGAAAAGTCTCAAGAACACTTATTTATCGAAGATGACATCTCACCACAGGCCACGGCAGGACCTTCGCAATCCACGACAGGCCAACTGGACCCTTTGGGTTGGTTCGTTTTGACTTTTAGCCGGTTTTAGTTTGTATAGACTACGGTAACTAATTTTTAAATGGTATATTTTTGTAAGACAGGGTCAATAAAAAGATTGTAGTAAAAATTATACTAAATTCAGCTGACCAACCAAAATCGTATGTGACTATTTTTACTACGTACTCCTTCTCACGAATAGACAGAATTCAAAATTTTAAACCATAAGCCACAATTCAAAAGAATCCACCCTATATATATCATGAAACAAGATGACAAACTATAAAAAACAATTAGCGTCCGGACGTTTCGATCTAGGCGCTAGCATCGTACGCTATATTCAACTGTCTGATTATTTGCTCGTCTAACTATATCCGTTAGATGTTTGCTCTAGTTTTCCCCTTCAAACTCCTCACGACATCGCCTTCCTCTCGTGACCATCGTCTTCTTGCATTTAGAAATTTGCGCGCAACATGCCCAACTCTAACGATTTATCTAGTTCAAAAGAAAAGGGGAATCCAAATAACTAGAGACCTTAGGCTGTCATACTCCTCTCCCTAATAGCTAGTGCAACAATAATTAACTATGAAATCGCAACAAAACAACCACCAAATGTCTACAACAAACAAATCAATGAACCACAACAATGTGATGAAAGAAGCGCAATGAATAAGGCAACAAAACATGATAGATGGGATGAGCTACACAACAATTTCTAGAAAATGTTACTACAACAATCCAAATTAACAAGAGCAACATTTGAAAGAAAATAATGCAACATTTCAAAACCTCAAATGCAACATTAAAATTTTTTTGTTCAACAATTAAAACAAATAGATGAAACATCTTAAAACACGTATTGCAACAATATGAATAACCTCCTACATCATTATCTACATACAAATAGACGAAACATTTCAAAACACCTATTTGCAACAATTTGAATGACCTACTGCAATATTGCCTCCGTAGAGCAACAACTTGCCTTTTCTTCTCCATCAACTATAGCTGTCGTACTTGCAAAGTTTGCATCTAGCCATGGCGGAGCCTTTGAGCATGAGTGACGGTGGCCTCAGAAGGGGAGGCCTTGGCTTAGGATTTTGGTACAACATGAGTGGTAAAGAGGAGAGAGGGCGAGGATGAGATCCATATGGCCATAGCTATGTGAGGTTAGATAGAGAGGTTGTGGGAGAGACAGAGAGCAGGAAGAAGGCTAGAGAGAGCACATATTGTGATCTGTAGGGATAGCTATATTGGGGAGATATAAGTGAAGTGGGATATGCTCAAGTGGACGAGAATGAGCCACGTCCATGTTCGGACTACTCGTTTCATTTGGATGAAAGAGTCAAAGCAATATCCAAAACTATATGACATTGAAGGACCATGTGAGAAGTTCCTGTTTAATGTTGTGATAAACCAATGCAATGTTTTTGCAGTGATTATTCCATTTTGCAAAAGATTGCATTTTGTTTAGGCTATTTTCTAGAATTTGTAGGAAAAATGGTAGTACTGCAAGTGTTGGTGCGGTCATACCACAGGGTGTTAGAACCGTATGTGTTGGTGCGGTCATACCATAGGGCGGTAGTACCGTTGGGCATGTGCAATCATCTACAATGCGGTTGCACCAAATTTCACACGAGGTCTATTTCGGGGTTGCAAGGTGCAGTAGTACTGTCCTAGGGGAGCGATAGTACTGCAGGCGGTAGTACCACCTTGAGAGGAGCGGTACTACCGGATTTCGCAGAAAAACATGGTTTTGGGAAATTGAATCATGGATTGAGTTGGCTTGACCAGAGTCAGTGGATATATATTGCATGAAGCATGTATTGGTTAACGTGGGTCAAGTTGTGAAGAACTTGTACCCGGAAATGATTTCTTTGTTTTAGATGTGTAGGATCGCTTGAAGTCAACCGTGGTCAATGGCGATGATCGGGGCTAGGCTCATAGAGGGATGCCAGGTGAGACAGTGAGCTCAAGCATGGCACGAGAAAGGCGGGAAATGTTGAAGGTGAGTTCGAACGATGGGATTGCACCATGAGGCTTGGACAGTGCAAGTGAGCCGTGGTTCATAGAAATGGCACTACTACAGACAATGTTATCATAGACGGTTCCTGAACTGTCTGTGTTTATATGTCAATGATAATAGGTGGTTATCACAGACGGCTCCCACGTCGTCTATGATAACTTATAATACACATGGTTTTTCAAAAACCGTCTGTGGTATTCGACTATCACAGACAGTTTTTGTTATTAACTATCTGTGATAAGGTTCATATCACAGACGGTTCGGTGTTCCGAACCGTCTGTGATATATACCATATCATAGACGGTTAGTAACAAAAAACCATCTATGATATCGCTCAACAGCGATTTTATTTTCCCTTTTTCGGCTAGCCTCAGGATATGCTAGCCATGCCCTCTAAAAACAAGCAAGATCACGTATATAGCACAGGACAATCATTACATAAATCATACAGATAAATGAAACAACACCAGCAGATCACACACACACACACACACACACACACATATATATATATATATATATATATATATATATATATATATATAGCATGACAATCATTACAGAGATCTCACAAATGAATTAAATTGAATGAATTGTTTGATTAAGCACAAATGAGTGATTTGTACAATTGAATCCAATGTTTCAACATCTAATTATCACCATTGCCAGGGTGGAACTCTCCAGTCTTGTTTATGACCTCTACTAGCAAGAATTGGGAGATGTTTCCACGAATTTCGATGAGTTTGTCAACATCATATCTCCAATCTTGGTTGAAGGGTACCATGATGTACTCCTTGTTGCTGTGAGCAATCAATCCACTCGTTGTGTAATATGGCACGAAGGATGCATTTCCGTTGATAGATTGCTCCGAGACCAAGTGTGGGTCGAGGAAACCCACCGGTTGTCGTCGTCGCTGGAATTGTTGGATCATGTATCTATACATAAGGAAATAATAATGACATTTATTGATATGATGTGAATGTAGAACTTTATTGTACAGTACACTTACAGTGTCCAGCATCGTAGAAGTGAGGCGTCGAGTTCGTCGAGATTGAATAGTAAGAATAAGTCTTTGAATGTCACGACGAAGTAGCCTGAGTCGTGGAGGAAATTTGCCTCCGTATATTTCACAGTGAATCCACTATGCCGGTTTGGCTTCATGTTGGACCTTTACATGTACCAGGTATGCAATGTATTGCAAACCAGACCAAATCGGGGTAATTGTGACTCGGGGACCAACTACACTCCTAGAATGAACTTCTATGTCTCGGGACGTGCCTTAATTTTCTTCGCTTGAGTCTTAGAGCCTCGCTTATGATACGTTTTCGACGGCATCTGCACGGGAGCCGATGCAACAGGCTTTGGAACCGGAGCTAGAGGTGGAGCCACCGGAACCGATGTGACAAGTCTAGGGCAATGTCTCTCTTGGGCCACTAGATGTGGAGATCGTGGCATGGACGAGTCAAGGGCGATGTCCCTCTTGGGCCACTGGATGAATTTGTAGACGACATCCCCTAATGTCATAATCTCTTCATTTGGGGGCTTCTCAAAAGGGATGATCTTAAAAACATCATTAATCATATCCACCTGAACCTTTATAAAACCGGTCTCTACTTGTACACCGTGCACCAGCGTCCTTGATAGCCATGGATACGCCATCCCTTGCCCAGCGTCAACAGGAATAGAGCCAACAAGCCTGACTCTAAGGATGCAAGGCGTGGGCTCCTACATAACGATACAAGATGAGCTAAGGCGTCCACCAGAGAGATCTATGTAACATTCTAAAGAGGTACATTACCTGGATGTCGTCGATAGGTAAGTGGATATCGCTATGTTCAGTAATTAGTGTGGATGCGCAGCTACTGCGACATGGAGGGGACTAGGTACCGTAGTTACAGGGGTGAGTTGCGATTGGTTGCGGACTTGTCTCAGTTCTTCCCTCAATGAATCTATCTCTCCTCGAAGTGAGGCAGTCTACTCTTGAAGTGAGGCAGATAGTTGTTCCTCAAGTTGAGCACAAAGCTCCTGTTTTATTTGTTCATTGTGGTAGGCCTTGGATCTCTTCCTACTCCTATATGTCTAGGAGTCATTTGGAAATCCATGCCTCTAAGATACGTAAAACCCCAAGCCTCTTGTGCGACCTAGGTGCTCCTTATTTCTCAAGGCCTATGATAGTACATCTCTCTCCTTGTATTCTTGAAAGGAGCCTCGAGAAGATTTGGTAGTCAAGGATTGCTGCAAGAGGCAATCATGTTATTTTTGAACCCATGAAGTTCAAGCGGTATTAACAACTGTGTAGTTTAACATATCTTATCAGGCGTTGGGACACTTCCTCATCTGCATGGTTTTTGAAAGAGACACCCAAAGACATGGTTGATAACCTCGCTCTTAACCAGTTTCGAGCGCGCTCGTTTGCGATCCCGGCAAATGGCGGGGAGGCCTCCGATCGGATTGCGACCTCGTCTTGCATCCTCCACTACGGGATTTTACCCGCGTACCCAGTGGTGCCGAGTTTGTGAGGGTGAGTGTTTTATGACTGGAGAGCCTTGTGTACCACACTTTGTTGTTCAAATTCGGTCGTTATCTTCATCTGCACAAAGGCCTCCCATGTTTCCGGTGACATGAAAGGATACCTCGAGAAGGGCGTGATATCCTTGGCCAAGTACTGTGTGACAAGAGTGCTCTTGAAATTCTTCCATGCTTTTTCCATTGCGAGGAGCACCTATCGTTGCACGAGTCCCTGTACTTCTGTTGGGATATCGAACGAATTTGTAATTTCCTCTCATAACTGATCTTTCTGATCCTTTACCAAATCTTTGCAGCTTGCTATGGTGATGGGGACCCGTTGCCTTCCAATTATCCCACAGGTAGTCCCAAATGATGCGGCTGCTTTCTTCAGTTGTAGAGGGACCCCATCCGGAGAGACCACCATGATGGTCATTCGACCCTCTAGCCTTTTTGATACTCATCGGCCACACTTAGTTATCCCAATCTTGGGAGCGTGAGACCCAGATGACGACGACAACCGTGTGGACGCTATCTCTCTTCTAAGAAAAAACTAACTACAATGAGCTATGGGCCTAAACAAAGTTCTATGAAGCAAGTGACACACACCAATGTATCACGTTCATTTAACCTGATACACTGGAGTGTGTCACTTGCTTCATACCTTTTGAAGGTCTATGTGGCATATATTATTACTACAAGATCCCTTTGGAACAGTAACATACCATTCCAAATAGATCTTGTAGCTAACAAGTGCAGCATATATATTGAAGTTCTAAAGGTCATAAAATAATTTAGCCAACTATTGAGACAGACCATAAGATTGACAAACGACAGTAATAGTAAAAAATTTAGAGCTCAAGCTTGATTTTTCAATTTTAGTATTACATCTTGTAGCTAACAAGTGAAGCATATATCACAAAGTACTAAAGGTCATAAAACAATTTAGCCATCTACTAAAGATAACAAAACAAATTAGCCAACTATTGAGACAGAGGCGAACGGTGTCGGGAAGGAGCGGCGGCGGCATGAGGTTTAGGTGGCCGGCGTTGAGGTGGGAGGCAGCCGGCGTCGGGAGGGAGTGGCAGCTGGCGTCGGGAGGGAGAGGCGGCCGGCGTCGGGAGGGAGTGACGGCCGGCGTCAGGAGGGAGTGGCGGATGGCGTCGGGAGGGAGTAGCGGACAGCGACGGGAGGGAGAGGCGGCGTCGTGAGAGGTGGCGTCATGAGGGTGTGGCGGACGGCGTCGGGAGGGAGTGGCGGCGTCGCGCGCGAGTGAGCAGTCAGATCTAGGAAAACTTAGCAGTGGCGATGGAGACGGAGAGAGTGAGTGAGGACTCTGTGAGCAGAACCTATATATTGTGAATATTTATATGGAAACTATCACAGACGGTTCTTTTATGGAACCATCTGTGATAGTTATATCACAGACGGTTCTTTTATATAGAACCATATGTGATATTCGACATATCACAGACAGTTCTATTTATAGAACCATCTATGATGTATCATCACAGATGGTTTCTTCTGATAAACCACCTGTGATAGTTCGCTGCATCTAGAAATCATGTTGGCTATGCAATATTATGAAAACGCAAGCATAATCATAAATATAACTATTTCTTAGTTCCCGAGTCATTTACAATTACAATGGAATATAGTTCCATAATTACATACTGAGTTTCCTAATTATGATTACATTGCAACAATTTCCAAATAGATGCTGGCTTTGTGGGATCATTTATTGCACTTGGCTATTTCCTTTCAAATAAAGCCCTTCATGATGATCGACATGCATATAGCTTGCTTTATCGCCTTGTTCATCCTCGAGCCTGATGCCGTCTCCGAATGGAGGCAACTCATCAAATTGATTGTACTCTTCCTCATCCACAACATTCTCAACTCCGACAATCCTTCTTTTTCCCTGAAGAACTACATGATGCTTCTTATTTACCGGGTCGATTATATAAAATACTTGGACAACTTGCCTCGTGAGTATGAATGGTTCGTTTTTGTATCCTACACATTCGAGGTCCACGGTAGTGATGTTGTACTTGTCGACCTTTACACCCCATGGGAGTTGGACCGAACGGCACCGAAATAGAGGAATCTTGAAAATTACATAGTCAAACTCTCAAATCTCCTCTACAAGCCCGTAGTACGAGCTTGGGCCAGCGGTACTGACGTGCGCATTATAGGCATCTACACAGACACCTGTGTTCTGCACTATGCTCTTTCTGTCCTGATCTGTTGTATAAAATGTGTAGCCATTAAAGTTGTATCCTTGCCATGTCACAATTGTAAATTTTGGCCCTTTTTCCAACCATTGTAGTGTTTCACTTGATGACCTCCTAGTCAATCGCACCTTCCACCATTCGTTGAACTAACGGTTGTGTTGTCTCGTGATCTAAACTTTTGACTGACCTGTATTCTCTTGGCATAGCATGTCCTTATGCTCTTCAATATATGGGGTCACTTTAGTCATATTTTGTAAAACTATGAAATGGGCTTGAGCATACGTATTTGATCTGGAGTTATTGCTTTCCTTCCGATAGGCTCGATACCCTATAGCCTCCCATCGTGACAAGATAGAGGTATACTTATCGACTCGACCTGAGCCATGTAGCCGTTGCAGAATTCAATGACCTCTTCTGTTGTATAACCTTCGATGATGCTACCCTCCGGTTGAAATCGATTGCGTACATAGGACTTGAGAATTCCCATGTACCTCTCGAATGGGTACATATGACGTAGAAACACGGGGCAACATATCTTTATCTCTTTCATAAGGTGGACAATGAAATAGACCATGATATCAAAAAATGATGGAGGGAAATACATCTCTAAATGACATAGAGTTGTCACCACCTCGGTCTGCAGAGCATCTAGTCTATCGGGATCAATGACCTTCTGAGCAATTGCATTAAAGAAATAACATAGACTTATGATTGTCACGCGAACCTTGTTCGGCAAAATACTTCTAATTGCAACAGGTAGCATTTGTGTCATTAGCACATGACAGTAATGAGACTTCATACCAATTAATTTCAAATGTTCCATGGAAACAAGTTTCTTCATGCTGGTGGAGTAACCAGACGGAACTTTCATACAATGTAAGGACTGGCACAGTTGAGTTCTCTCGGACTTAGATAGAGTGTAGCAAGCTGGGGGAAGGTACGTCCGGCCTTTATCGGTCTCTATCGGTGCTAACTCAGTCTTGATGTTCATAGCGAGCAAGTCATGCCTTATGTTAACACCATCCTTTGTTTTATCAGGAATGTTCAATAAGAGACCAATCAAACTGTCACATACATTCTTCTCCACATGCATGACATCGACGTAATTGCGAACTTCTAAATGCTCCCAATAAGGCAAGTCCCAAAATATTAACCTCTTCTTCCACATGTTCTTCCGACAGGTCCTCAATTTACGTCCCTTTCCAAGCACAACGTCGATATCCTTGACCATATCATACACCTACTTTCTGCTAAAAGGCCTTAGTATTGAGTCATCCTCTTTTTTCTGTCAAATTATTTCTTCATCTTGCGGTATGGGTGATACTTTGGAAGGAACCTACGGTGATGCATGTACATAGTTTTGCGTGAGTTGTTCAACCGCACACTCTCGGTATAATCTAAGCAGTGCGGACAGGCTTTGGCTCCTTTTGTACTCAACCCTGACGGGTTACCAAGGGCAGGAAAATCATTAATAGTGCAGAACAACATGGCGCGTAGAGTGAAGTTCTCTCGTTTGTCAGCGTCCCATACATGTACCCCTTTGTTCCACAGTATTGCAAGATCTTCCACCAATGGTCCTAGGTACACATCAACATCATTTCTAGGTTGCTTTGGCCCTTTGATAAGTAGTGACATCAAAATATACTTCCGCTTTATACACAGCTAAGGAGGAAGGTTGTACATGCACAGAGTCATGGGCCAGGTACTATGTCGGCTGCTCATGTTACCAAAAGGATTCATTCCATTTGTTCTCAACCCAAACCTGATATTCCTTGGTTCCACACCAAAATCTACAAACATCCTATAGATGTTGCTCCATTGGGTAGAATCAGCAACGTGTCTTATCATTCTGTCTTTCTTACGCTGCTCCTAGTGCCAGCGCATCAATCTTGCATACTTGCGGTTTGCAAATAAATGCTTCAAACGGGGAATTACAGGAAGATACAACAACACCTTAGCAGGAGGTCCTTGCTTCACCTCGATGCCCTTCCCATCATCGGAGTCATTTTTACGCTTGTATCGGAATGCTTTGCACATTGGACAAACATGTAAGCTAGCATACTCTTTACGGTACAGGATACAATCATTCGGACATGCATGCATTCTTTCTACTTCTATTCCCAATGGGCAAAGAATCTTTTTGGCTTATTAGGTGGTTCTCGGCAACACATTTCCCTTTGGAAGCATGTCCGCTAGGAGACCTAACAATGTTGTGAAACTCTTATTAGACTAACCATTGGTTGCCTTCAATTTTAGTAGTTCTAGAACTGATGACAATCTCGTGTATTGTAGCTTGCAGCCCAGGAACAAAGGTTTCACCGAGTCCTCTATCAAGCCCCGAATTTACCAAATTCTCTCTCACTATAGTTCCCTTCTGCATCATGTAGCATATGATCCAGATTATCATCCTATGACCTATCCTCATGATCGAAAGCACAGTCCACAACTGTCATATCATTGTCTCCCTCGACGATATCAAAACTACCTTTTTTGTGTGTTTTTTCTTCACTGTGACTGGTTGAACATTTGTACCCCTTTCTGAAACCCCTTTGAATCAAGTGAGCTTCAATCTGCGCTGAGTTGCTAAACATCTTTAGATTATCATAATCAATGCATGAACAGTACATATATTTCATCCTCTTCTTCAACATATCCAGCTTGGCCGCTCTTTTAAAAGCAGATATGCCATTAATGTACTCTTCACTCACATGGTTCTCAATGTACATTTAGCTTCAGTCCATCTACGCTACACATGTAACAAATGAGTGTCAAAAATGATTATTAGCGCTACTATATAGCAAATCAGACTAGCTATACTTACACATGACATCTATATATATTACGTAGGTAGCTAGCAAGCCACATATTCATGACATAATAATGTTAAGCAAGAATATATCGAAGTGAACTACGAGTACTTACCCATTCTGAAATTGAGCAAACTAACATTATCTTTCTAAATCTAGCTAGCTAGATCTAAACAAAAACTTATCTATCGTCTCTTTCAATTACAAAAGCATGCATATAAGTTATTAAAAGCAATTGAGTACTAACTTCTGATAACTAAGAAGACGGCGATATGTTTTCACCGAACTCCCTAAAGCCGGCCGCCTCGCTCCGCTGATGCAGCGCAATGAAGACAGATCTGGGTCGAGGTCGACCATGTACACCCAGTATTTAATAGCGCAGATTATCATAGACGGTTCCAACCACAAACGGTCTGTGATACCAATATATCACAGATGGTTCATATTAATAACCGTCTGTGATAATTCACAGACGGTTATTAATACGAACAATCTATGATGTCCGCAATATCATAGACGGTTTGTTATAAGAATTGTCTATCATGTCAAGAATATCAGAGACGGTTTTTTATATGAACCGTCTATGATGTTCGCAACTTTCACAGATGGTTCTTAACATGAACCGTCTGTGATGTCTCACTTATCACAGACGGTTCGTGATAAGAACCGTCTGTGAAAGTTCACAGATGGTTATTAACATGAACCATCTGTGATGTCTCAATTATCATAGATGGTTTGTGTTAATAACCATCTGTAAAAATATCATAGACAGTTGCTACTATAAACTGTCTGTGATAGTATAAGCATGAACCGTCTGTGATGTAGCCGTCGAGTATAGCCTCTTTTGTAGTAGTGTGGGACGAGATTGACTTGGTGACACGTGGCAAGCTAGTGGTGTATCAACACGTGGCAATCATGGCGATTGCTTGCAATGGGAGATGAAAACCGGGTCAACGAGGGGTATTTTGGTAGTTTGGCCAAAATACCATAAAAGCATCTAGGCCCTTAAAATTGGTTTTGGTAATTAATGATATTATGTGAATGTAGGACTAACATGTGTATTGAGTATTTAAAAGGTTTAGTCCCGATGACAATGTGAGATGCATGCTAAGGGTCAACATGAAGATCAATGTGGTTCAAGATAAAGGTATAAGTAGCATAGGATCCCTTTTTTATTTTGCCGGTTTTAGGAGAAAGGTTGAAAGACCGGATTATAGGTTAAATATTGTACTATTAAAAGAGATCATGGTAGCAACTTGATATCATGTTCTTGAGCCATTTGGATCAATTTAGGATCATGCATGCACTTAAAACTAAAATTGAAAACCAAACTGTACATTGTCAGGATAATCGGAAGTACCGGTGCATACACAATGGTACTTCCGCTAAATTGAGTGCATACACAGCAGTACTTCCGTTCATCCTGATTTTTCAAGATTATTTTATGCAACGGTTATATTTGGTTGGTGGGGGTATAAATACTCCCCCATCTACTCAAGGACACAGGTTAGAGACTCTATTAAACATCCTTGAGCATTGGACATCCACTCTACACCTCTATTTCACATTATGCATTCATTGGGAGAAAATCAAATATTTTGTATTTTGGAGTGTTTGGATGCAAATGCTACATCTTGAGAAAGGGTGTTCGGCTCTCAAAATTTCAAAATCGATGTGATGAAGGATTTTTTGCTTAGTTATTCTTTAAATAGTAAGGCTTATCGTGTCTTCAACAAGAACTCTAGTTTAGTTGAAGAACCATGTGATGTTCAATTTGATGAAACTAATGGCTCTCAAGAAAAGCAAGAAAATTTAGATGATGTAGTGTAAGGCACCCAGATTTTACAATCTGGATTCCTCTGTGATTCCACCGCACTATTCCCTGGATCAGTAGATAGTGCTCACAGATTATAGTTCTGAATATCAAAATACATATCATGCGGAAGCGTAAATATAATAGTAGACTTACTCATGGGCCGTTTAGGCCGAAATCATTAAAGTGCAGCAGCGGAAGAACGAAGTACGCAAGTGGGATCTTCAGGACATGCCCACAGGCAGCCAACTGGAGGTTCGCGACCTAGCCCTTGACGACTTCATCTTCTCCTCCTTCATAACCAAAAGTATTGCTGAAGCGTAGTGATCTGATTCCTGCTTCTGGAATTGTTATGAGAGCGAGTGTGAGCACACTAACCACCGTGCTCCGCGAGCCAATACACATAATGCAAATAAATAGTATGCATGGCTTATCAAAGGAGTGGCTCTGGTTATTTTATTTGCCAAAAATCGCTTTTAGTAGCATTATTATTATTAAATTATAGTGTTATTAATTCTACCTAAACTCCACACGGCGATTGCCATAATTGACTTAATCCACCAAAGACACACTTTCCTTACTGATTGCTGTCTAAGACTCCAAACAGCGAGTGTCTTCATTACTTAATCCACCGAATATACTCTTTCCAAATTGATTGCTGTCTAAGACTCCAAACAGCGACTGACATCATTTAGTTAATCCACCGATCATATACTTTCTATATTGCTTGCTGTCTAAAACTCCAAACAGCGACTGACATCATTTAAATAATCCACCGGTAATACATTGTCTATATTGATTGCTGTCTAAAACTCCAAACAGCGAATGATATAATTTAATTAATCCACCGATTATACACTTTCTATATTGATTGCTGTCTAAAACTCCAAATAGCGAATGACATCATTTATACAATCCACCAATATCTTTTGTATTCTAAATTCCTAACAACCCATTCCTTTTGTTATTGATCCACAACCACAATTTGCTCTTTCAGTAATCAATTTTTTTTCTATTATCTATCTCGAACTAATTCACTAGTCTAACTCCACCAAGAATATCATTGATCAAATCTATGATATACTAATATATATCCACCAAGAATACCATTGATCAAGTTTATACTCCAAGAATGGTTATCGTACCTCCAAATTCCCAAAATTCAATTGGCTCATCTAGTAATTGATTCTATTAATCCCAATATTGTCAACATCTTCCAAGAATTCATACTAGTTATCAATGTCGTAATCCAGCAATTATCTTCACACTTCCTAATTTTCCAAAAATTGTTTAAATCATCTATCTAACCTATATACTCATTTAGACTTCACCACTTTAATTATCCTAGAATCCACACTATTGTTTCCTATTTATGATCGACATGAATCCACCAATACCTTTATATGTTTACTACAAACATCCATTTCCTTTACTCACGACTCTATTTATTCCTACCTATATTTCATTTTGTAAGAACGGAGGTGTCATTATTTCAAATATAATACATAAAAATTTCCTTAGACCTAGCAATTTTTAACAAAAACATAATGTGTAGAGAATGCAATAGTAATAGCGATCCAGATTCCATCCACCGTTACATGGCATCTGCACCAGATAGCAACTTTCAACGTTATAGTCGCTTAACTTACCACTGGGACGACACCCAGGACAATTCAAACCAGGGCTTTCCACTGCCCTTCACTTTTTCAATTCTACCCCACAAAGTTTTTGAAATAGAACTATATCTGGTTAAGTTCCCATGTCCGCCCTTGACCATGGGCACGGCTATTCGAATAGTTTTGAGTCTGCAGAGTTTGTACACTTTCACCACAAGAGACAATCAACTTGTTGCCCCACACGATTCTGTAGTCATGTGGTTGAGCAGACCATCACAGTAACTTTTCAAAGTATCTAGTCCCATTTGTCATCTCACCTTATGGGAAACTGCCCACATGCGGTGGGTCCCATCTATGCACGGGATGTTCCCCACAGTCACTAACGTAGTCGGGCTCCTACTTCCCACAACGTTAGAACAGCTAGGAAACTTCACCCTTCACTTGGTGTCCCTTTAGGCCTCCCCTTGCCCTTGCGTATCCACTTCTATCCACTACTAGTGAGATGAGTCCGGAGGTTTCGATAAATTTACTTAGCCAAGTTGTACTTTACAAACTTGTGGTTATACTGTTTTACACAGGAGGTCATGACAAGATTCAGTCCTTAGTGGTATCTGGGCGGTCTACCACTAACCCACTTTGTGCTTCCACTGCACCACATACACACCCTCAAACCATCCGCCCAGATATTTAAGCAAGTTGGGGGTTTTTGAGAATATAAAATAATCATACCAACATATTCCAGTCATTACCACCATAACTTCCCAAACCAGTTTCTCATGATTAAAAATGATAATGATGCTTGGGGCATTTCAGCGCCCCCGATTATCTATGCAGTACTAAGCATGGCATATAATTAGGGACTTATTTTCGAAAAGGTTATTATTATAATTTTGCTAGGGCGACAAGGTTCACATAAGCAAATATTCCAAAGGGGGTGTAATATTAATCAAGTTAAATAAGGGCATATAACTAGAATATTAAATTAAGCATGTATTTGCATATAAAATAACAGCATGCAATTTGATAATTTAAATCAAAGTAATTTGCAGAAAACGTAGGTTCAACATGATCAAAGTATTGACTCGCCTCGCGCGGTTTACCGCGGTCTTGAGCTCACATAAAGTTGTCTCATGCGATGATCTTTAATTTCTGGTCTTCATCGATCTCGTTCTCGCTTGATCCATAGAATCTTCAGGACTCCAGTTTCTAATTACATGACAAACGACTGAATCCAATAAAAGCAAATAACTCAAAAGTTCCAAATAAATCCGAATAAACTCAATTTAGTTTTATTATGAGTTAACGAGTGATTCGAGTGATTTGAGGCATGATCAATGGTAGAATACGATGATTTGATCTTTTCATTGACAATCTCTTTTATTATTTTTGGTATTTATCAAGGAGTTCCATGAGCTAGGTTAAATCTTTGAATTGGTGTATTTTGTCGAGTGCTAATGTTCAGGACATATGATACACACACACACACATATATATACTTAGAAAGTCCCTACATTTTAGATGGACATTTTATTCCAATTATTTTTAATATTTTGTTTATTTCCTGCTCCTTGACCGGATATTTTATTTAAGGTTCTTGTGATGCATGGATATGTCTACCCAAACACTACCCTCTATTAATGCTCTTTTATCGATATTTAGATTTATTTATTTAGGCAAAGATTATTGTACAAGGTAATGTTTCATTATTGCTATCTAATAAAATATCACTGAGGTTTGTTTAATGGCGGCATGATAAACGTTAAAACATATATATTTTTTAATTTCACGCAAGTGTAGTCTTTATTTTTTTAAAGCCTTGTTGTTGTAGTTTTAATATAGCATCCAATTTATTTTTCTTAACTTTAAATTGAATGTATTTTTAGTTGAGATCCTTATCAACCTTGGACATTAAGCATGACCCTCTTTTACTAATGTCCTAATTAATATTTAGTCTTTTAATCCATTTATGCAAACAACCTTAATTATTCATACGTGATAACTGACCCACTTTTAAATATCAAATAACCTGATTTTATATACCAATTAAATGTATTAGCTTTCCTAGATTATTCCCAAATCTTTCCTTGATTTTTATTAATTAACATGAGCTACAAAAATTAAAACAAAATTGTAGGGAGAAGTCGCGGTCAACCAGAATCGCACTCAGAACCTCCCATGGTATATGTGTTTACTCGAGTGCTGCTAGCCAAGTGGGCCTTCGGCCTGAGCTGACTGAGAATGCGTAGGAAACAACAAGAACTGTGGGCGGTGGGGAGTCAAAACAGAGGATGCCAGGCCGGTCAGTGAGCGGACTTACCGGCAGTGAGCGGCGGCTGGATGGGAGTGGGTGTGTGCCAAAATGGGGCTTACCGTGAATGGAGGAGCTAGTGGTGGCGGTGAATTGGCCGGAGCGGCGGCGAGGTGGGCGGGCGGCGGTGAGGTGGCTACGGGGCGGCGACGCCGGCGGAGAGGTGGGCGGCGATTGGCGAGGGCGTAACCGGGAGGGAGCCAGGGGAACTCACCTAGGTGGCGGGTGTGGACGGAGGAGAGCCGTGGTGGGCTGGAGGCGAGGGCCATGGGCAGCGCGGGGAGTTCACGTCGCCGGCGCGCTACGGTGCAGGGAGGAGCAGGGCGGTGCTCGGATAAGCTCCATGGCGGCGTGGTGATGCTTCTGAAGAGAGGAATCGAGCCATGACGCCCTGGAGGAGCAGCGGCGGAGATGGAGGTGTCGGTGGCCGGCGGTGAGGAAAACGGGTAATCCGGCGAACTCGGCGCACGGAAACTCAATTGGCTCTAAGGGAAGGTAGATGGGAGGCAATGGCACGCCGCGACGCGGTCGGTTCGTGGCGGGAATGGCCAGAGCGACAGAATTTGGTGAGAGGGCTGTGGCGGCAAACTCACAGCGTTGGGCGGGGAAGGGACAGTGGAGGAAAGGGGAGGAGCCAGAGGAAGTAATGGGGCGCCCATTTCTTATAGTCGTGGAGGGGAAATCCATAGGCACGCTGTAGCCACGACCCATGAACAGGGCGTAGGAGCAGCAGTGCGCGAGACACGGGCACGCGGGGACGGGAGCCGGCGGAGATTGTGCGGCGACGTGGGGGCAGACAGCCGGGCGGGCGGCGTGCGGCACGGCCAGTCGACGTGCGAGGCGACGGGACCGGACAGAGAGGGAGGGACAGGGGCGGCAGCAGGCGTGGCTAACGCGGGCGCGGCTTTTGACCGAACGAAGAGGATAAGAGAGTGGGGGGTCCGACGCACGGGAGGAAAGAAGGAAAGGAGGAAGGGAGGAGAAAGGCGCGCTGCGCAGGGGGCCCGCTGGCAGGGAGAAGGGGTAGAACGGAAAAGAAAAAGGGGAGAGAGAGATGAGTGGGGCCCACATGTAATAGAGAGAAGAAAGAAAAGAGAGCAAAGGCTTTGAGGCTTTGAATTTGGATTTTTTTTAAAATTTGTATGTTGAACTTCTATTTTCTTTTTAAGATTATAGTTCCTAATTTTCCAAATTTTGATTCCAAATATTTGTTCAATTACCTAAATACAAAATATAATAGTCCTTTTATTTTATTTGATGTATATATATATAGGTGTTTGTATTTCAGTCATTCACCTTTTTATGTCATTATTTCCAAAGTAAGACTCTGCATTTTAATTCAGATTTCTCCTTCCTTATACTGGATCATCTTTTCAGATTCGTATTTAAAATTTTAGTTTTCTATTATTTACATATTCTCATTTTGGTATTATTCATAGTAGTTTTACTTTTCAAAGTATTCTTGAATATTGGAATCCTCCACCAAAATTCAGAAAATCACCACAAAATCCAAATTTCAACAAAACATATTGCAAAATATTTTAAGAATTTTATATTTTCAAATTCGACTTTTTCAGGATGTTACATGTAGGTGATAAAGGATTTAGGCGAGCAATGGAGAACATACAAATTGAGGACATCAAGCCAAAAGAGGATCCAAATCCTAATCATGTGTATAAACTCTCCAAGGAGCTATATGACTTAAAACATGTTCATAGAGTATGGTATGAGCGCCTTCAAGATTTTCTACTTTCAAAAGTATTCAAAATTGGGAAGGTTGATACAACTCTTTTTACTAAAATAGTTGATGATGATTTATTTCTTTGTTAACTTTATGTTGATGATATCATTTTTTGTTCTACTAATCAAGATTTTTATAAAGAATTTGGAGATATGATGTTTAAGGAATTTGAAATATCCATGATTGGAGAGTTGGGCAATTTTTTTAGACTTCAAATTAAACAACTAATGGATGGGACTTTCATAAGTCAAACAAAGTACGTGAGGGACTTATGCAAGAAGTTTGACATGAAAGATGCAAAATCCATCAAGACTCCTATGACAACGAATGGACATCTTGACCTCAATGAAGATGGTGAACCTATAGATTCAAAGCTTTATAGATCCATGATTGGTAGTTTGTTTTATCTTACCACATCTAAGCCCGATATCATGTTTAGTGTCTGCATGTATGGACGTTTTCAAGCATCTCCAAAAAAGTGCCATTTGATGGCCATAAAAAGGATTATAAGATATTTAAAGTATTCCTCAAGCATATGCTAATGGTATTCGAAAGGTGCTAAATTTGATTACTTGGATATTCAGACTTCGATTATGTAGGTTGCAAAGTGGATAGAAAAAACACCTTGGATAGTTGCCATTTGCTAGGAAGGTCTTTAGTGTCTTGGTATTCCAAGAAACAAAATTTCGTAGCCCTTTCCACTGCCGAAGCCGAATACGTTTCCGTAGGTAGTTGTTGTGCTCAATTGCTATGGATGAGGCAAACTTTAATGAATTATGAAATTAAATTTTACAAAATATCTCTTTTATGTGATAATGATAGTGTGGTGAAAATAGCAAATAACTCAGTTTAACACTCAAGAACCAAGCATATAGATATACCCCACCATTTCTTGAGATACCCCACCATTTCTTGAGAGATTTGTGAGTAAGGGAGATATCATAATTTGCCATATCCGAACCAAAGATCAACTAGCAGATATTTTCACCAAACCATTAGATGAAAGCTGTTTTCTGCATGTTGAGGAATGAATTAAATGTCATAGACTGCTCAAATATTACTTAAACTCTTGCCTCATGTGTTCATGCTGATTTTGTGTTGTTTGGGGTATTTTTGAAGGGTATTTTGAAATATTTTTGCTAAAAGCTTTTATTTTCATAAAAACTATATTCTAAGGTTCCCTTTAGTCTCATTAATGCATAATGATTCTAAATGATCTTTATTTGAGTGCAAAACGGGGGTCATTTGCATGTTTTCTCAAATCAAAATCCAGTTTCTGAAAAGTTCAGAACTTTCGGCGTGTTAATTGTGAAACTACCATTTTCGGTTGGTCTTGTGCATAAACTGTTGGGTCTATATCCTAGCCCCTCTTCTCTCTCTCACCGACCGGACCGTTCGACTCCTCTTTCGCTTGTGACCGTACCTCTCTCTCCCTCTCCCTCTCAAAGTAACCCGAAATCCCCTCTCCAGATCTTCAAATCTCTCTGGAGTTCTTTTAAGGGTTTATCTCATCTGATTCTCAAGGTAAATAAGATCAAAATCCTTCATTTGCCGTGTTCCAAGAACCCTAGGGCTAATCTAGGTTTAGATTCTTAATGCGAATAATCTAGCTATATTTTTCTTGGGCAAACTAGTATAGTTGATTCTCAAGGTAAATAAGATCAAAATCCTTCCTTTGCCGTGTTCCAAGAACCCTAGGGCTAATCTAGGTTTAGATTCTTAATGCGAATAATCTAGCTATATTTTTCTTGGGCAAACTAGTATAGTTGATGTTTAATGATGTTTGCAAATCCATTCCATGGATTCAATCCAAGAAAAAAACCAAAAGATTCATACATCCAGGTACTACCGTAGCTTGAACGTCGGTACTTCCGATTCTCCTGATAAAAGAGCAATGTCATTCCATTTTGTTTAAAACCTAATTTGTTTGATCCGTACCATACGCTTGACATCTTTTCTCTGTATTTGAAGATGACAAAGACAAATAATGCTGGTCAGAGGGTGTATGCAGGGAGCTCCACCCCCTTGTTCTCAAGACAATCATCCTCTAGGGCAAATCCATCTCATCCAACGCAAGAAACTCCAGAATCAGTACAAAAGAAAAGAGAGGATAGATGCAAGGCAGTAGCCTCTGGGTCTGAGATCGAGACAGCCCAAGAAGAAGGCTCAACTTATGAAGAATTAGATGAAGAAATGCCAGAGCAAGAGGAGCCACAAATTGACCTTAGGACCACATCTACTGATGATTACGCCATTCTGTGGCATAGAAATCAGTTTGTGCTCCCCATGAACTCCCAAAATCCCAAGTTGAAAGATCAAGCTCCATTTAAGTTGGTTTTGGTGATAATGACAAATACTATTATGATATTTGGTGACAATGACAAATGTATTTGTGAGACTAACCTTGCTTCTTGATTATGATACTTAGTTTCACATGGATGGAAAGGTTGAATCACTGAGGTATGCATTCGATATCTTTCTTATAATCTCATAGCATTCGTCACATCCAAATATATGACTAAATGACAACTAACATACTTGTTTGATTATATTATTGCTTAGTCTTATTTGGATAAAAAGGTTAAAACCATAAGAGGTATGCATTCGAAATCACATTCTCATATATTAGTGCATTCCTTGGATCCAAAATATAGATTGAACTCCACAAATAGTCAAAAATGAATATGTGCATATGTCTTCATTATACATACTTGTATGCACGCATTTAGGGGGAGTTCACTCTATGTTTTGTAGTTCCATTAGTATTGATCCATGTTCATCTTTCCTTATATAAAGAATGTTTACGTTGAAACATATTCCTTGAGTATATATAGCTTATGTAGTTCATATATGCTCATAATCGGGTTGTAATCTAGTTCTTCCATTATGTGTTAATGGTTGGATGATTAATGACAACAGGATAAATAAGCTTTGCTTAAAGCTTATCTTAGAGTATACAAGTGTTATGTACATGTTGTATACTCGTAACTCAATATTTCTATCTCATTATTTGTTGAGATTGTCATGAATTACCAAAAAGAGAAGATTGTTAAATCTAGTCTCTATTATGTGTTAATGGTGAAGTTTGGAAATCGATGGCAATTGATTTGTAGAGTAACATTTTTCATGAGTTGGATGAATAGGTTAGGTGCCACAAATGAGGATGACTTGGGATGACTTTATGTGTTGAAGATCATCTAGTCTAGATTGAAGATGGCTTCATTTGTTGAAGTCTATTAAGAGAAAGATGCATCATAAGTTGATACATGTCCAAGAAAAGATGATCATGTATTGATCATCAAGTCAAGTGAAGACTCATCATGTGTTGATAGAGTTGAAGAAGTAGATGCATCATGTCTTGATGCATGTCAAAGATGATGACCTAGACTTGAAGTAATGATGTGCATCATCAAGCTTCATGAGGATGCTTAAGGCAAAGGGATAACTAGTTAGGGCTAAGGATGTGTTCCTAGTCTTTTGCCATTCTTGGTGTGTGGATGGAAGACCAGATTTCTAGTATAGGTTGTCGTACTATTAAGAGGGATCATGTTCAGTAGCTTGAGTCTCATCATGTGTTGGTAGCTCAACCTCACCTCTTATAGCTTATCTTGGCATGAGGCTTGTATTTGCAAATAGTTAAAAACTCATGTGTTGAATCCTTGTAACATGGGATTATGCATTGCAAATGTGTTTTGCAAGTGCTTGAAGTCCATATTTCCATTCTTTGTGATATGAGACTTATATATGTGCAAATATGTTTTGCAAATGGTTGAAGCTCATATTTAACCCTTGTGTCATGATTCTAAAAGTGTGCAAATATGTTTTGTAATTTGTTGGGAATCATGTTTGGCACTTGTATGCATGATACTAAAGTTTGCAAATGGGTTTTACAAAATCTGGTGAAGTATCTGCATTCCTCAGGATAATTGAAACTACCGTAGTATAACCTGCGATACTACTGCGGACCGAAACAACTAGCGTTGTAATCACGGAACTACCACATGTATTGGTGGTCGAAGACCTTCGTGGTCGAGAGCTGACATGGGACTTGGTCAAAACCGATGTGGTCGAAGACATATGTGGTTGAAGATTAAGTGGTCAAGAACCAGTGCAGTCAAGCCCAAGTGGTCAAAGACCTGTGTGGTCAAACCAACGTGGTCGAAACTGACGTGATCGACATCTATGTGATTGAAACTAGTGTGATCGGAATTGATGTGGTCGTAGGCCTTCATGTTCATAAACCAGCATAGTTGAAATCGACATGGTTGTAGGCCATTTTGGTCATAAACCAGCATGGTCAAACTAGTGTGGTCGTAAACCAATGTGGTCCAAACCAGTTTGGTCGAACCAGCGTGGTTGAATCAACATGATCGAGACCTGTGTGGTCATAAATCGATGTGGTCGAAACAACGTGATTAAAACAATGTAGTCGAAGATCGATGAGGAGGTTGGAGATCTGTGTGATCAAACATTGACATGGTCGAGACCTGAGTGGTCAAATCCAATGTGGTCGGAGACTAGCGTAGTCGGAGACCTATGTGGTCGACTCGAACAACGTGGTTGGAGACCAACGCGGTCGTAGACCAGGGTGGTCGATGGTCAAAGTTTCCAACCGGCTCTATGTGAGCGGTCTGACCAGCTCTGTCTGAATGGTCCGACCGGCGAGCAGAAGTATCAGCTCCGTGTGAGTGGTACTACTAGAGAGAGGAAGTACTAGCTTGTGTAGCGGCACGTTTTTTCCAAAGAGACACCTGTGTGGAGTCTTCTCTCCCCAAGGAAATCGATAGTCCGCACGAGTGTTGCAGTACTTCTGATTATTGGTAGTATCGGACTTTGCATGTCGGAGCTACCAGATTTGTCTGCAATGGCTAGTTTTCTGACCGTTGGTGAGGGGAGTAGAAGTACCAGCCCTAAGCCAGCGGTACTTCTGATAATCCTATTTTTTTGGGGGGGTTTGGCTCCAATGGCTAGTTTTCTTGTGTGGGTTATAAATTCCCTCTTGTGGCCAGTTGGAGAAAAAGTTATTTGATCTATTTCTATTCCCTTGAGCTAGTATAAGGCTCTCCACTCAATTGTGCATGTGTTGCACTTTGTGTATGTGCTCCCTTGATCTATTTCTATTCCCTTGTGGTATTTTACGAAAGAGGTGATCTTTCAGTGCTACTGAACAAATTTTCCCTACAAGAAATATGCATAACATTAGCGCCAATAGGCTGGGAGAACGGTGTTTGTTGTGATGCAAAATTATTATCAAAGATATGCTCAAATATCATTAGCATGAATATTTATCATATTCGTTAACCCTGGGGCTAGGGAGTTAGATGATCTTTTGAGTTGTGTACGTAAGGCAAAGTTAGATGTTCTCTGCGAATATGATAACCTTGAAATATTCTGGGTGAAAAGTTACAATTGATCCATATGCTTGCAGTATTTATTTATTGTGCGCATCTCGTGTTAACAAGCTTTTCTGGCACTGTTGGCAGGGAACGACAACCGAACCTTAGGGAATCGATTTAGATTTTCACCTAACCCCATTATCATATATATCCTGTATTGCATTGCACTTATCCATTGTGCAGGAAGAAAGGATTGTGTGCTGTCTGTTACTAACTACGGGACTGCCTCGACGATTTGAACCAAATATCTAACATGCAAGTCAGCATGAAGCCGATCGCCAAAGCTCCGAGACGTCGGATGATGTGCACAGGTGATTGAAGCTGGCACCGATCCTCGCCGGCCATGGTGGTGGACGGGCTCTGGCACTGCTCTTCGTCGCTTGATCGAAGCCACCGTGGCAGCACGAGCTACTTGCCTAGCTTGGATTCATGTTGAATAAAGAGTTGATGATCAGCACATGGACAGCTGCCCACGTTGTTAAATTTGTGAACTTGTAGTTTTCCAAAAAAAAATCATGTATGAAGTACTTATATTTTTATGTGCACCTGCAAAAATTGGTAGAAGTTTCAGTCACACACGGGTACATCAAGATGCCATGTGATAAATATTCTGCAGATATTATGTAGTGCATGAGGGAAGCATCTTCAAAAGTTCGAAGGATATACCTCTGGAGCATATCATTGATTCTGTTACCATTCTTTATCATGCCAGACTCCGTCAAGCAAGTAGTGCTCGACTTGACCCACAGAATCTTTGTAACATCCCAAAAGTAAGGGAATAGTATATTTGAGAAAATCAAAAATCTTTTGTTGATTTTCTGTGTTATGTAAAATTTTCGGCCTTTATTCGAGTTTCTTGATTTGGTTCCTTACTACAAAACTCGAATAATAAAATCAAAATCCTGATCAGAAACCGAGACTATGAAAATCAATCGGGAAGAATTTGAATTCCTTTGCAAATCAAAAACTAGAATATGGAATTTCTAAATCAAGACTAGAAATTTAAAATCTCATCTAACATTAAAAATTCCATCTAATAATGTTAATTGAGAATTCAAACTCTAAAATTCCAAAGAGTCCTTCAAAACTCGGAGTTGAAATCCAAATCGAAAATCGATATCCGCAATCAAAGAGCAAAACAATGTTTAAAATTCACAATCTGATTTCTTGAGCCAAGAATTCAAAAATTGAATTTAAGAATAAAATAAAAATGCAAATCAATTTATCCCCAAAAAAATTTCTTCACCAGCTTTCTCTCTCTTCCCCTTTCTTTTTTGCTGGTGGGCCCCACCCCACCTTCCTCTCCTTCCCTTTCTTCCTTCTCCCTCTTCCTAACGCCAGCTGCGCTCACCCCACGCGCAAGCTGCTCCCACGTGCTGAGCCGCTAACCCCAGCCACTTCCAGCCATGCGCCACGCCATACGCCTGCGCGCCCTAGCTCCTCTGTGTCCCTACCCTGGCACTCCTGCGCACACCTACTCTCGCTGCGCCGCGCATTAAACTACCTAAGAGCACACGCATACGATGCCACCATCCAGCATTACTCCTCCACCCGCCGCGCTCTCCTTCAATGCACCAATGGCCATCTACCCTTCCCCGAGCTATAAAGAGCCCTGGCATCTCCTTGCTCCCTCCTCCTCCCTCAAGCCGAGCTCGCCCGAGCCGCTTCCGTTAGAACAATGTCCTCGAACATAGGATGGAAGACACTGTTAGAATAGTGTCCTTTCACAGCATCTGTCAGCGTATGGCCGGTGAGGTACTCGTACAGGATGGCCAGGTACACCATCAATGTTGGCGACAAGGAAGAGGCCGGAACCATTTGTTTCTGCTTGAGAGTAGATCCGTGATGTGGGATTCATCTTTGGTGCATGGCAGACGATCATTTTTATGCAACAAGAAATAAATTCAACACGTTAGATGAAGAGACACATCAGGGAGCCGAAACAATTGAAGAGACGCGCGCATCGGGGAGACGAATTGCCAACATATCATAGACACTTCTAACCACAAACCATCTATGATACGTAATTATCATACACAGTTTGTGGAATTCTCAAGCCTCTGCTTTTTCAAAACCTGAAATCAAATCTCAAGCCACAAGAAAAATAATCTAACTTACAAATGTGGAATTCAACCGCAGAACACTGCTCACCCGTATGTACGAGCTTGATGTAGGTTTCAACCGCTCGGCGTTTGATTGCTTGCTCTACTGCTTGCCTGCCACGACCGCTCTAGCGCTTCAACTGCTAGAACTATTCTATTGCTCGCTTCAGCTACTCGCTTCGACCTCCTTTGTACATAGTCAAAATCTCCTGCCACTCGAAAAGTTTTTGACCGCTTGATCATTTCAATCGCTCAAATGAGAATAAGCCATATACAATACTTTTGCACGTGGTCGTATGCTTCAATCCACCCGCAATCACTAGCAGCAAATTACGAACCAGACTGAACAACTAGATTGATTCAAGGTGATCTTAATTGCTGGATTTTGGTGGTTTCACAAAGTGCCCTCACAAGCACCCCTAAAAGCCTTCTCGACAAAAGCTCTTACAAATCGACACAAGCTTTCTCCTTGAATGCCCTGCACAAAAACCACACTGTGGTAGGGGTGGCCCAACCCCCCGTGACTGGGTCTTGCAACTGGCCCAACGTGTAATAGGTCCAATAGTATAAAGGAATGTACCAGTGTACCCTTACCTTGTGTAATTATTAAGGGGTAGGCTGAGAATTTCACATCCTACCCTACTCATGTATATAAACCCCCAAAGAGGGGCAAGAGGAAGGAGACCCACTTATTTTCTTACCCGTTGGCTCCCTCTAGCTACACCCCACTTTGCTGTTTGGTTCGTAGCCACAACAGTTGGTGCCATCTATGGGGATCGCGCAAGAAGATGCGCTAGAAAGCGATGGCACCCATGTGAAAGAGAGATGCGGTGGAAGCGACTGTCGACCATGATGCCCACGTCGGTCCGATTGTCAACTGTGATGCTCGTGTCGGTGCGACCATCAGCCGCAACACCCACACCGGGCCAACCATCGGCCGCAACACCCACACTGGTCTGATCGTCAGCTGCAACGCCTCACCCCTAAACGACCATTAACCACGACACCCACGCCGGTTTGACCATCAACTGTGACACCCGCGCCTGACCGACCATCGCTCATGACGCCTATGCCACTAAATGATTGTCAACCGTGACGCTCGCGCCATCATCTCCACACCAGGGAGTCAGCCTCCGAGCAACACCAGCGAATGTCGATCCTCTCCAGCGGCGGGGATCCTGCATGAAGCTCGTGCTCCAAAGACCTCACCCCGCTGTCGGCTGCGTCAACATACATGACCATGCCGCGGTTGTGACGTCGGCGACACCTCTGACTACACCGTGGTCTAGTCTTCACCGATAGGCACGACTTCTCCATTATCGACGCTTGGGGATGGAGCATCCGCCTCCAACTTCTCCGTAGGGACTTCGCCTGGCCTTCTACAACCTTGCCTGGTCTTCACAAGACTTCGCATGGTCTTCATCAAGCTCCACACGGATGTTGCCTTTGACTCCTCCGTGGAGACTTCGCGCAGTCTCCGTTGAGGACTTCGCCTAGTCGTCAATGACTTAACCCGGTCTCCTCATGACCTCGCATGGTCTTCGCTGAGCTCCGTGTGGATGTTGCCTCTGAATCCTCCGCAGAGACTTCATGCGGTCTCCACCGAGGACTTTGCTCTGTCTCAACAAGACTTCGCATGGTCATCGCTGAGCTCTGCGTGGATGTCGCCTCTAATTCCTCTGTAGAGACTTCACCTAGTCTCCGCCAAGGACTTCGCCCAATCTGTGCACGACCTTTGCAAGGCTTCGTGTGCTCCCTGCCGAGTGCTACACAGATGTTATCTCCGACTGTCTCGCGGTCGTAGATACCTCGTTCGATCGCCTCACCGTTCGGACATTGTTCGACTACATCGTGGTCGCAAACTTCATCCGACCATGCCATGGTTGTAGACTTTGTCCGACCACCTCATGGTCGTAGACTTTGTCCAACTGCTAAGAGGTTGTCGGCTTTGTTCAACCTCCTCTGGGTCATAATTTTATAAAAAATAGCCATCCCAGGCAACTCTACGGAGTATATATATAAAAGAAGAAAGGCAAAGGAAAACACTCTATCCGACTACCTCACAGTTCGTCCAACCATGTCGTGGTCGTAGACTCTGTCTGACCGCCTCATGGTCGTAGACTTCGTCTGACCACACCGTGGTTGTAGACCGTGGTTAGGGCTTCATCTAGTGCTCATGTCAGCTTTGCCCTGCTACTGACTTTATTGAGTCTAGTCTGAATGGTGGGGGATGGAGCACGCGCACCGAAGACTTCGCCCTACCGTTGGCTTCATCGACGTCAAGTATGAAGGGCAGGGGACCTTCATCCGACCACGTTGTAGTTATAGACTTCATCTAACCGCATCGTGGTCAGGACTTGATGAGGACATCCCAGCTCAGCATGTTCCATCACATATCAACCATTCACCATCAAGTATAAAGGATATAAATCAAGGTCCACTTACACGAAGTCGTGCCAAGAAAATACAAGAACAGGTGAATTCATTCCTAGCTGATTTTGATTTCAACATATCTCAGGATGTTATACTACCTAAATGTTCTACATTGATGTTACTTAGGTTTACACATGAAGCGGAGGAAGCTACTTGGCATGAGGAACAAATACAATGCTACGATCAGACCACCTGGCTGACCGCACCTACAGCCACAAAGAAGCAACCATAACTTTTTATTTCCGAAGGCTCTGGGGGTCCATGAGTACTTTATGGAAAGACTATTAAGTCTAGTTTCCAATGCAACAAACCCCACGTCATTTGGACTTTCCACTAAGAAGTTATGATCGAATTAGTGGAGACTGCTCAGAAGGCTAACAGTCACGCGAGACCTCCTCGGGAATTCATCTCGTGGAGACCTTTCACCTAGCCTACCTTCAGAAACTCCAAATCCTTTTCACACTCAACTAGGAGGGTTGTTCCTAGTATAAATACCCCTTGTATCTAAACAATTGGGGGCTTTTGAATCATTTGATAAACCATAGTTTTGCAGCCGAGCTGCTAAGTGTCTTACTCACACCATTGTTCTTCCTTGTTCTTCTTGGACTCGTGAAGAGATCCCTTTGGGATCCCCTAATTCGTGCTCTAGGCTTTTGGGCCTTTTGTGTGGGTTAGTCCCGGATTGTGGTTCTGCGGTCGTTCGGAGATCGAGTCGAAGTCCTCAAGGTTTCGGTGTCTCTCTCCCCGTTGTTTGGTCGCATCCAACCTTGGCAGGTATAAAGCTAGTTACCCCACTGTTCGCAGCAAGTTATCCTCAGTTCTTCAACCTACTGTCGTGAAGATCGAGCCATCCCAAGGAGGTTCCTATCATGTGGTATCAGAGCAAGGTTGTCACGGTAGGTCTTACCATCATATGATATTGTTTTGTTCATCTCCTAGAGTCCACTGAAAAAGCCACAAAAAATCCCATAGCCTTTTCACGGTACTGTTACCTTTGTGTCGTTGTGTTCATCAAGTTGCTAGTCACCATCTTTTTACTTATATAGTGTTTTGTTTATTTGTTATCCGCACCCCTGTTAGTGTTAAAAAAACAAAAAAAAAGAGAAGAAAGAAAGAGACAAAAAAAAAGAGAAGAGAAAAGAAGTGAAAAGTAGGGGTTGTGTTGCGGATTACAAAACTGAAAATTTCAATTCTGCATACTCAAGTTTGTGGTGTTCTTAACAACAACGTTTACATATCTTTTGAACGGTTTACGCCACTTGGTTACAGTACCGCAGCCTTCCTTGAACAGCCACCTATAGCTCCACAAAAAAATCTGAAAACCGGACCTCTCGACTCGTAAACCTTTCAACCGCTTAACCACAGCTGGGTTACTATCACTTTTTGCGCACTCACAGTCCTTGAGAACGAGCAAGAGCTTTGGTAAGTAAGAGGTGAGGTTGTGTGATTCCACAAATTTTACCTTTTCCAATTTTTTTTCTTCATAGTTCTAACATGGCAGGATCCAAGGATTCGAGTGTTGGGGGTGGTCGTCATGGAGACGATGAACCACCAGTTGCGCGGGCTGAGTTACGGCAACTACAAAACTCATTGTTGGAGGCCATGGTGTAACATCCCGTTTTCAAAACTTGGTAATAATATAAATTCCAAGCCGATGTTAAAAATTTAAAAGACTCTATTCTCAGTTGGTTGTTCCTTTATGCTTTTCAAAAAGAAATTTTCATAAAGTGCAAAGTTTTACAAATGAAAAACTTTGTTTTATCTCCAAAGAAGAAATTCAAAAGTAATCCTTTAAAACCTAGAAATTGAAACTATCTTCAAAAATTAGAAAATTTCAGAGAGGGAAAAAAATTATGTTTAATATTTTAAAAGAAGAAAGGGAGAAAATGGAAAATTGGTAAAAGGAAATTTTCCCCAGCCTCATCTGGCCGTTCATCCCCTTCTCCACTCCATCCCCGCTGCCCATTCCTCCTTCTCCCTGGCAGCAGCACTCTTCCCTCCTCCTTCCAACCGCAGCGCCTCTCTTCTTCCTCCCAGCGGCAGCGCCCTCCTCCCTCTGCCATTGCCGCGGCCATCCTTCCCTCAACCACCGGCACAGGCGAGTGAATGCGGAGGAGACAACCTCATTGTCAGCACCAAAGGGACCTCGCCTTCAGCGCTTGGCAGTGGCCGGCCCTGGGGTCGCCGTAGTCCTCGCCGTCCTCACCACCTGCCGCTGCCCAGACGCAAAGCCAGTGCTGTCGCACCGTCGCATCCGTGGTCAACTTCCGCACGTCTCCCGCACACTCCGACCTAGCCCCGCCGTGCACGCCGCTCGCCGGCCCCCACCCGTGCCAGCGCCGCTGTGGTACGCCCCGGGTCACGCCCGTCGCTTCGTCCTCGCCCAGCTGCCCCTACGCCACGCCTCCTCCCCTGTGACCACCAGACAAAGCGGAGCTTCCCGCAGTTACTCACGCCACGACACGCTCTGGAGGCCGTGCCCGCACTGTGGCCGTGGGGCAATGACGCCACCGCCCGCACGGTGCCACGCCGCCTTGTCCCCTCGGTGTCTCGCCTCGTTCCCCGGCCTCTATAATGGGCGCCGCTTGCCTCACTGCCCACCCCCGCCGAAGCTCGCCCGAAAAACCACACTCAGTCGCCTCCTCTGCCGAGAGTGCTCCGCCGGCAATCCCCTCCTCCAAAACGCCACCGGTCGTCGCCGGGACCTTTTGAGCTTTCCCCCACGCTCACCACTACCCTCTCTCCCTCTTCCCCGGTCTAATCACTTTCTCCCTCCCTGTAGGCCGCCGGCGACGCGTTCTCTTCATCCACTCCGGTGTCGGGGACTTCCGGAGGACCGCCGCACCCCAATCCAATTGGGCGCGCTCGGATCACCACCGGGCCACCCCGAGCCCGACCCCCACCTCATCGGACCCCGCCGCCCTCTCCAGCGAGCCGCCACCGTCTCCTCTTTCATCGCCGAGCACGTCTCCGCCGCCAGCCCAACCGACTCCCTCTCGGCTTCAGCTGACCTTCCAGGTGAGCTCGTGGACGCCCGTAGATGCTCCCATGGTGAGCAATTGAACTCCACCGGCCCGAGTCACCGGCGCCCAACTTCCCCTGTCTCCGCCGCCGCCTTACCCGCCGTCGCCCTCCGCCCGGCCAAATCCGGCCGACCCCGGCCGATTCCCTCCTCCCCGAGGTGCGCGCCGGGTCGAGCAACCCGTTTTGGTCGGCGCCACCGCACCTCCGTGTCCCCTCCGCCGCCGGTCGGCTCCGCCTCCCTTGCGGCCGGGATGAACCAGAGGGGAACGCTCAAGCCGGTCGTTTAAACCAGGGGTTAATGCCGCTACTGGACGCGGGCCCGCACGTCAGCAGCGGTGCAGCCGCATTCACCGAGCGCCACTCACTCCCTCTCGGGCCCCACTTGGCAGCAGCTCTCTCTCTCTCTCCCCTCATTTTCGGAATTTTCAGGATTTTAGGATTTTAAAATACCATAACTTTTTAACCATAGCTCCAAATTCAAGGAAACCAATTTCTAAAATTTTCTAAAATTGAGATCTATCCAATGGTTCTGTTTTGGTTCAGTTTTGAGTTCATTTGAATTTTTTTTATTTTATTTGGTATTTACTTCGCTTTCGTTATTTTATGTGTTTTTCCGGTACTCCCGTCCGAGTAGAGTTCGACGACGCGAACGAGACCCCGCTTGAAGCAGCGCAAGACCCCAAGCTTTCGATCCAGGCGAGTCAACACTTTGATCATGTTGATCGTACATTTTATGCAAAAATTATGTTTCTTTAAATTATCAAAATTGCATGCGTTACTTTATATGCAAAAGTATGTCACTCTTAAGGTAGCTAACAACCATATGTCCACCTAATGATATATTACACCACCAGTAACATTTGAACATACCTGACCATTGTCACCCTAGATATAAACAATAACTATGGTAGTTATAAGTCTTATTATTGCCATGCTATGTTTGTCCAATCCAGGGTTCTAGTAACCCTGATGATCATTCTTTAATCATGGAAACTAGTTTTGGGTCAGCCATGGGATGTACGTGGCTGAGTATTTATGTTGAAATGTGTTATGCTTCTCAAAACTCTAAAAAATTGCTAAACCTGTTTGGGCGGATGGTAAGAGTGGTGGGTGTGGATGTAACACAGGGGATTGTGGAATGACCGCCCGAACAAACTAAGGACTTAATCCTGTGATAACCTCCTTGTGTAAAACAGTACAACCACATGCTGGCAAAGTGTAGGCTTGGCTGAATAATTTACCAAACCCTTTAGTTATCCACGTAAGACTGGTGCAGGTGGATAGTAAAGATCCAGCCTGAATGGGACACCGAGTGGAGGGTGAAGAGTGCCCTAGCTAGCGTTGCGGAGAGTGGAGTCCGGCTGCGCTAGGGAGGGGTATATCATCCCGCACAACTTATGGGACCTTCTTCATGAGGGATAAGCCCATATGGGTGAGATAACGATAGGGCGAGGTATTGTAAAGGCCTCGTGATGATCTCTCGATCTACATGACAAAGGAATCATGTGGGCCCATCGAGCTGATTGTCTCTTGTGGGTAAAGATGTACAAACTCTGCAGAGTACAAACTATTCGAATAGTCGTGCCCACGGTCAAGGGCGGACATGGAGAAAATTCCTCGAGTTAGTTCTATTTCAAAAACCTTTGTGGGTGGGACAAAAATCTATCAGAGGGATGTACTCTGATTTTGAAATTTATCCTGGAGGGATGTACTCCAGTGTTGGTATTAAGGTGGAAGTAACCTGCTTTGCAAAAATGTTAGGCATTGGTGGATGTAACCATAAAATATGGTGGATGTAACCATAAAATATGGTGGATGTAACCATAAAATTTGGAATTGGAAACTACTCCGTTTATTGTACACTTTCAGTATTTAAATCATGAGTTCTTGAAAAATGCTAGGTCATAGAAGTTTTAAATTAGGGTAATTCCAAATGTCGCTTTAAGCAAATAAAAGAACCCGAGCCTCCCTTGTTCAGCCTTGCATCTATAATTGTTTGCATTCTGTGTGTTGGCTCGCGGAGCACGGTTGGTTGTGCTCAAACTCGCTCTTAACCCCCCTTTCAGAAGCTGTGAACCAAGAGCACTACGCCTACCATGAGGATCAGGAGGCCGAAGGCAATGAAGATGGCGGACATTAGATTAAGGATTCGGTAGTCTTGCCTCTCGCCTCAGTCCAGTTGACCAGGCTAATTTTGGTGGGTGCCTCCGTTATTATTCAGGTCCCTGATTAATAGCGGTAGCACTCAGGTTGACCCAGTCGCTTGCCTGTGGCGAGTTGTGCCCCTACGCTATGTACGCTTCCGCTTTCGCTCTTTATGTACTGCAAGACATTTGGCCTGACGGCCCTATTGTAACCTGGCCCGACGTGGTCTAATTGAACTCTGATATTGTAATGTATGAATTTATCGTGTATGAAATGATGCAGCGATGTATCTGTGAGCATTATCTACTGATCCAGGGAATAATGCAGTGTTATCACAGAGGATTCCAGGTAGTAAACTTGGGGTCCGACACATGGAGAGGATGTTTAATGAACGTCTCCCAGCAGCGGCCGGAAGGGATCCACGTCATCAACATGAAGAATCTGATGGTGAAAATTCTGGTGCTGGACATGACTTCCATGTCCACTTCAGAGATGGTCGTGGTGGTGGTAGGCGTGCTGGTCACAATGGCCGGCATGGAGGAGGATATCACAGGCGTGGTCGTGACCACCGTGTGCGTTTTGATGATGAAGAATTTGATGATTATGACCATGATGAGGGATATGACAATAATGAAAATCCTTTTGCAAATAATGGGCGGTTTGAGCGGCGCCATGATCATCGCCGACGTGCTGGCCATGAAGAAAGGGAACATCACCGTGGTCGTCACAATAGGGATGATCCGGACAGCATTGCTCGTGTCAAGTTGAGTATCCCAAAATTTACTGGACGAGAAGATGCAGATGCATATCTTGAGTGGGCTGAGCAGTGTGATCAAATTTTTAGAGTACATAATCTCTCTAATCAGAGGCGTGTAAATCTTGCTTCAGTTGAGTTCTCTGGTTATGCTCTCACTTGGTGGAATCAAATACAGGAGAATCAGCTTGTGTTGGGGCGTGAATATATCAACACATGGGAAGAGATGAAGCAAGTGATGAGGAGGCGTTTTGTGCCATCAAGCTATCAGCGTGACCTTCGCAATAGGTTGCAAACTTTGAAGCAAGGATCCAAATCGGTTGATGATTATTATAAGGAGATGGAGTTGCTGTTAGTGCGAACTGGAATTAGAGAGGATCCTGAATCAAAAATGGCAAGATTTTTGAATGGTCTCAATGAAGAAATTTCTGGTTTCGTTGAGATGTTTCCGTATAATAATTTGCAAGACCTTGTTGATCAAGCTATGCGCACCGAGAGAAAAATTCAGCAAGAGGGACGTGGAAGGTCTTATGGAAGCCGACCTATCTTAGCTCCATGGCATAGGCAGCAGCAAGGTACCTCTGTTGTTGGAGATCGGTCCCAAGGTGCTGCACCTAGAACTTCTCCATCCATTGCTCCTGCAAAGACGACGGTTTCTACAGCTTCTTCACCTGCCATTCAACAACGCCTTGCTGCAAGTACAGCAGCCCCTTCTGTTGCTTCGGCTGCTGCTTCCTATGCACGTAGCCGAGAAATTGTGTGCCATAAGTGCCATGGTCGTGGACATGTTGCTGCACAATGTCCAAGTAGGAGGACTATGATAGTAAATGAACAAGGTGAATGGGAATCTGAAAGTGAGCAAGAAGAAGATGGCATACAAGAAGAAACAGTGGGCAATGATGGGAGTGGGATCCAACCCGACGAAGGTGATAATAATTGCTTTATTTCTCTTCGAGTGCTTAGTGTTACTGCTGTAAAAGAAGAGAATGGACAGCGACACAATCTCTTCCATACTCGAGGCATGATCAAGGACAAGTTATGCAGAATTATTGTTGATAATGGCAGCTGCAACAATATTGCAAGTCAAGAATTGGTTGAGTGAATGGGGTTAAAACAGCGGCGCCATCCTAATCCATACAAGATGCAATGGCTTAATGATTGTGGTACGCTACGTGTAAACCATGTTGTGACAGTTCCTTTCTCTATTGGGAAGTATAATGGTCATGTGGAGTGTGATGTGGTGCCTATGCAAGCATGCCAACTGCTGCTAGGAAGACCATGGTTATATGATCGTGATGTTCAGATTTTTGGTTGAACCAACAAGTTATCTCTCATGTACAAAGGAGAGCGAATCATTTTGCTTCCTTTGACACCGGAGGAGATATTGAAGGATGATGTAAAAAGAAAACAGCGAGAGAGTGAGAACCACTTACGAGTGACCCACAAACATAGTGAGGGAGTGAATCCAAAGCCAAATAAAACTCCACAGCTACAAAGAACCAAGCCAATGGGAAAAGAGGGATTAGTCATGATGGATAGGAAAGGGGATTTAAAACAATTGAGTGAACCCAATGCCATGTTCTTTGTACTCTTGTACAAGGATAACTTTCTTTCAACTAACGACTTATCCTCCACTTTGCCAAGTGCTACTTTTGATGTGTTGCAGGAGTTTAAGGATGTGTTCCCCGATGAAGTCCCACCAGGGCTACCACCAAAGAGGGGCATTGAGCATCAAATCGACCTTGTCCCTGGTGCCCCACTTCCAAACCGAGCCCCGTATCGCACCAACCCAGAGGACACAAAGGAAATTCAGCGCCAAGTTCAAGAGCTGATCGAGAAAGGGGAAATTTTCTCTACGACATGCCATCCACAAACTGATGGTCAAACTGAAGTTGTGAACCGAACATTGTCGACACTGCTGCGAGCTATTCTCAAGAAAAATTTGAAATTATGGGAGGAAAGCTTGCCTCACGTGGAGTTTGCATACAACAGGGCAGTACACTCGACCACTAAGTTTTGTCCATTTGAGATTGTATATGGTTTCCAACCTACTGCTCCTATCGATCTTTTGCCTTTGCCTATGCAGGAACGTGTAAATTTTGATGTAAGCAAACGTGCAGAATTTGTCAAGACGCTTCATGATCGAGCAAAAGAAAACATAGAAAAGATGACCAAGATGTACATGAAACGTGCCAACAAGGGGCGTAAGAAGATGTTATTTGAACCAGGAGACTTAGTTTGGGTGCATTTGCGCAAGGACCGTTTCCCTGACCAACGCAAGTGAAAGCTGCAGCCACGTGCCGATGGTCCCTTCAAAGTGCTCCGCAAGATCAATGACAATGCATATGAAATTGAACTTCCAAGTACGTATGGTGTAAGCCCAACCTTCAATGTCTCCGATCTGTCTCCATTCTTTGGACCAGAAGAGTCGAGGACGACTCCTTTTCAAGAGGGGGAGGATGATGAGGACATCCCAGCTCAGCATGTTCCATCACATATCAACCATTCACCATCAAGTATAAAGGATATAAATCAAGGTCCACTTACACGAAGTCGTGCCAAGAAAATACAAGAACAGGTGAATTCATTCCTAGCTGATTTTGATTTCAACATATCTCAGGATGTTATACTACCTAAATGTTCTACATTGATGTTACTTAGGTTTACACATGAAGCGGAGGAAGCTACTTGGCATGAGGAACAAATACAATGCTACGATCAGACCACCTGGCTGACCGCACCTACAGCCACAAAGAAGCAACCATAACTTTTGATTTCCGAAGGCTCTGGGGGTCCATGAGTACTTTATGGAAATACTATTAAGTCTAGTTTCCAATGCAACAAACCCCACGTCATTTGGACTTTCCACTAAGAAGTTATGATCGAATTAGTGGAGACTGCTCAGAAGGCTAACAGTCACGCGAGACCTCCTCGGGAATTCATCTCGTGGAGACCTTTCACCTAGCCTACCTTCAGAAACTCCAAATCCTTTTCACACTCAACTAGGAGGGTTGTTCCTAGTATAAATACCCCTTGTATCTAAACAATTGGGGGCTTTTGAATCATTTGATAAACCATAGTTTTGCAGCCGAGCTGCTAAGTGTCTTACTCACACCATTGTTCTTCCTTGTTCTTCTTGGACTCGTGAAGAGATCCCTTTGGGATCCCCTAATTCGTGCTCTAGGCTTTTGGGCCTTTTGCGTGGGTTAGTCCCGGATTGTGGTTCTGCGGTCGTTCGGAGATCGAGTCGAAGTCCTCAAGGTTTCGGTGTCTCTCTCCCCGTCGTTTGGTCGCATCCAACCTTGGCAGGTATAAAGCTAGTTACCCCGCTGTTCACAGCAAGTTATCCTCAGTTCTTCGACCTACTGTCGTGAAGATCGGGCCATCCCAAGGAGGTTCCTATCATGTGGTATCAGAGCAAGGTTGTCACGGTAGGTCTTACCATCATATGATATTGTTTTGTTCATCTCCTAGAGTCCACTGAAAAAGCCACAAAAAATCCCATAGCCTTTTCACGGTACTGTTACCTTTGTGTCGTTGTGTTCATCAAGTTGCTAGTCACCATCTTTTTACTTATATAGTGTTTTGTTTATTTGTTATCCGCACCCCTGTTAGTGTTAAAAAAACAAAAAAAAAGAGAAGAAAGAAAGAGTCAAAAAAAAGAGAAGAGAAAAGAAGTGAAAAGTAGGGGTTGTGTTGCGGATTACAAAACTGAAAATTTCAATTCTGCATACTCAAGTTTGTGGTGTTCTTAACAGCAACGTTTACATATCTTTTGAACGGTTTACGCCACTTGGTTACAGTACCGCAGCCTTCCTTGAACAGCCACCTATAGCTCCACAAAAAAATCTGAAAACCGGACCTCTCGACTCGTAAACCTTTCAACCGCTTAACCACCGCTGGGTTACTATCACTTTTTGCGCACTCACAGTCCTTGAGAACGAGCAAGAGCTTTGGTAAGTAAGAGGTGAGGTTGTGTGATTCCACAAATTTTACCTTTTCCAATTTTTTTTCTTCATAGTTCTAACATGGCAGGATCCAAGGATTCAAGTGTTGGGGGTGGTCGTCATGGAGACGATGAACCACCAGTTGCGCGGGCTGAGTTACGGCAACTACAAAACTCATTGTTGGAGGCCATGGAGAGGATGTTTAATGAACGTCTCCCAGCAGCGGCCGGAAGGGATCCACGTCATCAACATGAAGAATCTGATGGTGAAAATTCTGGTGCTGGACATGACTTCCATGTCCACTTCAGAGATGGTCGTGGTGGTGGTAGGCGTGCTGGTCACAATGGCCGGCATGGAGGAGGATATCACAGGCGTGGTCGTGACCACCGTGTGCGTTTTGATGATGAAGAATTTGATGATTATGACCATGATGAGGGATATGACAATAATGAAAATCCTTTTGCAAATAATGGGCGGTTTGAGCGGCGCCATGATCATCGCCGACGTGCTGGCCATGAAGAAAGGGAACATCACCGTGGTCGTCACAATAGGGATGATCCGGACAGCATTGCTCGTGTCAAGTTGAGTATCCCAAAATTTAGTGGACGAGAAGATGCAGATGCATATCTTGAGTGGGCTGAGCAGTGTGATCAAATTTTTCTCTCGCCTCGCTGACCCGCGGGCCCCGCCCGTCAGCCGCACGCGCCTCCGCTCCCGCTGCCACCCCGGCCCCGCCTGTCAGATCCGTCGTCCCCGCGGAGCCGCCCCTTTCCTTTTCTTCCTCCCCTCTTTCCTTTCTTCGCCGGCCGACCGAATCCTCGGCGGACCCGGTCTTGCCTTCCCAGCCCCTCCGGTTATGGAAACCCTGGACGCCGCCGCGACCAAATCCCCTAACCCGGCGCCTCCCCTTCCTTCTCTGCCCCCTATTTCCTTTCTTCCCCGCGCCATTCCTTTTCCGGCCGACACCCCGGCGAGCAATTGCCGCGCCATGCCCCCTCCTCAGCCCCTATAAATACCCCCTCAGCTTCGCCTACTCCCGCACCACCTCCCAGCGCACTCCACCGCGCCTCCTGAGCCCCGTAGCGCCCAGCCACTGCGCCACCTCCCTCTCTGAGCTCCGCCGCACTCCGGCGAGCAATTCCCGCCGCCTCGATCCACCCCGGAGCCCGCCGCCGCCACCCCGAGCATCCTCGCGCCCAGGCGATCCTCCCCGACCCCTCGGCCGCCCCTCCCCGTCACCGGAGCGCCGTCGCGTCGGAGCTCCCGAGCAGTCGTCGCTGCCACCTCGTCGCCGGCCGTCTCTGTTCATCCCCGAGCTTCGCCGACCCCTCCAACCGAACCCCCTCTGTGCGCAGGTTGCATTTCACGCGACACCCAAGCCCCTCCGGCCTCCCCTCGCCGCCGGCGCCGTCGCCACCGACACCTCTGCCCGGGCCACCCGAAGGTACCCCTCAAGAGGGTTACCTACCCATATTGGGTAGGCAACGCCTCCCCGCTCACTTGGCTATCACCGCTCGCTCTCCCTCCCTCTGACTCCCTCGGCGCACGTTCGAGCCTCCGGCTCCGCACGCTGGGGTTGAGTTTTTCTTCGTTTATTCGCGTCTGACAAGTGGGTCCCACCCGTCAGCGGCCGCCGGTCTGCGCTGGCACTGCCGCCTGGGCCCCACCTCTCTGAGCTAGTCTCTGACAATTGGGCCCGAAGTCCCGTGGGTCCCACGTGTCAGAGGCTGAGTCAGTGGGCTCACCGCCCAGTGGGTCCCACATGTCAGTCACCGGCAATGGATACTGTTCAGTGGGCCCCACCTGTCAATCTCTCAGATAAAATAAAAAGATTAAAAATTCAAAAATTCCAGTGGGCCCCACATGTCTGCAATTTTCGAATTTCTGGATTTATTCAAATCTGAGATTTTCAAATGGGCATAACTTTCTCATTTTAACTCCAAATCAAGCCATTCAAATTTCTAAATTCATCTAAAATCAAGATCTATCCAAATATGGCCTCTGTTGAATTTTTGGATTTTATTTGAATTTTATTTGTATTTATTTGCTTTGTTTACTTCGTCTTTTATCGCGTAGATTCCAACGTCGTCGACGATCCCTCCTCCCAACAGCCAGAAGACTCAGAGAATCTGCACGAAGGCAAGTCTCCTTTGATCATCTTGAACCTATGATTTTAAAATGTTTTAAATATTTTAAATTATGTGCATTGCTATTTACATAAAACTTTAGTTCAATCTTTAGGAATTAGCTACTCCAACTTGTTATGCCCTCATTTGACGTTGATTGCAATGTACCTTTGTCACCCTAGAAATCCTTTGTCTCAATAATGAGATTATTATTAATCATTGTGAATAGTGGTATGGTAGTGTAATGCTTAGTCATGCTAATTAATATCTTAGACATTTTGAAAATTGGGAAAATTATAGTTTACTGTAATACCCTTGTGTTTATAAATTTAGTGGTAATTGGAGTTGCCACTGTTCTTTAAAAATAAAATAAAATGTGGAAATTGGTTTAGATTAGGGTGGATGGTTGGTTTGGGTTGGTGCAGTTAGCACGAGAACTTGATAAGTGTATGTTCCACCCTAGTCAATTAAGGACCGACGCTTGTGTTTGTCCAGACTGAGCACTACCGTACAACCACAAGTCTATATGGGTACGACCTAGCTGACTAACTTATGATAGTCTAGTTTAGGTGCCACCAGTGGAAAGTGGGTGCCAGGGATGGACTGGTTATCCACCGTGAGGGACAGGGATTTACTGTACTCATATGGCGCAAGAGGGGGCTTCGGTTCGGGCAGTTAGCCTACCTGCGGTGAAACCTCAGCGGGTGGTATCTAGCTAGATTAGAATAAGGTAAAGGCTTTGTGATATTTTATCTGGGTCTCATGCCAAAGGAAGCGTGTTGACTATTAGGATAATTTATCTCTTGTGGGTAAAGTTGTACAACCTCTGCAGAGTGTAAAACTATTCGAATAGCCGTGCCCACGGTCAAGGGCGGGCAAGGAATGCATTCACATGGTAGATTTCTGGTTTTGTTTTAAAAATCAAAGTTTTGGAATTCCGAGAGTGGAGGGAACTCTCGGAAGGGTATCCTGGCAGTTGGAGCCAGAGAGGGTGGATGTAACCCGCAGTATTAAAATTTGTTCAAGTGAATAACTAGTGTTGATAGTTGGAACCATCACTTAGAATAAATGTTAGTTCTGCTAAAACATTTACTTGGTCAAATTGATGCCTTCGAAAGTAATTAGTAGTAATGGAATTTAAAATATTGCTTTGTGCAAAAGAACCATATAGCCATCCTTTGTCAAGCCTTGCATCTATTGCATTTTTCCCAAGACTTGCGGAGTACTTTATGTACTCACATGCTGCACTCAAAAACAAATCTCAGAAGGATACGAAGCTCAGGAGGCGGACTACGACTACTTCGTTGACGGATACGACGAAAGATTCCCGGAGCATTAGGTCGCGTTTCCCCAGTCAATTGCCTGTGGCGTATTGATGGGCCGTCGTCAAGTTATTTCTGCTTCCGCTTATTTTTCGTGTGCGAGGTCTTGAAACCTCATTTGTAATAATGAGACCTTTCGGTCAGTACTCTTATTTATTGTAATAAATCGTTGATGGTGATGTTTTCCATTCTGTTTAACTGTGTGCACTAGCTTTAATCTGGGACTAGTGCTGTAATACACAGAGGGTCCGGGTTTGGAAATCTGGGGGCCCGACAGAGATGGTATCAGAGCCAATTTGACTGTAGGACGTGACCTAGATTAAGAATGGCAAACCATAAGGACTTATATTTATAAAAAGAGTATATTGAAAATATATAAGCTTCATTGCTTCTACTCTCTTCTTACTTAGTATCTCGTTCTTGTCTCTAAATCCCTTTGTTAAAATTTTTACTAATCTTTTCTTTTACTCAACTTTGTAGATGGCCGGTTCAACCTCCGCTGCCCCGTGGGACTATTACTCACATGGAGAGGATGCTGGAGCATTCGCTAGCCTTCTCCGACAGTTGATGCAGTGTTTGGAGTACCGTCAGCCGCCCATTTTCAGGGGACGGAAGACGCGGATTCTGGATCGAGACTCTTGGACGATGGAGGTATTCCTGTATACACAGGAAAGGGAATTCAACTCCCAAAAATACCCCATCACACACCCTCGGTCCCGCTGTTATGACGTTGTCCAGGACGCAGCACGCCTCACCATTGATGAGTTGTGCCACCGGCACAAGGATGCTGTACATCAGTCCCCCTTTTGCTTCTTCATCAACCCTCGCCCAGGACAGAGGTATCCAGGTCCATTTGACATACCAGCTGACGATCCTCGACTGTCACATCAGGTGCAGCTCACCCAGGCAATGGACATCACTTACTCCAGAGCTTTGGAGGAGATTGGACAGCTCCGGATGCTTCTCACCTCCAGCTACCAACACTCCGACACTCTTCGTGCACAGCTTCTCCCCAGCCAGGCAGCAGAGTTCGAGCTGGGACGTCTCAAGGCTACAGTTGATTACACTCCGTCTTCCCCAGTACCAGCAGCCGCCCCTGCCAACCGCACGCCGGTTCGACTTTCAAGACTCCGCACCAGGCTCACAGCACGCAAGAAGGTGCGACGCCCCAGTCCGCCACCCGTCATCACTCTCAAGAAGCGCAAGCCTTCTCCTTCTCGCTCGCGTTCGACTGCCGCCAGTCGTAACCGTCCCCGTGCCTCGACCGCTTGTGATTGTTCACGACATCACGTGAAGGAACGCGAGAAACCAGAAGAAGACCCGGAAGAGGAACCAGAAGAAGAGGAACCAGAAGAGGAAGACCCTGAGGAGCGCGTCTTTGGAGAGGAGTAGTAGTCTTTCGAGTCAGTAGTACCCAAATAAAATGTCCACGATTATTAGAACGTTTAATATGTTTTGGTGTGCTAGATGGACTGTACTAAGCATTCGTGCACTTGTGGTACAGCCATTCTTAAACCTATTTTGATTTCAATATAAGTTCTTTTGCTAAGTCGATTGCTTGTTTCTTTCTTGTGTGTTGGTTTGGGATGTGGCTTAGTCTCCCTAAAATCTCTTACCTTTGCTAATCCCCTCTCACCTTATGCTAACCTAAACCGCTTCAGATGGTGAACACAAGGAGCAACCCTGGCAACAGCCGTGATGCCAACAACCAGTCAGAAAACAACATCCCACCACCTCCTGCTCAAGCCCCCAGCCTAGAACAGATGATGGCCATGCAGCTACAACTACTTCAAGCTTTGGCGCAGAACCAAGTACAGCAAGCTCCGCAGGCGCCCAACCAAGCTCCTCAGTCTCGGATGGGAGAATTCATGAGGACAAGGCCTCCTACTTTTGCTGGGTCTGTGGACCCAATGGAAGCAGATGATTGGATCAAGGATGTAGAAAGGAAGCTGGTCCTAGCCCAATGCAATGACAATGAGAAGGTGTTATATGCTGCCCACCAACTTAAAGGAATCGCTGCTAATTGGTGGGAGAATTATCGCGCCGCCCATCAAAACGCGCGAGCTATCTCTTGGGATGAGTTTGTGGAGGCTTTCCGCACTGCGCATATTCCTACATGAATAATGGACATGAAGAAGAGAGAATTCTACCAGCTGCAGCAAGGAAACCTTAGCGTTTCTGAATACCTGAACAAGTTCACCCAGCTGTACAGGTATGTATCTGAAGAGATCACCTCGGAGGCGACCAAGATCTGGAGGTTCATGCAGGGACTTGACCCCAACCTCAAAGTGCAGCTAGTGTCGAATGATTTTCCGACCTTTCAGCACATGGTGAACAAGGCTTTTGTACAAGAAGATGCTCAACGTCAGCTGTATGAGAGCCGGAAGAGGAAATTCCAAGCACAGCAGGGCGCGAGCAGTTCTCGGTTTCGCCCTAATCCACCCCAGTTCCACAGACCTTCAGAACCAAGTGCACCAAGGACTCTGTTCACTGGATCTCGCCCGAATCCCCAAGTTCCCCGGACAGGCAGTGGTGGACAACCCCAGCAGAACCGGACTTCAGCAGCAGGAGTGCAATGCTTCAACTGCAAGAATATGGGGCATTATGCTAGTAACTGTCCCCAGAAGCGCTCAACTATGACCCCAGTTCGCTTCAACCTGGGAACGACACAAGCACGAGCTCCAAATGCAGGACAAGGCCGTGGGACACCTCAGACCCCAAGGGCTCCACAAGTGGTGAGCAGAGGGCATCTCAACCATGTGATCGCGGAAGCAGCCCGGGATGCACCCGACGTAGTTCTGGGTAAGTTCCTTGTCAACTCAGTACCTGCATCAGCATTATTTGATTCTGGAGCTTCGCATTCTTTTGTGTCCAAAGATTTTGTTGAAAGATATAATTGGGATGTGCATAAGCTAAAGAACCCTATGCTAGTCCAATCCCCTGGAAAGGAAATGAGGACTAACACAGTTTGCCCTAGTGCAACTGTGGATATAAATGGAGTTAGGTTCCTAGCGAATCTTATTATAATAGACTCCAAGAGTTTAGATGTGATACTTGGAATGGATTGGTTAACCAAGTATAAAGGACAGATAGATTGTGCTGATCGAGCTGTTACAGTCACTAACTCGGATGGAATCCAAGTAAGGTATAAGTCAAACGCATCTTCCCGGAATAAGTGTGGGTTGAACAGTGTGAAGGGAGTGACTCTGGAAAAGGTACCTATAGTGAGTGAATACCCAAACGTGTTCCCTGAGGATTTGCTAGGAATGCCGCCAGACAGAGAGATTGAGTTCGTTATCAACTTAGTACCTGGTACAGCTCCGATTTCCAAGCGACCTTATCGGATGTCTGCGAATGATTTGGCTGAAGTTAAGAAGCAGATTGAAGAGTTGCAAGACAAAGGATTTGTAAGACCAAGTTCGTCACCCTGGGGAGCACCAGTACTGCTAGTAAAGAAGAAAGATGGTAGTCTTCGCATGTGTGTGGACTATCGATCTCTGAACGATGTGACGATCAAGAACAAATATCCTTTACCCCGGATAGATGATCTGTTTGATCAATTGAAAGGTTCATGTGTCTTCTCCAAGATTGACCTTCGGTCAGGTTATCACCAGTTGAAGATAAGACCAGAGGATATACCAAAGACAGCCTTTGCTACTCGCTATGGATTATATGAGTTCACAGTGATGTCATTCGGCTTGACGAATGCGCCTGCATACTTTATGAACCTGATGAATAAGGTGTTCATGGAATACTTGGATAAGTTTGTAGTAGTATTCATCGATGACATTCTGATATACTCCAAGAATGAGGAAGAACATGCAGAGCATCTAAGGGTAGTATTGGAAAAGCTCAGAGAGCACCGTCTGTATGCCAAGTTTAGTAAGTGCGAGTTCTGGTTGAAGAAAGTAGCTTTCTTGGGTCATGTGATTTCCGCGGGAGGAGTATCCGTAGACCCTGAGAAAGTAAATGACGTGCTTAATTGGACGCAACCCAAGTCAGTGACCGAGATCAGAAGTTTTCTTGGATTGGCAGGTTACTATCGTCGCTTTATTGAAGGCTTCTCCAAGCTTGCAAGACCTCTCACCCAGTTGCTGAAGAAAGAAAAGAAGTTTGAATGGAGTAAACCATGTGAAGATAGTTTTCAAGAGCTGAAGAAGAGGTTAACTTCTGCACCAGTGTTGACACTCCCGGATATTAGGAAAGATTTCGAAGTCTTCTGTGACGCGTCAAGGCAGGGATTAGGCTGTGTTCTGATGCAAGAAAGAAAGGTAGTAGCCTATGCTTCAAGGCAATTGCGACCCCATGAGGAGAATTACCCAACCCATGATTTAGAACTTGCGGCCGTAGTGCATGCACTGAAAATATGGAGGCACTACTTGATCAGTAATCGCTGTGAGATCTACACGGATCACAAAAGTTTGAAATACATATTCACTCAACCCGATCTCAATATGAGGCAAAGGAGGTGGCTTGAGTTAATAAAGGACTATGATATCGGGATACATTATCACCCAGGGAAGGCTAATGTAGTAGCTGATGCCTTAAGTCGAAAGAGTTACTATACCAAACTATGGATTAAGGATAGTATGCCTGCCCTTCAGGAAGAATTTCAGCGGCTCAACTTAGAGGTAGTAGGAAAAGGATTCCTAGCCACTTTGGAAATTCAACCAACTTTAGAAGAACAAATCATGGTAGCTCAAAAGGAGGACAAGTATGTCCAGGAGATCAAAGATAATATGAAGAAAGGGAAAGCAACAGAATTTTCAGAGGATGAACAAGGAACCGTGTGGTTTGGAAAAAGAATTATGGTACTTGAGAAGAAAGAGATAAAAGAGTTGATCATGAAGGAAGCTCATGAATCTAGATACTCAATACACCCTGGGAGTACCAAGATGTACCAAGATCTTAAAGAAAGATATTGGTGGGCAGGTATGAAAAGAGAGATTGCCGAGTATGTAGCTTTGTGTGATATGTGCCAGCGGATTAAAGCTGAACACCAGAGACCTGCTGGACTTTTGCAACCATTGCAGATCCCTGAGTGGAAATGGGAAGAGATTGGAATGGATTTCATAACCGGATTACCGAGAACCAAATCTGGGCATGATTCAATTTGGGTTATTGTGGACCGTCTGACAAAGGTCGCACATTTCATCCCAGTAAAAACCACGTATTCAGGGGATAAACTCGCAGAATTGTATATGTCAAGGATTGTGAGTTTACATGGAGTCCCAAAGAAGATTGTGTCAGATCGAGGAACCCAATTCACTTCAAGGTTTTGGCAGAAGCTACATGAACTTTTGGGCACAAATTTGAATTTCAGTACAGCTTATCATCCCCAGACGGATGGGCAAACAGAAAGAGTAAATCAAATCCTGGAAGACATGTTGAGAGCTTGTGTCCTAGCAAACAAGGATAGTTGGGACCAGAGTTTACCTTACGCCGAGTTCTCCTACAATAACAGTTATCAATCCAGTTTGCAAATGTCACCGTTTGAAGCCTTGTACGGTAGAAAGTGCAGGACTCCATTGTATTGGAAAGAGACAGGAGAAGGACAAGTATTCGGACTAGATGTGTTGAAGCAAGCCGAAGAACAAGTTCGCCTAATTCAGGACAGATTAAAAACAGCACAAACAAGACAGAAGAGTTATGCGGACAATCGTCGAAGGGCATTAGAGTTTGTACCCGGGGATCATGTTTATTTGAAGGTGTCACCTCTCAAAGGAATGCGACGTTTTGGAGTCAGTGGGAAACTTGCTCCCAGATTCATTTGACCCTTTCCAGTGGTAGCGAAACGAGGAGAAGTTGCTTACCAGTTAGAGCTTCCACCTCAGCTGTCAAAGGTGCATGATATCTTTCATGTATCCCAGCTGAGAAAGTGTCTCCGTGTGCCAGAGGAGCAAATGCCTCTAGATGAAATAAACGTGAAGGAGGACCTCACCTATCCAGAGCATCCAGTTAAGATATTGGAGGAAGCAGAGCGTCGTACGCGCAGCAAAGTCATCAAGTTCTGTAAAGTACAGTGGAGCAACCATTCAGAATCGGAAGCGACTTGGGAGCGTGAAGAGGATCTAAGAGAAGAGTTCCCCGACCTTTTTCCCAGTCCATCCGAATCTCGGGGTCGAGATTCTTTCTAAGGGGGGTAGGTTTGTCACATCCCAAAAATTACTTTTTGGAAGAAAATTAAATTCAAATTATATATTTTAAAGTATTTGGATTTTTTGTGGCTTTTCTGGATTTTCTGGAATTTAAAACCTATTTTTAAAAACTTAAAAAGTAATTTAAAATCTAAAAATAAGATACCAACAGTAGTTGGAAATAATTTTATTTAGTCCAAAATATGTCCAGGAGCTTCTGTGAATTTTTCTGGAATTTTTGGAGGTATTTTTATATTTTTCTGAGGCCTAAATAATTTTCTAGCCTTTTCTGAAAATCAAAATCAAATTCTGAAATTAAAAATCCGTCCTCCTCCCTCCAGCCGACGCGTGGACGGCCCGGATCCGCCCACGTCGCCGCTCGGCCTGATCCAGGCCGCTCCCTCCTCTCTCTCGCCGCCAAGCGGGCCAGGCCCGTCAGCGACCCCACCTTCCCCTCCTCCTCGCCCGACGCGTGGACGGCTCAGATGAGCCGAGTCCCCGCGCGGGCCATCCAGCCGCCCACTTCCACCTTCTCTCTCGCCTCGCTGACCCGCGGGCCCCGCCCGTCAGCCGCACGCGCCTCCGCTCCCGCTGCCACCCCGGCCCCGCCTGTCGGATCCGTCGTCCCCGCGGAGCCGCCCCTTTCCTTTTCTTCCTCCCCTCTTTCCTTTCTTCGCCGGCCGACCGAATCCTCGGCGGACCCGGTCTTGCCTTCCCCACCCCTCCGGTTATGGAAACCCTGGACGCCGCCGCGACCAAATCCCCCTAACCCCGTGCCTCCCCTTCCTTCTCTGCCCCCAATTTCCTTTCTTCCCCGCGCCATTCCTTTTTCCGGCCGACACCCCGGCGAGCAATTGCCGCACCGTGCCCCCTCCTCAGCCCCTATAAATACCCCCTCAGCTTCGCCTCCTCCCGCACCACCTCCCAGCGCACTCCACCGCGCCTCCCGAGCCCCGTAGCGCCCAGCCACCGCGCCACCTCCCTCTCCGAGCTCCGCCGCACTCCGGCGAGCAATTCCCGCCGCCTCGATCCACCCCGGAGCCCGCCGCCGCCACCCCGAGCATCCTCGCGCCTGGGCGATCCTCCCCGACCCCGCGGCCGCCCCTCCCCGTCACCGGAGCGCCGTTGCGTCGGAGCTCCTGAGCCGTCATCGCTGCCACCTCGTCGCCGGCCGTCTCCGTTCGTCCCCGAGCTTCGCCGACCCCTCCAACCGAACCCCCTCTGTGCGCAGGTTGCATTTCACGCGACACCCAAGCCCCTCCGGCCTCCCCTCGCCGCCGGCGCCGTCGCCTCCGACACCTCTGCCCGGGCCACCCAAAGGTACCCCTCAAGAGGGTTTCCTACGCATATTGGGTAGGCAACGCCTCCCCGCTCACTTGGCTATCACCGCTCACTCTCCCTCCCTCTGACTCCCTCGGTGCGCGTTCGAGCCTCCGGCTCCGCACGCTGGGGTTGAGTTTTTCTTCGTTTATTCGCGTCTGACAAGTGGGTCCCACCCGTCAGCGGCCGCCGGTCTGCGCTGGCACTGCCGCCTGGGCCCCACCTCTCTGAGCTAGTCTCTGACAAGTGGGCCCGGAGTCCCGTGGGTCCCACGTGTCAGAGGCTGAGTCAGTGGGCTCACCGCCCAGTGGGTCCCACATGTCAGTCACCGGCAGTGGATACTGTTTAGTGGGCCCCACCTGTCAATCTCTCAGATAAAATAAAAAGATTAAAAATTTAAAAATTCCAGTGGGCCCCACATGTCAGAAATTTTTGAATTTCTGGATTTATTCAAATATGAGATTTTCAAATGGGCATAACTTTCTCATTTTAACTCCAAATCAAGCCATTCAATTTTCTAAATTCATCTAAAATCAAGATCTATCCAAATATGGCCTCTGTTGAATTTTTGGATTTTATTTGAATTTTATTTGTATTTATTTGCTTTGTTTGCTTCGTCTTTTATCGCGTAGATTCCAACGTCGTCGACGATCCCTCCTCCCAATAGCCAGAAGACTCAGAGAATCTGCACGAAGGCAAGTCTCCTTTGATCATCTTGAACCTATGATTTTAAAATGTTTTAAATATTTTAAATTATGTGCATTGCTATTTACATAAAACTTTAATTCAATCTTTAGGAATTAGCTACTCCAACTTGTTATGCCCTCATTTGACGTTGATTGCCATGTACCTTTGTCACCCTAGAAATCCTTTGTCTCAATAATGAGATTATTATTAATCATTGTGAATAGTGGTATGGTAGTGTAATGCTTAGTCATGCTAATTAATATCTTAGTCATTTTGAAAATTGGGAAAATTATGGTTTACTGTAATACCCCTGTGTTTATAAATTTAGTGGTAATTGGAGTTGCCACTATTCTTTAAAAATAAAATAAAATGTGGAAATTGGTTTAGATTAGGGTGGATGGTTGGTTTGGGTTGGTGCAGTTAGCACGAGAACTTGATAAGTGTATGTTCCACCCTAGTCAATTAAGGACAGACGCTTGTGTTTGTCCAGATTGAGCACTACCGTACAACCACAAGTCTATATGGGTACGACCTAGCTGACTAACTTATGATAGTCTAGTTTAGGTGCCACCAGTGGAAAGTGGGTGCCAGGGATGGACTGGTTATCCACCGTGAGGGACAGGGATTTACTGTACTCATATGGCGCAAGAGGGGGCTTCGGTTCGGGCAGTTAGCCTACCTGCGGTGAAACCTCAGCGGGTGGTATCTAGCTAGATTAGAATAAGGTAAAGGCTTTGTGATATTTTATCTGGGTCTCATGCCAAAGGAAGCGTGTTGACTTTTAGGATAATTTATCTCTTGTGGGTAAAGTTGTACAACCTCTGCAGAGTGTAAAACTATTCGAATAGCCGTGCCCACGGTCAAGGGCGGACAAGGAATGCATTCACATGGTAGATTTCTGGTTTTGTTTTAAAAATCAAAGTTTTGGAATTCCGAGAGTGGAGGGAACTCTCGGAAGGGTATCCTGGCAGTTGGAGCCAGAGAGGGTGGATGTAACCCGCAGTATTAAAATTTGTTCAAGTGAATAACTAGTGTTGGTAGTTGGAACCTTCACTTAGAATAAATGTTAGTTCTGCTAAAACATTTACTTGGTCAAATTGATGCCTTCGAAAGTAATTAGTAGTAATGGAATTTAAAATATTGCTTTGTGCAAAAGAACCATATAGCCATCCTTTGTCAAGCCTTGCATCTATTGCATTTTTCCCAAGACTTGCGGAGTACTTTATGTACTCACATGCTGCACTCAAAAACAAATCTCAGAAGGATACGAAGCTCAGGAGGCGGACTACGACTACTTCGCTGACGGATACGACGAAGGATTCCCGGAGCATTAGGTCGCGTTTCCCCAGTCAATTGCCTGTGGCATATTGATGGGCCGTCGTCAAGTTATTTCTGCTTCCGCTTATTTTTCGTGTGTGAGGTCTTGAAACCTCATTTGTAATAATGAGACCTTTCGGTCAGTACTCTTATTTATTGTAATAAATCGTTGATGGTGATGTTTTCCATTCTGTTTAACTGTGTGCACTAGCTTTGATCTGGGACTAGTGCTGTAATACACAGAGGGTCCGGGTTTGGAAATCCGGGGGCCCGACAACCTTCGTAAGACTTTGCCCCACCTCCGGGTTCATCGACGTCAAGTCCGAAGGATGGGGACCTTCGTCCGACCATGCCGCGGTCAAAGACTTTGTCTAACCACACCGTGGTCATAGACCGCAGTTAGGGCTTCATCCGGCACATGCGTCAACTTCGCCCCGCCATCGTCTTCATCGACGCCAGTCCGAACAGTGGGGGACGGAGCGCACGCGCTGAAGACTTTGCCCCACTACTAGCTTCATCGGCGTGAAGTCCAAAGGGCGGGGGACCTTCGTCCAACCATGCCGTGGTCGTAGACTTTGTTCGAGCACATCGCGGTTTGGACTTCGTCCAGCACATGCATCAGCTTTGCCCCATCGCTGACTTCATTGACGCTTGTTCGAACGGTGGGAGACGGAGCACCCGCCGAAGACTTTGTCCCACCGCCGGCTTCATCGACGTCAAGTCCGAAGGGTGGGGGACATTTGTCCGACCGCACCGCAATCATAGGCCGCGGTCACGACTTCATCTAGCGCGTGTCGGCTTCATCCCACCATTGGCTTTGTCAACATCAAGACCGAAGGGCGAGGGACCTTCTTCTAACCATGCCATTGTCGTAGACTTTGTCCTACCACATCGTGGTCATAGACTCCATTTGACCACATCGCGGTTAGGACTTCGTCCGGCATGCACGTTAGCTTCGCCCCGCCAGCGACTTCATCGATGCCTATCCGAACAGTAGGGGACAGAGCGTGTGCTGAAGACTTTGTCCCACCATCAGCTTCATTGATGTTAAGTCCAAAGGACGGGGGACCTTTGTCTGACCATGCCACAATCATAGACTTCGTTTGACCACGTCGCAGTTGTAGACTGCGGTCAAGACTTCGTCCAACACACACGTTAGCTTCATCCTACCACCGAATTTATCGATGCTTGTCCAAATAGTGGGGGATGGAGTGCGCGAGCCGAAGAGTTCATCCTACCACCACCTTCATCGACATCAAGTTCGAAGGACAGGGGACCTTCATCCGACCATGCCATGGTCGTAGACTTCGTCCGACGATGTCGTGGTTGTACACTCTGTTAGACCACATTGCGGTCAGGACTTCGTCCGATGCACGCACCAGCTTCGCCCCGCTACTGACTTTGTTGATGCCTATCTGAATAGTGGGGGACGGGTCATGCACCGAAGACTTCGTCCCACCCTCGGCTTCGTCGACGTCAAGTCCGAAGGGCGGGGGACCTTCATCCAACCATGCCACGGTCATAGGCTTTGTCCGACCACACCGTGGTCGTAGACTTCGTCCGACCATGCCATCGTCACAGACTGTCTGACTGCCTCACAGTCATAAACTTCGTCTGACCACGCCATGGTCGTACACTCTGTCCGACCGTCTGGCGATCGTTTACTTTCGTCCAACCACGCCATGGTCGTAGACTCTATCCAACCGCATCGCGGTTAGGACTTCGTTTGGCGCACGTGTCAGCTTCGCCTGGTAGGACGACACGAATTCACTGACCTCCTCACAGGCGTCGCCTCGAAGGGACTGCACCACTCCTGCTCTGCTGACATGATTTGTTGGTAGACTCTGCACTTGCATTACAGCCAGTTAAGGAATCCCCTTCCAAGGGCTGCAAGCTGCCAGTTGCATCGACTCACTAGTTGGCACCCTCACGCTTGCTGTCGATAGAATCGTGTGGTAAGGGTGGCCCAGTCCCCTGTGACTGGGCCTTGCAACTGGCCCAACATGTAATAGGCCCAATAGTATAAAGAAATGTACCGGTATACCCTTACCTTATGTAATTATTAAAGGGTATGATGGGAATTTCACATCCTACCCCACTCATGTATATAAACCCCCAAAGAGGGGTAGGAGGAAGGAGACCCACTCATTTTCTTACCCGTTGGCTCCCTCTAGCTACACCCCACTTTACTATTTTGTTCGTAGCCACAACACACACCTTTAGTCCTTAGTATCTCTCTACTTTTATAGGCTAAAGCCCAAACCATGTTCACGTCAAACATGAACTCAAAACCTTATCTCTACCAAAATCCAAGGGACCCGAAACCATTCCTAACATGGGTTTTACCAATCTCCACATCTTTTACATTACGGACTCCTTCCATAATGTTTCCAATCTCACCACATGATGAAGCCTCCTGGAACGCATCTTCTGTATCTTCATCACACATCATTACCACATGTTGAAGCCTCCGGGAACGCACCTCCTGTATCTTCTCCACACATCATCAACCTCCGTGTTGAAGCCTCCTGGACTGCACTGCCCATTGCTTCTCCATAAATCACCACCTTTGATCTCCATGTGGTCGAAGTCGTACGTAGTCAAAATGCTGTTGTCGAACTGATGTGGTCAAGGTCGAACGTGGTCAAAGCTAGACATGATTAAAGTCGAATGTGGTCGAAGCCCAATGTGGTCAAAAGCTATCGTTGTCGAAGTCGTTCAGTTGTGGTCGAAGTATGCTATAGTACAGCTCAGGTCATAGCGTTATGGTCGAAGCATGAGGTGGCTGAAAATGTGTTGTGGTCGAAGTGTAATAGTCGTTCAGTTGTGCGATCTTCCGTAGCCACTCAAATGCCGTCCGATGCTCCAAAGGCACTTGAAAGCCGTCCGATTCTCCACTATTTACTCAAAAGCCGTTCGATGCCACTTGGATCCAATTGGACTAGTCAGACACAACTCAAAGGCTGATCCAAGCCACTCAGATTGGTCTGACAGTATTCGGAGCCAATCAAAACACTCAGAGAAGACCAAAACCCCTCGAGCCGACTGAAACCACTCGGACCTGAGAAAAACCACTCGAAAGCGACGGAAACCACTCGAACATGAAATCTTTGACTGTGATTGACCGAAAATTTCACAAATGTAAAATCCAAAACAATCCAAAAGTTAATTATTCATCATCACTTTATTTATGACCATCCACATGGTCTAACAAAAATCAATACCATCCTATAAAAAATAAATCAAACTGAATATTAGATATAGATATAGCCTTATATATTAAGAGGGGCAAATCTTTGATTTGATTTTTTTTCTTAGGTTATGTATGTTTGCTTTCATCTAATATTAACTACTTTGCTTTAATATTGGTAAACATTTTTTTAAAGAGGTGTACCAATAGATATCTACAATTTCGTCACACAATACGAAAAGATGCAAGACAGTTACTGCTAGATTTCCAGTCGAACTCCATTTTTCATCAAAATAATGTGACCCCTAGTTCATAACAATACAACAAAAGCTACAGGACAATTTCACATATATTGCTCTCCACATGCATCTAAGTATCGAGTACTAAATTAAGAAGCTGCATGGTTGCAGGGCAAAGGCACTGGGCATGGACGTGGAGTGGCTCCCGAACGGCGGCGTGAAGACGATCCTGGGGCCGCGTCCGCTAACTCGCGTCTGCCGCGAGGGCCGGAGGACGTGGTTCAACACGGTGGTCGGGATGCACGGGCAGGAGCTGAGCTCCGCCACGGCGGCCGACGGGGTTGAGATACCGGCGAGCTTCGTTCGTCGGTGCGGGGAGATCATCGAGGAGGAGAGCATCCAGTTCCGGTGGCGCAGGGGCGACATCCTCATCCTTGACAACTTCGCCACACTCCACGGCCGGTGACCGTCCCTCCCTCCCAGGAGGATCCTCGTTGCGACGTGCAAGTGACCAACCATCACTGGGTTAATGGCATTAAGCTTCCATAGTTTAATTTCCACATGGAATCGGGTATACGCTGTAAGAGCGTGGCTTTTCTAAGCGTTGGTGTACCTACACACGTATCACCTGTTTGGATATTTGTACTATACTAGAAAATCTTAAAAGTTCCTACATAATGTAATACTTGAGATATGGAAACCCTCAAAAGTTTTATGGCCATACGCGATATACCGTCCTGGAGAAAAGGAAAAGAGAAGGTACCAGCAAATATATATTGCACATATATTCGGTACCGCTTGATCTTTCTTATGTGCCAATACTATGGAGAGAGCAGAGCGTATTGCTCTGCCAATCTGCCACAGTCGTGAGGATCTTAATAGTCCATCGCAACTGTTGTCGTAGTTAACAACGGAAAAACTTTGAATTGGGAGGGCGATCCTCCTGGTGAACTAACCATACCCCAAACTGACATAGGCGAACAAGTACATTATACTAGGACGCGTCGAGAGAAACATGTCTAAAGAACTGAGCAAAATGGTCCTATAACCTCAGGAGATGGGGTGCTCTCCTAACTTTTGATTACGAAAGCGGCACATACCAGCCGTAGCAATTGTTTATTAACTAGTACATTGTTCGTGCGTTGCAACGAAATCCCAAAAAAAGATGATTTATAAATATAAGGATCCTAAACCATACAATAAATATCAATATCAGCAAAACAATATATGCATTATCACTCACCGTATTTTCTCAGTGCTATCTCTTAACAAAATTTCAGAACATTCCCTACAACACAAATGAATAGTGCCTTAATTCCCAAGTCCCAACAATCGTGACAATGTAACTCTTAATTCCTCCGACTGATAATTTGACTGAATTTCTAAATAGAAACATTTTATATAATTAAATCTGAGTACTTTTACAAGATGACATTGATAATGTTCTATATGTAGGAACAATCAGAGCTGGACCATGATAACAGTGTCAAACAAGAAGATTACATACTGACCTAGCCAATGCTGACGGATCCCAACCATGCGGAATTGTAGGCTTAACACTCTCGTGCAGAAGCAACTTTTCACTTGTTATTTTAACTCTATATAGCGCCACAGAATTGCCATCAATCTCGAGGGACTTTAGTCGCCGCTGCATCATTCTTCCAAGAACCAGTAAAGCTGAAGAGAGAGTTGAAGGAACCCAGCGGTACTGTTTCCAGCAAGCCTGCCTTCCTGTTGAAATGTTCATACATCTAACGAACAAACAGAGCGCTGTCAGGTAAGGCGACGAGAACGACCATGAAGCTTAAGAGACACACTACGACTCGCATCACAACGCGTTGAACGGAACACGGCATGCCTTATATGCGTACACGGTCCGATCAAAAGAAGCCCCAATCGGGAGCACCTCCCTACCTTCTGGAAGCTGCAGACGGAGGGCTCGGCTTGAATAGGAATATTCGTAACTTAGAAAGGAGCACAGCTAATGTTGTTTCTTACTAAGCAATAAATAAAATTCAAACAACGTCTAACAGGTTGTAGGGGAAGATCTTGTTGAGTAGCAAAAATATGCTTGATTAAAACTATTGTTAATTTAGATAATACTACTTTTCTATACTTGAAATTAAGGATGGCAAATCTGAACAGTTGCCTCGTCACCGATATTACTACACAAAATTGGGTTCCACTTGAACTCACAGCTTCTTATATTTGGATTCTTGAACTGGCTTTAGCAAGCAACCCAGAACTAACTACTGGCTCCTCATCCAACGGATTAATCTTTATCTTACCCAGTCACCCATTACAACAACCAACAGCAAACAATTCGAAGAAGAAGGGAAAATACATATGCAAGCAACAATCAAGACCAAGGCTGGATTCAACAATACGCCGACTGCTCGGCCAACAATCGCACCTCAAGCCGTGCCTGTCCACGCGGTCGTCGCAGGTCGCCGACACGGTCGCACTCGGCGGCAGCGGTGGCTAGCGGAACCGGCCGACGGAGACACGCGGGGCTCCTCGCTGGTGGTTGGCGAGGCCACGGCCCCGAGCGCCAGCGAACACCAACGGGATCAGGCTGGAGGCGGAAAGGAGGAATCAGACGAGGCGAGCGGGGGCGAGGCTGCCAGGGAGGTGGGGCGGGACGGGCGCCGTGACGGAGGCAGGCAGTGGGATGCGGCTCAAGGAGAGAGAGAGAGAGGAGGAGGCGCAGTTATGGGTGACGCAGAGGCGGAGGGGACGAGACGCGATGGGGGCGCGGTTATACGGTGCGGGGGAGGTGAGGGCGGAAGATTCGGTGGGGGAGGCAGCGCACGGGAGGCAGTCGAGGGCGTTTCGTGAGGAGGGTGGGGGCCAACATGTCAGCCAGCTTTTTTCTAAGAAGGGGTGGGAGAGGACGGACCAACCACCAACTCCTTTTATAATAGTAAAGATAAAGAAAACACAGGACTCTACTAAGTTGTAACATAATGTATGGAGTCTGACACCTGTCTGGTGCTAGAATGTCGAAAGGAGAAATGTGATAAGTTTTGAATGGAAACCCTAGTAAATGGTGGCAATAGCTCTAATTGTCCTAAGGTAGCAAAATTTCTTGTTGTATAAGTAGAGACGTGCACAAATGGTGTAACTATTGCCCCGCTATCTCTGACATGGACGTGGTGAAAAATTGAATTATTCGTGAAGAGGGAGAAGGAAGAGCGAGAGACGGGCCGGCTGCCTGGCCTGCGCAAGGGAAAAGAAAAGAAAGAGAGGGAAGAGTGCAGGCCGGTGAGGAAAAGGAAAGAGGCCGGGCCAGCAGTTGGGTTTCAGCCCGAACACGAGGGAGAGAAAATAAATTGGTTTAAACTTTTATTCGGGATTTCAATTTGGTTTTGAATTTATAATTTGAATTCTATAGGGTATTTGCCCATAGAAATATTTAGGAAAATTTTTTAACACACCATTAAGTTTTAGGAATTTTTAGATTTGATTCTTGGGCCAAGGAAATTATTTTAAAAATTTTATACTCAAGCAAGGCTTTAGAAAAAATTTAGAAAATACATCAAAAAATTTAAAATCCATAAAAATTATATAGCTTTTATTTTGAAGCAAATTTAGGTGGTGCTCATTTGGGCTTTTTTTGGATGGCTTATGGCTGAAAAGCACTGTAGTTGGCTGAAAAAGCACTGTAGATGACAGAGACTTATTTAACATAATTAAATTTAAAAATATAAAAAATATGTTAGCCCATTACGTATAATACAAACAAATGCGGGAAAAAAGAACCGGCAAAAAAGCTCAACAAAAAACCAAAAGTTCAGAAAAAGACGAAATTTATGAATAGTGAAAAATAAGCCGGAAGCCAGAAGTTGAAGTCCAATTGATCACAGCCACGCCAGTCCGTGGTCACATATGCTTGCAACCTGTAGAAATTTGTATCAGCAGTCATGAACATGCAGGACGATGAGGGGAACACTGCCTTACACCTCGCTGTTCATGTCCGGAACCTGTGGTTGTTCAATCCTCTGATGAAAAACAGACATGCCATATTGAATTTGACAAACAATAATAAAGGGCAAACCCCACTTGATCTTTCATGGATCACAGCACCGTACGGATTGGTACGTAATTTCTCTCCTCGTGAATTCCCTTTAGGCCCTGTACTTTTTTTTGTTTTTGAACAGTTTTTGGCTTTTGATTTCTCTCAACAACTACAATTCATAGACTAATAAGTCACACCATAAAAGAACGGGTCCTTAATTTGTTCCGAACTATGTATACTTCCACTGACTTGTATGAATCAATTGATTTTATTTTTCATACTTGTTCTTGCAGAACCCGCGAATTAGGATATATAAGTTGCTACAAAATGCCCTTCATAGCCAGCACGGCCAGGAGCCTCGGTGCTGCGTTCGCGTTCGGGGTTGTACGTCGTGCTGGCCCCGGTAGCGCGTACGACGGCCGTCGCATCCTGCGCGATCACGGCTCTCGATCGCGTTGATCGACGCCGTTTGGTTCATCTGGGTGGTAGCCACAGCTGAAGTGATGCTGCTAGAGAGGCTGGAATTCGGGCGTGGTGGCGACTGGCACGGGCGATCCAAGTGAACTTGCTGTCGCAATTCTGGCCATACATTGTGATCGCCGACCTGTTAACGTATTCCAAGATTACTAGAGTGCATTGACTAAGTGCTAAAATGGATCATCTAGGTTCCTTTAAGACCTTTTTTTCGGAAATAGGTGGTTCTTCGGCTCTGTATCTCAATATAACAGTTACAAACTACTTTTTAGTGTGACTCCACATTATTTTTCTGTAGTTCACTTTGCATGTTTTGTTACGGCATTTATTTGCAAGTACCTCAGATTGTGTAACAGAGGGGGCCTATGTAATTAAAACTAATCACAGTGAGAGCTTCGTAAAAACTAAGTATGCAAGTTTTAGAAAAATCCTCAAAATATTCATAGAGGTATTGGGAAGGATGTCATTGCAAAATTTCATGATCAAACTTATGGATGCGAAGCAATAGCTGGCTAGAACCCTTCTAATTACACAAACAGTTTCATTGGATTTAAAGATATAATTGATAGATTAGAGTCATTAGATCACACCAAAGGCACAATACTTCAACCAGTTTTTCATGACTTACAGACATCCGTCAGGCAACATTCAATGCTAAAAAGGGTAAGGTGCCAACAACGCTAAGGGCGTCTCCAACAGCTGGCTATTTAGTTAGCTAGATCTGATGTGGCAAGGAAAAAGTAGGAGAGAGAGTAGTCACTAGCGACGAGCAAATAGATGATCTATTTCACGTAGTCCAAGAACATGAGAGAGGAGCATGTGGGTCCAACAGTATAAAATAGTCTTTGCTTTTATCTCTCACCTCCACGTCAGCTGACTATATAGTTAGTACTAGCTATTACCATTGCGGACGCCCTAAGACAATATTACTAAACACTGTCCTTAATTTATCACGACGAACGAAATACATCATCATTCTGAATAAGGGTAAGGCGTCAACTTAATTGACATATCGGCTGTGGCATCAAGCAGCTCGATCGCGCCAGCAAGACTCAATGGACTCCGTGGATCTTTGAATAGGCAAAGAAGCCGGCGATTACCACGTACGGCCAAAGTAGCCACACGGAGCCGCATACAATCGAGCGCGCAAATAGAAAGCATGCACGGACACCCAGCCTGTTCAGAAGCACTAATTGTCCGAAAGCTATCGTGCCCACGAACCAGACAACATCAACCAACATGAGAGCCATCATCACCCATGTAATGGCTGCAGTTGTGCGAGCAACTGGAGCCAGCACCGCGTTTAGACCGAATGCAAAAGCAGCAGCCAGGCTCCTGGCGGAGCTGTTGAGGAATAAGATGGAGATCACGAAGGCTTTCATGCGTGTGCTGACGTCAACGGTGGTCACCCCAGCGAACATGAGGCTGATGGTGGCCAGGGAAGAGCAAAGTAACGCTAGGTTGTTGGCAATGACGAATACCTCGAAAACGGGGTCCTTGGCGAGCGTCGGCGTGCCACCGTTACGGTGGTCGTCGGCTCGGTAGCCACCAGGTATTGCGAAAGCTGCCGCGAACGCGACCGTTACGATCAGCACTGAAGCGATGCCAATAGTTGGTGACGAATCCGATATCTTCTTTGCTTCTTCTTTCTCATTTAGTGTACGGACCAAGCGGTCACGCCGGTAAATACCACGCTTAGCACCAGCAAGATTTAACAGATTGAATATAGTCAGTTGTGGATCCTGCAAGAGCACATACCATTCTTGATGATTAAAGGGATCGGATTGATCATCAAACATGAAGGAGATATCAATTACCAGATAGGCATCATAATTACGTACGTACCAATCCAAAATAAACCCCGGTGGGCAGCTTGCTCCATGAAAGATCTAGTGCAGTTTCTCCCTTGTTATTTGGTAAATTTAAACGAACTTCCTTGTTCGACAGTAAACAATAGAAAGTCAATAACCCCCCTGATTTGACAGCAAGGTGTAGCCCGGTGTTGCCTTCGTTGTCCTGCATATTTATGATCGATGCAAACCTCTGCTTCTGGCAAGCGTCTTTAACTAACAGACGGTTTCCTCGCAAAAAAGAAGAAACACCCAAAACTAGACAAAAGTTTTTATTGAGGACGGCATTGTGGAGGAAGGTACTGCCCTGGGCGTCTCGTAGTTCGGCGCAGTCGGGGCACTTTTCGAGCAACAGGCGAACAACATGTTCATTGTTTCCCAAGGCTGCCACATGTATGGGGAATGATCCATTGTTGTCGCACTGATATGCTGAAGATTTGTCTTTGTCAGCATCTAACACTAGCATGGCCGTTTCACGACCCAACTGGTTGTACCCCCATGATGCTGCAAAGTGCAGAGGCGTACTTCCGCTGGATCGGTCCCCTTTTTTGGTGAGGTCCTTGTTCCAGTCAAGCAGCATCTTTGTCATCTCTAAGGATAGGCAGATAAGAAGAATGTGTAACAACCGAAAACATGATACAAATGAGACATCTTAATAAAGAACATCTATCCATTATATATATTATTAAAACAAAGTCAAAAGAAACCATCATATTTGCTCTCAAAAATTAAAAATCCCTATGTTAATAAAAAAAGAAAGATCTACGTTTGCTCTCAAAAATAAAAAATCCCTATGTTAACAAAAAAGATCTATTGTAACATCCAAAAATTTCCAAAGTTCGATTTAATGTGCATTCAAACTTGTCTCTGCATTTTGGTGTTTTTTAAAATTTGTCGGCAAATTATTGAAGGCTTTTTATGTGGTTGTAGCTGAAAGTAAACTTTCAACGATTAAGTAAGACCAAGGTAACACTTAGGGAAGCACGGAGCAGCGCTCGGGAAGCGCAGCAAATGGCTGCTCCCTCGCGCGCTGTCCGGACAGCCAGGCCCACCGGGGTCACGCGCCCCCTCGACCGCGGAACGCACTCCAGCTGCAGATTGCTATGACAGGCAGGGTGCCGGCACAGAAGACTACGCGCACTGTACAAGAACAAGGAGGTAATTTTTTGTGTTTTTTGCAGAAATGAGGTGGCGGCAGTAGTAAACCCTGCAAAAGCACATACTACAAGTTACGTTGCACGGATACTTCACAAAAATCATGTACCTGTATCAGATATTGTACCAGATATGGATACTACCCCGATACGCTCCGATACATATCCTACATGTATCCCTTAATTTATGATTATCCAAAAAAAGGAAATAAATCCCGATACTTCTCCGATACCTAATCAATACTTCCCCGATACGGTAAATCTAATAAACCTCATCCCTTCACTCACACAGTCACAGATCCAATCCGTTCCCACGCATGTCGCCTCGCTCCCACTCCCACGCAAGCCGTCTCACTCCCGCTCCCACACACATGGCCTCCCCGACGGCTCCACGCCAGCCGCCTTGGGCTTCCAGCTCCCCACCGCCTCCCCGCACGTTGCCTTGACCCGCCGCTCTCCGCCTCAACCTGCCGCTCTCAGCCACCTCGACGCCGCCTCGGCCTGCCGCTCCCCGTCGACTCTAAAAGCATCTAGGCCCTTAAAAATGGTTTTGGTAATTAATGAATTTATGTGAACATGGGACTAACGTGTTTATTAAGTGTTTATAAATCCCTAAATGATGGCAAGACGCATGCTAAGAATCAACATGAAGATCAAAGTGGCTCAAGGTAAAGGTATATATAGACTAGGATCCTCTTTTTATTTTACCGGTCTTAGGAGAAAGGATGAAAAATCGGATTATAGGCTAAATGTCGTACCATAAAGAGGGATCATGGCAAGTAACTTGATAACGGGCCTGTTCTTTTTCTCTGAAACTGACGGCTTTTGACTTTTGCTACAGTACCTAACTTTCAAACGGAGTATTTTCTCAAGACGGGGTCTACAAGTTAAACGATCTACACGTTAAAAGCCCAACATCTGTACCAGCCAAAATCGCAAGTGAGTATCTATCTCTCCGTAATATGTACTGTAAACAACTAAAATTCAAAAATTTCAGCCAAAAACCGCAGCCGTAGCCAAACAGGCCAACATATTCTTATGTCATTCAGATTAATTTAAAATCATGCATTCATTGATCAGGTGTGTACTGAACGGCTGTGAACTGGTCGATATGTGTTGACCGGTTGTCAACTGGTCCGTTGGGGACTAGTTGACAGGGTATCGGCCAGTCCGTAACTGGTCGGCTGTGTGCCGAACAGGTTGGGAGCTGGTCGGCTGTGTGCTGATCGGCAGGAAACTGGTGGGGCACTTGATGGTATGGATTATCATTCACTTTGTAAATTATTGTTGTACTTGATATTTCCTACTACTGTCGATTGATCTACAAATTGCCATTTCGAATCAGTAAGTTATTGCAAATAAAGTTCGCTTTATGCAAATTAACTGGTCTTTGCAGCCTTCCAACTGACACAGCTTAATAATACATTTGCTTAAATTCTTGTGAAATACAATTTTATATACTCATAAGTATCTGTTGAACACTTATCAGAGCAAATCGAAGAAAAACCATTGTTGGGCTACTACTACGTGGCTGGTATATATGGCGATGAGAATGAAGAACACTAGGTCGCTAACCCAATCTGTTGCCTATGGAATAAGCATACCATGAGGGAATTTTGTACTACATATCGTCTTTTATTTCCACTGCCATGTACTATGAATGTGAATAGTTCGGGCTGGTCGGCCCCTTTTGCTCTAGAACGAACTGGTCGTGTAGATCTATGTTAAACCTTTTATTTATTATCATGTACTCTTCTGTCTAAGCAGTTGTATAAGACATACAACTCTAATTTTAATCATAAGCGTTAGTCATATAACAAATACAAGTTTATTTTCAATTAAAAGCATATTTACTGTAGTATCTAGACACATAGTTGTACGAAAATTTTGATTTGTTTTTTAGAAAGAAGCAATAGAATCTACCGATCGGGTACAAAATTCCATATTTCAACATGGTCGGTTCATGCATGCCTATCTATGAATGCCAGGCACAATCTTCTGAAATGAAATTTTAAAACATTTTCCTTTTCCATTCATCTCAATATGGATTTGTGTCGGGATTGTTTTGGAATGTAGGAATTTAGCAGGGATTTTCATATGAAACAATTTAGTTTCCCTGGAAATCTAAAAATCCTTTCGTTACAAATACGACATAGTAATACTACTATAAAGAATGATGCCCGCGCATCTAGAATTTAATATTTGACACTACTGGGAAATAATAAAATAATACGCACCTCTGCTCCTGAAAACTGCAACATGCAGAACGTTTTGTCCATTCGGTCCAGAATAGGATAGTTGGTTGTCCTTTCCATGCAGCTGCACCGCAATATCGTAATGTCCTAACAAGACAGCCAGGTACAATGGCGAGGTGCCGTTGGCATGCGGAAAACGAGCCAATTCCGCATCCGCCGATATTAGCACATCAACCATTTTCTTCAACGTTTCTTTGTTGTCCAAGCGAAGGGCCTCATTCAGGGCCATCTCACCTTGTGCATTCTGCTTTCTCAGAACCGCTTTCACCCTGGCATCGCCACCGTCCTCGCCTCTTGCCAGAGCGATAAGGTGAGAGACCATTTTAACCCTCCCAGCTCTGGCGGCGCAATGCAAGGGCGTGTCACCCTTCCTGTTGCGCGTGTCCATGAGGTTCTTGGCCTTGCCGTAGATCACCGTTGCACTCTTCAAGAACTCGTCACCGTCTCCACTGGACGCAACCACATGAAGGGCTGAGTCCACCACGGCGTCGGCCTCCTCAATGGTAACGGCGGTGTCGGCCTCCTCAATGTCGACGACGACTTCAGGCACCAATATAACCGCTGGTACATCTTCCTTGTTCAGGAGATCATCTAGTCTCTCCCAGTCGCCGAGCCGTGCGGCCAATAGCAGCTTGGGCTGCAGCTGCACTGCAGCATTTGCCTCGCTGAGCATGTTGGAAGGTTGCTTTGTGGTGTCGGGCCCCATTGGCATTGATCGCCCGATGTTTGTGTGTGTATTTGTCTAATCTCGATTGGTAGCACTCGCAGTAGTTCTTCGTCCATGTGGGCCTATATATAGTTGGCTGCAGCCTCAAAGTATATATGGTTGACAGGGATGCAGGGCGCGTGCCGCTCATAGTGTTGATGTCTATCTGTCCTGTACACAAGAGTTCTTTGCCTCCGGCAACACGCCACGATGAGCGCAAAAAATTGTTGTACAATCCTGTGCATGCGCTTCTTTAACAGTTTTGTGAAGATGAAGGCACGTGCTCAAAGGCGGAAAAGCTACTCTAGAACCATTCAGGCAATCTTTGAAAGATGCAGGTGAATCCTGTTTTCCTATGAGAATTCGAACTAAGTCTCAATAAGTTTTGAGAAAGGTCACATGTAGCCATGATTCGTAATTAACTTTCGAAGCTTCTTAGCCTCTTGCTGTACAGTACAGACTTAACATGCTGTTTAACTTGAGAGATGTGACCTGAGCATTGCAAATATCAAAGAGAACTGAATAGTTGTTTCTGTTGGATCGGACCCGGCCGCATACCTAGGTCCAACCGGGTTTTACTCCCCGGGCCACAGGTCCACATGGGCGGAACACATCCAAGCCCACGGGGCAACGGAGCAACAACCTTATAAGTGGTACTGGGCCTTCTCCCCCCAAAAGACTAGTCCAATGGGTGGGGGCTCCCCCACACTTATAAGTTGTGCTTTCTCCTCTTCCACAACCAATGTGGGATTATTCCCAACAATCTCCCCCTCACACATTGGTTGGACACATCTACAACCATGAGGTCCAAGGAGGTGTTAGGCACCTAGGCTCTGATACCAAATGTTGGATCGGACCCGGCCGCATACCTAGGTCCAACCGGGTTTTACTCCCCGGGCCACAGGTCCACATGGGCGGAACACATCCAAGCCCACGGGGCAACGGAGCAACAACCTTATAAGTGGTACTGGGCCTTCTCCCCCCAAAAGACTAGTCCAATGGGTGGGGGCTCCCCCACACTTATAAGTTGTGCTTTCTCCTCTTCCACAACCAATGTGGGATTATTCCCAACAATCTCCCCCTCACACATTGGTTGGACACATCTACAACCATGAGGTCCAAGGAGGTGTTAGGCACCTAGGCTCTGATACCAAATGTGAGATCTGGACCTGGCCGCATACCTAGGTCCAGCCGGGTTTTTACTCCCCGGGCCACAGGTCCACATGGGCGGAACACAACCAAGCCCACGGAGCAACGGAGCAACAACCTTATAAGTGGTACTGGGCCTTCTCCCCCCAAAAGACTAGTCCAATGGGTGGGGGCTCCCCCACACTTATAAGTTGTGCTTTCTCCTCTTCCACAACCAATGTGGGATTATTCCCAACAGTTTCTCCGAACGAAAAGAAAGCAATGATGGAAATCCAAAACTTAGTCCAACATCAGGAAATTACTATGGGTGATCTTGCTCGCGATCTTGAGCCTACAGAAATAGTTATCATTAACACTGCTACACTTGATCTGGTCCATGAATCCTCGTCAGCTCCAGGCACTGTGATGGATTTTCCTTTTCTTTCAAGATCCTTGGGACTAAAGCCACGAATGGACAGCCTGGTCCTGGCTGCTCTTTAATTTGCTTTACGATGCTTGTGTCGTCTTCTTTGCTCGAAGGAAGCAACCTTTTGTTTTTCATCATTTTGACAATCATACTTTATCGTAATCTCTAGATGTTGAACACACTTGATAAGTTTCTAGAGAGTTCTCAAGTTAGCAAGAATTAAAGATATTTCCTAAGAATGCTCTAAAATAAATAATTTAGCCATGCTTTAGTAGAGAAATATCTATAAGCTAGATATCTCTATTATTATATAAAGAGGAGTTGGTGGTCATCGGTGCGTTTTTCTCTCCTCTCTCTACAGCCATCTGATTTGATCTGGATCATTTGTCTCTCTCCTCTCTCTCCGGATACAACCGCCCACCTCCTCCACTTTCCCTGTCTCCTCGCGCATTCTGGCCACCCTTCTCTTTCTGTCGCTTGCTCTCCAATGTTTGATGTGTGAAGTTGGCCAGGTACTAAGTTCTGTCTCATTTTTATGACTCCATTGCAACGCATGGGTCTCTAACTAGTTAAGGAAGAAGCACTACAAGAAATGTGTCAATCTGTGACGTATTTTGCATGACAAAAGCTGAAAATGTCACTAAACCATCTGGTTTATGACGTATTTAAAGTGACATCTGGGCTTAGTGACGCAAAAAAAAATATGTCATTAAAAATGTCATAAAGCTAGCCTGGAATGAGGTAATGACGATATTTGGTATGTCATTATGTCCAATGTCGAAATGTCATAGATCTATGACATGGATTTTTGCGTCACAAAATTTTAATTGAATTTTTTTCAAGGATAATTAGCCACGTTGGCAGGACCCACTGCCACGTGTACACGTGGGCCCATGACATGCGTCATATTTACATATATTTAGCTCAATTTGGATCATTTTACATTTTTTGTGCTTTTTCTGCAGGCCGGCGTGATCGAGGCGCATATACGACAATTCTGGACTTTCGGGACTGCTCCGTACAGATGTACGCGTCGTCACGGATCAAACCGCGCTGAAAACGGAGCTCCGGAGGGGTAATTCAGAAGAAATCAAATTGGGAAAGGACCTATTTGCAAATTCCAGAAACATCGTGGACTAATTCGTAAAAGTTCCAAATCCCCCCCCCCCATTCGGCCTCAATAGCAATTTTTTCCTTGAGCCGGCCATTTCCTATCTCCTACCTCTCCTTGCTTTCTCTCACCCCCCCTGTCTTCTCACCGTCGGCGCCGGCGAGGGTCGGCCAGACTCGCCGGCGGTCAACCGCAGTGCCCCTCCTCCTTCTCCACCAGTGCGCCGCCACACCCTGCCGCTCCTCCTCTACCGCTGCTTCTCCTCTTCCCTCACCTCGCCGGTCGCCTCCCTTCTCCACTGCTTCCTCCTTCCCTCGCTTCTCACCGCCGCCGCTTCTCCTCCACCGCATCTCTCCGCCGCTTCCTTCCTCTTCTCCACAGCGCCGCCGCCTACTTACTTCCCCGCCTTCCTTCTACCTGCGCCTCCCCTTCTGCGCCGCCATCTACTTCCTCCCGGCCGCCCCTCCTTCTCCGGCGCGCACCTCCTTCCCGCTCCCCGGTCCGCCCGCCGCTCTCCCATCTTTCCCACCTCCGGCTGCCGCCTCCATCTGCTCCTCAACCAGATCCGCCGCCGTTTCTCCTCTTCCTCCCACTACTCCGGCCGGTACCCCTTCTATACTCCCTTCTTCCCCACTCGCCGCCTTCTCCTCTTGCCCCACCTCGGCGCCGCCGCTACGCCATCCACCGCCGCCTCATCATCTCCACCGACACCGAGGGCGTCGACATCCCCAACCCTGTCTTCTTCCTCAACGGCCGCCGCCTTCATTCACTTCACCGACACTTCTCCGGCGACATCTTCATCGGCCTCAGCCCTCTGCTGCTTCTAATCCCCTGGGTTCACTCCAAATCCCCAATTCCTCCAGCCTTCTTACTTTTCACAGTTAATGTTTACCCTAATTTCTGTTAATTGTGCACTGTTAATTACTACTGTTATTTGTGTTCAGTGAGACTGTGAACTGTGATTTCGATTTGGGGATCATGATGGATATGGATATGGATATTTTGATTTTGCTAGTTATTCATCTATCTGTGATTGTGGGATGTGATTTGTGCAATGTTTTGTGTTGTTTATGCAATATGTTAATACTGTTGGCAATTGTTTAGAAATTTTAGAATTGATCAGTGTGATTTGTTGGGCATTGACTATTATGTTAGCTGTGAATTGTTCCCAGTCCATGCTTTGTGGTCATGTGTTAGATTGATTAGCTTCATTTTGCTGTTAGGTGTCTATGTGGTTTGTGATCAGTTGTTAGTTTGTGTCTGTGTTGCGCGAATTAGTTAACCGGCGACCGTCTCTTTGTGGAGAACATATTAGTTAACCGGCGACCGTCCATTTGTGGTTGAACATATTAGTTAACCGGCGACCGTCTCTTTTCCCTCTAACTAGATATCAAATTAAAGTACATCTATTCTAGTTTCTCATTATGTAGCATAGTATGTGGTACTATAATAATTTTCTAGAGCATTGCCGGCGTGTTCCCATGCAAGTGTCTTAGTGGTGCTATTATCTACTCTTTGTGCCTTCATGGTCTTGTCTGAGGTGCTTATCTTCTGGTTTATGCAGATGGATATGCATTTAGTATTATGATTTCAGCATTACATCGAGGTGGTTATCGTCAAGAGTCAAAACAACTTGCAAAAGAATTTGAGGCCAAGAATGCAACATATGATCTGGTTATGCTTAATACATCACTTCGTGCTTACTGCAGCACGAATGATATGGAAAGTGTAATGAGCATGCTGAAGAAAATGGATGAATTGAACATATCACCTGATAATATTACATTTAATACCTTAATAAGGTACTTCTGCAAGGGAAAGGTCTATCACCTAGCATACAAGACAATTGAAGATATGCATACAAAAGGCCATCAAGTAAATGAGGTATATTGGTTCTTTTGTCTTTGATTATCTTTACTAAGTTCTATGCAAGATCAGAGTATCAGACCACAATTATTGCATTCTTGGTAATTTGTGTTAATTGAAATTAGGGCTATCTATTTTACATTCTTGAAGAATAGAGTGGGTGAGAATTGCACATCTCCTTGCAACACGTGTTGTATCAGCTTTCGGTTGTAGATAATCTATATGCAGTAACCAAAATTTCTCTGCATCTTTTCCAGGAGCTTTGTTCTGAGGTAATGGAACAGCTAGGAGATGTAGGTTTTCCTTCTGAAGCATGTTCTGTATATAATATGTTGAGATACAGTAAGAGAACAGTATGTAAATCTCTTCATGAGAAGGCTTTAGGCATCTTAGTTCCAGCAGGACTCCTCAAGGATGCATATATAGTTGTTAAGGTACTATGCTTTTGGCATTCGCTGCTTCCTCTCTATTGTTAGCTTTGTGTATCTTCACTAAGCAAATGCCTATTGTACAGGACAATGCTGAGCTGATATCTCCACGTTTTTTGGGGAAATTTGCTAGATCTTTCATGGTATCGGGCAACATAAATTTGATTAACGATGTTATGAAAGCACTAAACCGTTCAGGATGGCGTATCAGCCAGGTTGTAACATCCCAATTTCAAAATCTGTATCCATGTAAATATCAAATGTATGTTAATGAAAATTTAAAAGCTTTTATTCTCAGTTGGCTATTCTTTTTGCTTCCAATTATATATATGTATATGTGTATATTCTAGAAAATGCAAAAGTACTTTAAAATGAAAACCTTGCTCCATCTCCAGGGAAGAAAATCAAGTTAATCTGATAAAATCTAAAATATGAAATATACTTCAAGGATTAAAGGATTCAGGAGGCTAAGAATGCGAAGAAAAGATATATGCATATATATATATATATATATATATATATATATATATATATATATATATATATATATATATATATATATATATATATATATATATATATATATATATATATATATATATACCCGTATACATATATTCGTATGTATGTATGCTAATGGTAGGATTTTTCCTCCCCAAGCCTTTCCAGCCAGCACTTCAGTTCTCCTCCTCTGGCAGAGCATTTCCCTTCTCCATCGTGGTTCCAGCACCTCTTCTGCAGCTTGTCGTCATGCGCCACCAACTCCGTCGGCGATTGAATGCAGTGTCAGCCCTCGTCTTCAGCACCCCTCCTCGCCATCAGCGCCGCTTGGTCGGGCACGTTGCTTGCCGTCCTCCTTCTGAGCGCTGCGCCGTCGTAGTCCTCCCAGGTCACACCCATCCACTCGGCGTCGCTCAAGCTCTGTCTCCTATGCCATGCTTCCCTCTACAAAGTGCAGCCTCACCTTCACTCACTGCACCGCTGCCTGCAACACGCCACCGTGTCTCCCTCTCCCTGCTCCCCGGCCGTGCGCCATTTTCCTACGCCAATGGCTGCCGTGGTACCCTCTACCATCAGTCAACCTCGTGTGCACGGTGGATGCACGGTGCCATGTCGCCTTGTCTCCTCGACGTCTCGTTGCGTTCCCCCGGCCGCTATAAGTCGCGCCACACACCTCCGCCGAAGCTCGCCCGGACGCCCCGCTCGCCACCTCCTCTGCCGCAGGTGCGCCCTCAGGCAATCCTTGCCGCCGAGCTGCTCCGGTCACCGCCAGGGCCCCTAGCCTTCTCCCCGCGCTCATCTCTACCCCATCTCTCTTCTCCTAGAGCTGATTGCTCCATCTTTGCCCGCAGGTCACCGGCGAAGCCATCTTTCCCCAAGCTCCGGCTTCGGATCGCCCCGGTGAACCGCGACGCCTCGGGCCGATTCCCCGCGCGTGGAGCATCGTTGGGACCCCGTGAACATCCTCACCCCATCACCGGACTCCGCCGCCCTCCCCAGCAAGCCGCCGCCGTATCCTCCTTCGCCACCGAGCACGTCCCCGCCGCCAGCCCAACCGACCCCCTCTCGGCTTCGGCTAGCACCCTAGGTGAGCTCCTAGATGCCCGAAGATACTCCCTTGCCGAGGAATTGGGCTCCAACGACCCGAGTCGCCGGTGCCCCAATCCCATGTCCCCGCCGCTGCACTGCCGTCGTTGGCCGCCGTCCCGCCGAGCGCGGTCAATCGATTTCTCCCTGAGGTGCGCGACGGGATGGGAGGTACATTTCGGCTGGTGCCGCTGCACCTCCGTGCCCAACCACCGCCGGCCTGCTCCGCTATCTTCTTTTTCCCGTGCGGCCGAAGTGAGCCAGAGCAGGGAACGCACGATAATAGCTATTGTCCCAAGCCGGCGCTTAAAAGAAGCGTTAAAGCAATGATTCGTTAAGCCACCTGTCAGCTAATAAGATTTCCCTCCTCTTTTCTATTTTTTTTCGATTTTTCCACCTAATAAAACTTTGAAGTGCTATAACTTTTTAACCCTAACTCCAAATTTAACGAAACCAACTTCTAAATTTTCTAAAATCAAGACCTGTCTAATGGTTCTGGTTTGGTTCAATTCCGAGTTTGTTTGAGTTGTTTTATTGTTTATTTGGTTCTTACTCGGCGTTCGTTATTTTATGTGATTTTTCCGGTACTCCCGTCGAGTAGAGTTCGACGACGCGAACGAGACCCCGCTTGAAGCAGCGCAAGACCCCCAGGCTTTCGATCCAGGCGAGTCAATACTTTGATCATGTTGCGCCTATATTTCATGTGAAACTATGTTCATTTAAATTATGAAAATCTGCATGCTTTACTTTATAAGCAAACGTATGTCACTCTTAAGGTAGCTAATAACCTGTATCCACCTCATAACAATATACCCCACTAGTAACATTGAACTACCTGATCATTTGTCGCCCTAGGTATAAACTATAGCTAAGATAGTTATAAGTCATATTACTGCCATGCTGGTCTTGTCGAATCCAGGGCCTTAGTAGCCCTGATAATCATTCTTTAGTCATGGAAACTAGCTTTGGGTCAGCCATGGGATGTACGTGGCTGAGTATTTATGTTAAAATGTGTTATGCTTCTCAAAACCCTGAAAATTGCTAAACCTGTTTGGGCGGATGGTAAGAGTGGTGGGTGTGGATGTAACACAGGGGATTGTGGAATGACCGCCCGAACAAATTAAGGACTTAATCCTGTGTGGACCCTCCGTGTATAACAGTACAACCACAAGCTGCCATATTGTAGGCTTGGCTGAATAATTTACTGAACTCTCTAGTCATTTCACGGAGAACGTGTGTAGGTGGGTAATGAAAGCCCCACTTGGAATGGGACACCGGATGTAGGTGACGTTGCCTAGGATAGCGTATGTGGAGAGTGGAGTCCGACTGCGCTAACCTATGGTGGACATCCCGCACAACCTATGGACGTAACCCCATAGGAGTGAAATGCTAGAGTGTGAAGTATTGTAAAGGCCTCGTGATGTTTTCTCGATCTGCATGTCAAAGGAATCATGTAGAACCATCGGGACGATTATCTCTTGTGGGTAAAGATGTACAGTCTCTGTAGAGTACTACACAAACTATTCGAATAGCCGTGCCCACGGTCAAGGGCAGACATGGAAATCCTCCTCGAGTTAGTTCTGTTTAAAAACTATTGTGGGTGGGGGAGAAAACTGTCAGGCGGATGTAACCTGACTTTGGTAATTTGTCCTGGAGGGATGTACTCCAGTGTTGGTACTAAGGTGGAAGTAACCTGTTATTCAAAAGTTAAGCATTGGTGGATGTAACCATAACATAGGGTGGATGTAACCCTAAAATATGGTGGATGTAACTATAAAATTTGGAATTGGAAACTACTCCGTTTATTGTACATTTTTAGTATTTAAATCATAAGTTCTTGAAAAATGCTAGGTCATAGAAATTTTAATTATGGTAATTTCAAATGTCGCTTTATGCAAATAAAAGAACCCGAGCCTTCCTTGAATAGCCTTGCATCTATAATTATATGCATTCTGTGTGTTGGCTCGCGGAGCACGGTTGTTTGTGCTCAAACTCGCTCTTAACCCCCCCTTTCAGAAGATGTGAATCAAGAGCATTGCGCTTATCATGAGGATCAGGATGCCGAAGGAAATGAAGATGGTGGTTATTAGAATAGGCTTCGGTAGTCTTGCCTCTCGCCTCAGTAAAGTTGACAAGGCTAGTCTTGGCGGGTGCCTTCGTTATTAGTCAGGTCCCTGATTAATAGCGTTGGTACTCGGGTTGTCCCAGTCGCTTGCCTGTGGTGAGTTGTGCCCCTACGCTATGTACGCTTCCGCTTCCGCTTTTATGTATTGTAAGACATTTGGCCTGACGGCTCTATTGTAACCCTGGCCCGATGTGGTCTATTTGAACTCTGGTATTGTAATGTATGAATTTATCGTGTATGAAATGATGCAGCGATGTATCTGTGAGCATTATCTACTGATCCAGGGAATAATGCAGTGTTATCACAGAGGATTCCAGGTATTAAACTTGGGGTCCGACAGAGCTGGTATCAGAGCATACGACTGTAGAAACCTTAGTTAGACTGGTCACGATTTAAGGTCTGAGCCCTTTTTACAAAAGCTATGTAAAACTTTTACCAAATATAGCGTAATATTGCTTTACTCAACTCTCTTAGTTTCTGTACTCACCCAAAATTTCTTTTGTATTTTCATCTGCTCTAACCTATTAATGTTCAAAAATTTTAGATGGCCGGAGCTGCACCAGTTGGTCCATGGGATCACATCTCCCATGGTGAAAGCGAAGGAGCGTTCGCCGAGATCCTGCGGCAACTGCTGCGTTGTCTCGGTCACACCCGCCCGCCCGTTTACCGAGGCAGGAGAACCCACATCCACAGCATGGATTTGTGGACCATGGAGGTCTTCATCTACGGACGAGATAGTAACAGGGAGCTCCACTCCCATACTGTCCATGCCGAGCCTCCACGGATGTACCTCGCCGACGCCATCCAGGACGCGGCGCGTCTCGCCGTGGCTCACCTGTGCCAGGTGCACGAGGAGAGGCTGCGGCAGTCGCCTTTTGCTCATTCCCCTCGCATCCGCCAGGGGCAATTCCTTCCAGATCGCCTCGACCACAGGGTGGACAACCCCCAGCTGTCTCACCAGATCCAGCTGACGCAGGCGATGTCAGCCTCCTATGCCTTCGCCCTGCAGGAGATTGGGCATCTGCGCATTCTCCTGACCGCAAGCCTGCAGCAGTCGGACGTCCTCAGCGCCCAGCTCAACCGCTACCTAATCGCCTTTCAGGCAGCAGAGCGCGAGAGGCTCGCTGCAGAGGCTGGGCTCGAGCGCCTTCGAGCCAGGGCAGTTTACCCTCTGTCTACGCCACCAGCGCCAGTACCAGCTCCAACCCCAGTGTCAGCTCCAGTCCTCGCATCCGTACCAGTGCCAGCTGCAGCCCCAGTGTCAGCTCCAGTTCTCGCATCCGTACCAGTGTCCACTCCAGCACCAGCTTCAGATCCAGTACTAGCACCGGCTCAGCGCCAGGGACCTCGCCCCAGGTTGACAATACGCACGAGCGTGCGCCCACCGCCCAATGGCACCCTCGCAGAGCCCAGTAGGGGGCGTCGCTCGTCTCGCTCCCGTCCCTCCAACAACGGATCGAGCCCTTCTCGATCTCGCTCCCGATCTCCCAGCATCGTCTCCTGCTCCCGCTTTCCAGGTGATTGCGTCTTCTGCGGCCAGCACCACTCCCCATCCCCGGAGATATAGACTACTGTAGGTTAGACAGTAGTAGGTCTAGGCAGTCTCTTGTTGGTGTGAATGCACACTTTCCCCAGATGTATCCCCCTTATGTACCCAGTTAGTAGACGTTGTGTATGTGGTGTCGTGACTTGTTGTAAGCCTGTGCGCTAAGCCCGGCTGTCATGTAACACCTAACAACCCTAATGTAATGAACTACCCTAGGCATAATGCCTTGTGTTTATTTGCCTCTCTGTTGTTGTTTAGTTTTCTGTTGAGCAGGTAGAGGGCTAGTAAACCCTCATATAAAACCTCCTCCTTCTGTTAGTCTCTAAAAAGGCTCTAGGTTGTTTTCTAGATGACTCCCTCTCATCTACATGCTGCCCTAGTCATTTATACTTCTAAAGCTTTCTTATCCCGGATTCAAACAATAAAAGCCCAGAACTCCTCTTGTAAACCCCTTCGAAAACCTACTTTGGACCAAAATCACAAGGATCAAATTGAAATTTATTTTTGAAAGTTGTTTTATCCCTGGAAGCTCAATTACCAAATTATTTATTTATTTTCAAACCTCTTTTTGCAAACCTAATCTTCCAAGGAAAATTGTCTAAGATTTAACTTCCAACCAAATTATTCCAAAAATTCTCTTTGGTTTCTCAGATATATGTATCAATCTTGGTGGATTCATGTCAATCATGGGAGATAATCAATGGTATGAATTTCTAGTTGAAAAGTAAGAGGACCAGTTTGAATGGTTGGATTGGCTACATAAGTACCAATTTGATGATTGGGTTGGCTAAATGAGTGGATCGATTTAAAATGATTGGATTGACTAAATAATTGGATTGGTTAAATAAACAGGCCAATTTAGACGATTGAATAAGTGGACCGATGGAATCTTTAGAGAAATATGGAGTGTAATAACAATTGTTGGTCTGCAGCTTTAATAGACAGTATGAATCCAGATGAATGTTTACAATGGTTGGATAATGGAATATAGTCGACTACCGGGTGGATTTTTGGAAATGTTGGAGACAATAGGAGATGTGATAATAACCATTGAATTATAGATTTGATTAATAAACATTGTCTCGGTGGATGTCTATGCCCATAAAGTTGTTGGGCACAAGATTGTAGATAGTGGGATTGATCACTGGAGAAATGGATTATGAGTATGCGTTAAAGATGGAACAGATTGGAGTATTAAGAAACCATAATATAAATGATATCGGTGGATTTAAAAGTAAAGATGCTGGAGTATCGCTCAAAAATAAAACCAGGATTGAGTTTATGAATTTAAGGTGGAAAAGGTTGGATTATAATACAAATGTTATTGGTGGATTGAAACATTGGAACCATAGTACAAGCGGTATTGTTAGATTTAAAATGTAAAAGATGTGAATGGTATTGGTGGATTTAAATATAGAAATATTGAAACCATGAAGCGATCGAGTACGGGTGGATTCAAAGGTAAAGGAATTGGAGTAATGTTTAGGTGAATAGTTGGATGGGATTATTGACTAATGAACCCAAGACTGGATTTATGATTTTGAGATTCAATTGAGGAGTAGGAGACCCTGATCTGGTGAATAATAACTACGAATAATGTCTTGGAAGTGATATGATCTATGGATTGAGTAAATGATAATACTCACTGTTTGGAGTACTAGATACCAGTTGTGCAGTGATTAAGCAATGAAAGAAGATACCCTAGAATCAATTGAGTATAAGCAGGATTAGCAAAGCCTTGGAATAAGAAGCCCACGAATGGAAGGGCTATGAATGTGAATTATTCTGTCGAGATTGTGATATTGGAAGAGGTTAGGATACCTTTGCCACAAAAAAAAGGGTATTTCAAAATTCAAGTATTTCAAAAACCACTTTCGGAAAATCAGTCTTGCTAAAAAAAATTCTATATCAAATATATATAGTGTATCTTCGTTGCAAAGAGCCTTGATTTCAAAGCTTCTTTACAAACTTCGCCCCAGTACTTGAGGACCCAAAAACTTAATTTCTAAGAACTTGCTTTCAAAACCAAAACTTGGGAATCTACCTACTTTGCAAATTTTGGGGATACTCAAATATTTTCAACCCTGGTATATAAAAAGATTTTGTTTCCAAATAATAAAGAGGAGCATGGGCTTCACAGCCAAAGCACTTCTCGATGCTTTCCTTCCCCTACTTCTGTCTACAAAAAGGAAATTTGATTTCCCTTTCCTTCCCCTTACTTCAAAGATTTAATCTCGAAGACGTCAAGGATGCTCGTGAAGATTTGGTGGCCTCGCTTCAGCAAGCCTAGTGCTCAGAACCCTGTGCCCTCTTGTGTGTCTTCGTGCATAGGCGTTGCTTGTTCAAAAGAATTTATTTGGCCCTGTGCACTGCCTTCTTGCTCTCGAGCACAGTATTTCGCAGTCACAAGAAAAGTTTGCCTTCAAAACCTTGGTTTTTCTGTGTGGCCTGTGTACTGCCCCAGTTTCCTGGGTGTGCACTCCCTAGAATGGGTTAGGGTACCTCATCTCCCCAATTCTCTCGTATCCCATGCTATTTCCTCCTCACCTTGTTGCTGAAAACCTCGTCAGGTCTGCAAGTGCGGAGTGACAGATAGTCCAGTCAAGACAATCAAGACTCAGGCCCCCCTCTCACTGTGGACTCACCAATCAAGACATTGTCAATGGCCAAGAACAAGGCTAGAAGCAAGAAGCAGGAACCAATGATTTTTACTCGCCTTGGTCCCTACCACTCGACTAAGTATTCACTCAGATCCACTCCACAAAGGCTACTAAGAAATAGTCGCCACCTGACAGGCGACTGCACCACTACATCAGGTGGACCTCGAAAGAATACCATCTGTTTTTATTGCGGAGAAAAAGGACAGGATCATTGCCCCAAGGAATATTCCATGAATTTGTTGCTGACCAAAGCAGCCGAGATACAACGGCTGAGCCTCCAAGCCGCTACCAGACTCATCATGCCTGGAGTTGGCAAGAACAACTAGTACCGGTCACCCGTCATTTTAAGGGGGGTAGCCAGAATCAACAAGGAGTGTCAAAGCACCAGGATGATACGCCACTACTACCAATCTATCAAAATGGAAAGTCAGCAACCAGCGTAGAAGAACAACAAGCTCTAGAAAATGTTAATCGATGAGGTGAAGCCAGCCACGATCAACCTAGAAGAACAAGGTTTCTCCTGGGTGGTATGACCTACTTTTGTATGGATATCCTCTCTTCAGGTCACTCCAAGGAAAGGCGAAGTGTCAAGCAAGACCCTAGAACCTATTGCTAGCCAGCTTGTCCCCACCTCCTTCTATCTTCTCTACCCGAATCTCGAGGACGAGATTCATTTTAAGGGGGGAGGGATCTGTAACATCCCAATTTCAAAATCTGTATCCATGTAAATATCAAATGTATGTTAATGAAAATTTAAAAGCTTTTATTCTCAGTTGGCTATTCTTTTTGCTTCCAATTATATATATGTATATGTGTATATTCTAGAAAATGCAAAAGTACTTTAAAATGAAAACCTTGCTCCATCTCTAGGGAAGAAAATCAAGTTAATCTGATAAAATCTAAAATATGAAATATACTTCAAGGATTAAAGGATTCAGGAGGCTAAGAATGCGAAGAAAAGATATATGCATATATATATATATATATATATATATATATATATATATATATATATATATATATATATATATATATATATATATATATATATATATATATATATATATATATATATATATATATATATACCCGTATACATATATTCGTATGTATGTATGCTAATGGTAGGATTTTTCCTCCCCAAGCCTTTCCAGCCAGCACTTCAGTTCTCCTCCTCTGGCAGAGCATTTCCCTTCTCCATCGTGGTTCCAGCACCTCTTCTGCAGCTTGTCGTCATGCGCCACCAACTCCGTCGGCGATTGAATGCAGTGTCAGCCCTCGTCTTCAGCACCCCTCCTCGCCATCAGCGCCGCTTGGTCGGGCACGTTGCTTGCCGTCCTCCTTCTGAGCGCTGCGCCGTCGTAGTCCTCCCAGGTCACACCCATCCACTCGGCGTCGCTCAAGCTCTGTCTCCTATGCCATGCTTCCCTCTACAAAGTGCAGCCTCACCTTCACTCACTGCACCGCTGCCTGCAACACGCCACCGTGTCTCCCTCTCCCTGCTCCCCGGCCGTGCGCCATTTTCCTACGCCAATGGCTGCCGTGGTACCCTCTACCATCAGTCAACCTCGCGTGCACGGTGGATGCACGGTGCCATGTCGCCTTGTCTCCTCGACGTCTCGTTGCGTTCCCCCGGCCGCTATAAGTTGCGCCACACACCTCCGCCGAAGCTCGCCCGGACGCCCCGCTCGCCACCTCCTCTGCCGCAGGTGCGCCCTCAGGCAATCCTTGCCGCCGAGCTGCTCCGGTCACCGCCAGGGCCCCTAGCCTTCTCCCCGCGCTCATCTCTACCCCATCTCTCTTCTCCTAGAGCTGATTGCTCCATCTTTGCCCGCAGGTCACCGGCGAAGCCATCTTTCCCCAAGCTCCGGCTTCGGATCGCCCCGGTGAACCGCGACGCCTCGGGCCGATTCCCCGCGCGTGGAGCATCGTTGGGACCCCGTGAACATCCTCACCCCATCACTGGACTCCGCCGCCCTCCCCAGCAAGCCGCCGCCGTATCCTCCTTCGCCACCGAGCACGTCCCCGCCGCCAGCCCAACCGACCCCCTCTCGGCTTCGGCTAGCACCCTAGGTGAGCTCCTAGATGCCCGAAGATACTCCCTTGCCGAGGAATTGGGCTCCAACGACCCGAGTCGCCGGTGCCCCAATCCCATGTCCCCGCCGCTGCACTGCCGTCGTTGGCCGCCGTCCCGCCGAGCGCGGTCAATCGATTTCTCCCTGAGGTGCGCGACGGGATGGGAGGTACATTTCGGCTGGTGCCGCTGCACCTCCGTGCCCAACCACCGCCGGCCTGCTCCGCTATCTTCTTTTTCCCGTGCGGCCGAAGTGAGCCAGAGCAGGGAACGCACGATAATAGCTATTGTCCCAAGCCGGCGCTTAAAAGAAGCGTTAAAGCAATGATTCGTTAAGCCACCTGTCAGCTAATAAGATTTCCCTCCTCTTTTCTATTTTTTTTCGATTTTTCCACCTAATAAAACTTTGAAGTGCTATAACTTTTTAACCCTAACTCCAAATTTAACGAAACCAACTTCTAAATTTTCTAAAATCAAGACCTGTCTAATGGTTCTGGTTTGGTTCAATTCCGAGTTTGTTTGAGTTGTTTTATTGTTTATTTGGTTCTTACTCGGCGTTCGTTATTTTATGTGATTTTTCCGGTACTCCCGTCGAGTAGAGTTCGACGACGCGAACGAGACCCCGCTTGAAGCAGCGCAAGACCCCCAGGCTTTCGATCCAGGCGAGTCAATACTTTGATCATGTTGCGTCTATATTTCATGTGAAACTATGTTCATTTAAATTATGAAAATCTGCATGCTTTACTTTATAAGCAAACGTATGTCACTCTTAAGGTAGCTAATAACCTGTATCCACCTCATAACAATATACCCCACTAGTAACATTGAACTACCTGATCATTTGTCGCCCTAGGTATAAACTATAGCTAAGATAGTTATAAGTCATATTACTGCCATGCTGGTCTTGTCGAATCCAGGGCCTTAGTAGCCCTGATAATCATTCTTTAGTCATGGAAACTAGCTTTGGGTCAGCCATGGGATGTACGTGGCTGAGTATTTATGTTAAAATGTGTTATGCTTCTCAAAACCCTGAAAATTGCTAAACCTGTTTGGGCGGATGGTAAGAGTGGTGGGTGTGGATGTAACACAGGGGATTGTGGAATGACCGCCCGAACAAATTAAGGACTTAATCTTGTGTGGACCCTCCGTGTATAACAGTACAACCACAAGCTGCCATATTGTAGGCTTGGCTGAATAATTTACTGAACTCTCTAGTCATTTCACGGAGAACGTGTGTAGGTGGGTAATGAAAGCCCCACTTGGAATGGGACACCGGATGTAGGTGACGTTGCCTAGGATAGCGTATGTGGAGAGTGGAGTCCGACTGCGCTAACCTATGGTGGACATCCCGCACAACCTATGGACGTAACCCCATAGGAGTGAAATGCTAGAGTGTGAAGTATTGTAAAGGCCTCGTGATGTTTTCTCGATCTGCATGTCAAAGGAATCATGTAGAACCATCGGGACGATTATCTCTTGTGGGTAAAGATGTACAGTCTCTGTAGAGTACTACACAAACTATTCGAATAGCCGTGCCCACGGTCAAGGGCAGACATGGAAATCCTCCTCGAGTTAGTTCTGTTTAAAAACTATTGTGGGTGGGGAGAAAACTGTCAGGCGGATGTAACCTGACTTTGGTAATTTGTCCTGGAGGGATGTACTCCAGTGTTGGTACTAAGGTGGAAGTAACCTGTTATTCAAAAGTTAAGCATTGGTGGATGTAACCATAACATAGGGTGGATGTAACCCTAAAATATGGTGGATGTAACTATAAAATTTGGAATTGGAAACTACTCCGTTTATTGTACATTTTTAGTATTTAAATCATAAGTTCTTGAAAAATGCTAGGTCATAGAAATTTTAATTATGGTAATTTCAAATGTCGCTTTATGCAAATAAAAGAACCCGAGCCTTCCTTGAATAGCCTTGCATCTATAATTATATGCATTCTGTGTGTTGGCTCGCGGAGCACGGTTGTTTGTGCTCAAACTCGCTCTTAACCCCCCCTTTCAGAAGATGTGAATCAAGAGCATTACGCTTATCATGAGGATCAGGATGCCGAAGGAAATGAAGATGGTGGTTATTAGAATAGGCTTCGGTAGTCTTGCCTCTCGCCTCAGTAAAGTTGACCAGGCTAGTCTTGGCGGGTGCCTTCGTTATTAGTCAGGTCCCTGATTAATAGCGTTGGTACTCGGGTTGTCCCAGTCGCTTGCCTGTGGTGAGTTGTGCCCCTACGCTATGTACGCTTCCGCTTTTATGTATTGTAAGACATTTGGCCTGACGGCTCTATTGTAACCCTGGCCCGATGTGGTCTATTTGAACTCTGGTATTGTAATGTATGAATTTATCGTGTATGAAATGATGCAGCGATGTATCTGTGAACATTATCTACTGATCCAGGGAATAATGCAGTGTTATCACAGAGGATTCCAGGTATTAAACTTGGGGTCCGACACAGGTGATGGTTCTGTACTTGTACCTTTTTCATTCTAGTTTGGAGCTGTACCCCAGATGGCTGGATGTTCAATACTGGTGAAATTCTTAGAGCTGGCTAGGGCAGAGCAATGCTTCGAAAAATTGCATGGTGCAAGCTAGCTAAAAGTTCTTTTTTGCAACTTTGGAAATGCACTTGACATTTATGCTCTTAAATCTGCAACACATCTCAGTTGTGTATTCACAGACCATCAGTTTCAAATGGCCATGGATCTTGTATTCTAGTAGTAGAACTTACCATTTTCTACTCCCACGTATTCTGTTGCTCGATATTCTTTGGGAGAGCAATTCAGCGATACATTCAGAAGCCTGATAAGAAGCATCTATTGTTGTGTCTCTTGGACTGGATGACTGGTCAAGGCTATTCCGTGGACTCATGTGTCCAGGCCACAGCCAACATTCGTGAGAGAAGAACAGTACATTCGTGTAATGTAGTCAACATTCGTGAGAGAAGAACATCCGTGGACTCATCTATTATATTTATTTGTGTAACGTCTGAGCTTGAGCTTATGTCCATTTTAGCCAGGTTGTTCAGTAAGAGATGCTTCTTCCACTAAAGCTGCAGCTGGGAGTGAAGATGGTAGCTAGGGTTGCAATGACCTGAATATTCAATACTGGGTTATCCAAAAGGCACGCAAGAATGTAAGATCCCAATTTCTCACAGCTACATCAGAGAGAATGTTGATTGAGTTTTATGGTTTGTGCAATTGGCACTATGAGCCTTCTTGAGGTAGCTAGTACGTAGTTTTGGAAAGCTGAGCACAGATTTAAACTTTTGTTGATCTTTTGTTCATTGTACATAATTTTTGTAAAAGCGTCTTAAAACATGGGAACAACAGTTTCCTGGGGCAATGAATGTAAGACGGGTTGGCAAACATCAGTGGAAATCGCCGGTAATTTGGTTATATACAAGTATTACTTGAACTCCCGTTTGGACAAATACAGGCCCTCTCTGTTTTCTTTTGATTGGCGTCCTCATGAAACCAAATAAGCTTGCACTGGTTCTGAACGAGGATATTTCAAGTGCTTCCGGTCATAAGGTGCTTCCCGTGCTATCTTCCTTCAAAAAATGATGCCTGGTTCCTGTATTGCAAACACAAACAAGCCTTTAGTAATTCCCCGAGCGTTGCGGCCTTCCACCACCCCGAGCGTTGCGGCCTTCCATGAGCCTCCCGAGCGCCACCACGCGCGAGGGTCGACGAGGCCCCCCGAGCGGCGGCCGACGAGCCCCCCTGGGCGCGCAGACGAACCGGCTCGCGCTACGGGCGAAGAGGGCCCCCCACACGCGCAGACGACACCCCTTGCGCGACCGCAGTCGAGGGCCCTCCCAGGCGCGCGGAGGAGCCCGCGAGCGCGACGGCCGTCGAGGCACCACCCGGGCGCGCGGATGTGCCCGCTCGCGGAGTCGGGGATGGGGATGGGAGGAGCCCGCGAGCGCGACGGCCGTCGAGGCACCACCCGGGCGCGTACATAGATGACCCTGCATTCGTATAAATTAATACCTCTCCCATGTCGAACATTTGTACATAGCCCAATGGTAGATGACCCTGCATTTGAGAGTCTGCATCCTGAGTTCGAATCCGGGTTGCAACCATTTTTTTTTCATATTTTTCATTTTTGCAATTATTTTCTGAATCAATGCCTTCTGCACACCAAGTTGTTTTCCCACTAACATAATTTATTTTTTAATACTACATATATGTCAGGTTATATCCTTACATATATATTTAAGATTATTTAAGAATATTATTTACATGTTAGTGGGAATAATGTCTTACTTGTCTTTTTTGAGGCACAACTTAATGTGAACATATAAGGTGATGTCTTACATTGGTCGCGCCGCCGATTGCCTCTTCCTCTTCCCTGATTTCGCGGGTGTCGGCCTCGAGCGCGTCGTCGATGAGGGGCACACGGCGGTCAAGCACGACATCGGCAAGAGGAGCAGCCATGGGAGGAGCAGCCCAACTTGACATCTAACCTAATCGCCTAGCTAATCGGCTAATCTAATCGATCAACAACACCTCCAATACAAAAAAAGGGGGCTGCTTATTCGGAGTACCTGCTGCTGGAGAAGCCGTTGCTGCCGCTGCTGCCGGCGGCGCTAGAAGGTGGCGCACGGATTTGGTCTTGGTCTTGCCCTTCCTCATTGCTGCAGGACCAGATCCACCTTCTCCAGTGGGGGGCGCCATCGATGGGCGTCGGCGGCTGCACGGGACAATGAACTATTCAATGAACCAATATCATGTATGTATAAAACCCGTACAAGGTCTCTGTACACATAGCACTCATGTGTTACATGTTTAAATAATTCAACGTTTTTTGTCACAATACCATAAGTTCTAAATTGTAGTAAAAACTAAACTCTAAAGGACACAACCGTGCGGTAGCGATAATTATAATTATAGAAATATGTGCCTTATTTTGGAATCCAAGGGTATAATTGCATATCTTGTTGTATTTTCGGGGGTTTAGTGAAGTCTACCAAGACACAACTGAAAACACTTCGAAATTGATAATTCTTTAAGGACTAGTATGCAAAAACAAGGGTTGGGAGTGGGCGCTGGGCGGCTGAGATTTCGGCCGGCACCTCCCTCCCGCTCAAATTTTTCAGGCGAAATGACAAATTTATCCAGGAAACTTCTGGATTACCTTCAGTGGAACCAAGGGCAGTAAAGTCAAATCGCACCCTCCTCCAATTATTCACATCACTGTACCCCCAACCCTAAATCGAAACATCCAGTCGCGTCCGCCTCCACAGCCGCCCCCGTCCGCCTCCACCGCCGCCCCGCCCCCGTCCGCGTCCAGCGCCGCCCCGCCCCCGTCCGCGTCCAGCGCCGCCCCGCCCCCGTCCGCGTCCAGTGCCGCCCCCATCTGCCTCCATCGCCGCCCCGCCCCCGTCCGCGTCCAGCGCCGCCCCCGTCCGCGTCCACCGCCGCCCGGACCAAGCCCCGCAGCCCCTCACGAGGGTTTCCGGCCCCGACGCGATCCGTCGCCCGGACAGCACCCGTCGCCCCGACGAGCCCCGACGCGATCCGTCGCCCGGACAGCACCCGTCGCCCCGACGAGCCCCTCGACTCCGCTTCGAGATGGCACCTGGTAAGAAGGGAGGGGAGCGTAACACTTCCAGGAGGCAACCAGTAGGTAAAGAACTACCACCCATATCTGTCACTTTGCCTTCCATGTGGTCGGGAATATGTTAGGATGTGATTTAGGCCATCCTCGGTTTAGGGTTTAGGGTATTGATGTTCTGATCTAGGTCATTTCGGGTATATAATTTGGATTTGTTTTATTTAAGGATGTTCGAGATGCAAGATACCTCTGTCAGCATGTTTTGGTTTTCATCTGTTAGGGTATTTTTTTGTTCTATTCTAGCTCAACTAGATCATAAGGCTGTTAGAATGTTTTTTATCAGAATGTTTTGGTTTTGATCTACTAGGATGTTGGAAATACAATAAGGCTACCACTTTGTATGAGCACATACACACATAATTCAGGGGCTGTGTTCAGTTGCACGTAGGACATATATGCCTGTTTAAATTGTGATTACAGTCCTTGTTGTTCCTGGTAGACATTACTTCCATCTTTATGTTTCATACATTCACATCATCTATGTTGTGCAAATACAGAGCCGCAAATGACGGACTATGAGAGGAAGAGAGTGCAGAACATGTTACGTAACAATCAGATGTTCTAGCGGCTCGGAGTAGGAGCTTTAGCTCAAATGGTGAACAGTGCAAAGCCCAAGGTTGCTGCTCGTGCAGACTCGGCCTCATTGTATGAACCTGAACCTGAGGACGACAATGAAGGTGTTGTTGAGAAGGTATATGGAATGTTACGTTTGATAGACTTAATCCTTGCTTATCCACTAACTTACTTGGTTAATCAAACTTCACTTGGTAGTAATATGAATGCTACTTTTAAGGTTAGATAAGCTTTTGTAGGTACTGTCTGTTGAGAGCGCTCCTTTCTTTTTGTCCTTGCAAGGCAGCGACTACCTTTGATTTTGTTTTTGTTCAATAAACTAAACCTATTTTGTCTTAGTTCAATATGCAGATTTATTAATTTTTTCAGATTCTTGTATAATGCAGGAAGCCATGCTGGATTTGGAGCCTGAACCTACTACCAATTTGTTAAGGGATGAGACCACGCGCATTGGAGGATCAAGACAATCGAAGAGAGTTATGGCTGTCCAGGAGGAAGACCAACCCACAAGAATTACAAGGCAGCGAACCAGGGAAATATCTTCAGCACTTGAAGATAGTCATGCTCCAACAACTGACCCACAAGATGGTTCCTCAGAAGATGCATTGATCCCTGCCAATAACCAGACCAGCCAACCCAACAACCAGAACAGGCAACCCAACAACCAGAACAGCGTAGCTGATGAAGGCAAGCTACTGTACCTCCTCTCCTGTATTAAATATTTGCTGTTCTAATCATATGATTTCCACTAATTGTGTGAACCACGATTCATGTTAGATGGATGGTTGAGAGGAAGGAACGTAGGCAGAGATTTGGACAGAATTTCAAGAGGGTTGTGCGCTAAGATTCCAGTGCAAATTGCTGAAGGGAACCGACGACCAGAAGCACCTATGCAAAGCTGCTAAATTAGCGGCTGAGGCTGGAATTGTCCTACGGGACCATATCCCAATACTCCCACACTGGAAGGAGTATAAGAAGGATGAGGCTCTAGTGACAAACTACATGGGCAAAATTGCGGTAAGTACCTCCGGCCTTTCCTAATGGGACAGCAACATCCTTTCTAAATACATGCTACTGCCTTCTTAAGTAAAATGAGTAAGCTGATTTGAATTGTTAATGTTACCTTAATCACCATATATGCATGTTTATGTTCAATCACACAGGAACTAGGCTTTTGATTTATTAGTTTAGCAATACACGCACCTTAATTCTTAATATCTATTTATTGATTTGCTAGCTCGTACGTGGTTTTCAGTCTCTCCACAACACTCACTACTACCAGTTCATCAGAAATCACAAGTGGTTGTTGTACTTGTAGTACCTAGTATCATTATTACATTACCGGCTCGATCATCTCGGCTACAGCACCAGCTTAATTGTAGCTCGCTAGATTCAGCGGTAGTGTATCATCGATCCACAGAGTCACACACACAGACCAGCTTAGTCACTGCTACCTTAGTAATTTGGGACCAGCTTAGTAATTTGGGACTAAGAGTCACACACAGACCAGCTTAATCATATCATCAGTTAATTAATTTGTAGCTATTTCCATCTATCACTGCTACCTTAGCAATTTTATTTTCTAGATGTGACATGCAATTTGGGACCTTAGCTATTTCCATCTATCACTGCTACCTTAGCTATTTCCATCTATCACTGCTACCTTAGCTATTTGGGACTCAATCATATCACTGCTACCTTATCTTCTACAGAGTCAATTCACCATGGACCCAACCAGTAAGCCGGTCAAAGCTGCATGCACTGATTTGCTCAGAGGTGGACAACGCCAAATGAGGTATAAGTTAAAGAAGAAATTCTTTAATGGCATACCTGCAAACCAAGTCAGAACAACTTCACCATTGTCCACTATGAGTGACATGCAGTGGAAACAACTTGTGGACATGTGGTCTAACCCAAAGCACAAGGTATCCTACATGTATATTTCTCACAAAATTTGCCTTTAAGAAAATGATACGCCTGTCCCACTAATGTATGCCTTTCTGTAGGAAAAGTGTTTGAAAAATAAGGACAGTCGTGAGCAAGTTCGGTACCAGCAAAGGACAGGATCGCGGTGCTTCATCGCTCAGTGCTATGTCGCGGTAAGACATAATAAACTTGATCTGGTCAATTTCTCCCCGTAGTTGCCCACTAAAACAGTTACATTACATGCCATTTGATCTCTCTTAACAGCAAATCAGATTATATATTTTTTGTCATTTGATGTGCTCGATGTGGATGTGCTGTCTATGCCTGCGTATTAATTGCTCACCATCTTTGCCAACTGAAAAGTTAATTTACATGTTATTTGATCTTTTTTAAGAAATCCGATAGTATAAATTTATGAGATTTGTTGTGCTTGCTGTGGCTGTGCTGGTGCATTTACATGTTAGTTATGTCAACATTGCATCCTTTATGATTGACTTTTTATCCTTTCTGTTACTTGAATGTTTGGTGGTCTGAGAGGTAATTCTTATTTAGATAGCTTCTTTATGTGTTTTTGCTTGGTGGATGGCGGTGTTGCAAAGCCTGTGAATCTTCTTTTTTTCCCCCTTAAACTGTGTACCTTTTTTCTTTAAAGGCTTGTTCAACAGCATTGTGCTCTAGTGTTCTGTGGTTTGTTACTATAATTATGATATTTAATTTCTGTACGGATGATCTTTGTGTAGAATGACTGCAAGGTTATCTTTTTTCTGTTGGGAGCAATTGTTTTAAGTAGTGATGAGCTTGCTTGCCTGTACTGCATTCCCAAGTCTGCAATTGTTTAAGTGCTGATTGTCTGTAAATATTTAACAGAGATATATTTACAGCGGTTAATATCTTGGTTCCTGTGCTTGAGAGTAGTTCATTTTGGTTCATATTTAGAGAAATAAATCAGTTCATATTGGTCTGTAACAGGTGAGACAAATAAGGTTCATATCCCAATCATATTTACATAGGTTCAGAACACATGCATCAGCCCATATAAGGTTCTGGACACACACACACACATATATATTACACACATAGAAGTGTCTTAAAGGAACTTAAAAAATGATTTCTCTAAACGCTTGTGGTGAACTGGTGATCTCTTTCATGGCTAGTCTAACAGGTTGCATGACTAAAGGAAATCGAAGATGTTGTAGCTTCCTCGATATCTAGCTTGTTGAAGAAATTCTACAGGAGAAAACAAACTTTGATTAGTTAAGGATAGAAACAATATTAGAGGAAGATTCCGCAAACCACATGAACTGAAACACAAATACAAACAAAGAACTTGGTATGTCACTAAAATTTTACAAGCAACTTTGCTCATTATTACTCAGTAAAGGAAATCCTACAGGCACAACCGCACAAGTACTTCCATTGGTCACTTTTTCTATCTAAACAAAGAGTATGCAGTAGAACTATAATATAAACACAAGAATATTTTCCACTGGACTCCCCTAGCAAGTTAATTGCATAAAGACTACATCAAAACTGATTTATATCATGTAGACTACTACTGACACCAAAACAGCAGCAGCTATTAGGATGGCCATATATACCTTCAAGCTTCAGCAGAAGCAGATATTCTTGTTAGTAGTGATGAGCTTGCTTGCCTGTACTGCATTCCCAAGTCTGTAACGTTGTTTAAGTGCTGATTTTACACTGAACTTCTACTCAAAGGCAGTGTTTTCTTCCCTTTTTTCCCACTGAAGAGAAACCTGAATTTCACTACCTCCCAAAATTATCTGTGCATTGATAAGCTAGCTTATCTTTGTTTTTTTCAAAAATACTGTAATAGATTGATTCTTTGTTCTGTGAATAGAGTAATATTGTTCTAGTTTTTTCTAATTATTTCTACATTATGCCCTACACCAAAAAGTTGGCACCTTGTATGTTAACTAGATCTCCATATTGTTGTTTGGACTGCAAAAATTGTTGTTACTCTCGCTGTAATAACTAATAACTATTCCATTCATTAAAACCTAGGAATGCTGGTGATTTTTACCCACCTAACTATTCTTTGAATTTGTGCCGATGCAGTTAGTCATGTGATGTTGTGCATTTTGTCCACAAATTTCTAGCTTCTTTTCAAAGGGTATATGCTTAGATTTGATGGCATCAGCCAAATCGTGTTTTCCTTTCAAGTTAAAACTTAAAAGTTAAAACAACATTTTGCTGAATATTGATGTGCTATTTCCCTTTTGCCAAATCCATTCTTTGTCTTGAAGGCAGTTTTTTTTGTGTTAAATGAAGATAACTTTGTAGAATGATAACTAGTGGGCTGTTATAGCACATAACATTTGGGGCTGACTGTTAGATATCTGTAGATGGAAAACTGTATTAACCTTAATTCTATGTTATAATTGGTTATGGCACAAGAAGGATTTTGACAACAGTCAAGAAACAAGCAGTGTCTTTTGTGCTCTCTGCAGTGACAATTGCCGTATAGGGATGACAATAGCTATCACAGTGTCTTCATAATTTCATTAGCTTGTTTATTATTTATATATAAACGTATCGCCGTATCGGTATTTTTTGGGAAAATGGCGAATCGCGGTATCGCGTATCGGTATCGGTATCGGAGTATCCGGGCAACATAGCTACTAATACACTTGCTTTTTACAGTTGTACTACCATCTTTATCTGTTATTAATTGATTAATTGATTGTTTGCATTAAATTTCAGAAGCAAACTAAATATAAGGATGCACCACCAAGTGCTATTGACCTTTTCAAGGAGACTCATTGCAGCAGCAAAACAGGTTTTAGTGAGAATGTAAAAAATGCTATTGTGAGTACTTCTTACTTTGTTCCTCTGTTCCTCTGTACTCTATTAACATTAGCTGCAATACAAACATTCATGAATCGATTTTATGGGTTTTGATAGGATGAAATGGAGGCCATCATTTCTGCACCACCAGGAGAAGACCATGTTGCAAAGAATCCTACCCAGGCTGTTCTTGAAGTTTTGCCAAAATCAAAGTTCCTTCAAAGTGTTGGCATCGAGTCTACAGCACCAGCGAGAAGCACCAAAGCTGCAAGGCGTGTGGAGGAGCTTGAGAGTCAACTAACTGCAGAGAGGCAACAATCATCGGAACTTCGATCTGAGTTGGGTGAAATGAAGAAACAAGCAGCGGAGGATAGGGAGGCAATGAAGAAGCAGGAAGAAGAGACAGAAAAGTTGAGGAAGCAAGGAGACGAGATCCACAGCTTACTTCGTCGTCTGCTTGGCGGCAATTCTGCAACTAATGGTGAACAGTAAGTACAGATACTAAATGAGATAGCGCTTGTCATTTTGATGCGGACGTGAACCTCTGGACGCTCGTGTGCATGGCACGTGTGCATGGCAGAAACAGTTTTTTGAGTAGCAACTGGCTTGTGCTGTGACCAGTATTGCATTTTGCCTATCTGTATGCTCTAATTGCAAATTTGCAGAGATGTTTTCATTCAAATTGAACCCTATTTTGAGCTTAGTTGTCGGCGTGCTTTCAATCTGTGAATGCTTGGTCTGTGCAAGTTAAGTTTTAAATTTGAGACTGCTACATCTGTGATGGACAATGGATGTAATAATATTCAGACTTGATGTGTGAATATATGAGTTTGAAAGCTGTTCAGTTATGTATGGGTTTATGTATGTTGAGTTGTGATTATGAATGTGCTGATTATAAATCTGTTGTACAATGGTTGTGCATGTAAGAAAAAAGAAATCTGGGCTGGCCCAGCAATTTGAAACAGTGTTGCCTGGCCCAAAAAAAAGGAAGTGCGCTGAAAAAGTAAGCAGGCTGGCCCAGCATGAACTGGACAGGTTGGTAAAAAACATTCGTGGGCTGAATTATACAGTGGGCTCAAAATGGGAATTAAGAGTTGGGCCGAAACAACATTTGGGCCGAGATGGGCTAAAAAGCACCTCGTTTTATGACGTTTTTTCATGGGCTTGGCCCATTTTACTATGGTCTACAACATGGGCTTTAGCAGACCAAAATCAGGTTAATGACGTTTTTTTCATGTGCCACGTCAGCCTCTTATGACGTTTTTGGATCCTACGTGGCAGTGTCCTACGTGGCATGGCATACGGGGCTATGACGAAAAGCAGACGTCACTATACTTAATGACGCTTTATCGTAATGTCATTAGCTTGTGACGCAAATTCCACAAACGTCACCGATAGTGGTTAGAGACGTTTGATCGGTGACGCAGGTGTTTTCGTCACGCGCGCGTCATAAACGTTGTTCAATGACATAAATCCCAGAAATTATGACGAAAATACAACGTCAAAAGATGGCACATCTCTTGTAGTGAAGAGTGTAGAGACGGGGATATTTCTATGTAGGGCTTTGAATGGTTGCCACTTGGCACCAATTCATAAATCATATAATTCTATAAATAGAGGTGTCTCGTCCCCCTTGAGCCATGGAAGAGCAATAACATAAGCATCCATGAGGTCATTTGCTGGGATACGAATATGTAAATTCGAATCCTCTGTATATATTACACTAGCTTAGGATCATGCTAGTGCACACAGTAGCAACATCGATGTAATATCACCTATACACAACGATAAATAACTAAATATTGAGTTTTGATAGAAATAAATGTTTTGACCTTATCGTCGAGTTTACAATTATTTAGCCACATAGGGCTTAGATACTAAAGAAATAAACTATAGGAAAGAAAGAACTCTAGCGGTGACCCATCTCATGCCATAGGCAATCGATTGGGGTACAAGGCCTAATGTTCAACCCTTATCATAGAACTCCTCCTCTAATAGCGGTGATAATTCCTCTCCTCTAGCAACTAAGTTATGATTTGTAGAAAAGGTGAGTACATGGAGTATTCAACAAGTTGTACATATAGAATGCAATATATATACTTCCTATATTTTATTACAAAGAAACAACTATCCTGGCTTGTTTTGCATACAGCCAATTTGTCATTTAAATACAATAAGTAGATTAAAAGTATAGTTTGAAATGGTAGTAGTAAATAACAAAAGTAAAACATTATTTCACATAGCCCATCCATCAAATTCACCAAGCTTTTCCTTCCTATTTTATTTTATGAAAATCAACCCCTCATGTGAAATTTCTAAGTATGTCTGTGACTGCAGGCACGGCTATTCGAATAGATTTGTTATCACTCTGTAGAGATTGTATAGCTTTCCCCACACGATATGATCAACTCACACTATCAGTCAATGACACACTTAGGTTTATGACTAAGATGATCATAACAAAGCTTTTCAGAAACTTCACCGCAACAGTGATCTCTCTCGACAAGCTTGAACCCGGTAACCTCACCCTGACACACATGAGCAGGCCCGGAGCCTAACATTGGATTAGTCAGGTGTAATTTCATGTTACAAAATGATCTCAATAATCTAGAATGGCTAAGCAATATTAAACCAACCCACGTTGGTGCTACAATAATGACCAACTAATACAAATCATCATAGGGTGACAATGGATCATGGCATACAAATGAATAAGGTGGATAACCAACAACTAGGGTTCATAACAAATTCCATGTAAATAATTGTTGCAGCAACATAGTAGTGCATACTAATTTAAACCGCAAAACGGTTTTGTAATACTAGGTTCAACATGATCAAGGTAGTAGAACTTGCCTTCAAAATGGTCTTGGTCTTGAACTTATTCTTCCCCTTCTTCCCTGCAAACTCCCAATGCATCGACATCTACACGAAACGAGAGAGAAAACATAAATAAAACCAAAATAGAACACAAACATACTTCAAAAATTATTTAAAATTTAATGAAAGGCAGGGCTTGATTTTAGATGAATTTATAGACAAAAACAAGCTCAAAATAGAGTTCATATGAGAAAGAATGGGCACTCACAGGCTTGGCCAAGAATGAAATTTAGTAAAAAGAAGAGAGATAAAGAGAAAACATAGACTAACAAATGGGGCCAAGGGAATATTTTGGATCCTTTCTTTTTCTAGGATTTTTTGAAAATTACAAGAAACTGATCGGTAGGACCGACAATCTATAGACCGAGTCCACAGAAGAGGTTCACGGTTCAAGGTGAGCTATAGGTCTAGGGAATAGAAGCTAACATGCGAGGTTGACATGGAATAGGGTCGGTCCACGGTGAACTTGGTCCGTGGAACCAATCTAGAGTTGTGGCTTGTGTGCTGACTGACGTGGCGGACACATGGACAATGCAGTTGAGGTGGCTTCTAACACGGCGTTGATGTGGACAATGGCAATGGTAACGGTGCTTGGGAACCTAGGGTTCCGACAGAAAGCGATGCAACACCAGCGAACCATGGTGATGGTGAACGATGGCTATTCCAGTGACATGAGCAGCAGATTTGGGAGAGATGATAACAGTGAACATGATGGGGATGCGTGAAGACCTAGGTCAATGGAGTCGACCGACGATGAGGGTTAAGTTGTGGCAACACTATGGCTCATGGTGAAAACCTAGATTTGGCAGCTCCCAAGTGATGGCGAGATGTCGTTGAGGTAAATCTCAGTGAGGCGGTCCTGATGGTGGCAATGGTGAGATCCAAGACTCATCGGCGATGGTGGAAGACTTTGGATCTGAGCATGATTCCAGTGATGTGGCAGTGGTGTTGGGTGTGGCGTGGCTCGGGGTGCAGAAGTTGGGGTCTTGGGTGACTTTTATGATGTGGAGAGGCAGCATGGAATGCGGAGTCTGAGGTCACCACGGCAATGGCAGTGGAGTCTGGTTCAAAGGTGATGAACAGTGCTGACTAACAGGTGGGCCCCACATGTCAGCAAGTGTGCGATTGGGGACATGTAGTGCATGCACGGCGGCATGGGCAAGCAAGCTGGGCTAGGCTAGTAGGCTGGCGAGTTAGGCCAAGCAGCTGGGCCGAAGAGAGATAGAGAGAGAGAGAGAGAGATTGGGCCAATAGAGATTTGGCCCACAAGCCTTCCAGGAATTTTATTTAGTTATTCTTTTTTAGAAAATACCAAAAAAGAAAACAAAGACACAGAAAGTAGCAAATTAAACAAGCTTAGAAAATTTTGGGAAAATTCAGAAAAATACTTTTAAACACAAGGAACTCAAATAAAACACTTTTCGCTATAATTGAATTTGGATTAATTACATCAAATCATTTTAATTTTAGAAAATTTAAATTAAACTTTAATTAATGAGGGACAATCATGAAAATTTCATAAAACCTTATTTTGACCAAAACTTTTGAAAAGCACAAAAAATGGGATTTTACAACATCGAAGTCACCATGCCATGGAAATGTGTTAGCGTAGCATAAGTAGAGAAGGTGTGTAGCCACTACTGAGAGCATATAGTTGTGTTGTTGTCAGCCCAAAAAAAACACCTCCAAATACTTTATGTCAATTGCACTAGTTTAGGAAAAACTAATTCACACAGTGGTAATAGGGATACTATCATTCAAAATGACAAATTTTATGAAATAAAAGAGTATGTGCCTTATGGCCAAGTTTTACATCTCAATGGTCCATAAAGTGAAGAAGCCCAGAAATCCTGCCCACAAGTAAACGACAGTAAGACACATCCTACTTATCCTAATCCTTACTATAGTCGAAGCTATCCTCCTCTAAGCAATAGAATTAAGAAAGGGTGAGCATATAACATGTACTTTGTAAGTTACATGGGGAAGTGCATTACTAATGTAAGGGTAACAAGTGAAGGAATATAAGGCTATTTGAGCATAAAGTAGAATTTAAAAAAATACAGTAACTAGATGAAAAATTACTGAATTAAATATAATAAGTAAAAATAATAATTTAAACAAATTAGTACTGTTAGCACAGGCACTGACTTGTCACTAACCTAACCACGGGTATCCCACCTGGATCATCTTTCTCCAAAAAGATTCCAACAACTTTGTCTAAAACCAGTTTTTGAAAAACAAAGCCTAATATGTGAAAAATTTACTCAGCATGCCCATGACCATGGGCACAGCAATCCAAGATAGTTTATATACTCTGCAGAGGTGGTACAACTTTACCCACAAGATATAATTAACTCATAGTGTTGGCCACTACGCGCTTTTGAAGGTGTGCAACTGAGAAAATTATAACAAGGCTTTTACAATACAAATCCATCAACCTGACCATACCTCTTCTAAAATTTCACCCTAATAAATAATCCACTAGATCAGGGCCCCCTCTTGTGCCGTGTGAGACTTCTCGCGGTTTATGCCATACTCACATTCAACCTATAGCGAGACTCGGGTTGGGACTCACAAATTAGTTAGCCAAGACTGTCTCTTACCAGCCTTGTGGTAGTATGAAGGCTTTGTAGCAGTAGCTCACAAACCAATCCTTAATTGACTAGGCAAACTTTCGACATACCTCTTGTGCCAATCACCCACATTGAGCCACTAAGCAACAACATATGCCAGCAAGCACCACCACTTAACCATTTTCCTAAGTCAAAACCAAGTTTTATATTTTACTTTGACAAATATTTCATAGTCCTTCTTGACTCACCAAAGTCAAAAATACATTTCAAATCACATCATTTTATGTGAAATAGTTATCACAAACCTAAGATTATTTCTAAGTATGTCTAAGCACTATTACAAAGTTTTTCAGCTAATAATAGTGTACTAACTAGAGTTTTATTCTAGGGTAACAAAGCATTAAGTGTTCAATACCAAATGTGGTCAAAACAAGTAAGGATTGACTAATAAGTTAAAACTAGAATTAAAATACATCGATTAAACATAAGCATATAGAATAATTTGAAATAACATAATTTTATTTGTAAACTAGTATCAACATGGTCAATGTGTATAACTTGTCTTGCTCTACGGATTGGTGAGGGTCATTGAAGTAGAACTCCTTAGCAACATTGCAGTCTACACATGAAAATAACCAAATTAAATTCAAATAAACTCCAAAAATTCAAAAGGATGGTAGAAATGGATAGATTAAAATTTTAGATTTCATTTGGAGCTAGGATGAAGGAGAATGGGCTCTCGAAAGTTTTTAAAACTAAGTAAATAAGGATAAAATAATAAATTGGATTTTTGGAATTATTTTCTTAAAGAAAAAATGTAATTATGACATTAGTAAGGATTTTACATTTTGGCTAAATTAATTTTCTATAGGAAATTCAAAATTATTGCGTCATGATGATGTCAGCAAGATTAATGAATTTTTGGTCAAAATATTTTCTTAAAGGAAAATAGGTCCAGAGGCTAACAAGTGGGACCGGTCTCGTGAACCAAGTCCATGGAATAGGGGGAAGGTCTGTGGTGGACTTGGCTCATGGCTGAGGTGGCACGGGAGTTGGTGTGGTAGCTGTGCGCTGGCGTGGCGCGCATGTGGCGCCACATGGCTGCCACATCATTGTTATGTGCTGACATGGCGTGGTCGACAACTTGGGGTGCTTGGGGCGGTGGTCGCCGGCGCTTCGGTGATCGGCGGTAGGTGGCGAGGAGTGCATTCGAATGAAGGAATCAAGGGGAGTCGGATGGTACACGTGGTGTTACTAGAGGGCGACAGAGGGTGGCCGACGATGAGAGGAAGGCGGCGGCGACTATGCTTCGGTGAATGGATGACTTTGATAGTGCTCAAGCTCGATGGAGGGATGGGTGTGGTCAGCGACGGTGTGGGGAAGGTGATGGCATTGACGGTGAGGCTTGAGGGTGGTCAGAACGGCGGTAATGGCTCATCGAAGCTTTGGCTGGAGCTTGAAGGGGTAATGCACAGTGCGGGAGTGTCTTAGGGTTTGGGAGAGGGAGAGGAAGCAAAGGAAGCAAAGGAGGGGTGAGGCTCTAGGGTGCGAGGGGTTATAGAGCCAGACAGGAGCACAATGAGGGAATCCCTCACTGGAGATGTCAGTGGAAAGGATTCGAACGGGAGGAGAAAGGAAAGAGGGGTACGTGAATAGAAAACAGAGGCGAAAATCAAGCGATTCGATGGTCGGTGGTGGAATTGCCTTTTAGGAGGGTAGTCAAAAGTGGAAGGCAAGGTGGACACAGAAGAGGACTCGACGGTGCTAATGGCGACAGGTGCACAGAGAGAAAGGAAGGGAGAGGAAGAAGAATGGAAAGGGAGAAGGGGTGGTTGACGAGTAGGGCCTACATGGCGGTGAGGGGCTAGGTCGGCATGATGGGCCACGTGGACCATGGACACACGTCACACGGATGACAGTTGGGCTGACGAAGGTTTTGAACCAAAGTGGAGATTAAAATTTGTTTTTGATTTAAAGAAAAGCTACGAACTGAAATAAGGCTTAGAAAATAGTAACTAAGGGATAAAAATTCCAAGAAAATTCTCAAAAATATTACAAATCAAGGGGGAATCAAGAAAAATAAAAAAAGGACTATTGGGATGCAAATAAACACATGGAGCCTTTGCTTAACTCTAGGCTAAATAAAAAAAGGCAAAAAGAAAAAGAAATTCTAGAAAAAAAACAATTAAACATGAATAAGTAAAAACTCAATTTTTGGAATGTTACAAACCTACCCCCCTTAAGAAAATTCTTAACCTCGAGATTTGGATGTGCTAGCAAAGAGATGGGGATGTTGGCCTTCAGATCCTCTTCCCGTTCCTATGTGGCTTCATCTTCAAAATGATTGCTCCACTACACTTTGTAGAATCGGATTGTCTTCTTTTTGGTCCTGCATTCAGTTGTCTTAAGGATCTTGATAGGATGCTCCCTATAGGTGAGGTCTTCTTGAAGGTCAAGGGTCTCGAGCGCTGCTTATTCTATGGGTACTCGAAGGCATTTCTTTAGTTGAGACACATGGAAGATGTCGTGTACTCCCGACATGGTTGGTGGCAACTCCAACTGGTAGGCAACTTCTCATCAGTGCTCCAAGATCTTAAATGGTCCCACGAATCTTGGCGCAAGCTTTCCCTTAGTCTGAAACCTCTTGACTCCTCTGGACACTCTCAGATAAACAAAGTCACCAACCTCTAAGGTCAAGTCTTGCTATGGTTATCTGCATAGCTCTTCTATCGGGACTAAGCTATCTTCAATCTATCCTTGATTTTCTCACCTTTTCCTCAGAATCTTGAAGTAGGTTGGACACCAGCTCTTGATGTCCTTGAGATTTCTCCCACGATAGAGGTGTTCTACATTCTATACCATACAAAGCTTCGAAGGGTAAGGTTTGATCCCAACTGGTGCCAAAATCTAGAGTGTAGGCCCTCAAGGTATCCTCCAATACTTAGTTGACTCGCTCTATCTGGCCATCAGTTTGAGGGTGATAAGCTGTACTGAAGTTGAGCTTACTCCCTAACTCCTCATGAAGCTTTTGCCAGAACCTAGAAGTGAACTGGCTTTCCCAATCTGACATAATCTTTTTGGGAACTCCATGCTAGCATACAATTCTGACATGTATAGCTTCACTAATTTGCCCCATGAATAGGTAGCTTGATAGGGATGAAATGGACTACCTTGGTCAATCGTTCTATCACAACCCAGATGGAGTCATAACCAAATTGAGTTCTAGGAAGTCTGGTTATGAAATCGATTCCAATTTCTTCCCACTTCCAATCTAGGATTTGATGAGGACATCACACCTACGAATACAAACAAGACTTCTCAACCTAAAGAAATACAAGGGCCAATTACAAAGGGCATGTGCACGAGAACTAAATTATCAGGTGAACTCTTTCCTAGGAATGAATAATTGTGTAATGGAGAATAAAGCGCTACCTGATGCATGTAATATTCTTTGACTTAGGAACTTAAGAGCTGATCAAGCACAAGGAGTACAACATGAAGAGAAGCATGGTACAAAAGTCCCAACATCACTCTGGTGCCAACTCAAGCAATAGTTCTAGTGGGACATGTTCTGGAGTCCAATTCGGCCTCTAGAGACAACACCTACTTCAAACATTTATAGAATTTGCATACAAACTCTATTTGAGCTGTGCAAGTATGGGATAGAAATTTTAACTCATTTTCTTTCCAACGGATCTGGCAAATTCCTTCTATGCGTATTTGAAGTTAGTCCTGTTAGGCACTGATTCAACTTAACAGGACTGTCTTCAAATACACATAGAATTGGCATCCAGAGTCCATTTGGAATGTGTGAGTATAGGATATAAAGCTTATCTCGTCCTCTTTCCAATGGATCTGGCCCCATCCCAAAATTCCTTTTGAGCATGATGGAATCATCAAAACAATCCTTTGGTTTTAGAATTAGAAGGCCGGCAGCGCTCAGCCTGCAAAGCATGAAGAAGTGATTACATAGCACAAATATCATAAAAAGAAATGCCACATTTTACAGACAAGCCTGTCTCTCTAGCATAGATCCAGTCTACAAGCCCGTCAGGGTATCCATGTACGGACCACACCCAACTGGGTGCCTCGTCCTCACCCCCAACATGACGACTCGAGTGGTGTTGCACGTTAATGCACCGGTCCAGTAGGCCAAAAGGTTAGTCTGAATTACCAAGGTTCGAGCCATACCTACAACACAATTTCAAGTTAGCAATTGCAACACAATTAATGGTTTATTTATTTATAGCGTATCTCTAGAAATTCTGAAAATTTAGTTGCATTCTTGTATAAACCGCATATTCCTCCACATATATAGTCATAGCAGTATTTCGGTATTAGGGTTTTAGGGTTAAAGGTTAGTGTTAGTGTAGGACCGCAATGGCAACAAAGGGGGGGGGGGTGAATAGTGCCTTTAAAATTCCCCAAGTATTCACACACCTCTTCTTCTCCAATAGCTATTGAGCTATGGAGATAGAATGAGTTTGCTTACTAGAATCCGAGAATAGAGGATCAAACTGGCTGACAAAGGCTTGACCGACTACAGTTAAAATGCAACTTGACAGAGACATCACAGAGTGAACGCAACCGACAGCCAGAATAGAAACAGATGTAACTTTTGATCTCCAGGTCTAACGACCACAAAACTCAAAGGAACCTTGTTGCTGTGGTCGAGAAAAGACACAAGGTCGATCACGAAGCAGAGGAAATGAACTGAGTTCGACCGCAAGATCCAGATTTCGATTAACTTTTGACTCACTGATATTTTGGTCAAGAAACTTTAAACACCGCAAAAGGTCAACCTCTGCAAGAGAAATTACCAAGAAAATGAAGACCTACTACTGCGACTATGAGAGACGCATAGTTGAAGTCGAAACAGAGTATCTCGGAGCGAATGACCACTCAGCAAGAACTTGCAGTCAAAAACCTTTGCTCTCGAGAAGAACTGGCCAAGATGGCCTTGAGAATGAATCCCAGTTCAGAGCAAAGAGAGATCGAGGCTACTCAAGCAAAGAACTCTAATCAAAACAGAAAGGCCAGAACACAAAGGAAAATCAGCATCTCAGACATATATGGGAAGAACGAAAGATAAAACAATGAAAGCATAAACAGAACAATCAAACAACTTAGAGAACAGGAACTCAACATAGAGGAATAGAGATGAATGATTGATCAAGGAGGTTTCTATAGCCACTCCAACTGGGAGATATATGAGCACACTTGCTCCATCCTGAGAATGCACACACAAATAAACAAAGAAGAACAGAGCAACTCGGGAATCAGAATCTCCATCTGCACCCGAGCTCTACCCTCTCTATTTATAGCCTTCTGTTACCGGGGGAGAACCCGTTAACCCCAACTAACACCGGGTTTTACCCCTCACTTTACCCATAACATCAGTGCTTTGCATGCTAACACCAACAGACTCCGCACTTTACCCATTAGTGCCAACAGAATCTGCTTCCCTTTGCAGGCTTTCCGCATTTCACCAAAATGCCATCTCTGCACCTTCCTGGAAGCTTCCTTCTGTCTTGCCTTGCTGTCCAAGCCTTGCAACCACCTTGAACGCCTCATCGTCTTCGGCATCTCCCGACCACTTTGACCTCAGCACTGCCTGTGACTAATCCGATCATCCATGCCTCGCCACGACTAGCCTCAAGATCCTGCAACCATCACAGACAACAAAACATCACATAGCACTGCACTAGACAAGGGTAACATCCATTTGCATCAGAAAAGACAAATCAAGACACACTCCACAAAGTCGTACAACAATTACGACCGGTCGAACACACATGTTATGCAATGCACATAGCCTACGACCGCACTCGACCAGGTCCGACTGCAGCCGACTGATCTACGACCACGTTCGACCGCCTCGCAACATGGTCGAAGTCTGCTGACTTCCCACGTGGTCGCAATCGAGGTCTACTGGTGGATCCCTCAGCTGCTTAAATAGGCTTTGGCAGCCTTGGAGATGGAAGCAAGTAGGCCTCGTATCCCTTCTGGACTCTCCTTGGTTGTCTCCGATTCGGACTCTCATTTGGAATTGGTGTCCCAATAGAAGACGGTGTGCATGCGAAGTGTTGGTCTACCTCTCAGAAAGAACCGAAGTGCCCAAGCTTCTCATCGCGGCATAGGTGGGCTCCGTCTCTTGCAAAGTGGTCTCCGACTCCAAAGCTTGCGGAGTCCTCGTTGCGCGCGAAGGGGTCTCTGAAGTCCGCGTAAGCCTTGACGTGCATGGAGTAAACTTTTCAGCAAAGTCCTCATGTTTGTCAGCGAAGTCTAGCGGAGTCCTTGAATTGAGCAGCAACGTGCTTGACGTCAACTTTGATGAAATGTTGGTGCACGAAGTTGCGAAGGGGTCTCTACCTTTGAGCAAAGTAGTCTTCGACCTGAGATTTGGATCTTCGACTTCGAAGGTCGGGCTATGACTGCAGACTTCGCAGCGAGATTGAAGTCTATGACTGCAGACTTCGCAGTGAGATCGAAGACCCAACTTTGGCTAGAGACCACAGCCAAAGCAATCAAAGTATGCTGACTTCGCAATGTGGTCGAAGACCCTTCCTCCGACTTCCGACCACTCTCAAGGACATACAACTAAGCAGACAACGAATAAAACAAACGCAACCTTTCCAAAACAAGTGTCAATTACTCATCATAATCATGGGATCACCTCCACATGGTCTTTCAATCTCCCCCTTGATGAGTATATTGATAAACACTGAAAAAAACATAAAATTGAGTTTAAATTTTTTTCATTATTCTCCCCCTTTTGGTAATAAAATCATCAATATGCAAGGAAGAAAATGGAGCAAGACTGGTTTGAACTGACTGTAGATTATTCATTTTAAGCAGACGGAGCCATGAAGATTATCCAGAATGACCTCTAAGTATTACACCAAGCCATAACCAAGGGAATGCTATTTAGATCATGACAATACATGTATAGACAAGCTAAACCAAATAAGTCATAATCTGAAAATTAGATGAATTCCTTAGCATGTCAAGTCATTCAAGATTATAGTCTAGCTAAAGGTATCCAAAGATGATGCAAGCCATGTCCATATTCTAAGTGGAGCCAAGAAGCTAATATTGATTCAGTTTAGAGTGCAATAAGTTCAAGAATGAGACATTTGTTCAAGTACTTGGCATTTTTGTGATTGAGCAACTTTAGCACAATTGACATGTTTTTCCTTTTAGAAACTCATGGTTGTGTCCAACCAAATTTTTTTGTTTAATCATGTGCTAGATCTCAAACCTTATGCGACCACTCCAAGCTAGAAGTTTAAGAAAATGATCTTGGTCAACGAAAACTTCCCCTGAGTTCATGCCTAGTACAATGGCAAGCAGTCTCAAGAGAAAGAATTGGTGAGATTAGTTTTTTTTGCACAAAAGAGATTTTTTTACTTTTGTTGAATTTAGTTCAAGAACAAGGAGTTAATAATAACTCATGCTTCACAAAGTAACTAGCATAGCTCAATAATGATTCAAGACTCAATTTAGCCTATTTGACCTGACATGAATCATAAAAGGATAACTAAAGACAGACTAGGCTCAAGAACTAACAAGACATGATTTAATTCAAGTTGTGCATTTTTTAATCAACCTATCATGGCGAAGACTAGACTACACATATAAAGTCATGATAAATCTAGCAATTTAGCACAGATTATGGTAAGATGTAAAGCAGTTGTTTTATGTCATGAAGGATAATAATCAAGGCTCCATGTAGTTATATCACAATGCAGAATGACATGAAATGCAAGAAGATCCAGCTCCCCCTCAACAAGAGATGCACCTTTAGTTCAAGTCGAGTTATGTCAACATTAAGTTCTAACAAATCTCAAAAGAACTCCCCTGAACCAAAACAATAAAAACGAGAAGCTGGCAAAAAAAATCAGAAAAGACAGTCCTTAAATCATAGAAAAGATATAGAGGATACTATGGCCCAGACTGACTCTCATCTACCCCATATGACGCTAGGACTATCAGCTGGTCTTCTAACATACTAGGGAGTAAACATGTTCCCTGTCTACCCAAGGGTGGCCCAACCCTCGCTAGACCTATAAGAAGTGAGTGAACTCAACCTAGTGAGAAGAGAGACAACTAATAAGCAGCATCCTCATGCAATGCAGTAGAATGAAACAAGAGTAGATAAGCAATAAGGTGCACAACAGCAAGTAGCTCCCTCTCACAATGAACCATAAGGGTCGACCACCCCAAGCTCTCCTCGCAAAGTCAAAAACCTTGAGCTATCTAAAGGCTTGGTAAAGATATCAGCCAACTGGTGGTCACTTTCCACAAACTGGAGCACTATGTCACCCTTCTCAACATGGTCTCTAAGGAAGTGATATTTGATATCAATATGCTTGGTCCAGGAGTGCTGCACTGGGTTCTTGGCGATATTAATTGCAGAAGTGTTATCACAAAAGAGTGAAACACTATCTATGACTAACCCAAAATCCCGCAGAGTCGAGACCATCCAAAGTACCTGACTGCAACAACCAGCAGTAGCAACATACTCGGCCTCTGCGGTGGATTGTGCAACACTGGACTGTTTCCTACAAGACCAAGAAACGAGAGAAGTGCCAATGAATTGGCAAGTGCCAGAAGTGCTCTTTCTATCTATCCTACAGCCAGCAAAGTCTGCATCGGAATAGACTTTGAGGGAAAGACAAGACGATGAGGAGTACCAGATACCATAGTCTATGGTAGCTCGAAGGTACCGAAAGATGCGCTTCATCACCTGGCAGTGAGATACGCGAGGAAAAGCCTGGAATCGAGCGCACAGACACACGGAGAAGTGTATGTCCAGTATCGAGGCAATGAGGTACAAGAGGGAGCCAATCAGACTGTGGTACTCCTTTTGATCAATTGACTCGCCATCCTCATCTGGATCGAGTGAAGTTATGATGCCATTGGAGTTGACGCAGGCTTGCCATCACTCATATCAAAGCATCTCAGGAGGTCTCGAGTGTACTTCCCTGATGCAAGAAAGTACCCTCCCGAGTCTGCTTGATCTGGAATCCAAGGAAGAAGCTCAACTCGCCCATCATGCTCATCTCAAACTCTGTGCTCATGACATCGGAGAACTGGGAAACAAGAGCATGAGAGGAGCCGCCAAAAATGATATCATCCACATAAATCTGGATGAGTAGAAGGTCATTGCCATGCCTATGAATGAACAAGGTCTTGTCAACCTTACCCATTTCAAACTTATGACTCAATAGATAGGACTTAAACCTCTCATACCAAGCTCTAGGGGCTTGCTTAAGTCCATACAGGGCTTTGGAAAGCTTGTAGACATGATTTGGGTATTTGGGGTTCTCGAAACCTGGAGGCTGTCTAACATAGACTTCTTCCTCAATATACCCATTGAGGAAGGCACTCTTGACATCCATCTGGTACAGCTTAAAGCCCTTAGATGCTACAAATGCAAGCAAGATTCTAATGGCTTCTAGCCTAGCTACAGGGACAAAAGTCTCCTCAAAATCTAGATCCTCAACCTGGGAGAAACCCTGAGCTACTAATCTAGCCTTGTTTCTAATGACTACCCCATCCTCACTCTGCTTGTTTTTGAACACCCACTTGGTACCTATGACATTATGACCTCTAGGTGGCTCGACAAGCGACCAGACCTTGTTTCTCTCAAAGTTCTCTAACTCCTCATGCATGGCATTGACCCATGACTCATCAGAAAGAGCATGACTAGCATCCTTGGGCTCGAAAGAGGCAACGAAGGCAGAGTGGAGACAGAAGTGAGACAGGCCAGACTTTGAGCGTGTGACGCACTCAAAGAGATCTCCTATCATCTACTCTGATGGATGATGATTTAGGATATGACGGGGAGGTCCTGGATGAGAAGAAGAACTAGCATCTACTTCATGAGCCGACGAGGTAGGAGCAGAGCCACTAGCTCCAAAAGATGCGGAAGGAATGGGCTGATCTCCTCGAGGTGCGGTGGAAGAAGAAGGCACCACAAGAGGAGGAGGAACTAGATCTGGTAAGCAACCTTCATCTCCATCTTCCTAGTCATCCACAAAGATGGTCTCGGACTGCTCTACAGAACCTGAGATATTAGGCCTAGTCCCCAAACTGGCCTCATCGAAAGTCACCTCATAGGTCTCTACCATTTTGCTAGACTCGCAGTTTCAGGCCCTATATGCTCGCGAAGAAGTCGAGTAACCTTGAAAAATCCCATCACAAGATTGTGACTTGAACTTATCTAGGTTCCCAGACTTCAAAATAAAACACTTACAACCAAACACGCAAAAATGAGAGACACTGGGCTTTCGTCCATATCTCAACTCAAAAGAAGTGCGATGCAAGTGTGCCCTCAGAAAAACTCTGTTTGAAACATGGCACGCGGTGGCTATAGCCTCAGCCCAAAACTTCCTAGGTGTAGAGTACTCATCAAACATAGTCCTGGCCATCTCGACCAAGGTACGATTCTTCCTCTCCACAACGTCATCTTGTTGAGGGATGTGCGGAGAACAAAATTGATGCTCTATACCTGTCTCATCACAGAACTTCTCAAAGTAGGAATTCTTGAACTCCATGCCATTATCACTTCGGATCGCTCGTAAGGCATCCGGGAGCTCGACAGAAGGCCTACTAAAAAACTCCAAAAATGATTGAACGTCTCATCCTTCGAGGCTAAGAAAAACACCCAAGAGTACCTTGAGAAGTCATCAACCACAACAAGAACGTATCACTTCCCTCTTGCCAACTGTACTCTAGCTGGACCAACTGTGTCCATGTGGAGCAGCTGTCCTGGTGCATCGGTCATAGTCACTGTAACTGGAGGATGAGAAACGGCAACCATCTTGCTGTGCTGGCAAGGAGCGCAAACTAGATCTTTGACCATCTTGAGTTTAGGCAGACCACGAATGCGATCGTGGCCGCTAACTCAGGTCAAGTGGTCAAATCTAATATGACCAAGTCTCCTATGCCAGAAAGAAAGGTGACGGGACTCGGAAGCAACTAAAGACTTGAGAGGATCACCAGAAGACTAAAGAACATTAGCGCGAAAAATCCTCTCATATCTAGAGATCCCGCAAACCAAACTCCCCGAAGAATCAAGGATTTTGCAAGCGTTTTCCTTGAAACTTACCTCGAAATTGTCATCGGTAAGCTGAGAAACAGAAAGCAAATTGTATTGCAGCTTACTAACTAAGGCAACATCTTTTAAAACAAAAAATCATTTACGCGCATAATACCTTTAGCGATGACATGCCCAGACGAGGCGTCTCCGAAGGTGATAGTCTCATCACCTGAAGCACGGACAAGGGAAGAGAACCAACGAGAATCTCCGGTCATGTGTCGAGAACAGCCGGAGTCTACGAGCCAAACCTCTCCCTTCCCTGCTCGGCGAACCTGAGTCAACAAAAGAGGGATATCTAAGTACTGGGATAAATCAAAAGAGATTTTGGAACCCAATACTGAGTCATACGACGAGCAGAAGAAGTAGTCACACACGACTAACCTCTAACTACCCTACGCTCTCTGTTACTCAGAAAGCCAGTAGGTCTATGAACAGACCTGAAGCTGTTGCTGTGCTCGACTGCTATGAAAGAGCGAGTCAGAGCACTAGCATGCTGATCTCGCCGCGGGTAGCTATCTCGACTGGGAAAATGAGATCTATCCTCAGGACAGCGGATATCACGAATAGAGGCAAATCGAGGATGAAAATTAGAGAAACCAGAAAAGCCAAGTCCTCGACTCTGCCTAAACACCTCAAATTGATCAACCCTAGACTTCGTGTTGGTCTTACGTGCACTCAAGGTCTGGGGCTGACCCTGAATACGCCTAAGAGCTCGAACACGATCTCTCCGCGCGATCTTGATGTGCTTGAAGCATCTCTCGATCCTGTGTCCATCCTTCTGACAGAAGGTACAATGAAACTTCGCCTTTTGGGATGTCGAAGCAATAGGTGTTACCACCTTACTGTCAAAGATTCCTTGGACAAAGCCCGTAGATTTGAACTCAACCTTTTTGGTTATGGGCTTGACTTTGATCACACCTGCTGCTATAGATCTGAGAACAGCAGGTGGATGCTTCCTGACATTCTCTAAGAAATTATACCCTAGACCTTGATTGAACTTGCAAAGTTTGGATTTGTCTAGAATCAGATTCAGCTTCTTCTTGCCTCCTACAAATCTCTCAAGAGTGTTCATAAGATATTGACACTCCTGAAAGAGAGATGTGCAAGAAGAGCAGGGGAAGAGGAGACAGCAGGCGGAAACGAAAAAGAATCAACAGCAGAAGAACAAATAGCATGTGCATGATTCCCCTTGTGCACAACCGCCTCAACTTTGAGGGCTTCGCAGGATATGGAAGGGACAGTCCTACTTGTAGCCATTTGGTCCTCGCAGCTAAGCGTCTCTACCATATCCTTAGGCTTCTCCCCCACCACAGCACACACATCACAACAAGATTGTGGCTTCTGTAGTAGGTCCTTAGTTAGCTTCACACATTTATCATTCAAAGCAACGAGTTCAAATTTTATTTTTTTCACAATTATTGCATGGTGAGCTAACAGGGTCCTTAGACGCATAATGAGCCATTTTGTTGTTATGGTCAATCATTTCTTGAAACTTTTTTGAGACAGATTCAAGTTCAGCAGTCAATTTAGGACAATTGGTGCAAGACATAATGGCTCAAGTAAGGAAGCATGCAATTTAACAATTTTATGATCTGCCTTCTTTAGGTTAATCTTTAAGTTATTACAACTTTCATAATTTTTAGGCAGATCAAGAAGCATAGTGTAATGACCTTTAAAAGCATTATCCTTAACCTCACATGAGGTGCAAGAAGTAATCTCAACAGTAGTAGATGAAAGAGCAGCAATCCTAATCATCTCTAATTCAGCTAACAGACTAACATTCTCCACCTTAAGCATGTCTAGCTCAGAAGTCACACTATCATGAAAGGTCCTTAGCTTCTCCATATCTCCAAGCAAAGAAGAACATACATCACGGGAGGGAGCAGATTTACGTGAAGTAAGCTCCCATGACAAGCTCTCTACTTCCTTCTATAACTCACTACACCTAACTCTAGATCTAGCATGAAATTTTCCTAGTTTGAGAAAGGCATCATTGAGCTGGTCATAGGAGGGACATACCCATCGAAGTTGCTGTAGAGCTCGCTGTCGCTGACTTCGGTCTCGTTGGCCATGAAGCACATGCCGATGAAGTCGTCGCCGTCCTTGGGATCTTGATCATCCTTGCCATCATCATCACTCCACCCTTCCATGTCACTGAAGTTGAAGTCGTCGAAAGCGGTGAGGACGCGGTGAAACAGCTTCTTGGCTTTGCCAAGGTCACGGTACTTCTTCCCTTTGTCTTGGCCGCGAGCTAGGGGCTTCTTGTTGTGGTTCTTGTTGGTGTAGTCGTCCTTGCTCGCACCGCCATAGTCGTTCTTGCCCTTCTCCAGCTTGGTGCAATTTGCCCGAATGTGGTTGGGGCCACCACACTCGAAGCAAATCACAGGCCCTCCTCTCTTCTTGTCCCTCACTCACTTGTATGCATGGAAGAACTTTCTGGCTAAGAGAGCTAGCTGGTTTTCTGGGAGTTGCTCTAGTTAATCATCATTTAACTCACAAAGAGCAGCAAGAGAGAATGCAGAAACCATATCAGAAGAAGATCTAGTGGCTGGACTGGGATCGGTGACTAAGGCCATCGACTGAGACTTCGACTTGCGAGAGACTATGTCAATCTCGTGAGTCTTAAGGCGTGAGTACAACGCGTCAAGACTCAAGGTTGAAAGATTGGTCATGTTCTTGATGGTGGTCACCTTCATCTCTCAAACCCGCAAATCTAAGGCCGAAAGCATCTGTCGAGCATTGTCCGAGTCGGGATACATGAGACCGACTGCTCGGAGGTTGCTCAGAATTTTGTGAAACATTGCAAAGCACTCATCAAGGACTCTCCAACAAGCACTTCAAACTTGTTGTAATCTCGCTTGTACTGGTCCTGTCGAACTGTCTTAATTTCAGTAGTCCCCTCATGGTAAGCACCGAGGGTCACCCAAATATCGAAGGCCGACGTGAGATGAGAGATGCGATCAAATTCGCTTCGGCTCAGACCTTGGATTATGATGTTCCTTGCCTTAGCATTCACCTCAACATCAGGCATGTTTGCCACATTGATGTTCTCATCGGCAGGAACAACATAGCGTGTTTTGACCTTTCTCCAGATGGCACAGCCCTGTGCCTATATGTAGGTCTCCGCGAGCTCCCCGTGCGCGCCCCGGCGAGCCCTCCGGCGAGGAATCGCCGCCGCCCCGAAGCCTCTCGCTCCTGGCCGTTGCCTCCTCCGGCTTCCCCGTGTCGGTGCGAAGCTCTACAGCCCCTCGGCCGAGCCTCCCCGCCACCGGAACGCCGTCGCACCGGAGCACCTGAGCCTCTCCGCTGCTTCCTCGCCGCCGGCCCGCCACCGTGCTTCGTGACCCCCACCGACCCTGCCATCGGCACCCCCTCTGCACCAGGGGCGCGTTTTTGGACTTCCCCGAACCTCTCCGGCCACCCCTCGCCGTCGGCACCATCGTCGCCGTCTACCTCTGCCCGGCCCCCTCCAGCAGATACCTCAAAAGGTATACTTACCCTATATGGGTAAGCAACACCCGTGAGCTCAGATGGTTATCAGCGTTAACTCCCCCCCCCCTTGGCTCCCTCGGCGCGCGTTCGAGTCCCGGCTCCGCACACTAAGGTTGAGCCATTTCTTTTATTTTCAGCGCTGACAGCTGAGCTCCACTCGTCAGCCGCTGTCGGTCTGCGGGCCGGCTGACATCTGGGCCCCGCCTGTCAGTGCTTCCGCTGGCATGTGGGTCCAAAGTCCCTAGGGTCCCACGTGTCAGTGGCCAATAGCAGCCTGGGGCCACTAACAGAGGGGTCCCACTTGTCAGTGGCTGAGCAATAGGCTCACTGACATGTGGGCCCTACTGGCCATAGACACAGAGAATAAACAATAAAAGAAAAAGATTAAAATGTAAATTATGCAGCGGGCCCCACCTGTCAGAAATTTAACAATTTTTGGATTTAATTGAACTGAGATTTTTAAATAAGCATAACTTTCTCACTTTAACTCCAAATTGAGCCGTTCAAATTTCTAAATTTTTCTAAAATCATAAGATATCAAAATATACCCTCTTTTCAAATTTTTGAATTTTATTTGAATTTGTCTTGTATTTATTTGCTTTGTTCGTTTGCCTTTTTGCGCATAGAATCCGACGTCGCCGAAGAGTTCGTCGAACCGCAGCAAGAGGGACCAACCAGTGCACAAGAAGGCAAGTCTCCTTTGACCATTTTGAACCCATGTTTGAGAAATGTTTTTAATTATTTTAAATTTATGTGCATCACTATTTACATAGAACTCTAGTTTTGGTCTTAAGGCATTAGTTAATCCAACCTTGTTGTGCCTCAATTGAACTTGAATGCCATGTACCCTTGTAACCCTAGTATCACCTTTGTCTCAATAATGAGAATTACATAATCCTTTGGTAATATTAGAACGGTAGTAAAATGCTTAGTCATGCTATTTAAATCTTTTGCACTATGGGAAATCATATTTCATTCAACTGGTATTTGTAATTAGAAATAAGTGGTGACCGGTGTTTTCACTGTGCTTTTAAAAATAAATACAATGTAAAAGTTGGTTTAGACTGGGGCGGATGGTTGGTTTGGATTGATGCGGCAAGCATGAGATCTTGTAAGGTGTATGTTCCGCCCTAGTCGATTAAGGACCGACGCTTGTGTTTGTCTAGACTGAGCACTACCATACAACCCCGAGTCCATATGGGTACGACCTAGCTGATTAAATCATGATAGTTTAGTTTAGGTGCCACCAGTGGAAAGTGGGTGCCAGGTATTTACTGGTTATTCACAGTGAGAGACAGGGATTTACTGTACTCATATGGCACAAGAGGGGGCTTCGGACTGGGTGGATTTAACCCTTCTGCGGTGAAACCTCAGCGGGTGGTGTCTAGCTAGACTAGAGTGAGGAGAAAGCGTGGTGACTGTTAAGATAATTTATCTCTTGGGGGTAAAGTTGTACAACCTCTGCAGAGTGTCAAACTATTCGAATAGCCGTGCCCACGGTCAAGGGCGGGAAAGGAATGCATTCACATGGTAGATCTTTGGTTTTGGTTTTAAAAAAACAAAGTTTTGGTAATTCGAGAGTGGAGGGAACTCTCGAAAGGGATCCTGGCGGTTGGAGCCAGTGTGGGTGGATATAACTCGAAATTCTAAACTTTATCGATTGGAGTTGGTCAACTAGTGTTGGTGGTTAGAACATTCACTATAAAAATACTCATTAGTTTTAGTTAAAGCAATTACTTGTTAAATTAATGCCTTCGAAAATATTTAGTAGTAATTGAAATAAAATATTGCTTTGTGCAAAAGAACCATAAAGCCTTCCTTTGTTAAGCCCTGCATCTATTGCATTCTTTCCCAAGACTTGCGGAGTACTGTTGTACTCACATGCTGCACTAAAAATCAACTCAGAGGAATACGAAGCTCAAGAAGGAGACTACGACTACTTCGCTTGTGTATTCGACGAAGGATTTCCGGAGTACTAGGTTGCGCTTCCCCAGTCAATTGTCTGTGGCGTGTTGATGGGTCTTCGCTGGATTTATTTTTTTGAAATCTCAGTTGTAATAAGGAGACCTTTTGGTTAGTACTCTCTATTATTGTAATAAAGCGTTGTTGGTTATGTAATCATTTCTGTTTAACTGTGTGCACTAGCTTTGATCTGGGACTAGTGCTGTAATACACAGAGGGTCCGGGTTCGGAAATCTGGGGTCCCGACAGTTTCTCCGATCAGTTTGTGCTTAGCTTTGTGGGACTTTTGACCACGTAGTCGAACTTCTGACCACATAGTCAACTTCAAACCACGTAGTCGATTTCGACCACATTGTCGAATTTCGACCATGTAGTCGAATTTCGACCATGTTGTTTTCCTTACTGTTTTTGCTTAGCTCTGAGAGTCTTTAGTTTTTCTGTGAAGTTGCTATCCTAAGCTTCATAGCTTTGTAGCTATCGGAGTAAGTGATAAATAAATACTTGAGAAAAATTTTAAATCACTATTCACCCCCTCTGTTGCCTATCCGATCCTACAGTTCATCTACTACCACCACGAGATGGTATTGGTGAGCTAGCCCAACTGTACACAAACATCATCTGCAAATTCGTTATTGCATGTGCTACATATATATTTTGTGAAGTGTTCATGTGTGCTTTTGGTTTGAATTAATGGATATATATAGATCAAAGAGTTCCTGGAGAAAGGTGATACTTTTCTGCAAGGTGCCGCCCGCTGGGGGGTGGGGAGATGTCGTTCGTGCCGATCTTCTGGGTGATGGAGAGGGCGCTGGAGGAGTTCCCGGAGAAGGTGGAGGAGCTAGACGCGAAGGGGCTTCGATACATGCTCACGGACCTAAGCAAGAACGACACCAAGTCCATGAGGGGGGGAGGGTGGGAGGATGCCTTCGCCACCTCAAGACAAGGCAGAAGCAGAGAAGAGGTAAACAACGGGCCTGTTCTTTAACGGCTTCTAAAAGCAGCTTTTGGCTTCTGCTACAGTACCTAACTTTTAAACGAAGTATTTTCTTAAGATAGAGTCTACAACTTAATTATAGTACACGTTAAAAGCCCAACATCTATATCAACTAAAATCGCAAGTGGGTATCTATCTCTTCGTAATCTCTATCACAAACAATTAAAATTTAAAAATTTCAGTCAAAAGTCATAAGCCGCAACCATATCAAATAGGCTCGTTACGTCAACTTCTTGGCTTACTACCTATTTTTAGTTTAGAAAAATTTATAGTCCTTGGAGAGGTACCATCAGGTCCTAATACCTCCCACCTCTTATGGAGGTACCAACTAAATATATCTATTTATTTTGCAAGGGTAAAATTGGTAACTTAATCATTCTTAATCTTCATGTCCTTCCTATTGTCCTCCATGAATCGAACCAAACAAATCTAATATACAATTAATTTCAAATTTAGATAATTAAGCCTGTTTAAGATGGGAGAAGTGAGGAGGTCGAAATCGTGGACACCAACCGTAGCCGCTGCTGGCCAAACTGATTAGGGTTTGTGTGTGATGAAAGAAAAGATTAAGAAAACAGGGCAGAAATATATAAAGAACAATTTCTGTACACTGTTTGTGCTATGAGAGTGAGTTTTGTTAAGATTACACATAGCTCATTGACATTAATTCACTAAGATTATGTACATATTAGAACAAATATAGTTAGGAAGAAACAGATCACATAGATGGAGCAAGAGTCTCATTAATAGCTTCTCTCAATTCGGCTTATATAAGCTGACTTATAGCTTATTTCTTGCACTGTAGCTGGCTTATTTTGCACTGTAGTTACTGGTGGCGTTTTGGTGTAATTAAATTAAAAAATAAAAATGGAAAAAACATGTTAGCTTATCACGAATAATGTAAACGAATATAGGAAAAAAGAAAAAACAAAAAACTTTAAAAAGCCAAAAAGCTATACAAATAGGAAATAAAGGAATAGTGAACTAAAAACAAAAGGCTAGAAGCTGAAGCTGGCAAGTTTGAAAAAGAGTAAAGTCCATTACCGGTCCTTAAACTTTTTATGCTGTGTCATCCCGGTCCATAAACTTTTAAAATATGTCATCCCGGTCCTTAAACTTTCAAAGTGTGGCAATTTCTTTTGAAAGTCTATGGACCGGGATGACACAGCATAAAAAGTTCACTGCTACAACTACATAGGATATTGCCACACTTTGAAAGTTTAAGGACCGGGATGACATACTTTAAAAGTTTATGGACCGGGATGACACAGCATAAAAAGTTTAAGGACCGGTAATGGACTTTACTCTTTGAAAAACTATAAGTTTGTTATGTTGCAGGCAAAGTTGGCAGCCATGGGGACCACAACAAGGATCTCAAGATGAAATGAAATGGGGTTAAAGACTCAATCGATGGTAGCAGAGCCCGTGGGTGATGGGATTTTCGACAGAATGGTCAAGGAATGATCACGAGATCAAAAACTAAGTAAATGTTAAAGAAGGCAATGACTCATATGCCCATGCATGAATAGTGCCTACCTAGTTGAGTAGGCGGTGAAGGGCTCGATACGATGAGGTATTGAGTAATTTTATCAATTGGATCTTCAAGACTGGACGGTCCAAAAGATCTCAAAGGACAGTAAAAAAAAATTATTTTAGTTTTCTCTAAAAGATAAGACAAAGTAATGCAGGAGGAGGTGACTAGCAGGTACATGCTATGTTTTGTTACTAAAAGTATTTTAAAATATTCGTCTTGTAACGGTTTTTTTTTCACCTTACTTGTAGGATGATTAGTGGACAGTGGGAAAATGTAAATGATAAGTTACATAAACATGTACGATGTCATCTAAACAAAGTGTTGTAACGAAGTAGCTCTCAGATCACTAATAAGCAAATGGAGGGAGATAAAATAGATCTGTGATTTGTCTTGAAGAACATTTAACAATTATATCACTTAAGTCCAGTACAAGATTCACATGTAGATCAACTGTCAGGTACATGCCAGATGTGACGTTACAGTCTGTTAGCTTCGAAGCTTCTAAATTTATTTTAGTTAGTTAGTTTCCTAACACAAATTAGTGAGTTGCATGCATAAGTTAGAAAAGACGATAATTCACTTATATTTCAACACCCCCCTCACATGTTGACTCTCTCAGAATTAAGACGTGGAATAGCAGTATACTACAATTTATTTTTTTAATTGCACCAACCAAATCTTGAACTCAAGAGATCTCTTGACTTTGATATCATATTAAGTTACATACACTAACTAATTCATCTATTTAAAAAATTGACTAACTGATATATATATATATATATATATATATATATATATATATATATATATATATATATATATATATATATATATATATATATATATATATATATATATATATATATATATATATATATATATATATATATATATATATATATACAAATCATGCATAGTCCACTTGGAAGCCCCAACTTGTTTATATATGGTACACATAAGATGCCACGTGAACAAAGAGCAAACTGAATAATCCAATATCTTGCGAACAAAGAAAGCAGTTGATGGAATCGCTGAACTTATGACACGTGGTTTCTTTCTTCAATACACCTCTTTTTAAAAAATTTACTAATCTTAAAGCAAAGTAGTTAATATTAAATAATGACAAATCTATACCATCCTATAAAAAATAAATTAAACTGAATATTAGATATAGATATAGCCTTAAATATTAAGCAGGGCAAATCTTTGATTTGATTTTTCTTAGGTTATGCATATTTACTTTCATCTAATATTAACTACTTTGTTTTAATATTTGTAAACCTTTTTAAAAAAAGAGGTGTACCAATACATATCTACAATTTCTTCACACAATACGCAATGATGCGAGACAGTTACTGCTAGCTTTCCAGTCGAATTCCATTTTTTTCATCAAAATAATGTGATCCCTAGTTCATAACAATACAACAGAATCTACAGGACAATGTCACATATATTGCTCTTCACATGCATCTAACTAAGGAGTACTAAATTAAGAAGCTGCATGGTTGCAGGGCAAAGGCACTGGGCACGGACGTGGAGTGGCTCCCGGACAGCGGCGTGAAGACGATCCTGGGGCCACGCCCGCTAACCCGCATCTTCCTATTCTGCAAGGGCCGGAGGATGTGGTTCAACACAGTGGTTGGGATGCACGGGCAGGAGCTGAGCGCCGCCACGGTGGCCGACGGGGCCAAGATCCCGGCGAGCTTCGTTCGTCGGTGCGGGGAGATCATCGAGGAGGAGAGCATCCAGTTCTGGTGGTGCAGGGGCGACATCCTCATCCTCGACAACCTCGCCACGCTCCACGGCCGGCGCCCGTCGCTCCCTCCCAGGAGGATCCTCGTTGCGACGTGCAAGTGACCGATCATCACCGGGTTAATGGCATTAAGCTTCCATTGTATAATTTCCACATGGAATCGGGTATACGTTGTAACAGCGTGGCTTTTCTAAGCGTGGGTGTACCTACACACGTATCACCTGTTTGGATATTTGTACTATACTAGAAAATCTTAAAAGTTCTACATAATGTAATACTTGAGGTATGAAAACCCTCAAAGTTTTATGGCCATACGCGATATACCGTCCTGGAGAAAAGGAAAAGAGAAGATACCAGCAAATATATATTTCACATATATTCGGTACCGCTTGCTCTTTCTTATGTGCCAATACTATGGAGAGAGCAGAGCGTATTGCCCTGCCAATCTGCCATAGTCGTGACGATCTTAATAGTCCATCGCAACTGTTGTCATAGTTAACAACGGAAAAACTTTGAATTGGGAGGGCGATCCTCCTGGTGAACTAACCATACCCCAAACTGATATAGGCGAACAAGTACATTATACTAGGATGCGCAGTGGCGGAACCAGGATTTGACTATGTCCCGGGCTGAACTCTAACAACCTAAAACTAATGCCAATTTGTACCCATACCACGATATAACAAAAGTATATCATAATTGGCTAATTGCATTATTGATATGAAACTTGAGTTCAATACTAAACAGGTAAACATAAAGCATAATAAGAAAAAGAGTAAAGTCCATTACCGGTCCTTAAACTTTTTATGCTGTGTTATCCCGGTCCATAGACTTTCAAAGTGTGTCATCCCGGTCCCTAAACACTCTTTGGGTCTCAAAATTAGCCCGTTACGGGTCTTGGCTATGTCATCCCGGTCCTTAAACTTTTTATGCTGTGTCATCCCGGTCCATGGTTGTTACCCAGTAATGGCACACTTTGAAAGTCTATGGACCGGGATGACACAGCATAAAAAGTTTAAGGACCGGTAATGGACTTTACTCTAAGAAAAACATGGCATGATATCAAAATATAAAAAATATAACATAATAGAGATACAATTTGAGTACCTAAATTACGAAGATTTGATCTCTATCCTATCCTGTCATTTCTTCATTGATAGTTGGACATGGCCCAGAACCTGTAAAGACAATATATGATAGTAAATCAAATATGTGTATGAATAAATACGAACACGAAGTTTACATTTATAAGAAGCTAACTTACCACTAGCACGAGCAAACCTTAGCAAAAGTGCTTGCCAGATCATCAATGTCGGACAAGTTACTTAGACTCTACAGAACATAGCAGTTTGAATCAGAATCACCACATGCCATTAAAGAATACCCAACAAAAGTCAAAATTCAGAGTGAAAATAGCACTTTGAAAATGGCATGTACAGGATGTGAGGTCCCTCACACTTGCATAAGTAACTTAGCTTCCAAAAGATGCACATCAAAGATTGATGGCTAATTCCTTTATAGTATTACATGTAAATTTTGCCCATCATAATTAACTCCAAGTAACTGTTTATACAAGCACTTTAGCTAATCATGATCACCCACTAAAAGTGAGTCATGCCCAATTCTAAGTCCTGGCATTACAATCTATGGATAATGCAATGTAGAGTGCAAAAGCAACTGGAGCATTTAAGTACCATCAAGTGGAAAAACAAAGAATTCTTTGAACCCAACATGCAGAAATAATTCAGCTAAAGAGCAAATGAATGTTGGGGTCAAGCAACACAAGTATGCTAGAAGCCCAACTGCACAAAAAAAAACCACCATAGCTATAGGATTTAGCTAGATAGGCTACAAAAGGGCTTACAACTGGACTGAAAGAAGCCCATTAGGCTTGCGAGAAAACAGTCAAAAGGCTACCCTGAACACTATCTATTTCATTACCACTTTATCCAAATAAAACGTTCATAGTCACTATTCTTTATCCAAATAAAACATTCAGTGATCTAGCAATCCTCAACACAGTCTTAGCACTTAGCAACAAGATGGGTACAAGAAGTTCTTCTTCATCCCTATCAGATAAAATTTTACCCTCACAACGGAGCTTTTGTGCTATCAAACAAATACTAAATGCGTTCATTTAGCACACATTAAGGTAAAATTTCGCCTAAATTGAGCACAAAACTTTCCACCAGTCACTCAAGTGAATCCATCGCCATTGCCATCGCCACAGCCATCCTCCAAGCAACGGATCTCAAGCCCCTCCAGTGGCTCCTTCCTGAAGAAGGCATACTGCCCAGTGTCAAAACTTGCTGCAGCAAGGAACAAAGGATCATATTAGCATCGGTGAAGAACAAGTTTTTACCCAAATTATAAGCGAGAACCGAGAACAAAGGCAGCCAAAGATTCGCATTAGAAGCACAACAAAGGCGCCGACTTAGCACCAAATCTACCAGAACAGCACCAACAAACAACCACACCAACCAAACTGGCGACCAGATCAAACACGCCAAGTAAAACCACCAAAAGCACACCAAATTCAGCCGCGAGAGGCCTCACCTACGGGCTGCGGCGAGAGGCCTCAAATCAGATCTGAAGAGGGGCGGCGCCGGGAAGAAGGGTGGCGCCGGGAGGCGGGGCGGGCCGGGAAGATCCGAAGATGCCGGAACGAGGCGACGAGCGGCAGTGTCGGCGAGCTGGCGAGGCGACGAACGGCGGCGTCGGCGTCGTGTTTTCTGCGGCTTTTTGCTTCGGGGGGGGGGGCGGGGGGTTAGGGTTTTGAGGCTCTGAGCAGCGAGGCGAGGGCGAGGCGCAATGAAGTGATGGGCCGAGCGCGTGATGGTCGATGGCGCAGGGATGGTTTGGCGTTGGGTGAGGACAGACATCGCGCGAGGCTGGGCTTCTTACCTGGGATGGACCTCAGTAATTATACCTCGGGCTGGACTGAATATGTATGGGCTATACACTACTAATATTTTCACTCCCCGGACTGAAGCCCACCTTGCCATGGGCCTAAATCCGCCCCTGAGGATGCGTCGAGAGGAACATGTCTAAAGAACTCAGCAAAATGGTCCTACAACCTCGGGAGAAGGGGTGCTCTCCTAACTTTTGATTAGGAAAGCGGCACATACCAGCCGTAGCAATTGCTTATTAAAAACATAGGACTCTACTAAGTTGTAACATAATATATAGAGTCTGACACCTGTCTGGTGCTAGAATGTCGAAAGAAGAAATGTGATAAGTTTTGAATGGAAACCCTAGTAAATGGTGGCAGTAGCTCTAATTGTCCTAAGAGCAACTCCAGCAGAGCCCCTACTTGAGCCCTCATCCTACTTTTGAGGGCCGAGAGGCAAAAAACTCACTCCAGCAGGGTCCCTACTTGAGCCCTCAAAAGTAGGGGCCCTCAAATCTCCCCCTCGAGCCCTCATTCCTGGGGGGTCTGGAGGGAGCCCCTACTTTTGAGGGCTCAAGTAGGGGCCCTGCTGGAGTGAGTTTTTTTGCCCCTCGGCCCTCAAAAGTAGGATGAGGATGAGGGTGGGTCATATGTGTCATCCCCTCTAAGAATGAATTTGAGGGTCCTGTTTTGAGGGCTCCTGCTGGAGTGTAGCCCAAAAAACAGAGTCCTCAAAAGTAGAGAAAGCTCTCAAATAAAAAGTAGGGGCCCTGTTTTGAGGGCTACTGCTGGAGTTGCTCGGTAGCGAAATTTCTTGTTGTATAAGTAGAGACGTGCACAAATGGTGTAACGATTGCCCCGCTATCTCTGACATGGACGTGGTGAAAAATTGAATTCTTCGTGAAGAGAGAGAAGGAAGAGCGAGCGACGGCCCGGCTGCCTGGCCTGCGCAAGGGAAAAGAAAAGAGAGAGAAGGAAGAGTGCAGGCCGGTGAGGAAAAGGAAAGAGGCCGGGCCATCAGTTGGGTTTCAGCCCAAACGCGAGGGAGAGAAAAGAAATTGTTTAAACTTTTATTCGGGATCTCAATTTGGTTTTGAATTTATAATTTGAATTCTATAGGGTATTTGCCGATAGAAATATTTAGGAAAATTTTCTAACACACCATTAGATTTTAGGAATTTTTAGATTTGATTCTTGGGCCAAGGAAATTATTTTAAAAATTTTATACTCAAGCAAGGCTTTAGAAAAAATTTAGAAAATACATCAAAAAAATTTAAATCCATAAAAATTATGTAAGTTTTATTTTGAAGCAAATTTAGGCTGTTACAAGCCAGTCCGTGGTCACATATGCTTGCAACCTGCAGAAATTTGCATCAGCAGTCATGAACATGCAGGACGATGATGGGAACACTGCCCTACACCTCGCTGTTCAGGTCGGGAACCTGTGGTTGTTCAATCCTCTGATGACAGACATGCCATATTGAATTTGACAAACAATAAAGGCAAACCCCACTTGATCTTTCATGGATCACAGCACCCTACGGATTGGTACGTAATTTTTCTCTCCTCGTGACCAGACCCTGTACTTTTTTTTCAACTATTTTTTACTTTTGATTTTTCTCAACAACTACTATTCATTGGATTAATAAATCGCAACATAAAAGAACAAGTCCTTAATTTGTTCAGAACTATGTATACTTCCACTGACTTGTATGAATCAATTGATTTTAAATTTCATGCTTGTTCTTGCAGAACCCGTGAATTAGGATATATAAGTTGCTACAAAATGCCCTTCATGGCCAGCTCGGCCAGGAGCCTCGGTGCTGCGTTCGCGTTCGGGGTTGTACGTCGTGCTGGCCCCGGTGGCGCGTACGACGGCCGTCGCATCCTGCGCGATCACGGCTCTCGATCGCGTTGATCGACGCCGTTTGGTTCATCTGGGTGGTAGCCACAGGTGAAGTGATGCTGCTAGAGAGGCTGGAATTCTGGCGTGGTGGCGACCGGCACGGGCGATCCAAGTGAACTTGCTGTCGCAATTCTGGCCATACATTGTGATCGCCGACCTGTTAATGTATTCCAAGATTACTAGAGTGCATTGACTAAGTGCTAAAATGGATCATCTAGGTTCCTTTAGGACCTTTTTTTCGGAAATAGGTGGTTCTTCGGCACTGTATTTCAATATAACAGTTACAAACTACTTTTTAGTGTGACTCCACATTATTTTTCTGTAGTTCACTTTGCATGTTTTGTTACGGCATTTATTTGCAAGTACCTCAGATTGTGTAACAGAGCGGGCCTATGTAATTAAAATTAATCATAGTGAGAGCTTCGTAAAAACTAAGTATGCAAGTTTTAGAAAAATCCTCGAACTATTCATAGAGGTATTGGGAAGGATGTCATTGCAAAATTTATGGATGCGAAGCAATAGCTGGTTAGAACCCTTCTAATTACACAAACATTTTCATTGGATTTAAAGATATAATTGATAGATTAGAGTCATTAGATCACACAAAATGCACAAGACTTCAACCAGTTTTTTCATGACTTATAGACATCCCGTCAGGCAACATTCAACATGCTAAAAAGGGTAAGGTACCAACAACGCTAAGACAATATTACTAAACACTGTCCTTAATTTATCATGACGAACGAAATACAGCACCATTCTGAATAAGGGTAAGGCGTCAACTTAATTGACATATCGGTTGTGGCATCAAGCAGCTCGATCGCCCCAGCAAGACTCAATGGACTCCGTGGATCTTTGAATAGGCAAAGAAGCCGGCGATTACCACGTACGGCCAAAGTGAACACACGGAGACCCATGCAATCGAGCGCACAAATAGAAAGCATGCACGGACACCCAGCCTGTTCAGAAGCACTAATTGCCCCAAACCTATCACGCCCACGAACCAGACAATATCAAGCAACGTGAGAGCCATCATGACCCATGTAACGGCTGCAGTTGTGCGAGCAACTGGAGCCAGCGCCGCGTTCATACCGAATGCAAAAGCAGCAGCCAGGCTCCTGGCGGAGCTGTTGAGGAAGAAGATGGAGATCACGAAGGCGTTCATGCGTGTGCGGATGTCAACGGTGGTCACCCCAGCGAACATGAGGCTGATGGTGGCCAGGGAGGAGCAAAGTAACGCTAGGTTGTTGGCAATGACGAATGCCTCGAAAACGGGGTCCTTGGCGAGCGTCGGCGTGCCACCGTTACGGTGGTCGTCGGCTCGGTAGCCACCAGGTATTTCGAAAACTGCCGCGAATGCGACCGTTACGATCAGCACTGACGCGATGACAATAGTTGGTGCCGAATCCGATATCTTCTTTGCTTCTTCTGTCTCATTTATTGTACGGAACTCGAAGCGATCACGCCGGTAAATACCAGGCTTAGCACCAGCAAGATTTAACAGATTGAATGTCATCATTTGTGGATCCTGCAAGAGCACATACCATTCATGATGATTAAGGGGATCGGATTGATCAACAAACATGAAGGAGATATCAATTACCAGATAGGCATCATAATTACGTACGTACCAATCCAAAACTAACCCCGGTGGGCAGCTTGCTCCATGAAAGATCTAGTGCAGTTTGTCCCTTGTTATTTGGTGAATTTAAATGAACTTCCTTGTTCGACAGTAAACAATAGAAAGTCAGTAACCCCCCTGATTTGACAGCAAGGTGTAGCCCGGTGTTGCCTTCGTTGTCCTGCATATTTATGATCGATGCAAACCTCTGCTTCTGGCAAGCGTCTTGAACTAACAGACGGTTTCCTCGCCAAAAAGAAGAAACACCCAAAAGTAGAAAATAGTTTTTCTTGAGGACGGCATTGTGGAGGAAGGTCCTACCCTGGGCGTCTCGTAGTTCGTCGCAGTTGGGGCACTTTTTGAGCAACAGGCGAACAACATGGGCATTGTTTCCCAAGGCTGCCACATGTATGGGAAATGATCCATTGTTGTCGCACTGATATGCTGAAGATTTGTCTTTGTCAGCATCTAACACTAGCATGGCCGTTTGGTTGTACCCCCATGACGCTGCAAAGTGCAGAGGCGTACTTCCGCTGGATCGGTCCCCTTGTTTGGTGAGGTCCTCGTTCCATCGCAGTAGCTTCTTTGTCATCTCTACAATTACAATAAGGATAGGCAGATAAGAAGAATGTGTAACAACTGAAAACATGATACAAATAAGACATCTTAACAAAGAAGATATATCCATTATATATATTATTAAAACAATTCAAAAGAACATCATGTTTGCTCTCAAAAATTAAACATTCCTATGTTAATAAAAGAAGAAAGATCTACGTATGCTCTCAAAAATTAAAAATCTCTATGTTAATAAAAAAAGAAAGATCTATTGTAACATCCAAAATTTTCCAAGTTCGATTTAATGTGCGTTCAAACTTGTCTCTGCATTTTGGTGTTTTTTAAAATTTGTCGGCAAATTATTGAAGGCTTTTTATGTGCGTTCAAAGGAAGCACGGAGCAGCGCTCGGGAAGCGCAGGAAATGGCTGCCCCCTCGCGCGCTGTCCGGACAGCCGTTCATCGGCCGGGCTCACCGGGGTCACGTGCCCCCTCGACCGCGGAAGGGGTCTGTGCGCACTCCAGCTGCAGATTGCTATGACAGACGGGGTGCCGGCACTTAAGACTACGCGCACTGTACAAGAACAAGGAGGTAATTTGTTTGTTTTTTTTTGCAGAAATGAGGCGGCGGGAGTAGTAAACCCTGCAAAAGTGCATACTGTTATGAATATTGTGCATATATTGAAGAGGTCCAAGGGGCAATATATATAGGGAGTACAAGGAAATATTACAAAGGAATATGCCATATGCAGTTAAGGAAAGCGAGACATATAAGGAAACGAATAACAATCCTATTCTATCTCTAATACCCTTAACACCCCCTCAAATGCAAAGCGTATGCAATAACATTACATTTGAAAAAGGGCTAACACTAAAACAAGAAAAATCTGAATCTTGATGATGTCGTCGTTGCGTGCAGTTTTTGAATAAACTGTCAAATCAAGCCGAAGAGGAATAGATAGAAGCATGGCGGCACAGATCGAAGCCCGAGATAGCGGCGGTGCAATGCACAAGAAGCGCAATGGAGGCGCGGTGCAAAAGAAGCGTGGCAGCTTTAGAAACTCGGGGCGGCGGCTCAAAGAGAAGCGGCGGCATCATACAGACTTCTACGATTTGCAGCGGCTCAAAGATAAAAGCAGCGGCTGCTGCCATGCAAAAAAAATTCCTACACTTCTATGATTGACAATAAATTTGTGGACTCGCACGGCTTGAACGAACTAAAAAAACTACGGATTTGGATGGACGCAATGGAAGACTCAAAACAAAAAAAATAATTGGAGACTGACTACTGCTGATTTCTTCAGATCGCACGGATTGCATATACCCTCCACTCCCTCACTCACCTCACGCCTCCTCCCACACTCTCCTCTTTCTGCTCGTCGCGCCCTCCCTCTTTCTCATGCCCGGCGTCACCCATCTCTCTCCCTCTCTCCCACAACTGGATCCAAGTGAAGAGGCCGTCGGCGGGCAAAGAGGCATCGGCTCGGGAAGAGCGGCGGCGGCCCGAAGAGGGTCCGGGAGAGGCTAGGCCGGTGTCGACCAGCCAACGTCGAAAGCCAAGCGGCGGCGGTCCAAGAAGAGGACGGCGGCGGCGGCTCGAGCAATGACGACCGGAAGGTCTTGGCGGCTACAGCACCGAGGAGGAGGCGGCCAGGTGATGGAGAGCGACGGATCCGGCCAGAGGCGACCGGATCCAGGCCGAGCGGCGCGGCGGCGGCCGGATCCTGGGCGGCCGAGCGGGGAGCGGCAACCTCGGGCGAAGACGGCCAGATCCATCTCGGAGGTGGCCAGATCCGGGTGGCGGCAGTCACGGGAGCGGCCGCTGGATCTAGGAGAGGCGATCGGAGAAGAGGCGGCGCCGGTTGCTAGCCGGGTGGCGGCGTCTGGGCGATGATGGCCGAGGCGGGCCGGATCTGCCCGGATCCGGGCGTACAGCAGCCGCCGACAAGAACCTGAGGAGGCGGCGGCGGTGGCGCACAGCCGGCGAACAGCGCGGGCACGACGACCGGGAGAGGTGGCCGCTCGACAAGATGGCCGCCCCGGGAGAGGAGATCGATCCTCCCGGGGGCAGCAGATGCGGAAGACGAGAGCGGAAGTAGATCGAGGTTAGGGTTTTAACCTAAGCTCTGATACCATGTTATGAATATTGTGCATATATTGAAGAGGCCCAAGGGGCAATATATATAGGGAGTACAAGGGGATATTACAGAGGAATATGCCATATGCAGTTAAGGAAAGCGAGACATATAAGGAAATGAATAACAATCCTATTCTATCTCTAATACCCTTAACACATACTACAAGCTACGTTGCACGGATACTTCACAAAAGTCATGTACCCGTATCAGATACTGTACCAGATACGGATAATACCCCGATACACTCCGATACGTATCCTGCACATACCTCTTAATTTATAATTATTCAAAAAAATAAAATAAATCCCGATACTTCTTCGATACCTAATCAATACTTCCCCGATACAGTAAACCTAACAAACCTCATCCCTTCACTCACATAGTCACAGATCCAATCCACTCCCACGCACGTTGCCTCACTCCTGCTCCCATGCACGCGGCCTCCCTGGCGGCTCCACGCCCACCGCCTTGGGCCGCCGGCTCCCCACCACCTCTCCGCACGCTACCTTAACCCGCCGCTCGTCGCCGCCTCGACCCGCCACTCTCTGCCACCTCGATGCCACCTCGGCTCGCTGCTCCCCGCCACCTCAACCTGCCGCTCCCCGCCGACTCTAAAAGCATCTAGACCCTTAAAAATGGTTTTGGTAACTGATAAAATTATATGAATATGGGACTAACGTGTTTGTGAAGTGTTTAAAAGGCTAAGTCACTAAAATGATGGCAAGACGCATGCTAAAAATCAACATGAAGATCAAAGTGGCTCAAAGTAAAGGTATATGTAAACTAGAATCCTCTTTTTATTTTACCAGTCTTAGGAGAAAGGATGGAAGACTGGATTATAGGCTAAATGTTGTACCATAAAGAAAGATCATGGCAAATAACTTGATAGTATATTCTTATGTTATTTAGATCAATTTAGGATCATGTATCATTGATCAGGTGTGTACTGAACGGCTGCGAACTGGTCGATGTGTATTGACCGGTTGTAAACTGGTCCATTAGGGACTAGTTGACAGGGTATCGGCCAGTCCGTAACTGGTCGGCTGTGTGCCGAACAGGTTGGGTGCTGGTCGGCAGGAAACTTGTGGGGTACTTGATGTTATGGATTATCATTCACTTTGTAAATTATTGTTGTACTTGATATTTCCTACTACTGTCGATTGATCTACAAATTGCCATTTCGAATCATTAAATTATTGCAAATAAAGTTCGCTTTATGCAAATTAACTGGTCTTTGCAGCCTTCCAACTGACACAACTTAATAATACATTTGCTTAAATTCTTGTGAAATACAATTTTATACTCATAAGTATCTGTTGAACACTTATCAGAGCAAATCGAAGAAAAACCATTGGTGGGCTACTACTACGTGGCTGGGTATGGCGATGAGAATGAAGAACACTAGGGCGCTAACCCAATCTGTTGCCTATGGAATAAGCATACCATGAGGGAATTTTGTACTACTTATCGTCTTTTATTTCCACTGCCATGTACTATGAATGTGAATAGTTCGGGCTGGTCGGCCCCTTTTGCTCTAGAACTGGTCATCTATATCTATGTTAAACACTACTACAGAAAATCGTATTATAGACGGTTCAGAAACGTCATCACAGACGGTTTTGTGAGCCGTCTGAATTTATGGGTCAGTAATGATACGAGGTCATCACAGACGGTTTTCGAACCGTCTGTGGTGTAAATATCACAGACGGTTCTTAACTAAAAACCGTCTGTGATAGTTATAATCACAAATGATTCTTAATTAAAACCGTCTATGATATTTAAATATTACAGACAGTTCTAGTTAAAAATTGTCTGTGCTATTCTCTTCTACCCCTAAATCTATTTCTGTTTATTGGCTAGCCTCAGGAAATGCTAGCCACGCTCTCTGAAATAAGCAGATCAACATGTACATGTATATATCCAATTCAAATCTCAATTCATTTTACAAACATAAAACATCTATTTCGCAAATCAATTAATTGAAATGAAACACAATACACATTTTATTTTTATTAAGATTAGAGCCTACCATTACAATATCTTAAAACAACAAAAAGGTTGCCCATCTAGCTAACACAACAAAAACAGAGAAAAGCAAAGATCCTTTATGCCATGCGCACGAGCTGGATGTCTTTGACGCCCACCATCGTCGGCGTTGATTGAGCACTGCCTTGTGCATCGTCTGCTTTGTGGGGCTATTATGGTATGGGTCAAGGAGGAGGAGGAGGAGGAGGAGGAGGAGAATAGCAAGGAGGAGGAGAACAGCAAAGAGAAGGAGAACATCAAGGAGAAGAACAGAAAGGAGGCTGAGTTCTAGTGATTATTTATAGGAGAGGGAGTGCGAAAATTTTTGGCGCGGGGATAGAGAGGCGGAGCTACGATCCGTGGGGTGAGGATTGGTGGATTTCTATTGGTTAGGATTGGGTTGAGGAGGATCGATGGGCCCAGCGGTCAAATTATCACAGACGATTGGTAGTTAGAACCATCTGTGATGAATAAATATCACAGATGGTTCTATATGCCAACAGTCTGTGAATTAGAGCACAAAATTTTATATACCGATGCAATATAAACAACTAGTCTGAAAAGATAAAATAGTAAAGTTTTATATGACTTATATATACTCATTTGAAAGGTTTCGATGAGATCTACAACTTTTCAGTTGAAGCAAAATCCACATTCCAAAAGGAAGACCAAGAAAAAGGGCAAAAACAGAAACCAAAAACTTGCAACGCAGGTTTAGGTCCAAAGATGGATGATTTTCGGGGTCTTGGAGGGCGACTAGTGCAAGCTAGTTGTTTCTTTTGGATCGGGCTCGGCGTTAGCTTTCCAACGAGTACAAGAACGTTGAAAACGGATACCTTATGCAAAAGTTATGCCTGTTTTACTGAAGGTGTCTCAAAACTGAATTCTACTCGGACTCAGGTGGAAAATTATGAAATTTTGGAGAATTGAAAGGCGGGAAACATATCACAGACGGTTTTTAATATGAACCATCTGTGATAACTTCATTATCACAGATGGTTCTAGATAAGAACCGTCTGTGATGATGGCAGACATCACGGACGGTTCTTATCTAGAACCGGTTGTGATACTTCACATACGGTTTTTATTAAAAACCGTCTGTGAAAATACCACAGACGGTTATTCGTATGAACCGATTGTGATACTTGCAGCACAGACGGTTCCTAGGAACCGACTGTAATATAAGCGTCTAGTTTAGCCTCTTTTGTAGAAGTGAAACCTTTTATTTATTATCATGTACTCTTCTGTCTAAGCAGTTGTATAAGACATACAACTCTAATTTTAATCATAAGCGTTAGTCATATAACAAATACAAGTTTATTTTCAATTAGAAGCATATTTACTGTTGGTTAGTTTTTTTTAAAAAAAGAAGTAATAGAATCTACCGATCGGGTACAAAATTCCATATTTTAACATGGTCGGTTCATGTATGCCTATCTATGAATGCCAGCCACAATCTTCTGAAATGAAATTTTATAACATTTTCCTTTTCCATTCATCTCAATATGGATTTGTGTCGGGATTGTTTTGGAATGTAGGGATTTAGCAGAGATTTTCATATGAAACAATCCTTTCGTTCCAAATAGGACATGGGTGGTGATCATTTGGGGTTTTTTTATGGTTTATAGCTGAAAAGCACTGTAACTAGTTGAAAAACACTGTAGCTGACAGAGGCTTATTTAGCATAATTAAATTTAAAAAAATTAAAAAATAAATAAAAAATAAACATATAATACAAACAAATACGAGAAAAAAGAACCAACAAAAAAGCTCAACAAAAAGCAAAGTTTAGAAAAAGATGAAATTTATAAATAGTGAAAAATAAACTAAAAGCTGAAGCCAAAACGATCACAGCCTATAGTAATACTCCTATAAAGATGATGCCCGCGCATCTAGAATTTACTATTTGACACTACTCGCAAATAATAAAATAATACGCACCTGTGCTCCTGAGAACTGCAATATGCAGAACGTTTTGTCCATTCGGTCCAGAATAGGATAGTTGGCTGTCCCTTTCATGCAGCTGCACCGCAATATCGTCATGTCCTAACAAGACAGCTAGGTACAATGGCGAGGTGCCGTCGGCATGCGGAAAACGAGCCAATTCCGCATCCGCCGATATTAGCACATCAACCATTTTCTTCAACGTTTCTTTGTTGTCCAAGCGAAGGGCCTCATTCAGGGCCGTCTCACCTTGTGCATTCTGCTTTCTCAGCACCGCTTTCACCCTGGCATCGCCACCGTCCTCGCCTCTTGCCAGAGCGATAAGGTGAGAGACCATTTTAACCCTCCCAGCTCTGGCGGCGCAATGCAAGGGCGTGTCACCCTTCCTGTTGCGCGTGTCCATGAGGTTCTTGGCCTTGCCGTAGATCACCGTTGCACTCTTCAATAACTCGTCACCGTCTCCACTGGACGCAACCACATGAAGGGCTGAGTCCACCACGGCGTCGGCCTCCTCAATGGTGACGGCGGTGTCGGCCTCCTCAATGTCGACGACGACTTCAGGCACCAATATAACAGCTGGTACATCTTCCTTGTTGAGGAGATCATCTAGTCTCTCCCAATCGCCAAGCCGTGCGGCCAATAGCAGCTCGGGGCGCAGCTGCACTGCAGCATTTGCCTCGCTGAGCATGTTGGAAGGTGGTTTTGTAGTGTCGGGCCCCATTGGCATTGATCGCCCGATGTTTGTGTGTGTATTTGTCTAATCTCGATTGGTAGCACTCGCAGTAGTTCTTCGTCCATGTGGGCCTATATATAGTTGGCTGCAGCCTCAAAGTATATATGGTTGACAGGGATGCAGGGCGCGTTTCGCTCATAATGTTGATGTCTATCTGTCCTGTACAAAAGAGTTCTTTGCCTCCGGCAACACGCCACGATGAGCGCAAAAAATTGTTGTACAATCATGTGCATGGGCTTCTTTAACAGTTTTATGAAGATGAAGGTACGTGCTCAAAGGGGGAAAAGCTACTCTAAAACCATTCAGGTAAACTTTGAAAGATGCAGGGGAATCCAGTTTTCCTATCAGAATTCGAACTCAAAGTCTCAGTAAGTTTTGAGAAAGGTCACATGTAGCCATGATTCGTAATGTCCTAATTAACTTTCGAAGCTTCTTAGCGTCTTGCTGTACAGTACAGAATTAACATGCTGTTTAACTTGAGAGAGGTGACGAGAGCATTGCAAATATCAAAGAGAACTAAATAGTTGTTTCACCGATTGAAAAGAAAGCAATGATGGCAATCCAAAACTTAGTCCAACATCAGGAAATTACTATGGGTGATCTTGCTCGCGATCTTGAGCCTACAGAAACAGTTATCATTAACACTGATACACTTGATCTGGTCCATGAATCCTCGTCAGCTCCAGGCACTGGGATGGATTTTCCTTTTCCTTCAAGATCCTTGGGAGTTGGGACTAAAGCCATGAATGGACAGCCTGGTCCTGGCTGCTCTTTAATTTGCTTTGCGATGCTTGTGTCGTCTTCTTTGCTCTGAGGCAGCAACCTTCTGTTTTTCATCATTTTGACAAATCATACTTTATCGCAATCTCTAGATGTTGAACACACTTGATAAGTCTCTAGAGAGTTCTCAAGTTAGCAAGAATTAGAGATATTTCCTAAGAATGCGCTAAAATAAATAATTTAGCCATGCTTTAGTAGAGAAATATCTAGAAGCTAGATATTAGATAAAAAGAGTGTAGAGACGGGGATATTTCTATGTAGGGCTTTGAATGGTTGCCACTTGGCACCAATTCATAAATCATATAATTCTATAAATAGGGGTGCCCCGTGCCCCTTGAGCCATGGAAGAGCAACAACATGAGCATCCATGAGGTCATTTCCTGGGATCCGAATATACAAATTCGAATCCTCTGTATATATTACATTAGTTTAGGATCATGCTAGTGCTGAGAGACCATGTGGTCGTGCTCCATGAGAGTGATGAGTAATTGACAAAGGTTTAGATCAGTCGAGTTTGGTTTGAGTGGTTCGGAGTCGAGTCGTTGCGTGGCGCAATCGGGCTCGGTCGGATTTTGGTCAAATCTGGTCATTTGGGTTTAGGATGCATATTCTAATATTTTGACAGGTTTTGACTTCATCTGTGGTAAGTGTAATGGTATTTACGCTTTCATGTGTCGAGCGGTGCTATTTGACGTGTTTCTTGTCTGTGTGATTGTAGGACGTCGAGTTGGAGTCGTGGCGAGACACGGTGGACCGGACTAGGCGCAGGTGACGCTAAGGTCAGAACGGTCGGGATGTGTCGAAGACGACGTGGACTCGAGGTGGTTGCGAGGCGTGCGAGGCAAGGAGCGCGGAAGCTTCCCGGAAGGTGCAGAAGGGGCGAATCGGGAAATTCGCAAGGCTGCACAAGCAGGAGCGGGCTCCGTTGGACGTAGCGGGCGTAACGGGGCGGAGACCCGTTAGCTAGGCGCTATAAAAGGAGAGGAGGGGCTGCATGCCCTCCTTGAGCATTTGTGTGAGGATTAGGGTTTTAGAGTCAAAAGAGGCTTTGGGAAGGTTGTTTCCTTTAGCTCTTTAGTTGGTGTGAGTTGGTGTGAGTTGGTGGAGGCAGAGTAGTGCTCCCTCTGTAGCTTCATCGATGCTTTCTATGTGAGACTCCTCTCTTGTGTTCTTCCTCCCAAGATGTGTGATTCTTGGTGTTCTTGAGGATTGAGAGGAGAGGGATTGAGTTGAGAGCTTGTAATCTTTCCTTTTGTATCAAGTCGGGGTATCGGGACTCCTCTGCATTCCCTGTGATTCAAGAAATGAAAAACTGAAGTTTGCCTTCTCTGTTCGTACCCTTTGTTCATCGTTTTTCATTTTTGCAAGATTTCTTGATTTTCGTTGTCTCGAGTTCTTGCTTGCTGGAGAGTGCCAAAATGGGTTGCTATGACATGGGTGTTGCTCAAAAGCCATTTGGCTATTTAATCCCAAGAGCAAACCGAGTTTGATCCTCAGATTTCATTTTTGGCTTGCACTGTTCTTGTTCTTCGTTTCTTGGTTTTAGTCCAGATTTTGATTCCCTTGTTAAGATGGCTTGAAATTTGGTATGAAGAGTCCAGAGGCTATTAATTAGCTTCCCTCAAAATTTCATAGCCAAAGGATCAACGGTTGGGGAGTTATTTGGTTTTTGGCTCGGTTCTTGCAAGATTTCAGATTTTTACCCAAATCTGAAATTCTTGATTCTTGGAGTGGATTTCTTGTTATTGACTTTTGGCTTAGTCTTCTGGGAGTGTTCCCTAGCGCTCCTCAAAGTTTCCCAAGCCAAGAATCCAAGAATCGTTGCGAATCTCTCAATTTTCTGAAATTCCTGTTTGCTGTTTTTCTCGAGAGGTACTACCGCTCGGGGAGCGGTACTACCGCTCTGACCAGCGGTACTACCGCTCAGCGGTACTACCGCTCAACGGTACTACCGCTCGACCAAGCGGTACTACCGCTTGAGGTCAGATTTGCGCTGAATTTGTTTTTCTTGATTGCTTCCTTCTGGGTCTAGCTTTTCAGTGTCTCTGTGATTTCCAGTGAGGGCTTATTTTCTCCTTCATAGCTCCCATAGCTACTGGAGAAGAAGATATTTGTTGGGGGCGATTTTTAAAGATCGACATTCACCCCCCCTCTGTCGCCATTTCGGTCCAACAATTGGTATCAGAGCCGGTTAGCTCTAATTCATAGATCTTAACCAGTCTCAAGAGCCATGGCGACGGACAAATACTCGACCAAGCCGCCCGTTTTCGATGGCATCGATTACCCCTTCTGGAAGAGCCGAATGGAGACATACATCCAGGCTCAGGGGTACGCTATCTGGCGCAAGGTCAAGGTCCGGTTTGTTGTTCCTGCCGATGAGAACATCAATGCTGGGAATATGTATGATGTTGAGGCAAACGCTAAGGCAAGGAACATCATTATCCAGGGCCTGAGTCGTAGCGAGTTCGATCACATCTCCCACCTGTCGTCCGCCTACGATATCTGGGTGACCCTCGACGCATACCATGAGGGCACCACCCAGATCAAGACGGTTCGACAGGACCAGTTCAAGCGCGAATACAACAAATTCGAGATGCTTGCTGGTGAGTCCCTAGACGAGTGTTTCGCACGTTTCCACAAGATCTTGAGCAACCTCCGAGCGGTCGGTCTCACATACCCCGACTCGGACAACGCTCGTCAGATGCTTGCGGCACTCGATCTGCGAGTGTGGGAGATGAAACTGACCACCATCAAAGACACGACAGACCTCTCGACCTTGACTCTTGACGCGCTGTACTCGCGCCTCAAGACTCACGAGATTGACGTTGTCTCTCGTAGGTCGAAGTCACAGTCGATGGCTTTGGTCACCGATCCCAGTTCAGCCTCTGGTCTATCTTTTGAGTCTTCTTGCGGACTGTGACATAACTGATGATCAGTTAGAGCAGCTTGCGGATGATCAGCTAGCCCTCCTAGCCCGAAGGTTTTCACATGCCTACAAGGGTAGGAGAGACAGAAAGAGAGGAGGACCCGTGATTTGCTTCGAGTGTGGTGGCCCCAACCACATTCGGGCAAACTGCCCCAAGCTGGAGAAGGGCAAGAACGACTACGGCGGTTCGAGCAAGATCGACTACACCGACAAGAACCGCAACAAGAAGCCTCCAGCTCCGACGCCGGGAAAGAAGAAGTTTCGCAACTTCGGGAAGGCCAAGAAGCTCTTCCACCGCGTCCTCACCGCCTTCGACGACCTCGACCTCAGCGAGGTGGAGGGATGGAGCGACGACGACGGGACGGGTGACCAAGAGCCCAAAGATGGCGGCGACGATTTCTCCGGCATGTGCTTCATGGCCCTCGAGGGCGAACTGAGCGACAGCGAGCTGTACTCCGACTCGGACGAGGTATGCCCCACCTACGACCAGCTCAATCATGCTTTTCTTAAGCTAGGTGGTTTTCATGCTAGAGCTAGGGCTAGGTGTACCGAGTTAGAGAAGGAAGTAGATAGACTATCACGGGAGCTTACTTCACTTACATCTGCTCCCTCCCGTGATGATTGTGATACTTGCTGTGCTCTGTTGGGTGACATGGAGAAACTAAGGACCTCGCATGATAGTGTGTCCTCCGAGCTTGATATTGTTAAGGTGGAGAATGTTAGTCTGCTTGCTGAGTTAGAGTTGAGTAGGATGGCTGTTACCCTACTTAATACTGATGAGACTACTTCTCCCACCTCATGTGAGGTTAAGGACATTGCTGCTAGAGGACCTTATGCCATGCTCCTTGATCTGCCCGAGTCTTGTGAAAATTGCAATAACTTGAAGATGAATCTAAAACGGGCAGATCATAAAATTGCTGAACTACAAGCTTCTTTGCTTGAGCCGATTGATTCATGCTTGAACTGTCCTAAGTTAACTGCTGAACTTGAAGCTGTCTCCAAACAGTTTCAAGAAATGATTGATCATGATAGGAAGTTGGCTCAGTATGCTTCTAAGGACCCTGTTAGCTCACCATGCATTAATTGTAACAAACTAAAATCTGACTTGGTTGCATTGGATGAGAAATGTGTGAAGCTAACTAAGGACCTACTAGAGAAGCCACCATCTGCTTGTATTGTCTGTGCTGAGAAGGGGGAGAAGCCCCAGGGTAAGGTTGAGACACTTAGCGACGTGAACCAACCTGCTAGCAGTAGGACTGTCCATTCTGAGTCGGCTGTGCGTGCACAAGCCATTCGTTCCTCTGCTATTGGTTCTTCATCTGCTTCCTTACCTCCTGCTGTTCCCTCTTCCCCCTGCTCTTCTTGCACCTCTCTCTTCCGGGAGTGTCAGTATCTTATGAACACTCTCGAGAGATTTGTAGGCGGCAAGAAGAAGATCAATCTTATTCTAGACCAATCCAAGATTTGCAAGTTCAATCAGGGTCTAGGATATGATTTCTATGAGGACATGAGGAAGCATCCACCTGCTATTCTTAGACCCATAGTAGGAGGTGTGATCGAGGTTGAGCCCAGATCCGATGAGGTTAAGTTTAAGTCAGCGGGCTATGTCCAGGGGATTTCTGACAGCAAGGTGATTGCACCTGCTGCTTCGGCCTCTCAGAAGGCGAAGCCTGACCGTGCTATTTCTACCTCTCAGAGGATGAAGTATCACTGCACCTTTTGTCAGAAGGATGGACACACGGTTGATCGATGCTTCAGCCGCGCCAAGATCGCGCGTAGAGACCGTGTTGAGTCTCTTAGGCGTATTCAGGGTCAGCCCCAGATCCTGAGTGCACCTAGGACCAGCACGAGGTCTAGGTTTACTGCTGTTGATGGGTTTGGGCAGCATCGAGGACTTGGTTTTTCTGAGTCTTCTGTTTTTCGTCCTCATGCTGCTCCTGTTCGTGACTTCCGCCGTCCTGAGGGTAGATCTCGTTTTCTCCATCGAGATAGCTACCCGCGGCGTGATCAGCATGTTGCCGGTGTTCCGACTTGCTCTCCCGTAGCAGTCGGACCCCGCAACAGCTTCAGGTCTGCTCACAGACCTTCTGCTTTGAGTGACAGAGAGCGTAGGGTAGATAGAGGTCAGTCGTGCTTGACTACTTCATCTGCTCGACGTGTTGTTCAGTATTGGGTGCCAAAATCTCTCTTGATTTACCCCAGTACTGAGACTTTACTCTCTGTTTGACTCAGGTTCACCGGGCAGGGAAGGGAAAGGTTTGGCTCGTAGACTCCGGGTGTTCACGACACATGACCGGAGATTCCCGCTGGTTTTCTTCCCTTGCCCGTGCTCCAGGTGATGAGACGATCACCTTCGGAGATGCTTCATCTGGGCGCGTCATCGCCAAAGGTACTGTGCGCATTAATGATTCTTTCATTCTGAAAGATGTAGCCTTGGTTAGTAAGCTGCAGTACAATTTACTTTCAGTCTCTCAGCTTACCGATGACGGTTTCGAGGTAAGCTTTAAGAAAAATGCTTGTAAAATTCTTGATTCTTCGGGTAGTTTGGTTTGCGGGATTTCTCGTTATGGGAGGATCTTTCGTGCTGATTTTTCTGAGTCTTCTGGCGATCCTCTCAGGTGTCTAGTTGCTTCTGAGTCCCGGGACCTTTCTTTCTGGCATAGGAGACTTGGTCATATCGGATTTGATCATTTGACCCGAGTTAGCGGCCACGATCTCATTCGTGGTCTACCGAAACTCAAGATGGTCAAAGACCTTGTTTGCTCTCCATGCCGGCACGGCAAGATGGTTGCCGCTTCTCACCCTCCGGTCACAGTTACTATGACTGATGCACCGGGACAACTGCTCCACATGGACACAGTTGGACCAGCTCGAGTGCAGTTAGCAGGAGGGAAGTGGTATGTTCTTGTTGTAGTCGATGACTTCTCGAGGTATTCTTGGGTGTTTTTCTTAGCCTCGAAGGATGAGACGTTTTCGCATTTCTGAGGTCTTTTCAGTAGGCTTTCTGTAGAGCTCCCAGGTGCCTTACGAGCGATCCGCAGTGATAATGGCACGGAGTTCAAGAATTCCTACTTTGAGAGTTTCTGTGGTGAGACAGGTGTAGAGCACCAGTTCTCTTCTCCATACGTCCCTCAGCAGAATGGCGTTGTGGAGAGGAAGAACCGTACCTTCGTCGAGATGGCCAGGACGATGCTTGATGAGTACTCTACACCGCGGAAGTTTTGGGCTGAGGCTATAGCCACCGCGTGCCATGTCTCAAATCGAGTTTTTCTTCGGGCACACTTGCATCACACTTCTTATGAGCTGAGATATGGGCGAAAGCCTAGCGTCTCTCATTTTCGTGTGTTTGGTTGCAAGTGCTTTGTTTTGAAGTCCGGGAACCTAGACAAGTTCGAGTCACGTTCTTGTGATGGAATCTTTCTAGGTTACTCGCCTTCTTCGCGGGCTTATAGGGTCTGGAACTGCGAGTCTAGTAAAATGGTAGAGACCTGTGAGGTGACCTTTGACGAGGCCAGTCCGGGGACTAGGCCCGATATCTCAGGTTCTTTAGAGCAGTCCGAGACCATCTTTGTGGATGATGAGGATGATGGAGACGACGGTTGTCTACCTGATCCTGTCCCTCATCCACCCATTGAGGTGCCGTCTTCCACCACACCTCGAGGTGATCAGCCCATGCCTTCTGCTTCTTCTGGATCTGGTGGCTCTGTTCCTACCTCGTCAGCTCACGAGGTAGAGGCCACTTCTTCATCTCATCCTGGACCTCCTAGACATATCCAGAAAGCTCATCCTTCAGAGCAGATCATTGGAGACCTTTTCGAGCGTGTTACCTGCTCAAAATCTGGCTTATCTCAATTCTGTCTCTATTCTGCTTTCATTGCCTCCTTTGAGCCCAAAGATGTTTCTCATGCTCTATCTGATGAGTCTTGGGTCAATGCCATGCATGAGGAGCTAGAAAATTTCGAGAGGAACAAGGTCTGGTCGCTTGTCGAGCCCCCGCGAGGTCACAATATTATTGGGACTAAGTGGGTGTTCAAGAACAAGCAGAGCGAGGATGGAGTGGTTATTCGAAACAAGGCTAGACTGGTTGCTCAGGGGTTCTCCCAGGTTGAAGGTCTAGATTTCGAGGAGACCTTTGCCCCTGTAGCTAGACTTGAAGCCATTAGAATCCTGCTTGCCTTTGCAGCTTCTAAGGGTTTCAAGCTTTACCAGATGGACGTCAAGAGTGCCTTTCTCAATGGCCTTATTGAGGAAGAGGTCTACGTCCGACAGCCTCCTGGTTTCGAAAACCCCAAATACCCAAACCATGTCTTCAAGCTTTCCAAAGCGTTGTATGGACTTAAGCAGGCCCAGGGCTTGGTATGAGAGGCTTAAGTCCTACTTGTTGAGTCATGGGTTTGAAATGGGTAAAGTTGATAAGACCTTGTTCATCCGCCGGCTTGGCGCTGACCTTCTGCTCATCCAGATCTATGTCGATGACATTATCTTTGGCGGCTCTTCCCATACTCTGGTTTCCCAGTTCTCGGATGTCATGAGCACCGAGTTTGAAATGAGTATGATGGGTGAGTTGACCTTCTTCCTTGGCTTCCAAATTAAGCAGACTTGGGAGGGTACATTTCTTCATCAAGGAAAGTACACTCGTGACCTCCTGAAGCGCTTCGATATGAGTGATGGTAAGCCGGTGTCAACTCCCATGGCTTCGACAGCCTATCTTGACCCAGATGAGGATGGCGAGCCAGTTGATCAGAAAGAGTTCAGAAGTATGATCGGCTCCCTTCTTTACCTCACTGCCTCGAGACCAGACATACACTTCTCCGTGTGTCTGTGTGCTCGTTTTCAGGCTTCTCCTCGCGTATCTCACCGTCAGGCGGTGAAGCGCATCTTTCGGTACCTTCGAGCCACCATTGACTATGGTATCTGGTACTCTTCCTCATCCTGTCTTTCCTTGAGAGCCTTTTCGGATGCAGACTTCGCTGGCTGTAGGATAGATAGGAAGAGCACTTCCGGCACCTGCCAGTTCATTGACACTTCTCTCGTTTCCTGGTCTTCGAGGAAGCAGTCCGGTGTTGCACAATCCACTGCAGAGGCTGAGTACGTTGCTGCTGCCAGTTGCTGCAGCCAGGTACTTTGGATGGTTTCGACCCTGCGGGACTTTGGGTTAGCCTTAGACAGTGTTCCACTCTTTTGTGATAACACGTCTGCTATCAACATTGCCAAGAACCCAGTGCAACATTCCCGGACCAAGCATATTGACATTCGCTTTCACTTCCTTAGAGACCATGTAGAGAAGGGCGATATAGTGCTCCAGTTTGTGGAGAGTGACCACCAGTTGGCTGACATCTTTACCAAGCCATTGGATAGCTCTAGGTTTTCAGCTCTGCGGGGAGAGCTTGGGGTGGTTTGTCCTTACGGTCTGTAGTGAGGGGGAGCTTGGGCTTTACTGCTTTATTATATTAATTATGCTTCTGTCTCATTTCTGTTGCATTGCATTTGCGGGTGCATTGGGTTAAGTCCTTCTAGTATAGGTTAGAGTGTTTCTTGTGTTGAGTTGCTTAGACTTCTTACTCTTATCTTGTGCTTCCAGGATTAGCTATTTCTTATCTCACTAGGTTGAGCTCACTCACTTCTTGTAGGTTCTAGCGAGGGTTGGGCCACCCTCGGGTAGACAGGGTACGTGTTTGCTCTCTAGTGTGTGTTCGACGATCAGCTGTTAGTCCTGGAGTCATTTGGGGTAGATGAGAGTTAGTTTAAGCCATAGTTGCTTCTATATCTTTTCTATGCTTTAAGGACTGCCTGTTTGGTTTTCTTTGCCAGCTTCTCGATTTTATTGCTTTGGTTCAGGGGGAGTTCATTTGGGAGCTTCTGAAGCTTAATTTTGACATAACTCAACTTGAACTAAAAGTTGCATCTAATGTTGAGGGGGAGCTGGACTTTCTTGCATTTTCAGCTTTCTAGCATTATAATCAATCTACATTGAGCCGTGATTATTGTCCTGTTATGACATGCTTCAGTGCTTTACACCTTGCCATGACTTGTGCTTAGCTTGCTAAATTTATCATTACTTCATATGTGTAGACTAGCGTTTGCCATGATAAGGGAACTCCCAACCCTGAAACCACCATGGTTTCCATGGCATTAAATAGGGTGCCACCTCAGCTTTTTTGCTGATGTGGAAGGTGAGTTAAGGTGGAGAGAGAGGAAATCGTTTCTCAGGTGAGAAATCGTTTCGGCTCAACGTCCGATGCGGGAGGAAATCGCTCTTTTCGCGTTGGGGACTCCAGCGTCGTTTCCATCGCATGCTGTTGGATCTCGTGTGGCGCCGCCGCCTCCCCCTCCGATCCCGCGCGCCTCCCTTTGATCCTGCGCGCGCGCCTCCTCTGTTCCCGCGCGCCTGCGCGCTTCCTTCCGACGCGCCTCCCTCCGATCCCGCGCGTCCCTCCGATCCAGGCCCTCCACGAATTTCTTCTTCCTCCCACCGATTCTTGGCTCCGTTCGGTGGCCGCAGCTCGGCGCGCGAGATGGCCACGTCGTTTGACCGGTGGGAGAAGGACCCCTTCTTCCTGGCCGCGGAGGAGGTCCAGGAGTCCGTCGACCGGTGCATTCTTTTCTTGGCCTCCTGTTTCCTCCCTTCGATCTTGTCCCGTTTCCCTTTCTTGTTTCGATTTTTTGCTTGATTTTTGGTTTTGCTTGTGGGGTTTGCAGGATGGAGTCGGTGTACAGGAGATGCAGGAGAGGAAAGGAGGCAGCGCTCCGGAGGCTGCGGCGCCGGCCGGCGGATGGGGGCGAGGCGCCGGCAAGCTGCGGCGCGAGCTACACACGGTGCTCGGTACCGCCAAGTGGCAGGTGAATTGGCTACTCTCGGCCGTCGTTACTTGCTGGCTTTTGTATATAGTCCGATTTAATGATTAGCCTGTGAAAGATGGGATTTGGTTGACTCCTTACCTACCCTGGATTGCTTGAAATGTATTGTTTTGCTTGAAAAGATTGGATGTGTTGGCTTATAAATTTGGATGCAAGCAATGATCCTCTGTTCCAAAGCTAGGATTTTCGTGACTTAGCTTCGATTTTCATGTATAATAGTCATGCATGTTACTGGTTCTTGAATCAGAGTATTTGCTCATATGGGTTGCTTCTTCGTAACAAGCTACACAGTGTGATGGTTGGTTTAGATATGGGGTTTGCTCCAATTCTTATGTCCTGGCATTCATGAATCATTCAAAAGATTGTAGTTGGTACTCATGGATGTGTTATGACGTATTGAGTTGTCCGAAACTGGATCTTGGCCACTTGTTCACAAAAGTGCAATTTGTTTTCTTTTACATTTTGTTGAAATTTCCGAAAAAAGTGCCATCTAATATCCTGTTGGATTGCTCGAAATGACACGAGTTTGCTAAAATGGAGACTTGATGTCTTGGCTTTGTATGTAATAATAATCCTAGTCCACCAATGTTTCTCTGAATTGCAAAGCTAGGATTTAGTGATTCTTATAGCGAAAGGCTTGGATCATGATGCATATGTTACACTGTTTTACCAACATTTTTTCATTAGCTTAATTTCTCTGCTTTGTGGTTTATCCCATATGTTGGCCAGTTGATTTCTTGACTAGTTGACTGTTTGGATTAAACAATTTTTAAACGTGTAGTAAATGGTCCTACTGAATCTTTGATGAGAAAGGGACAGTATTTACTGTCTATAATCAAAGTGGGGACCATTGATTTATTATTTTCAAATGCAATTGGTCTTCAGCCGATGTAAGAACACATTTTCCTTACATTGCAGGAATGTGGCAATACATAGCTGATGAAATTAAAGTGGAGTCCCATCATCTAGCTTGGTGAACACTATGCTGTGGCATGCTGTATGTATGGCGGGATTTTGACAAACCACTGGCAGAAAACAGTGTCTGATTATGTCATGAATGATCTGATAGAGGTGCTCAGCAATTACAAAGTCCACAGAGCAAAGCATCATTAGATGATTACATGAAATGGGCAATCTTATTTTCTGTTTTTGAACTCATTTGTCATTTTGTTTCCTTTGGAGACGATGGTTTTTGGATGTTCCTATGCACCTACGCAAATGCTGAATTGAACTTTATTTATTCTGCTCTCAGACTATGATACCTGTTTTATTTATGGACTATCATATTTATGGACTGCATATACAGTGTACAGTGGAGCATGAGATGTGGTTACGTAGTGGCTTGCCACAATCAATCAAGGTCTCTCTTGTACTGTCATTAAATTTTTCTCTGTATGGAAACTACTATGGAAACTGTGGGTTGGGAGGGGTAGTTTCTACTGAACATTGATTGCACTCTCTCTCCTCTAGAAACTACCCATGGAAACTATGGGTTGGGAGTGCCCTAAGTTAAGTATAATTGATCAACTTAAATTAAACTTGTCATGCTAGCATTTGAGTTTAGTCTTACTTGAGCTATCCTTTTATAATTCATGCCATGTCAAATAGGCCGAGTAGAGCGTTGAATCTATATTGAGCCTTAGTTTGAGCTGTTTTAGTCTCCTGATGATACATGAGTTAGTACAATGTGTTAAAAAGCAAAAAGATCTCTTTTGTGCGAAAAAACTGATCTCACCAATTCTTTCCTATGAGACGGCTTGCCATTGCACTTGGCATGAACTTAGGGGGAGTTTTGGATGACCTAGACTATCTTCTTAAGCTTCTTGCTTGGAGTAGTCGCATAAGGCTTGAGATCTAGCACATGATAAAACAAAATGTTGGTTGACAACCACCATATTTGTGCGAAAAAACTGATTTCGCCAATTCTTTCTCATGAGACAGCTTGCCATTGCACTAGACATGAACTCAGGGGGAGTTTTGGATGACCTAGACTATCTTCTTAAGCTTATTGCTTGGAGTAGTCGCATAAGGCTTGAGATCTAGCACATAAAGAAAAATTGGGTTGAAAACAACCATATGCTTTCAAAAGACAATATTTAATGTGCTCAATTTGCTTAATCTACAATCAGAACCAAGTACCTTAACCAATGTTTCAATCTTGAGCTTATAGCACTCTATTTGGACTCAATGTTAGCTTCTTTATTCCGCTTAGCTTATTGACATGGCCTGCATCATCCTTGGATGTCTCTAGCTAGACTTTACTCATTGATGACTTGACTTGCTCACAAAATGCATTACATTTCAGATTGTCATCTTTGTGCTCTAGCTGGTTTATATATATGTTGTCATGATCTAGATAGCGTTTTTTTAGTTATGGCTTGGTGTATTACATTATGGTCAATATGGATAATTCTCATGGCTCTAAATGCTTAAATAAACAAACTTCAGCCATATTCATCCATTGACATGTCATATTCTCTCTATTGCATCTTGATGCGTTTATTGCCAAAAGGGGGAGAATAGAGAAGAAAAAGTCTGTTGGGAACAGTTTAGAGCTTTGGAGATCAATTTGCTCTTTCAGTAGTTGCTCTAGTGTTCCTTCTGTCGACATGGTCATTAGCTTCATTTCATTCCTTGGACCATGTTGGATTCTTCAAAATCAAACTCTTTTTAATGCTTTTTCTGCGTTTGTCAATAGACTCATCAAGGGGGAGATTGAGAGACCATGTGGTCGTGCTCCATGAGAGTGATGAGTAATTGACAAAGGTTTAGGTCAGTCGAGTTTGGTTTGAGTGGTTCGGAGTCGAGTCGTTGCGTGGCGCAATCGGGCTCGGTCGGACTTTGGTCAAATCTGGTCATTTGGGTTTAGGATGCATATTCTAATATTTTGACAGGTTTTGACTTCATCTGTGGTAAGTGTAATGATATTTACGCTTTCATGTGTCGAGCGGTGCTATTTGACGTGTTTCTTGTCTGTGTGATTGCAGGACGTCGAGTTGGAGTCATGGCGAGACACGGTGGACCGGACTAGGCGCAGGTGGCGCTAAGGTCAGAATGGTCGGGATGTGTCGAAGACGACGTGGACTCGAGGTGGTTGCGAGGCGTGCGAGGCAAGGAGCGCGGAAGCTTCCCGGAAGGTGCAGAAGGGGCGAATCGGGAAATTCGCAAGGCTGCACAAGCGGGAGCGGGCTCCGTTGGACGTAGCGGGCGTAACGGGGCGGAGACCCGTTAGCTAGGCGCTATAAAAGGAGAGGAGGGGCTGCATGCCCTCCTTGAGCATTTGTGTGAGGATTAGGGTTTTAGAGTCAAAAGAGGCTTTGGGAAGGTTGTTTCCTTTAGCTCTTTAGTTGGTGTGAGTTGGTGTGAGTTGGTGGAGGCAGAGTAGTGCTCCCTCTGTAGCTTCATCGATGCTTTCTATGTGAGACTCCTCTCTTGTGTGTTCTTCCTCCCAAGATGTGTGATTCTTGGTGTTCTTGAGGATTGAGTTGAGAGCTTGTAATCTTTCCTTTTGTATCAAGTCGGGGTATCGGGACTCCTCTGTATTCCCTGTGATTCAAGAAATGAAAAACTGAAGTTTGCCTTCTCTGTTCGTACCCTTTGTTCATCGTTTTTCATTTTTGCAAGATTTCTTGATTTTCGTTGTCTCGAGTTCTTGCTTGCTGGAGAGTGCCAAAATGGGTTGCTATGACATGGGTGTTGCTCAAAAGCCATTTGGCTATTTAATCCCAAGAGCAAACCGAGTTTGATCCTCAGATTTCATTTTTGGCTTGCTCTGTTCTTGTTCTTCGTTTCTTGGTTTTGGTCCAGATTTTGATTCCCTTGTTAAGATGGCTTGAAATTTGGTATGAAGAGTCCAGAGGCTATTAATTAGCTTCCCTCAAAATTTCATAGCCGAAGGATCAACGGTTGGGGAGTTATTTGGTTTTTGGCTCGGTTCTTGCAAGATTTCAGATTTTTACCCAAATCTGAAATTCTTGATTCTTGGAGTGGATTTCTTGTTATTGACTTTTGGCTTAGTCTTCTAGGAGTGTTCCCTAGCGCTCCTCAAAGTTTACCAAGCCAAGAATCCAAGAATCATTGCGAATCTCTCAATTTTCTGAAATTCATGTTTGCTGTTTTTCTCGAGAGGTACTACCGCTCGGGGAGCGGTACTACCGCTCAAAGGTACTACCGCTCTGACCAGCGGTACTACCGCTCGACCAAGCGGTACTACCGCTTGAGGTCAGATTTGCGCTGAATTTGTTTTTCTTGATTGCTTCCTTCTGGGTCTAGCTTTTCAGTGTCTCTGTGATTTCCAGTGAGGGCTTATTTTCTCCTTCATAGCTCCCATAGCTACTGGAGAAGAAGATATTTGTTTGGGGCGATTTTTAAAGATCGACATTCACCCCCCCCCCCTCTGTCGCCATTTCGGTCCAACAAGTGCACACAGTAACATCGATGTAATATCACCCATACACAACGATAAATAACTAAATATTGAGTTTTGATAAGAAATAAAGGTTTTGACCTTATCATCGAGTTTACAATTATTTAGCCACGCAGGGCTTAGATGCTAAAGAAATAAACTGCAGCAGAACGAAAGAACTCTAGCGGTGACCCATCTCTTGCCCAGTGATGCAAAAGGTGGCCTAGGCGGCTGCCGAGGTGGCGCGCAGGCAGTGGATGGCAGCCGGCCACCACGCCTTGATCCCTCGACGGGAGGTTAGGCAGCTAGGCCGCTGGGTGGTCACAGGTGGGCATAGGCTGTCAAAGGTGGGTGCGACGCAGCTACAAACTAGGCTTTTGCGGTGATGGCGCGGCACATAGGAGGCCGTCGAGGACACCTAGGCGTGCGGACGGCGAGATAAGGAGAAAATGGTGTTTCGTAACACTTCAACAAAGCGTGCAAAAGCTAGGGTTGCGAAAGAGGAAAGACTTACAGAGCTACCTCCACCTCCAGGGATTCTCACACGCCGGCGTCGTCGAACCGTCGGATTTGACCGAGATTCTCCCTCCGCATCACGTCCTCGCCGAATTTGGCCGAGCAGCCCGAGCTTCTCCCTTCACCTTGCCGGATTATCCCAGGTATGTAGTGTACTTCCTCCCCTCCACCTCCGCCTCCGGCCTCCGTTTTTGGCCTCCCTTGGCCTTCACCTCCGCCTCTCCTCCCATCCAACTCTGCCTCTCCTAGTCTCCTCCCCTTCGCCTCCACCTCTCCTCCAACTCATGGAAATGTCGTTGGGCCGTTGGGGAGATCCGGCAACGCCGACTGAGCCATAGAGGAGAGGTTGGAGGGGACTCAGGGCCAGGGGAGATCCAGCTGGGGTCAGAGAAGAGAATCGGAGAGGAACCATGGGGAGGACCATGCATAGAGGAATCGAGAGAAGAGGAGCGCAGCCACATGGGGAGAGAAGAGGGGATTGTCGGTGTCTATCGACATGGGGAGGAGCAGCCGCACGGGAGAAGAGGGGAATGGACGAATGGTTTATTATTGGATATTTATTAGTGTGCTAATTTGGTGATGCACTGCAGACTGCAATACACTTTTATTTATGCTTTGATAATTACACTTTTATTCATGCTTTGCTAATGTTTAATTCTTTATGCTATGTTTGTGTAGCATACGATCTGTTGCCTCGGCGCCGGAGGTGAGCACCACTAGCCTCGAGAGAAAATTGGGTGACGTAGGATGGGAATATGGTGTGTTGGTGAATCCAAACAACTTGAATAAGGTAAAATGCATTTTGTGTGATAAGGTTGTTTTCGGTGGGATCTATAAGATCAATCAATATATTGCACACATTAGTGGGAATGTTGCAAAATGCCTCAAATCCACAAAGGAAGACCAAGAGAAGTGTCGAAACTCTATTGCGGAGGCAAGGAACAAGAAGACGAGCAACAAAGCTCATGAGGATGAGGTAGGGATGATGTGACCATTCAAGGTGATGGTAAGAATGATGAAAGGTTTGAAGAGATTGGAGGATCAGCACCTCAAAAGTTAGGCCCTATGGATAAGTTTGTCAATCCAATTGATCCTCAAGGTAGTAGTTTAAGCACTCAAGAGCTTAAGCGGCAACAAAAAATTACAGAGGCAATTTGGAAAGAGAGGCTTCGTAAGGTGAAGCAATATGTGGCGATGTGGTTTTACATGTCAGGTATATCTTGTATCATATTTTCATTTTTACTCTTCAGGTGTATTGTTCAATGCTATTAAATATTAATTCATGTATGCATTAACCTTGTATCATGTTTTTATTTTTACTCCTTAGGTTTACCGTTCAATGCCATAAACAATGATGAATTCAAGCAAACGATGGAAGCCGTTGGTTGATTTGGCCCAGGATTCTTAGGTCCTTTCCAATATAAATGTCGAGAGCCATTGTTGAAGGAGGAGGTGGCTAGAACAAGTTGTTTGTTGAAAGTATATGAGAAAGAGAGAGTCATGACCGAGTGCTCTATCATAACCGATGCTTGGACGAACCAAAGGAGGAGGAGCATAATGAACTTATGTGTGCATTGCTCATTGGGGACATGTGTGAGCAATACGTTGAAGGTATAGCCTACTTATTTTATATTTGTATGTCTTCTATTGTGTGCTATTTCACTATTTGATAATGCTTGTATTTTGCATTGCTCATTTGCTTGAAGGTTTTTGAGCCATTGGTCAAAGTTCTCCGCATGGTTGATGGCGATGATCCATCCATGGCTTTTCTTTATAGAAAAATTCTAGAAGCCAAGAAGCAAATCAAAGAATCCCTAGATAATGCGGAGAGTAACTATAAGTTGATAATTGAAACAATTGATGCAAAGATGAAGGGAAGACTTGATTCTCCATTGCACAAGACGACATACCTATTGAATCCATATTATAGTTATCGTGATTGATCAATCTTTTTGAAACAAACCATAATGGATGGATTCATTGTGTGTGTTGAAATTTTTTATCATGGTGATGAAGAAGCAATGGATCAAGTGTTCAATTTCGACTTTGACATTTTCAAGGAAAAAAGGGAAACCTTTGGGAAAACTCCCGCACGACTTGTATGTCAAAAGTTTGATCTTATTCCCGGTAAACTTGTTCTCGCTTCTCAAATTTAATGAACCAATGCATGCAAATTGTCTTTTGTCCATTACTAATAGTTTTGCTTCCAATTACGTAGCTAATTGGTGGTCTAAGTATAGATGTCATGTTCCTCGCTTGCAAAGGTTGGCTATAAGAATTCTTTCCTTGACCTCAAGTTCATCTGGATGTGAAAGAAATTGGAGCACTTTTGACATGTTACTCACTAACTCTTAAGTCCCATCTCTTATGTCACTATTTCAATTTAAGTACTTAACTAACCTTTACTTTGCAACTCGTAGATACATACCAAGAAGAGAAATAAATTAGATGCTCACCACCTCAATAATCTTGTCTATGTTCAATTCAATGCAAGACTTATGGACAAAAAAAGAAAAGATCAAATCAAAGAACATAGATGTCCTATTAGCTTCGTATGCTACTTTTGCTCAAGGATGGGTTATTGAAGGTGGGGATGAGGAGGTTGACCCCGAGATGGGTCTTTCATGGAAACTCATTGAAGAAGCAAGTGGGGCTAATGAAACCACACAATCTCGTAGGAGCAAAGAGTGAGAGAACTTCATGAAGATGATTTTGAATTCGAAAGTGAAGAGGAAGAGGAGGTGAACGAGGAACTTGAGGATGTTGAGTTCGAATCCGATCAAGATGAAGTGATTCCAACAAAGGATTACAATCAAGAGGATGAAGATTGATCATTTTATCTATGCATGCTACCTTGTTAAAGTTTCTTTAAGAATTATTTTGCTATGTGTGGTTGAGAACTTTTAGTGTAAGATGTTGTGAACTATGTCTACGTATGGTTGTGAACTTATTTTATACTTTTATTTCATCTATACGACTATGTTTTATTGTCTTGTAACCATTTCTTATTTCTTTCATTCTTTTATACTTACATAGAAGTTTAAAGAGCATAGTTGTATAAATTTATCCACATATCAAGAGTTTCATGTATTGCTTAATTTTTAATGTGCAGGTTTACATGAAGCATTTACATCAAGAATTTACATCAAGTGATGAACTGATGAAGTATCCATCATCATCTATCAAATTTATAACATTACAAATTATTCCAGGTAACAATTCTTCCTCTAAACATCATATATGTCTTGATATCGCCAGTAGCACATTATGCTAAAGTCGGCCACCTAGGCCCCGTCTAAGCGGTCTAGGCGCTAGACCTCTGTTTGCCGCCCGCCTAGCGCCTACTTCAACATTGGGTTTACATTTAATTGAAAGATAAAACACCAAGTACAATGGCTACTGCTTGGAGAGAGTACACAGCTAGCCAACGGAACACAACCATCGCGCCTTGATCCTTGTCACCGTCATTGTCTCCATCTTTGACCGCCGACCAAACCCCTAGTGAACGTAAGATTAACTTCATCTTGATGGCCCATATGTTGTAATTCGTTTCGCATAACATTGGGTATTGAATCGGGAGCATGGTGCTTCTTGTCATCAGCTTGATGAGCACGCCTATCTTTGATGGATCGAGTACGTCGCTCACAGTCTTGATGAGCTCTCCTAACCTCGAAGGGTCACTTGTGTTGCCTCGAAGGGTCACTTGCGTTGTCGGCCATCGCTTTGTCCCCTTAGGTTCTGATACCAACTGTTGCGGAAAAATCGCCCAGGGAGTCTAGACGAGCGACGGTCGTCAACCTCTTACGATCACACACACACACACACGAGCACAAGTAGACACAAGTAAAATTTTGCGATGTGATGCTATGCAATACGTCTACGTCCTTTTCTTCTTTCTTATATAGAGGAGAAATATACATGACTTTGAAACCAATACGGAATACCACGCTGGAATCCAATATGGAAACAACTCGACTTTCCGTTTACAACCACTCTGAATCTAAACAGACTCTGACTCCTAACTCCTTATGACTTATGACTGCTACAATCCTTATGACTTACGACTGCTACAGTCCATACGACTTACAACCATTACAGAACTTGAATGTGGTCGTAGTCTGCCGTGATCATAGAACGTGGTCGTAGATTCGGCCAGACCTGAAGACAACTAGGTTAACTCTATCACGATCGTCCTTAGGGGACCCTAACGATGCTTTCGGTACACGAGTTTTGATGATTTTTGTAAGCGAGTGTGAGCACAGGCAACAGTGCTCTACGAGCCATCACACAAAATGCAATATTCAAACATGCAAGGCTTAACAAGGAGGGCTCTGGTCATTTTATTTGCTAAAGCCACATTTTAAAACTATGAATAATTAGAAATTTCCTATGACTCAGCATTTTAACTAAAACAGATTTTCTAAAGCGTGTGATAGATTTGCAATATTATTAGTAGTACAAATTTCATCTACATTTACATGCCACTTGTACCATATGCTATGTTTTTAGCGATATATCCACTTCTCACCACAGGGACAACATCAATTCAGGACTTTTACTACCCACCACTTTTCATCCCACCCACAAAGTTGTTTTTTCAGAAATAGACACTATCTCGAGTAAGTTCCCATGCCCGCCCATGACTGTGGGCACAGCTATTCGAACAGTTTTTATACTTTGCAGAGGATGTACGCTTTACCCATAAGAGACAACCGTCTTGTTATATTCCATATGTTACCGTAGACATGTAGATCAAGGAGGTCACCTAGTAGGACTACTTTCGCTAAGGTTTCAAGCAATGCAGGGTACTACAACCCGTCTAGAGGACCTCTCTTACGCCGTCTTGTCAAAGACTTTCCGTCTGCACATGTGCACACCATTGGCGTATCCCATACTGGGTCGATGTAAATTAGATGGCTAAGTTGTACCCATCATAGACCTGAGGTTGTACTATTTTACATTTGTAGGTCATTACAAAATTCAGTCCATAAAATTATTTGAGCGGTTATACCACATCCCATCACTCTCGTGCATTCATTGCACCAACGCCTCTTACCATCTGCACCAACGCCTCTTACCAGCTGTGGAAAAAATTGGTTTGATCAATCTTGAAGAATCTGGGCAACACGTCAAGACTTAGGAGGAGAAATGTTGAGTTAACTCTTGCGTGTTTACAGTTTCTGTTTAGGCATTAGTTTACTGCATGCTATTTTTTCATTCAAGAGTCATGTGAATGGCCAACCGTTTTCGGTTGTGCGCAAGTTAAGTCTGCATTTGTGTCATGCTCATAATCACAGTGTTTAGTAGGGTGTTATGCAATGGTTATGGCAGAGCGTGAGTCTAGGAGGGCCGTTAAGGCCAAGTCTGTAAGAAAGACCTTTAAATTCAGTAATCAACAGCAAGGGAAAAATGCTGCTTTTGCAGCACAAACACTGTGTTTCTTCCTCTCTCTTGTGAGCTCATCTAGTGTTTGTCTAACACGTGGTATCAGAGCTCCGTTGCGGTTCTGCACGAGCAAATGTTGGCTCCGATTAGAGGGGCGTCCAAGACGCCGCCCCGGCGACATCGACAGCTATCTCCGTCGTTTGCTCCACATCGATCCCAGCACTACCGTGATGAAGTATGGGAGATGATCATGCGAAAAGAATCAACGAGTGCTGTTGTGTACCCAACCCTCACCAAGACAAACTACACCGAGTGGTCCCTTGTCATGAAGGTAAACCTAGAAGCACAGGGATTGTGGGAGGCGGTTGAGTTCGGCACCGACGACCGGCGTGATGATAGGCAGGCGCTTGTTGCCATTTTCTGTGCGGTGCCGACCAAACTTCATGCATCACTCGCCCGCAAGAATTTAGCCATGGATGCCTGGGAGCACATCAGGACGATGCGCGTCGGCGTCGACCGGATCCGCGAGGCGAATGCCCAGAAGTTGCGACGAGAGTTCGGTGAAATCATGTTCCAGGATGGGGAGAGTGTCGACGACTTCTCCTTGCGTCTCTTGAACATCGCCAATGATCTCCGCATGCTCGGTGATGAAATTACTGACGCTGAGGTGGTGAAGAAATTCTTGCAGGTGGTACCCGATAGCTTGTCGCAGATCGCTCTGTCCATTAAGACACTTCTCGATCTCGACCAGCTGAGTATTGAGGAGGTCACTGGTCGTTTGCGCGTCGTTGAATAGCGCCGACGTCCTGATCCCACGGTGCGTGTCGATACCCAGGGCCGACTGCTTCTCTCTGAGGAGGAGTGGTTGGCGAGGTACAAGAAACATGACGGTGGTGAGAGCAATGGTGTTGGCAGCTCCAATTTTGGTGGAAGACAACGTCGGTGAAGAGGACGCGGGACTGCTACGCGTGATGCCAATGCAGTTACCACTGGCTGGGCTGCAATGTCCAAAGATCAGTACCAGAGCTGTGGAAAATACGGGCACTGGGCGAAAGACTGTCGGTCCAAGCCCAAAAGGGAGCAGGCCCATGTGATCCAGGATAACGAGTCCACTCTTCTCATGATGCGGACAACCCTGGACCCATTTCCTACTCCGCCGCCACCGACACAAAGTGTTCCGACAGCGTCGATTCCACGCCCCAACTCCGATCCACACCAGATTCTTGCGCCGATTGTTGCTCTGGAGTGTCCGCCTCCTGACGGCAACATCTTCACCGCGTGTCACCAAAGATCCAACCACCGCCCCATCTCGAGCAGCACCGTGCCTTGCTGCAGGGATTTCTCGAGCGCAGCCTCGGGAGGGATCAGCTTCTACTCCGAGAAGACAAAGTCTTCGTCCAGCTCGAAAATGAGGAGGAGCACGACCACGCTAATTGGGTCTTCGACATAGGAGCCACAAATCATATGACGGGGTCGCGAGCGGCGTTCTCTGATCTTGACACCAACATCTGAGGCTCCGTGCGTTTCGGCGATGGCTCTGTGACCAGCTTCAAGGGGTGCGGCAGTGTCCTTTTTGCCTGCAAAAATGGAGAACATCGCACCTTCAACAATGTCTACTACAACCCTCGACTCACGGCGAACATTGTGAGTATGGGTCAACTTGACGAGCTGGGCTATCAAGTCCTGGTTGAAGATGGGATTATGCGGATTCGTGATCCGGAGCGCCGGATGCTAGCAAGAATTAAGCGCTCCCCAAGCCGCCTCTATATTCTTGAGCTATTCCTCACCCGGCCGGTATGTCTGGCTGCGCGCACTGGGGAAGAAGCCTGGAAGTGGCATGCTCATTTGGGCCATCTCAATTTTCAAGCTTTACAGAAGATGGCGTGCAAAGGTATGGTGCAGGGTCTGCCGAAGGTGAAGCAGGTGGACCAGCTCTGCGAGGCTTGTCTTGCAGGCAAGCACCGATGGTCACCATTCTCGTCAAAGGCGCTTTACCGAGCAGATCAGCCCCTCAAGCTCGTTCACGGGGATCTTTGCTGCCCTATCTCGCCATCGACGCCGAGTGGAAAGAGCTACTTTTTGCTGCTCGTCGACGACTACAGCCGGTACATGTGTCTAGAACTTCTGTCTTCCAAGAATCAAGCAGCGTTGCCCATCAAGCTGTTCCAGTCAGCAGCAGAAGCAGAGTCTGGGCAGAAGCTGCGCGCATTTTGCACGGACCGTGGTGGCGAATTCACATCAGCAGAATTCGCTATGCATTGTGCCAAGTGGGGTGTGCGACGACAACTGACGGTGCCATATTCACCCCAACAAAATGGGGTGGTCAAGCGTAGAAATCAGACGGTGGTGGCAGCCACGAGAAGCATGCTCAAGGCGAAGAAGCTCCCGGGAAGGTTCTGGGGTGAGGCTATCAGCACGGCAGTCTATCTTCTGAACAGATCGCCAACAAGGAGCTTGTCCAGGGTAACACCGTTTGAAGCCTGGTATGGGAAGAAGCCTGGGGTTCAACACCTGTGAACATTCGGCTGTATTGTCCATGTCAAGCTCGCTGGGCCGCAGAAGAAGCTCGACGACAGGAGAAAGCCTATGATCTTCGTCGGCTATGAATGCGGAACAAAAGCATATCGAGCCTATGATCCAACCACTGATCGTGTCCATGTGACACGGGATGTGGTGTTTGAGGAATCAGCGCAGTGGAAGTGGAGCTCCAACGAGCCCAATTTGGCAGATTATGATCCCTTCATGGTGGAGGACACTTCTGTGTACCAGCAGGACGGCAATTCATCTCTGGAGACACCTCCGACAGCGGCACCTCGTGCTGCATCAGCTCCACCAACAGCTGTCTCTATGCAGACTACGTCAACTTCGGCTGCAGCAGATACTCCAACTGAGACTTCGACCTCGCTTGATTCCTCACCACTGGAAGAACCGATGGATCCTGACCTTGATCTTAACGCGATCCTTGATGCAGATCATGATGATGCACCTTTGCGGTTCAGAACTATGGATGATGTACTCGGACCCTCGACACCGCCAGGTTTGGCACCACGATTGTTGCTTGCCGAGCAGCTGCTTGCCATTAGCGCCGATGAGCCAGCCACTTTCGCTGATGCGGAACGACAACCATGTTGGAGGAAGGCGATGATGGAGGAGCTGCGTGCAATTGAAGAGAATCAGACTTGGGCATTGGTGGATTTGCCTTCTGGTAGTCGTGCAATTGGGCTCAAGTGGGTGTTTAAGGTGAAACGTGACGAGAAAGGTGATGTGGTGCAACACAAGGCTCGGCTTGTCGTAAAGGGCTACGCTCAACGTCAAGGCATCGACTACGATGAAGTGTTCGCGTCGGTAGCAAGAATGGAGGTTGTGCGGCTTCTTCTTGCACTAGCTGCGCATGAAGGCTGGGAGGTATAGCATATGGACATGAAATCCGCCTTCTTGAATGGGGATCTTCAAAAAGAGGTGTTTGTAGAGCAGCCACCGGGATTCGTCAGCGCCGGTAATGAGCATAAAGTGCTCAAGCTTCACAAAGCGCTTTACGGTCTTCATCAAGCTCCGCGTGCCTAGAACATCAAGTTGGACTCCAGTCTCCTTGCTCTGGGCTTCAGGAGGAGCAAATCCGAACCGGCTCTCTATACTCGGAGGAGTGGAAATGAGCAGCTGGTGTTGGGTGTCTATGTCGATGATCTTGTGATCACCAACACCAGCAGCTCCGACATCAGATGTTTCAAGCAAGAGATGGCGAATGTTTTTCGGATGAGTGATCTGGGGGTGCTGACCTACTACCTTGGCATTGAGGTCATGCATCGCCCAAATGGCATTACCATCAGCCAAGGTGCCTACGCCGCCAAAATCTTGGAGAAGTGCAACATGACAGGGTGTAATCCGTGTCAGATACCAATGGAGCCACGCCTAAAGCTCAGTAAGGACAGCAGCAGTCCTCCGGTGGATGCAACAATGTACCGAAGCATCGTGGGAAGTCTCAGGTACTTGGTGCATACTCGTCCTGACTTAGCTTTCTCAGTTGGATATGTTAGTCGTTTCATGGAAGACCCTCGTGAGGATCATCTTGCTGCTGTCAAACATATTCTGTGGTACATTGCGGCTACTTTGAATTGGGGCCTTCTGTACGGAAAAAAAGAAAGAGACCCAGGCAGAATTAATTGGATACAGTGACAGTGATCTTGCCGGAGATGTTGATAGCCACAAGAGTACGACTGGGTTAATCTTCTTCCTTGCTAAGAGTCCAATTACTTGGCAATCTTCCAAGCAGAAAGTGGTAGCACTGTCAAGCTGTGAAGCAGAGTATATAGCTGTTGCTGCTGGTGCTTGTCAGGCAATATGGCTGGCTCGAGTGCTTGCTGAAATATCTGGCACCAACCAAAGCAAGCCAAAGCTAAAGGTGGATAACAAATCTACCATTTCACTCATCAAGAACCCAGTACATCATGACCGGAGCAAACATATAGACATCAAGTTTCATCATATCCGGGAGTGTGCAGAATAGGGACTGATTGAAGTTAGCTTCATCAGGACTGAAGAACAGCTGGGTGATATATTGACCAAGCCTCTGAATCGCATCAAATTCCTGGAGCTGTGCGACAAAATTGGTTTGATCAATCTTGAAGAATCTGGGCAACACGTCAAGACTTAGGAGGAGAAATGTTGAGTTAACTCTTGCGTGTTTACAGTTTCTGTTTAGGCATTAGTTTACTGCATGTTATTTTTTCATTCAAGAGTCATGTGAATGGCCAGCCGTTTTCGGTTGTGCGCAAGTTAAGTCTGCATTTGTGTCATGCTCATAATCACAGTGTTTAGTAGGGTGTTATGCAATGGTTATGGCAGAGCGTGAGTCTAGGAGGGCCGTTAAGGCCAAGTCTGTAAGAAAGACCTTTAAATTCAGTAATCAACAGCAAGGAAAAATGCCGCTTTTGCAGCACAAACACTGTGTTTCTTCCTCTCTCTTGTGAGCTCGTCTGGTGTTTGTCTAACAGACGTGGGGCTGGCGCGAAGCCGCGATTCCATAAATGGGCTGGCGTCGGGAACCCGAACGGCGGCGAGGTCGCTGTAGTAGGGAGCTTGCCGGACGGGACGAAGAAGCACGGTGGGGTCACGGTCGTCCTCAGGGGAACCTGGCGATGCTTTCGGTACACGGAATTGGACGGAGAAGCCTCGGAGGTCGGGAATCGGCTACGGCGGTGCTTCGCCAGAAGTGGAGACGAAGGGGGTGGCTCGGGGCGCTAGATCTTGATTAGCTGCGACGGGAGCTGGGTGAGGATGCCCTGAACCGACGGAGCGGCTTTAAAGCGGCGAGGGGATGGCGTGGTGCACTGGTGCCATGATGGCCCGTGGCGGCCGTGGCGAGGGTGTCGGTGGAGGACCGGGCGAAGACAGCCGGTGGTTGGCGCAGAGGCGCGGCTCGGCACACCATTCAAGAGGGCGTGATGGCGCTGGGGGTGGTGTGACGGAGCAGTGAGCCTCGGCTGAATCAGCACAGCGTGGCTTGGGGCAATGATGCGGTGGAGGCTCGGTGGAGAAGGTGGAAACGGCGGGCGCGCATTGGGCTCAGGGCTGCGAGTGGAATAGAGGGAAAGGTGCTACGCGGGGCTGGCGCGAAGCCGCGATTCCGGGGCTGAAGAGGAGACGAGAGGCGGAAGGACTGCATGAGCGGAGCGCTCTGCGCGCTGGAGTGGGCACGCGCGGCGAGGGTCACCGCGTGCGGTGCGCGTCCGAGACGCGGCCTGGTGCGCCGACCTTGCGGGTTTGAACGAAGGTGAACACAGGGTACAAGATATTCCATAAATGGGCTGTTACACAATGTAACTTAGGGTTACATTTAGGCCCTGTTTGGCACAGCTCAGCTTCACTAGTGAAGCTGTTTTTTTTTTATTTCAGCTTCACGAGCAGCTTCACCGGTGAAGCTAAAGCTGTTTTGGAAAACTGTTTGGCAAAACAGCTTCACCAACAGCTTCATACATGGCTGAGAGAGGGCAATTGTCCAAGATGCCCCTGTCTACCTGACTTGTTCTAACATTTGGAGTTGTATGTTTGTATATGGTCATATGAATTAAAAAATAGTATATTTGAATGAGTATGAATTAAAAAATTAATATAAAAAAATTTAAAATCAGTGCGAACGGTAGAGAGTGCGAACGGGAGGAGAGGAAACAGGCGTGGGGACCCAGTGGCAAAGTGCTGTAATTTCTGTCAACTAAAGGGCAGTGGGTTCCTAGAACTGCGAGCCTGAGGGAGAGAGCTGTGAAAAGCTACTATTTTCAGCTTCACCCCACCCCATTCCCTTGTGAGAGCATGATTTAAGGAGCTTCATCCATGAAGCTGTTTGCAAAAAGGGTGTTTGGCAAAAAACAGCTCATGAAGTTGTTGGTGAAGCTGTACCAAACAGGGCCTTAATTGAAAGATAAAACACCGAGTACAATGGCCGCTGCTTATAAAGAGTACGCAGCGAGAAAATTGATCATTTGCCACTTTGAAGAGTGGGTTTCGCAAAATTGCTACTTTTAAAATTGGCTTCGCAAAAATGCCATGCAGTATATTTACCTCTTGATTACGATGCCATTTGAGCCATTTAACTCATTTAATATTTTTTTTCTAATTTTAGGGGCTGGAAAAGATCTTTCTACCCTTGCTAAGTTTTAGGGTAAATTCATATTTTCCCCTGTCAATTTCATTTTTCTTTTTTGTTTCCTGAAAGATTTGACCTTTCGTTAATCGCGACGATGACGGCATGATGTTTGTCACTACTCCGAGAGGGAAACAAAAATGGAGAAAAGAATCAGTGAGAATCCAGAGGATTTGTTCGTAGTTCGCGCAGTAGCAATGTAGGAAATTTGGACACTATTGGACCCCTGTACACCTAAAATTCCAGATTTGGCCCCCTGTACAAAAAAATTCCAAAACTGGACCCCTCTCCACCGCGGGATCGCCACACGCCGCCACCTGTCCCGGTCGTGCGGTCTGGTACCGCACGATCGGACTGTTCACCGGGTCGTGCGGTACCAGACCGCACGACCCGCTCGCTCCGTCGCCGACCGCGCGAGTGAGGCCCCCGAGCGCGCGTTTCAGCCGCCGAGCGCGCGAATCCCGCTCCCACCGCGCGTCTCCTCGCTCGACCGCGCGATGCCTTTCCCCGAGCGCGCGTTTGTCCTTCCGACCGCACGAATCAAAGCCGGGGCCGCACGTCGCGTCAGCAGCACCAAAAGCAGAGGATGCATTCACGAGCTGCTCTTTTTTCACCTCTACGTGGACACGCGTCTGTAGGAGCTTTGCATGGCCCCTCTTCGTATTCTCATTCAGCAGGCTTAAAGAGGTTCAATAGCAGCGCAAAGAAACTCATTTGCAGTTCGCGGTGGAGTTGAAGTGAAGACAGAGCGAGAGAGCGAGTGAAGAGAGGAAAAAAAGAGAGTGGAAACTCAGGATTTTGAGTTGGTTTTGTTTGGAATCAACGGATTTTGCAAATACAAAAGTTGTAGATCGTCTCGCGAGCTTCAAGAAGAGGTAATTTTTGCCCCCGTGCAAGTAATTTTCTGCGAATGTCATTAGCCCGTAATTAGCAAAACCGTGTATCATTAATGTTGTTATAAGTCAATCTTTGATACGGTGTGTATGTGTACGTAAACATGATGTTGTATTTTTTGTTGTAGTGTAAATAATGTCGTATTTTTTGTTGAAGTTACGTATTGTAATGTAGTGAGGTTTTGTTGAACATTTGTGCTTACATGTGTAGTTGTTGAAGAAGTAAATATTTATGTTGGAGCATTTGTAGGTGATAGCAACAGCAGTTAGATTATAAACAATTTGTATAATTAGTAGGCTTAGTGAATGACCGTAGTATGAAGGTATAGTAAAATCAAATTACCTGGAAATTAGTACGAAGGTACTGTAAAATGAAATAAAGTTAGGACATGAAATTACAAAGTAGAATTTTTTGATTTATGTATAATTTCGGAAGTGAAAGCCGCATTAAGTGAAATATAGAAAAGAATGGAAGAAAACTATGTAATGGGAATTTGGCATTAATCGATTTATAAGAAAAATAGTTAGAAATAAACTTTAGATTTACACATACAAAACATATACTAGTAATGTTAGGTACTAAAATGGGTAGGTACTGTTAATGTAATGGGAAATTAAATTTGGCATGCTGTATACTAAAATGGTTGATTATGCACTTATGTTAGGTACGCAATGGCTGGCATTGAACAATTGTTCGTGTTTTATGGGAGTGGTCTCGTACGTGATGGGCCGTATGGGGCGGACCTGTCAAATTGCGAGCGGACCGTGATCCGGGCACCCGGTCTGAGCGCCATGAGCTTGTCTGAGCTACGGAGGTGTGTCCGTTCGGCGTTCGATCGACAGACCGCAAGGAAGAAGTTACGGATCGAGGCAGTCTATGCCACAATGGTGGATGATGAAAGGCAGAGCATATGGCAACTTCTGAAGGTGACCAATGACGCGTCATGGGCGAACTACATGGAGGTCGTGTGCAACCCTGATGCTGCGATATATGGGAGGCCAATGGTGAATGTCGAGTTCGTGGAGAGGGCAGAATCATCAGCCATGGTTGGTTCAGATGCCGCTGGTGGAGATGTAGTGGCCGGCGGTCATGAAGACCCTTCTGCGGGAGAACATGTGGGCGAGGAAGTGGGTGATGAAGACGACAGGAGGCGTGCGGAGAATTTTCGGCCCAACGAAGGTGTGGACGAGAGGTGCTGGGCCGCCCGTATTGACTGCCCACATTGCTCAGCCCATTGATGGCTTAAGGAGGAAGTTTGAGGTCCGCCTAAGGCAGAAGTACGTCATGGGTCACAGTAGAGGGGAGCGCAAGCAGGTATGCACGATTGGTGATGAAGCATCTTGCACCTGCAACAAGCCCCAGCTTCTGCACAAGCCATGCTCCCATGTGTACGCGGCCTGCGCTGTATGGAACCAGGCGTCGACACAGTACATCTCCAAGTACTACGACATGCAGCACTTGTATGCAACCTGGAGTGCAGAGTTCCATTCCTACAGGGTAGACATGCACTACAGGGAATTATGGCCAGGGGAGATAAAGTGGGTGCCCAACGATGCACTGAAACATGTCGGTCGTGGAAGACGACAAAGCCGTCGCATCCGCAACGACATGGATGAGAGCCAGCGAGGGGATCGTGTTCGGCGCCCGAAGTGTAGGCTATGCAAGACGATTGGTCACTCCCTCAGTCAGTGCCCAAACAGGCCGTCATCAAGCAACGCTCCGTAGTACCAGCACTACAATCCATATGTATTGTATTACTCAGGAGGTGTACGCTGAATTGTTGGCTCGATGTAGCTATGTGTTGCACATTACCATGTTTTGTATGTGTTTGCACATTCTATATGTTTCCTTGTCGTGTGGGTCATATTCGTGTGCACATTTTATGTATGTTTTGGTACATTCCGTATGTTTCCCTGTCGTTACATTTGTTGTTAATTATGTTGTTATTTGTTGCACATTTTGTTATAATGTACACTAACTTGTTATCCTTATTTGGCAGGACATGGCGTTCGAGCTGCTAGACCCCCGTTGGGACGAGCACCACCGATGCCATGTGTGGTTGTCTGGAGACGCACACGGGCCTCCTTGCTTCGTCCTTAGGGGCCCCCGAGAGAACTGGCGTCTCGACCAGCGGTACATCCCACTACTGCGGGACACCGGTCTGCTGCCCATTGCCCGCATGTTGGATCTACCGCATGGGTTCCAGTATGATGCGCCACTGCTGTCCGCTCTCGTTGATCGATGGAGGCCGGAGACTCACACCTTCCACTTCCGGTGGGGGGAGATGACGGTTACTCTGCAGGACGTCACGATGATTACAGGTCTACCCGTCCGTGGTGCTGTTGTGGTGCCACCCCCAAAGGCAGCAGATTGGAAGGTCCATCTGGGTCACCGGTTCGGTCATCAGATCCGAGACAACGCAGCTGGGGTGCCACATGGATGGCTTCGTCACTACATGACCTGTCCTCCAGACGCAGATGAGGACGCGGTGCGGACGCACTTCGTTGCATACCTGCTATATCTGTTCGGGTACGTCTTGTTCCCTAGCACGACTGGAGACTCCGTGCAGCCTAGCTACATACAGCTAGTGGAGTCCTTGGCGGATGGCTGGCCTGGTCAGTGAGATGACAAAAAATGCCGGCTTTGCTCAGTGAGATGACAAAAGATGCCAGCTTTGGGCAGTGACATGACAAAACGGGGCAGCTTTGATCATTAGGATGCCAAAAGATGCCAGCTTTGGGCAGTGACATTACTAAAGAGAGCAGTTGTGCTCAGTCAAATGACAAAAAGAGGTCAGCTTTGCTCAGTGAGATGACAAAACATGGCAGCTGTGCTCAGAGACATGACATAACGGGGCAGCTTTGTTCAGTGAGATGACAAAAGATGCCAGCTTTGCGCAGTGACATGATAAAACGGGGCAGCTTTCCTCAGAGACATGACAAAACGGGGCAGCTTTGCACAGTGACATGATAAAACGGGCCAGCTTTCCTCAGTGAGATGACAAAAGATGTCAGCTTTGCGCAGTGACATGATAAAACGGGGCAGCTTTCCTCAAAGACATGACAAAACGGGGCAGCTTTGCTCAGTGAGATGACAAAACATGCCAGCTTTGCGCAGTGACATGACGAAACGGCGCAGCTTTGCTCAGTGGGATGACAAAACATGCCAGCTTTGGGCAGTGACAGTACTAAAGAGGGCAGCTGTTCTCAGTGACATGACAACAAGAAGTCAGCTTTGCTCAGTGAGATGACAATTCAGGGCAGCTTTGCTCAGAGACATTACAAAACGGGACCTTTTTTCAGTGATACCGCAGCACTCCCATCTTTACTCACTGCTACGACCACGCGGACCAGCTTTACACGTACGAGTAGAGACAAAACGGCCCCTATAAATTGGTATGCATTCCATTTCCCAGCGAACATTGCACATCCAAACCCCATACTACATCGCGCTTCCCTTACCCAACCGGGATGGACAAAGGCAAGAAGAAGCAATGGGACAAGATGGTGAAGGATTGGGAGGAGACCCGTGACATAGCACGGTCAGCTGCGGCCCGCGATGCTGCACGCGATGAGAAAATAAGGGCGATACAGGCCCGGGTAGAACAAGCCCATCGTGCTACGATGAAAGGTCTCCCCCCCCCCAGAGCGCCCGCGTAGCAAAAACCCCATCCCGGACGTCCCCACCGAGCGTTCGCCACAACTACCACCTGAGGGGGAGACACCTCCCCTTTGTTGGTGCAGGGACGTGTGCAAGTTCTTCAAGTCTAAGCACAGCATCAGTCTAGGTATGCGTTACTGGGGTTGCGCAAACTACTCCAGTGACTACCCCAACCGCCGTTTTGACACCGCAACCTATCGGCAGCCAGTAACAATATCTTTTCTCCTTTTCCTCTACCTTTTCTCCTTCACAGCACGCACTAACAATATCTCCCATGTATTTACAGTCTCCGGAGCCCCTGTGTGGCTATCGCAAATGGATCGATCTTGAGATCCACCCTGAGGACCAATGGACCCTCGACTTCGAGGAGTGGAATGTCACAAAGGAGAAGGAGTTGCTGGAGGAGGAGCGCCGCAAGCACGAGCACACCCTGCGTATACAGCGCGAGACGCAAGCTCATCTTGAAGCGTGCACGCGTAGGGAGCGGGAGGCTCGCGAGATGGAGCGCGAGAGAAAGAGGGAAATTGCGGCTAAGGCAAAAGAGGCCGCAGAGGAGTTCAACGCCGAGCGGGCAAGGAAGGGAAAGTGGCCCCGGTCCACACAGTAGGTCGTACGAGCAGTTGGGTGGGTTAGTCGCATATCATGCTATATGTTATGCATGTAATAAAAATCTACGCGGCATATTACTCCCAACTGTATTATGAAGTTTAATATCTCGTATTTTATCATTCCATGATTCACGTAGCACCTCATTTAACAATATTAACATAGCGGTCCTCACCGTACACGAATTCTCACTAACCTTCGAAATATCACCTACCACTTTATGTATCGACCGTTCTACGGTCAATTTTTCCTAAAAAAAATTTACCAAAATTTTTTATGCATCTACAACTTACAATGAACATAATCTTTTATTACAACTTTATCTGATTTTTACCCAGTTTATAACTACAAAATTGCCAAAACTGAAAACAATCACGGAGATTGCAAACCCTAAGAAACAGACCAAACCCTAAAATTCACTTACCACTTTATGTATCGACCGTTCTACAGTCAATCGTTCCTACAAAAATTTACCAAATTTTTTTATGCATCTACAACTTACATTGAACATAAACTTTTATTACAACTTTATCAAATTCTTTCCCAGATTACAACTACAAATTTGCCAAAACCTACAAAAATCACGGAAATTTGAAACCCTAACTCCAGCCAAACCCTAACCCTAACGCGCGCTCGGGGCGCGAGGACGTGCGCGGTCGGCACAGCGGTCGCGCGCTCACGAGGCAGACGCGCGCTCGGGCGAAAGCAGACGCGCGGCTGGGCGGGAGACGCGCGCTCGGGCGATGGCTTCGTGCGGTCGGAGCGGCGCCAGGCGGGTCGTGCGGTCTGGTACCGCACGACCCGGTGAACAGTACGGTCGTGCGGTACCAGACCGCGCGACCGGGACACGTGTCAGCATCTGGCGAACGCGCGCTCAAAAGGGGTCCAGTTTTGGAATTTTTTTGCACAGGGGGCCAAATCTAGAATTTTAGGTGTATAGGGGTCCAACAGTGTCCAAATTTCGCAATGTAGCATAGGTCGAAAGATGAAACGGCTCCTGCTATTTTTATTTTATTTTGGTTATGTGAATGGTAGTACTTGAATTTTATTTTATTTTAATTTGAAGGAAGATGTCAATTACGACGACTTGGGCATCTCAGCTCGGCAAAACTTAGCAAGAGTAGAAAGATCTTTTCCAGCCCCTGAAATTAGAAAAAAATATTAAATGAGTTAAATGGCTCAAATGGTATAGTAATCAAGAGGTAAATATACTGCATGGCATTTTTGCGAAGCCAATTTTGAAAGTGGTAATTTTGCGAAGCCCACTCTTCAAAGTGGCAAATGATCAATTTTCTTAGCTATCGAGGAGCAACTGAAAGCTAATGTGTTGGCCATCATGAATGCATCAAAAACCCACCTCCCAGCAAGCGTTGGTGTGCCTCCGTTAGGGTGATCATCGGCTCTGTAACCTCCAGGTAGGGCAAAAGTTGCACCGAACGTCACAGTTGCTATTAGAACAGAGCCAATGCATAGAGTTTGTGTCGAATCTTTCACCTTCTCTGAATCTATTATCTCATCATGTTTCACTTGGTGAATATATTGTGGGCTGGGGGTTGACGACAATCAGAGGGTGAATGATTACAGCGTTTAGCGAAAGCTTTTCAAAATTTATTGTTATTTTTAAACCTGTAAATCATAGAAGCACAAAAAAACCAAAGAATAATAATAATATTCAATCGAACACAGCCAAACCTAGACTCCTTTCAATTGCCTCTCCTAATCACAAATCCATTACCATCCGGATGCATGCATGAATCTTTAAGACTTAAAACCAAGAGAGAGAGAAAAAAACAATTTAATAAGCCTTACTTAATCACCAAGCATTAACTACCTTGTCCTCTAATCAAAGCTAGTCACAAAAATATGACAAACCGAATGCTCTCAGCTAGGCCTCTGTTCACATGCATGTAGCTTTCGGGTGAAAAAACAGGATAGGGAGCTGCTGCGTTAACTACGCTACACGACGAGTAAAAGAGAGTACTGCATACCGATTGACGCTCACAGTGTTGGATACAACCGAGGACGCCCACGTCAAGCGCGAAGAACCAAACCGTCTTGTGCCTCGATCCACGTGCGACTCCTTGGCGCTGCTGCTGTTGCCTAGAGATGGCAATGGGTACCCGATACCCGAATACCCGACGGGTTTTACCCGATAAAGAGACGAGTATAGAAAATTTTATGTACCCATGGGTATATTATTGGGCGAAATCCTCTACCCGCCGGGTAGGCGGGTGCGGGTGTGGGTATATACTACCCATACCCGCCTACCCGCGGGTAATGAATACCCGCATTAGACAACTAGACATCCCACTCAAAAGTTAATTTTATTATCTACTTGTTGTTGATTGTTTATTTGTTTGTCATATGTTGATATGGTCATGTCAAGTATGTTTATGTGATGTACTAATTTTGATCATTAGACGCTTTTGTGCTTGGCATGTATGATTAATGAATGTCTAAATTGATGATATTCTTATGTGTTGAACCGGGTATGCTTGCGGGTACGGGTTACCCGTCGGGTAGTAATACCCGCGCGGGTACGGGTATGGGTAAATTTTCCTACCCGCGTGCGGATACGGGTAACCCGACGGGTAAATTTACACCTAGCGGGTACGGGTATGGAATGGCAATACCCGATGGGTATTTACCCGTTGCCATCTCTACTGTTGCCTGTGGCCAGGCGTCACCCGAAATCGCCAAAAAACAGACGTGATGTCCCGTCGCTCTGCCCACGGCCAACGCGCTCTTTTTCTCTGCCCAAACAGAAACCTGCTCCCAAAAAGCCGTACCGAGTCGCCGTACCGATGACTCGGCCAGCCCCTGCTTTTTATTACAAAACAGAGTCCGTTTTCTTTTACAAATCGGTCTCGCCTCCGATTCCAAAACAGCGCCGACTCCAAAACTAAAAACAAATCTCAGCTTTTAATCCTAATACTACTCATCCAACTGGACCTAGATTTTTTTTATCTCAACCAGACTTTTAGCCCACTAATATTCAAGGGCCCCGAAACCCTTCCTAATACGGGTTTTCACATTCTGACTTTTCAACTCGTCACGTGTCGAAGCCTCCAGGACCGCACCTCCTGTATCTTCTCCACGCATCATCCACCTTTGATCTCCGTATGCTCTAGCGTGAGCCCGACCACCTCATGACATCCTCGACCGTCCGGACCTCAGATTTCCCCCTCCTAGTCCCGGTCTTTCTCGTCAGCGACCATGATCGTCTCCACGCCCAACCTGCACATGCAAAGACCAAAGAATATTTTTCCCGTCACAAGTTCTCACTAACTTGACCGATATTAGTCCACGCACACACGCACACGTCTCAAATAACAATATTAAGCAATGTTGTCAATTATTTATCATCATAAAAATTCTAGATCTAGCCATATGATCTAATAGAAAAAAAATATTCCATGTGTGAAGCATGCTACAACCGGCCACTACGGAAACTTTGATGCAGTGGAGATGTGGAATAGATGTGACATGCAAGAATTCAAGCTAAGTCCGAGAAAGATATCACGTGGTCACGATGTCCTAGGGTGACAACTTCTTTTCATAAATCTGGGAACAGCAACGTACTGTCCTGCTCAGACTATGCATGCATCCAATTTTCTCGAGATGTGGAAGATCTTCCGGGTGGGAAAGGCAGGGAGGCAGCAAAGTGAAAAGGTTTACTCCCGTTTTGGTCCACTTGTGTTGTAAGCCCCTTGTTCCATGCTAGCAGCTTTTTTACCATCTCTGTAAACAGGCTATTTATGTTAAACAAGGAGACATATCCAGTATAAAACAAATATATACTTCAATGTAATCATGGACGCACACCAGTTTTGTGAAGTACTAAGTCTTTTTTTTTTAAAAAAAAAGATGCAGTCTAGTACACTAACATTTTAAGTTCATAAAACATGTGAATAGTGACATTTTTGTTTTCATTTTTATTTCATTCCTTTTAATGTACATTTATCGGAATTTCTACTTTTTATACCTCCTAGAGTAAATTGTATTTGGACCTCAAATTTCGTATGGATGTAGATGGAATTGAGAGACACATTGACAATTTTTTTTCTGGGAATATTCCCTGTTCACTTGATGCACGTACGACCCAAAGTGGTTTGCATGATTACTCATTGCTATTATAGTTTACACTAGATATGCCCCTATTAAACGAATCTACTAGTTCATTGCCGCGGTCCTAATTGAGAAATCCAATTTCCCCAAATATCTCATCTCTCCTCCAACCCTAAATCCCAAAATATTCTAAAATCAACATGGTATCAGAGCGGGTTGATCCCATGTGATCTTCATACTTGATTCTTGTGAGCTTCAGCTCCTACGGTGCTGTGTCGCCAGGTTTTTTTTTTTTTTTGCCAAGAGCCCGAGATCCCATATCTTCTTAATCCTCAAGCTTAGGAAGGAGTGACGGCTCTGCGCCACCGTGTCACCTCACTGCGGGGGCAGTGTCGGCTACCTCGACATCAAGCTCTCCGGCCGGCTCAACTGTGCTTGAGGAGGAGCTCGCAGTAGCTTCTAAGTTACTCTTTAGCACTAGATTCTTGCATAGTGGAAGGATCCAAGGATTCTAAAAGGTTTGAGGAGGTTGTGAGAGAATGACAATCACTTATACTTTTGAGGTTGTACATGTTTAAAAGAATTTACAGTTGGTTTTACCAAACCTCTCTCGTTATGATTGTTTCAGTGTCATTATTTTGATTATCTACAAGATTCATCTACTTTAAACCATTCTCGTGCTATCTGTTATAACTCTGATTAGATAATACATAGACTGCTATGCATAAGAAAGATATCCGAGTACAATAATTATTGTTTAGCCAAAAAACGAAAGTGAAAAGAAGTCTTGAACCCAATATCCACCACCTTTGTTCTTGAAACTGTCGATCTGGTACATATCCTTGCCCCTGACAACACCCTACAGGCGACTAGAGGAGCAGGAAAAAAATATTCCATGTGTGAAGCATGCTATAACCGGCCACTACGGAAACTTTGATGCAGTGGAGATGTGGAATAGATGAGACATGCGAGAATTCAAGCTAAGTCCAAGAAAGATATCACGTGGTCATGATGTCCTAGGGTGACAACTTCTTTTCATAAATCTGGGAACAGCAACGTACTGTCCTGCTCAGACTATGCATGCATCCAATTTTCTCAAGATGTGGAAGCAATTAAGACTGCAATATAGCTGATAAATCATATGTCATTTCGTATTCTTCGTTGCTGAGTGTCTTTTAAAAACAAATGATTTCGTAGTTTCTCCAAAGGTTTTTGGGTGCATTTGTTTTATTCAATCTGACAATCTCGTACGTAGGTACAAATGAAAGTCTAATTCCTTGATATCTGTTGTATCCACTACTTGTTTCGGTTTCAACTTATAACTTCTAATTTATTTTTCACTATTTCTAAATTTTGCCTTTTTGACTTTTGGGTTTTTGTATTTTCTTTTTTGCCGTATTTGTTTGTATTGTCCATGATGAGCTACTTTGTTTTTCTATTTATTTTTTAATTTAATTATATTAAATAAGTCATTATCAGTTACAGTGCAATTTCAGTCAGCTAAAGTTAATTTCAGCCATAAGTCAGTATATTTCAGTCGAACCGAGTGGAAATTAGGTGTGCAATCAAGTCTAAAAATGTACTCCTACATGTTTATCCCAAAATGCGATGTCTTATAGTGCAATTAGAAATATTGATAAACTGAAGGAGACCTATTTATGATATCACAAGAACGCAATGACAGACAGTTCTTAACTAGAACTGTTTGTGATAACTCTTATCACAGATAGTTTTAGTTAAGAAATGTTTGTGATAAGAGTTTCACAGACAGTTCAAAAACCGTTTGTAATGCGCTTAGAGTATTACTGACTCATAAGTATAGACGGTTCAGGATATCGTATGGATGTAGATGGAATTGAGAGACACATTGACAATTTTTTTCTGGGAATATTCCCTGTTCACTTGATGCACGTACGACCCAAAGTGGTTTGCATGATTACTCATTGCTATTATAGTTTGCACTAGATATGCCCCTATTAAACGAATCTACTAGTTTATTGCCGCGGTCCTAATTGAGAGATCCAATCTCCCCAAATATCTCATCTCTCCTCCTAACCCTAAATCCCAAAATATTCTAAAATCAACATGGTATCAGAGCGGGTTGATCCCATGTGATCTTCATACTTGATTCTTGTGAGCTTCAGCTCCTACGGTGCTGTGTCGCCAGGGGTTTTTTTTTTGCCAAGAACCCGAGATCCCAGATCTTCTTAATCCTCAAGCTTAGGAAGGAGTGACGGCGCTGCGCCACCGTGTCACCTCACTGCGGGGGCAGTGTCGGCTACCTCGACATCAAGCTCTCCGGCCGGCTCAACTGTGCTTGAGGAGGAGCTCGCACTAGATTCTAAGTTACTCTTTAGCACTAGATTCTTGCATAGTGCAAGGATCCAAGGAGTCTAAAAGGTTTGAGGAGGTTGTGAGAGAATGACAATCACTTATACTTTAGAGGTTGTACATGTTTAAAAGAATTTACAGTTGATTTCACCAAATCTCTCTCTCTCTCTCTCTCTCTCTCTCTCTCTCTCTCTCTCTCTCTCTCGTTATGATTGTTGCAGCGTCATTACTTTGATTCTCTACAAGATTCATCTACTTTAAACTATGCCCGTGCTGTCTATCACAACTTTGATTAGATACATAGACTATTACGCATAAGAAAGATATCCGAGTACAATAGTGAGGGTAGAGGGTGCTTGGGGAGGTATTATAGGGGCAGAGGGGGACTGGAATTTCTCGCTAGAGGTTGGCGGAGGTGGGGCGGCGGTTGCAAGAGGAGAAGCCCGAGTGGGGCGCAGAAATGGGGGAGGTGGGTACGGGGAGTGGGCCGCACGAAAAGAAGACGTGGGGCGGTGCTCGCGAGGGAGAAGGAAGTGCCGGGTAGGGCGGAGCAGTGCAACAGCTTGGCAGCGGCGGGCGTGGCGCAAGGAGGAAGAATGGGCGGGGAAGAAGCCTGATAGGCGGGCCCGGGGCACAGTGAGAGAGAGGGGAGGCGCACTGATGGGTGGGGCCCAGCAGTAGAGAGAGAATGGGAGGGAGGGAGGAGATGGTGCCACGTGGCCAGGGAGAAATCAGACGGCTGCGGAGGTAAATGGAAAAGGACGGTGTAGATGGACCAGGGCAGGACTCGGCTCAATCCAAGCCGTCCACGTGCCGACCCAAAGGAAAGGCGGGGCGGGAGTGTGGTGACAACGTGGGCGGATCCCAGCCGTCCACGCGTCGGCCGTAGGGAGAGGGGTATTTTATTTTCTGTTTAGTTTTCAAAAAACCCAATAAAAGGAGAATAAAGCTCAGAAAATAGTAGAAAAATTCAAATAAATCCCATAAAATTCCTAAAATTCTAACAAAATGCAAGGAGCCCAAATAAAATTGAATAAACTTATTTTGACCATAGTTGCTCACAAACGTTAATAATTTTCCACATAAGCACAAATGAAAAGGAGACTTTAAATTCCAGAAAAATAAAACTAAATAAAATTTTGAAATTTTGAGATGTCACAAAGGTGTACCTCCCAACAAGCGTCGATGTGCCACTGTTAGCATGGTCATCGGCTATGTTGCCTCCAGGCAGGGCGAAAGCAGTGCCAAAAGTCACTGCTACTATGAGCATTGAGCTGATGCCTAAAGTTTGCGTTGAGTTAAAATTCCCAAATCATCAGATGACTCAAAATTTTCAAAATTATCCATTTCTGCAACCTGTTTAGAAAAATCTACAAATTTACAATTTTCACATTTTTACTCCTCTAAAATGACAATAGTTCATTATAACAAAACTATGGACCTTCTTACATGGTCCTTCAAAAATATCAGAATAGCCATCAACAAACTGGCCCACATATACTTCCACTTATCTTCTATCACTACCACAAAAAGGGCTATATTAGACGCATCATTACAAACGGTTCTAAGGAACCGTCAGTATTGTAATTATCACAGACAGTTTTACAAATATGACCATCTATGTTACTAGTGATGACTAGAGTTGTCTGTAATACATAACGATCACAGACGGTTCGGATTACAAACCGTCTGTGATGTCTCCCATTATCACCGACGGTTTTTATTAAAAACCGTTTGTGATAATAGGAGACATCATATACGATTTTTGTTTGGACGTGTCTGTGATAAATTTTGCAAACTTTCCCATCTCCCACCCTGCAACCCCATCGCTCCCCCCAAAATTTCACAATCTCCCGCCCACCTCTCTCTTACTTAAACACCCCACCCCTCCCCTTTCCATCGTACCCCAAATCCCAAATCTCCCAAGCAAAGAAAGCACGAAGCAGATGGCGAGGAAGTCGACCAGTGGCAAGGCGCCTTCCCACGCTACCGCTACCGCCACCGCCCTCCGTAGTCCCTCCAACACGTCGGAGGAGGAGCCCGTGGAGCTCGAGCCCGGTGCCTTCGTCCCCAGCTCCTTTACATGGCCATCGGTGAGTTACTTGCTATTTGCTTGTTGTTACTGCCATAGTGCCATGCGATGCTAAGCCGGTCGGGTTCATGAATGCTCTGTCGAATTACGCAGATGGCATCGTGCCGAGGGCAAAGATGAATCAGCAGGGGTCGAGACGGTTCTGCACTGTGAAAGACACGACGCCAATCATAAATAGACCTGCTTTGGTTCTCTGCATTCTCTGATTGCGCTATCTTATAATGCAATTAGAGAATATTGATAAACTGAAGGAGGCCTATTTATGATATCACAAGAACGCAATCACAGACGGTTCTTAACTAGAACTGTCTGTGATAACTCTTATCACAGATGGTTCTAGTTAAGAACCATTTGTGAGAAGAGTTTCACAGACGGTTCAAAAATCATTTGTAATGCGCTTAGAGTATTATTGACCCATAAGAATAGACGGTTCAGGATACCGTCTTTGGTAACGTTTCCAAACCGTCTATGATGAGCTTTTGTGTAGTAGTGCATCTTAAATGAGACATGTATATCAAACACTATTACTTTTATTTCTTATATATTTTTATTTTAAGTTAAAATCAATATAACAGATAACAACAGGGAGCGTTTACATATTTGGATGGAACTTATAGGGGTCCAAATGTCCTAAAATAAATTGCATAGAGGATTTTCCAAACTAATAGCGGCGATTGGGGTGTTTTTCATTATTGTCGAGTACGTTGACTCGTATACTTTTCTACTAGGACTTGGGGAGTTGTGCTACAAAGATTTCTGAACAAATTCTAATTGGATTAGAATTCCTGCTTTACTTTAGAAGAAAACAAGAGGAACTATATTAAGCCATAAGACATGGTCATACAGAAGCTAATCAAGAGGTACTCATCTAAAACAAGAGGTACATAAAAGGATTAGATGCTAGGTTATTATTTAGCACTAGATTCTTATATAGTGCAATGATCCAAATGTCCTAAAAAGGTTCAAAAAAATTATGAGAGAACATCAATCACTTATAGTTTTGAGATTGTGTTTAAAAGTATTTACAGTCCCCTTTCACCAAACCTCTCTCATCATGATTGTTGAAGTGTCATTATTTCGGTTCTCTTTACGAGATTCATCTATTTCGTTCTTGAAATCATATATGATTATTCCATTTGCTGTAACTCTGATTAGATATATGGACTGATACGCATAAGAAAGTTATCCTGCATATTAATTATTGTTTTTCCAAAGAAGGCGAAAGTGAAAAGAAGTCTTGAACCCAAATATCCACCACCTTTGTTCTTGAGATTGTCGATCTCGTGCATATCCTTGCCACTAGCAACACGCTACAGGCGACTAAAGGAGCAGGAAAAAAAAATTCCATGTGTGACCGACCACTACGGAAACTTTTCCTCTTTGTGAAGGTACGGTCTGTGGCCATCATCAACTTTGCGTCCATGGCCACCACCGGAGCATCTGGAGCCGGGGGCGTGGGAGTTTGCTCTGCGCTGTCCATCAACCCCTCCAGCTGCCTATCGAACCTCCGCGGATGCTAAGTGTATAACAATTATTTGTGTCGATGCATGATCGGCTCAACTATGCTGGCAAAGTGCTTATGGCTCCATTTTTTTTGGCCTTTTAATTTCTCTAAAGGTCAAATAAATCGGATAATTTCTATTCTCCAAACGGTTTTCCAAAACAAAAATCATATGCACTATCTCATCGGTGTCTACACCGTCTCGCTACTGTCTCAAAAAATACAAAGAAAAACCATTAGATGCAGAAGCACAATATTATATGGAGTTATGGAATATTGTGGGCTAGGGAGGGGTGCGGCCACACTTGCCGCGACGTACCGCGCGCTGTGCGATGCGTGCACGAGGACCAGGGCGAACTCGGTCCTCACGGGCTGTCCCCTGCTGCTGCAGTTGTGGTCGTTCGAGCGGTTGAGCATCGGACGACCTGTGCTAGACGACATGGGTTCGTACGGGCCCGAGATGTATCCCGGGAGAGACGTCGACCGGCCGATGATGGGTTCTCTCTGGTGCCGTCGTCGACTAAGTATTATCACAGTCAACTATTTCTTTCTTATTGCCGATCGTCATACTAAACAACTTGTCTTTCTTGCAGGTACAGTTCGCGCACGTGCAGGTCACGCGGGCGTACCTGCCCTTTGTGGAGCAGTTCGACCGCATCACAGTCAACGACGTGCGCTGGGAGCCGTACGCAGATACGGCAGTGCAGGCCCGTGCTCCTGGCGGGATGTCCACACTTTGCTTCCGTGACCGGGCTTTCTGGCTCACCCGCCGGAAGCTTGTGTACCATATCTACGTGGAGGACTACGCACCCCAGCGAGTCATGCGGCAGTTCGGGCTACGGCAGGCGCTTCTTGTACCAGTCGGACCATCGATTCCGCGGAACGTGCACGGGTGAGTGATCATTTGTGCTAAATATGTACATACTTACTACTGCGTTCGCAAGTATCTCATATTTCGTAATGGTTCTATACGCAGGCACAGCGCGAAGGGAGTTAAAAGAGGCACGGACTGGTCGACGAAGATGCAGCCCTGGGTCGAGCAGTGGGAGGGTGCGCTCGACGACCGCGTGGAGGAGGACCAGTCATACGACAGCAGGGACTACACGGAGTACCTGTGCTGGTACCAGGGGCGGACACGTACTAGGCTCGTATATGTCGTAGACCCGCCTGCCACACAGGTCGCTGCTCCGACAGACACGTACCCCGCGCACCTCGCGCGCGACGCTCACATCGCGGTACGTTACATGTAATTTCAAATATTCCCAAATGGCCATTTTGGTATGCATGCAGTTTACATTTCCCAAATGTCGTTTCGATGAACGACCATTTTATGTCTTTGTGTCCAGGCTGGCGTCGGTGCCGCCCTATGGAACGACTCCGCCTCAGTACTGCAGAGGGTCGCCACTGGTGCGGAGCTGACCCACGAGGAGGGCTTCGGCTTTGTGCGTCGGGTGGAGGCCGGGTGTAGACGTATTGTTAGCCTGCTGTCCTGCATGAGGCTACTGGCGGTCTCCATGCCCAGCGCTCCGACTGCTCGTCCACCAGTGCCACCCCGACCAGCGTGGCACTACTCCGGAGGTAGTACGTGGACACGTCCTACACCACCTCACCCGGAGCAGCCAGGGGGTTCAGCCTGGGCATGGCCTCCTACACCACCGAGCTTCACGCCTCCTCCGCACATCCCCAGCTTCCACACGCAGGGGGTGTATGCCCCTCCTCCTACCTCGATGGCGCCAGCTACGGGTACGCATCGTCCGATCTCGTTTTTATCCCAAGACGACATGCAACGAACTAACGATATTACTATTGCAGGTACTTACCAGTAGCACGGCGTCTCCCCGGGCCCGGACGATGTGGACCAGTTTTTTTCGGAGTGGCCCGGGCAGTTATCCGACACAGCACCGGAGGTTCTCTCTGCTAGTGCCCTCCCCGGTGCACCAGAGGGCACACAGCCAGAGGTGCAGCTGACTCCACCAGCGCAGGGGCAGGATAGACACCCTCCTGCTCGTTTTACTTTTTCGGAGCGTCCTAACCCGTTGCACCGGAGGAGGGCCAAGCGGAGCCGTATGGGAGGACGCGGGCGCGGTGACGGGGCACACCAGGGTGGCGAGTGAGGGGTGCTGTGGATGCTATATTATGTAATGAAAAAATACGCGGCATGTTACTCACACTTATATTATGAAGTTTATGTAAATTCAAACAAATCTATCATCTCTTCTTTTCGCATTCAATCATAAACATACCAGTTCTCCGCACACGAATTATCATCGTATGTCACTTAACAGTGTATGTATCGATCGTTCTCCCGTTAATCTTTAATAAAAAAAAGTTTCTAAAAATTTGTACGCACCTACAATATACAATAAACATAAACTTTTATTACAACTCTACCGCATTTTTTTACCACTTTAAAACTACAAAATTCACAAAATTCAGAGGGGACATGCAGTCGCCCAATGGGATGGCGACTGCATGCCAGTCGCCTAATGGGTTGGCGACTGCATGGAAGTCGTCGTACGGAAGCGCGATTGGATGTAATCGCTCCAGCGTACGGCGACAGATATTGTGTCGCAGTCTGGTTGGGCGAAAGGCTCCAGTCGCCCTACCATTAGGCGACTGGAGCCTATTTTTGTAAAAAAAATTCCCGCGGGTATATTTCTGTAATTTTGAATAAAAAATGGATTATCCGTACAAAAAATTCTTCAAATAATGTGTATTTTCAAGACAGTGTCTACATGTCGATCGCAATAGACACTGTATCGACTTCAGCTACACCGGCCAGAATCGCATGCGACTGTCTATCTCTTCATACTCTTTCTCACGAACAGCTAAAATTCAAAAACTATAAACCATAGCCCAAAAGAATTCACCCAAGGAAAACTCTTTCAGATTGGAACAAAATTCGGCAGGTGGTGAAATAGACGAAATTTTAGAATTTTGTCCAAAATTTTGGACAAAATTTTTGAATACCATTTGAATCCTAGGCCAGAATCTGGGCAAAATCTGGATGAATTTTGGCCAAAATGTGGACGAAATCTGGCCAAAATCAAGACAAAAATCTGTACAAAATTTTGTCATTTCCCTCCTCCTGGCACTAAGTAAAGAAAATATAAACTAAATTTACTTTTGGATGTCCATTAAAATCACCAAAATACAAACGAGATAAAGTAGACAGTAGGAAGCCTTAACTGTCCAAATGATTAACCAACATCACAAAATTATATAATCTATGAAACCTTCCTGAAGGCGTTATGGTCTTATGGATGATGCCAAGAATTTTCAGTTCTTCACTGATATCACAACTTGGAGTTTTCTAATAGAGGCCAACAGGAATGAAGGATCACAGATGAGAGAATTCAAGAAGGACGAAAAGAATGGCATTTCCTTGCGAATGTACAAGTTGATAATGTATAGTGAACACATAAAAAAATTGGTAATAGAAATTGGTAATGCCTCAAGATGGATGCGAACACGACGGCATGATGAATGGCACGAGCATCTCCACGACTGATAGATCGTGCGCCAGGCGGTGCAGTCCCCGACACACGGCCGGGCTCCCACTTGGGCATCCGCCACCCGAGCCGCTACACGAACCGCAGCATCCACGCCTTCTACTCTTCTATGAACTTGGTCCTCGTCCGCCTCCTCTTGCCGCTGTGCGAGCCACTATCGCCTCCCATGCCAGCCGCCACACTGGCCATTGCCATGTGCATGTAGCCCGATGGTGCGCCCGGAGAGGGCAGCATTGGTGTGTGCAGGCTGGTGTCGCCAGGTGCCCCATCGGCGACATCGAGGAACATCTTCCCATGGAAGTTGTGTTCATAGGTTCCTAGCTTCGCCACATGGTTGTGCATGCACTCCCGACTCTTCTTCCTCAGGGGAGATTGGGGAGGACGAGGGGGTGGGGGGAGGGCTGCGCCGATCGGGGAGGGAGGGACCAAGGGAGACAACACTGCTGCTCTACGCCGCCAAAGGGCAACTGGGATTGGGGAATTAGGGCAAATGTGAGCAGCATGAGCGGTGAGTTGCTGGGCTGTGGGGAGTGCTTGGCTGTGGGCTTGTACGTAACTGGGCGGCCTGGCACATAAACTCAAACACCGACTAAAATATTTGACAGACCGTTGTTTCTTTTGTTGGGCGACGAAACAATCAAAAAATTCAAAATTTCGGCAAAATTTCACCGAAATTGTTATCCCTAAACTCATCCAGTGTCATTAATATCTTCACACTACATAAGTTACAAGGATATAGAGATTTAGATGAACTGAGTAGATATTTGATTTTTGGAATTTGTATTTGTTATAACATTTAATTCGTATTCATATTTAAGCATATTTGTATTCATTAAAAAAATTCTAATACGAATGTGATTTTACCGTATTTGATTCATATTGCGTCTGTTCCCACCCTTAGACAAGTCAACCCTGTCGCCCCGCTTGGAACACATACTCCACTTCCACAATGCAACCGCGCGAAAGGGCATTGGCACTGGCCGCCAGGTGGTCGGTACTACTCAACTAGAACTAAGCCAACGAAGAGGAACTCAATTTGGATAAGGACGTCCCAATTTCCTTTTGCTGGACAAGCGGTCGGGTGTGGGACCAATAAATCCTACCGTTGAGTTGGGAGGGACGACGGAGATGGAGTATTGGTAAAGTTTGCCGTAACCATATTAACAGAAGAGTCGTAACCATAGTAACGGAAGAGGATACGCTACCAAAAAAGGTTTCTTTGGTTGCGAGTGCAGGCTCTAATCAAGATAGAATATTATCGTAATCGATGAGACCTATTTGCTTCAAACGAGGCTTATCTTGGTACTACTCGTATGACTGTAGGTATATTCAAAATATATAAAAATCAACCATCAGTGCATGTTCAATATTTTCATGTAACTTGCAGCTACATGGTGAATGACGTTTGAGTGGACACATTAACACTACAAAAATATATCTTGCGGATTGTCTCACAATATGTTTCCTCCAGTGGATGTGAACGTAATTAGAGCATATTTACTTTAGTGCATACCCAATTGAGGAACCGTCTTGGATACAAGAAATTGCATAAGCTCGTATATGTCCACTGCAATCTAAGGCTACGATTGCAAGAGCATGAGATTAGAAATGAAGATAGGGATGTAGATCCTTTTGGAGATATCATTCATGCCACTATGTACGACAGAGCAAACCCAATCCATGAGTGGCTCGACAGCTTCATGAGCCACTCAGAGCCTCTGCTAGATGAGGAAGGTGAGCCCCCCATGCCATCTACAATTGTAGTTAATGCCATATCTGAGAATAAACTCGATAAAGCACTAGATGATCAACCATTGAAGCAATGGACTAAAAAACTATTGGCAAGACTCATGTTACAAAAAGAAAAACTTGTAGCCAACCAACTGGAAAATTGGCTCAAGACTTTGCCTCACTTACGCAAACAAGGAAACAAGTGCCTGCTAAGAAGAAGAAAAAAGACATTGACGAGGATTATTATAGGGAGCGATGAAGAGACAAAAACCCCAACATCTGATGCAGTGGAGTACCAAGAATCTGACGATAGTACCTCTTCGCCGTCTAATGATGGTGCTAATGGTGGGACATCTCACGGTGGAGTACAAGACCAATAAAACATATGTCAACCATTGAAATTCACCTGTGAGAAAACTTTCACGCATGCTACCAGGATAAAGACCATGGTTGTCATGCATCAAGAATAATCAATAAGACCTACATAAGGGCTAAGGACTGCCAACGAGATCATTCTCGGCCACAAGACTCTTCTTCCTACGCATCCCATGGTAGCTCATACTCTTTTCCGACCTACATAAGGGCTAAGGACTGCCACGACGGGGTGCAAGCTCATGAGCTTTCTAGATGCATACTCCAGCTACCACCAAATCTACATGGCCAAGGACGACGAGGACAAGACCGGTAGGAACATATAGCTTCGTCAGGATGCCCTTCGGGCTAAAGAATGCGGGGGCAACATTTACTCGCCTCGTCGCGTTGGCTCTGGCATCCCATCTTGGGAGGAACGTGGAGGCGTGTGTCGATGACATGGTCGTCAAAACCAGGCAATTCGCCTCCCACGGTCAGGATCTTCAGGAGACCTTCGACAACCTCAGGAGAGCTGGCATCAAGCTCAACCCGGGCAAGTGCGTTTTCGGCGTGCAAGCGAGGAAACTTCTGGGCTTCCTCGTGTCCAGGTGTGGCATCCAGGCGAACCCTGACAAGGTCAACGCCATCCTCGCCATGGAGCCGCTCAAAACGACAAGGGAGATCCAGAGGCTTACTGGTCGCATGGCCGCACTGAGCCATTTCTTATCCAAGGCAGCGGAGCGGGGCCTGTCATTCTTCAAGACCCTTTGCGGTTGTGACGGGTTACACTGGGACGACGACTGCGCAAGGGCCTTCGACGATCTCAAAAAGCACCTCGCAGGTCTTCCCACATTGGTCGCCCCGGCGGCAGAGACTCCCCTCCTGCTTTACCTCGTGGCTACAGCAACAGCGGTCAGTGCCGTTCTCGTACTCGAGGAGGGCGCCCTGCAGCGGCCCGTGTACTTCGTCTCTGAATCCCTCCAGGGCGCCAAGACGCGGTATACGGAGTTCGAGAAGCTGGCTTACGTGCTAGTCATAGCCTCGAGGAAGCTCTGACATTATTTCCTTGCCCACCCATCACTGTGCCATTCTTGTTCCCTCTGGCGGAGATGCTGCACAATAAGGAGTCCACGGAGCGTATTGGCAAATGGGCGGCCGAGCTCGCACCATTCTCCTTGACGTACGCCTCACAAACGGCAATCAAATCTCAAGTCCTCGCGAATTCTACTACTAGAGAATCAAACCAACATAAGACTTCTCAAAAGAATCTGAGGAGGTAGTCCTAAACGTGTTCTAACACGGTATAAAATCACTCCAAACTCGATCCGTGCTAAGAGAAACAAAAGAGTGAAATATATACCAAATTTGTCTACACACGTCGCACAGTGACAATAATTTGGAGTAATGACAGATGGAGTATAGTAATAAAGGAAGTCGGGTTTTATCTTTCAGATGCTATTTTGAGGACTAAAATTTATCATTATATTTTAAAAATATTATAAAAAGTGTATACAAGAGTTTGTCTACACTTTTGTACAGTGACATGAATTTGTGAGCTGTAACAGAGGGAGTATAGTAAAAGAAGACGTTTTTACTTTTGGATGCTATTTTGACCACTAAATTTTATCATTATATTTTTAGAAATAATATAAAAGTGTAACACTACTACAGTACTTTCATAAAAAATTTAGTCATACCATTTTCATTTGTACAAGCTATATATTTTAGATAATATCCGTTTGTGAGAAGAGGGAGGACTAGATGACATATTGACAACTATCTCGATCCATGATTTTCTTTAATATAATTTCTTATGGAGAGCATCTATCTTAAGACTTACGGACGCGGGAGAAGAGGCGGCGCCTCTAGATCTGGCGGAGCCGTGGGAGGAGAGGCGGCTCCTCCAGATCCGGCGGTGGCATAGACCTCACTGTGCGACACGACGGTGCGGAGGCTCATCGGCAGCACGAGAACGGGGAAGAGGAAAGCTCGGCGCGACAATGGGGCACGCGGAGCACGGCGGCAGCGGGGTTTGGGAGTGAATGAGGAGGGGAACGGGAAGCGGCAAAGAAAGCTAGCGGGGGAAGGCGATGCGGCTGCCTTGAAGTCACGGACGCCCGACGAGTGGGTCCAGCTTGTTTCGGCTTGAGTTTCTAACTTTTGGCTTATTTTTTACTATTTATAAATTTTATCTTTTCTAAATTTTTGGTTTTTTTGAGCTTTTTTGCCGGTTCTTTTTTCCCGTATTTGTTTACATTGTCTGTGATGAGCTAGCATATTTTTCTATTTTTAAATTTTTTAAATTTAATTACGTCAAATAAGTCACCTTCAGTTACAGTGAAATTTCAGCCGTTACAGTGCAATTTCAGCCATAAGCTACAGCTTTTCAGCCCAACCGAGCAGGGCAACTCACAACACGAGCGGATACGATCGCACGTGGCGCTGATCCGACAGCTCGGAGATGCGTCCGTGAAATAGCAGAGGTCCTGAGTTATTTTGAGCTTAAAATTAATTTATACTTATCCTATTTATAATAACTAGTTTTAAACGGTGTTTTTTTTAAAAATAGGATCAATAAAAAATTATAGTAAAAGTGTATTGCGTTCAGCTGTACTAGTCAAAATCGCATATGATTATTTCTTTCTGTGTACTGTCTCTCGCAAACAGCCAGAATTTAAATATTTAAGTCATAAGCCACCACTCCAAGAAAACCCATCCAAGAAATTGGCATTAACACCTAGTGAATGGTTTGCACTATATATACATCCCCCACTTGCATCGATGCGATGGAAGAAACAACAGAAGATTTGCAGCAATGATAAGCAAACAATGTACGGATGAATCAAAGGTAGATACAGGCACGAACCTGTGTCTCGGAGAAGAGCAATATGCAAGGCATTTTGCCCGTCCGGTCCAGAGAACGACAACTGATTGTCTGTTCTATGCAGCTCCTCTGCAATATCCTGGTGTCCTAAAAAGACAGCAAGGTATAGAGGCGAAGTCCCTATACCCGGAACACGAGCCAGCTCTGGGTGCTCCTCCAATAGCCTGTTGACTAGATCCATGCTTCCAATGCGGATTGCCTCATGCAAGACCGTCTCTCCTCTCTTGTTCTGCTTGCTCAGCACAGTCCTCACCCTCTCACTTCCGCCTTCCTCTTTAGCCAAATCTATGAGATGACATAACGTTGCAGTGTTCCCGGCCTTGGCAGCGCAGTGCAGGGGCGTTTCCCCCCTCTTGTTTGGCGCATCCAGGAGGTGTCTTGCCTTTTCGTAGATCAGGTCTGAACATCTGAAACATGACCCCTTCGTTGCTACTTCATGCAGTGCAGAGTTCCCCTCCACGGTGACACCTTTGAGGAGGAATGACGCAGATTGGTTAACGCCATCTGCAAGGACAGCAGCAGAAGATTGACGCCTGGGCGTGGCCGAGCTTGAGCTTAAGCTTGCCTCGGTGTCGTGGGGGAAGGATACGGATATTTCGTCGGCTCCATCCCCGGCGTCAATGACGCCCTGAGGTGCAGCAGCAGTTGTTTGTGGCGTCGGCCTACCTCCCCCATTAAGAAGATTCTCTAGCTCCACGCATTGGTTGGATCTGATGGCCATTAGCAGCTTGGGATGCATGACCACAGCCGGCAAATCGCCGGTGCTTGCCTCCAGCTCGGGATACATGGCCGGAGGCCCGCACATCCTCATTCGCTGTAGCGACCGGATTCCAAGGTTGCACTTCGTCTCTCCGCGGTATCACCACTTCCAGGAGCAAGCTACGGATCTTCCTTTGCAGAACGCACGTGTCGTCTGCAGGTTGCTTTCTGTGCACACAAGCTACGTGTGTTCGAATCAGACGCTAGTGCGCACACTTCTATATAATGGGCACGCTTGTGCACAGAAACACAATCATTTATTAATTAATTCAACCGCTTGAAATTATTATGTACTAGTCAACAACGCGTGAATGTGCATGGGCCACATGTTTTGAATAATGTTTTTATTATAAATCACTTCAAAATTTACATTAATTGATATGAATTGAGATAATAAAATTTCAGTTTGGAAATTTAATTCGAATTTTGGTGTATTACAATTCTTGAAATTTAAAAGCTTTAGTTTTTTAATTATAAATAGATTGCATACTATATCTTTTATTTATTTTTAAAACTTATTTGTATTCGGATAGCACAATTTTCTAGAATTTTATACCAAGTAAAGAAATATATGCTTAATTCAATTATATAACTATTTATTCTAGGAAAAAACATATAATTATTTTTGAAAAGGACGTAATAACAAGAAAAAAAAGATCGCAAAAGAAAAGTCTCAAGAACACTTATTATCGAAGATGACATCTCACCATAGGCACGGCAGGACCTTGGCAATCCACGACAGGCCAGCTGGACCCTTATATCATGAAACAAGATGACAAAAACTATAGAAAACAATTAGCGTCCGGATGTTTCGATCCGCATGCTAGCACTATATGCTGTATTTAACCGTCTGATTATTTGCTCGTCTAACTATATCCGTTAGGTGTTTACTCTAGTTTTCCCCCTCGAGCTCCTCACGATATCGCCTTCCTCTCATGACCATCGTCTTCTTGCATTTAAAAATTTGCACGCAACATGTCCAACTCTAACGGCTTATTTAGTTCAAAAGAAAAGGAAAATCCGAAGTAACTGGAAACCTTAGACTATCATACTCCTCTCCCTCATAGCTAGTATAACAATAATTAACTATAAAATCGCAACAAAACAACCACCAAATGTCTACAACAGACAAATCAATGAACCACAACAATGTGACGAAAGAAGCGCAACGAATTAGAATTAAATCATAATAGATGGGCTAAGCTACACAAGAATTTCTAGAAAATATTACTGCAATATTCTAAATTAACAAGAGCAACATTTGAAAGAAGAGATCTACATAACTTTAAATTTAAACCAAAACAAGTTCACAACCTTAGGAACCTAACACTACTACAGAAAACCCTATTACAGACGGTTCAAAAATGTCATCACAGACGGTTTTCTGAACCGTCTGAATTTATGGGTCAGTGATAATCGAAGGTTATCACAGACGGTTTTTAACTAAAAACCGTCTGTGATAGTTAATAATCAGATACGGTTTTTAGTGAAAAACCGTCTGTGATATCTAGCACAGACGGTTTTTAGTTCAAAATCGTCTGTGCTATTCTCTTCTACCCCTAAATCTATTTCTGTTTATTGGCTAGCATCAGGAAATGCTAGCCATGCTCTCTGAAACAAGCAGATCAACATGTACATGTATACATCCAATTCACATCTCAATTCATTTCACAAACATAAAACATACATTTCGCAAATCAATTAATTGAAATGAGAACAACCAAATACATTATGAAACACAGTACACATTTTAAGATTAGAGTCTACCATTACAAGAATAGACAAACAAACAACAAACAACAAAGAGGAGGAGAACAACAAACAGGTTGCTCATCTAGCTAACACAACAAGAACAGAGAAAAGTAAAGATCCTCTATGCCTAGGCCTTCTCTCCCCTGATGCAGCGCGCGAGCTGGATATCTTTGACGTCCACCATCGTCGGTGTTGATTGAGCGCTGCCTTGTGCATCGTCTGCTTCGTGAGACTATTATGGTATGGGTTAAGGAGCAGGAGGAGAACAGCAAGGAGGAGGAGAACAGCAAAGAGGAGTAGAACATCAAGAAGAAGGAGAACAGCAAAGAGGAGAACAGAAAGGAGGCTGGGTTCTAGTGATTATTTATAAGGGAGAGAGAGGCGCGAGGACGGAGAGGCGGAGCTACGATCCGTGGGGTGAGGATTGCTGGATTTCTATTAGCTAGGATTGGGTTTAGGAGGATCGACGGGCCCACAGATTATCACAGACGGTTCTATATATAGAACCATCTGTGAATTAGAGCACAAAATTTTATATACCGATGCAATATAAACAACTAGTTTGAAAAAATAAAATAGCAAAGATTTATATAGGTTATATATACTCATTTGAAAGGTTTCGATGAGATCTACAACTTTTCAGTTGAAGCAAAATCCAAATTCCAAAAGGAAGACCAAGAAAAAGGGCAAAAACAGAAACCAAAAACTTGCGACGCGGGTTTAGGTCCAAAGATGGCCGATTTTCAGGGTCTTGGAGGGTGATTGGCGCAAGTGGGTCATTTTTTTTGGATCGGGCTTGTCGTTAGCTTTCCAACGAGTACAAAAACGTCGAAAACGGACACCGTATGCAAAAGTTATGTCCGTTTTACTGAAGGTGTGTCAAAACTCAATCCTACTCGGACTCAGGCGGGAAATTATGAAATTTTGGGGAATTGCAAGGCGGGAAACATATCACAGACGGTTTTTAATAAAAAAAACCATCTGTGATAATTCCAGATTATCACAGACAGTTTTTTATTAAAAACCGTATGTGGTATTCCAGTATCACAGACGGTTTTATAATAAAAACCGTCTGTGATAATTTGGAATATCACAGACGGTTTTTATTATAAAACCGTCTGTGATATTCCAGTATCATAGACGGTTCAGCAGTAAGAACCGTCTGTGATACTCCTTTTTCCCGCCACAAATACCACAGACGGCCTCCAAATTAAAACCGTCTGTAATAGTGTACATCACAGACAGTTTCACAAAACCGTCTGTGATTTGGCGTCTAATATTAGACTTTCTGTAGTAGTGTAAAACAATAAAAGATGTTACAAGATCACAGGAAGGTTGCAAATGAAAAAGGAAAAAATGAAGAAAAAAGGGGTGAAGTGGTATTAAAAAGCCAATATATTTTAAACAGTGTTTTTATTTCTATAAATCAGAAACCAAAAGCTATCTTGTTTGAAACACGTCGTCAATTGCGACTAGCCATGTATCCTCCCACTCATGTTGTAGTCACCGCTACCGCGCGTCTGTAAGTTGGATGCTCAAAGTATGAAATATGCTCGATTGTTCACTTCGTATCAATCTGTGTGCATGTATAACCATTACTCAGTACAGATCCAACTTCATCTAGCTGTCTCTTTACTTTTGACTAATATGTGGCTAGATTTCTTCTATTGTTCGAGTGGTTGCAATTCATGATGCAAAAGTACAAAAGAAGGAAGACCTTGACTAGTTTGACTAATATGTGGCTAGATTTCTTCTATTATTCGAGTGGTTGCAATTCATGATATCGCATAATCACAGACGGTTTTTACTGAAAAATAGTCTGTGATACTCCTCCCCCCCAGCAGAATATATTTCTGTTTATAGCTAGCCTCAGGAAATGCTAGCCATGCCCTCTGAAACAAGCAGATAATCACAGACATAAACATATACAATTCACACATCTCATTTCATTTCAGATACATTTCACATCTCAATTCATTTCACAGACATAAAACATCCAATTGACAACGCACTTCATTTCACAAACACAAAGCATCCATTTCGCAAATCAATTCATTGAGTTGAAATAAAATATCCATTAACAAATACACAATTGTAAAAGATCTACACTGTATTTGCACTTAGAATTACAATAAAAAATCATTCTGGGCAGTGGAACTCTCCATCTGATCTTACGACTTTTGACCACAAAAACCAAATGAACTCTCCTCAAATTTTTGCAAAATCCGGCTGTGTCAATGCAGATGTAGAGATGGACGCAGCCTGTAGATAGGAATATGAACGCACGCATATATAAAACTGACATGTATGAAATAAATGTGGGAAGATTGACAAACCTTAGAATTAGTGATCTTGGTGGAATCGAGGAGTAGTCTCATATGGTGGCACACGTAGTATCCACACGTGTTGCCCGGCTCCTGCTGGTGGCACTGCAAAAAATATAATGTGTTAAATCAAGTGGCATTACTACTATGTGTTGTATATGATTAATTAATGTGTAGCTAGCGAATACCCGAAACTTGCGATCATGTTTCAAGGCCTTGGCCCCTGTCGTCGAGTCACGTGTTTGTTGAACGTATGTGGCGAACGACCTTCGTTATTCGAAAAAGTTAGATTAGTTATTCGGAAGGAAAGAAAGAGTACAATGTACAATGTACGTACCTATCGAGTATTCGGGCGATAGCTGTGTACTTGGATTTGTTCTTACTTAGAGAATCAAGGTATATAGCCTTGTTCCATTTTGGTATAATTACAATTAAAATCCAATGGAAATTCGCATTGTATGGCATAAGAACAAATTCCTTATCTTGGTGAGCCAGCAGTGCTTTTGTAATATAGTCCTCGACGAAGGATGCATTCTCGATGATGGTATCAATGGCGACCAAGCGTGGGTCCAGGAAACCAATTTGTGATTTCGATGATCTAGCTTCCATCAGCATGAATCTATATATAACATAGGAAAGCAACAAATTGTGACATATGTCGGTATTACGTGAACAGAGACTGTGATTGTACAGACTTACAGCGTCCAGCATCGAACGAGTGAGGCGTCGAGAGCGTTGAGGGTGAAAAGTTCAAATATATCGTCAAAGGTCACCGCGAAGACACAGTCCTGACCTTCGTGCAAGAAATGTTCCAGCTTGAATTTGACAGTTATACCTGAGCGCCGTTCTGCCTCTGGCTTATTGGACTCTTCCATATACCATTGGTGGAATCTTTGGCAACCAAGTCGTAGTTTTTGGAACTCTTCCTGGACTACCATCGGCTGACCTAGCACGAATTTGCGGGCCAATGGCATGGACGGGAAATCGTCATCATCCTTCGTCTTTGATTTGCCCTGGCCACTGCCTCGATTGTGGGTCGACTTTATGCTAGTCGATTGTAATGGTATAGACGGTGCAAGTTGCTCTGGCGAGAATAGCACCCGTGGAGATTGCACCGGTGCAGGTAGCTGTGGTTCGCACTGCCCGTGTGGAGATGGCACCAGTGCAAGTTGCTTTGGCGAGAATAGCACCCGTGGAGATAGCACCGGTGCAGGTAGCTGTGGTTCGCACTGCCCGTGTGGAGATGGCACCAGTGCAAGTTGCTGTGGTTCGCACTGCACTTCTGGTCCTGCCACCGGTGAAGAAGCCTCCAGGGAGATGTCGGTTTTGGGCCACTGGATGAATGTTCCAATGGCCTGTCCTAGATTCACGATCTCGTCGTTGGGGGGCTTCGGTAGCGGGACCACCTCAAAATTTGCATACACACCATCCACATTAACTTTTGCGAAGCCTGGCGCTAAAGCTTGACCGTGCACCATGGCCCCGATACCAGACGAATATGCCTGGCCCCAAGCAGCGTACAAGCGAATGGAGCCATATCTCACTTGGAGCCTGCATGTCGTAGGCTCCTACATAACGATACAAAATTAGCTACTCGAATAGGCCTACCAATGGAGCAAACATTCGAGAGATAATAATTATTACCAGGATATCGTCCACAGGAAATTTGGACTGGGTTTGCGTCGGATTGGACGCGCAGCTACTCGGATGGTTGTGCGGGCTAGCTAGCACAGGAGCGGCGGTGGCGGCCTGCTGACTTTCTGTCTGTTTCCGCACCTCATCTCTGATTATATCAGCCATCGAACCCAGTAGCTCCTCTTTAAGAGATGCCTTGATCTCTTCTCGTAGCTGTGCGTCACGCTCGGCTTTGTTTCTCTTCCTGCGCCGATACATGTCGGAGTCATCTTGGAAACCATGTTTCCAAGGAACGTAAAGCCCAAGGCCTCTCGTACGGCCCGGGTGCTCCTTGTTTCCCAGGGCCACGGAGAGCATATCATTCTCCCTTGTTCCCTGGAATGATCCCAGGGTAGATTGAAAACTCAGCTCTTCCTGCAAGAGCACGACATGTCATTTCAATTCGTACGAAGTTGTGGAGTAATTACAAGCTACGTAGTTCGATCGATATCTTACCAGGCGCTCGGTCACTTGCTGGTCTAAAGGGTTTCGAAAGGTGATGTCCCCTGATGTCGTTGTAGATGACCTTGCTCTAATCCAATTTCGAGCGCGGTCGTCCGGGATATTGGAAAACGGCGGGGCGATGTCCTGTGCAGCTGCCAGCTCATCCTCCTTCATCCACTGCGCGATTTTACCCGCATACCCAGCTGTGCCAAGTCTGTGAGGGTGTGTATTTTTTGCCTGGAGGGCCTTGTGCGCCACACTTGTACTTTTGAAATCTTCGGTCGTTTTCATCGCCTTGAACTCTTCCCATTGTGGTTCCAGGAATGGGTATTTATGAACAGGCGTTTCGTCCGTCTCCACGTATTTCTTGACAAGCGTGCTCTTGAAGTTCTTCCATGCTTTGCACGCCGCTTTGTAGGTTTGTTGTTGCACAGCGTCCAGGTGTTCTTCTGGGAACTCGAACGATGCCAAAATTTCGGTCCACAGCTCACGTTTCCGAGTGTCAGGCACGTTCTTCCACGAATTATATGTGATCTTAATTCGTTCTCGTGCAACTACTCCGACCATGGTTCGGAATGCGTTTACTGCTTTTTGAGGAAGGATAGGGACCCCAGATGCATTCACCGCTGTGATGATCTGTCGGCCCTCAGGCTTCTTTGATAGCCCTCTTCCTTGGCGTCTTGATGTTGGAGCGGACGCCTCCGGCGATGATGTTGAAGAATGCGCGGGTGACATGTTGCTCATTTTGTGGGTCTATTAAGATAAGATGAGAAAGTAATCATATTGAATTGCAAGACAAGAGAGGAGTAGAGGGGAGGGGGAGAAGGGAGGGGGTGATATGGACATAGAGAGGGGGTGATGTGCCTATCTTACCAATGTACCAATGTATCAAGTCCTTCTTTTTCCCGCGAAATTCAAGTCAATTTTATTACAAAAGTGCAAAAAAAGACATTCCAGATTCTTCGGTGAGCAACCAACATAGCCGACTTCTTCGGTGAGCGACTATGCATCTGCTTCTTCCCACTCCTTCTCTTCATCTCTGGTCTCCGGATCACGTACGCCAGTAGCGATGATTCATCTAACTGAATCATCGCTACTGGCGTACGTGATCCAGAGATCAGAGATGAAGAGAAGGAGTGGGAAGAAGCAGATGGATAGTCGCTCACCGAAGATGTCGGCTATATCGGCTGCTCAGCGAAGAATCTGGGAATTTGTTTTTTTGAACTTCTGTACTAAAATTTCCTTGAATTTTGTAATACTATTACTACAAGGTCTCTAAACAAAGTGCCTATCCTAGCACCTACTTTAGTTGCTAAAACTATAAACCAAATAGCAAAGTCCCTAAACAAAGGTCTATGAAGCAAATGACACAAACTAGTGTATCCGGTTCATTGAACAGGAACACTATAGTATGTCACTTGCTTCATTTGTTATTTTTTGTCTAGATACATGGAGCATTTGGGTGGAAAGATCAACTGTTTCGTCAGACGCATGACTGCCAATTCGAAGCATAGCATAGCATCCGAGGCACATCCGAGGCCTGCTGATGTGTCTTGAGGAATGCCAAGAGCTGGTATTCAGATGGGTTATGAGAATAAGATTCATAATTTATAGTTTGAGGAATGCCACATCTGAAGACCAGCTCTTGGCATTCTTCAAGACACAGCTGCAGGCCTTGGATGTGCCTCGGATGCTACGCTATGCTTCAAATTGGCAGTCATGAGCCTGACGACACAATGTATTTCTTTCCACCCAAATGGTCAATGTATCTTTTGCAATAATCGCAAGATTTCTTTATCCGGATACACTAGAATGTGTTACTTTCTTCATGCCCTTTGATCATATACTCTTCCTTGAATGGTTAATTTGTGCTCTCAAATTGTAGGGTTGCACATGATAAGATGAGGAAGCAAGAAAAGTGATACATGATGCTCAATGTTAGGAAGAGATCAGGAGAGGAGTAGAGGGAAGGGGGAGAAGGGAGGAGAGGAGTAGAGGAGTAGAGGGAAGGGGGACCCAAATGATTTCAAACTATATACTATGTACTATATACTATATACTATATACTATATACTAACACAACAAGCAATGTAATATGTACCAATGTAAACTAAGCAACTGCAGTAAACAATGTACCAATGTAGTATGTACCAAATAGCAAACTAATTAAGCTACTGCAGTAAACAATGTACCAATGTAATATGTACCAAGCATCAAGCATCAACCCTAAACACTAACAGTAAGCATGAAGCATCAACCCTAAATATGTACTAAGCAACTAACCATAACAGTATGAAGCACCAAGCATCAACCCTAAACACTAACAGTAAGCATGAAGCATCAACCCTAAATATGTACTAAGCAACTAACCATAACAGTATGAAGCACCAAGCATCAACCATAAACACTAACAGTAAGCATGAAGCATCAACCCTAAATATGTACTAAGCAACTAACCATAACAGTATGAAGCATCAAGCATCAACCCTAAACACTAACAGTAAGCATGAAGCTCGGGGAGGGATTTGATGACCTTACGGTTTTGGTGACCTTAGGGACGCAGGAGGAGGAGGCGGCGGCGACGGAGGAGGAGGAGGAGGAGGCGGCGACGACGACGGAGGAGGAGGCGACGGGCTCGGGGAGGCGACGGAGGAGGAGGAGGCGGCGACGCAGGAGGAGGCGGCGGCGACGGAGGAGGAGGAGGCGACGGGCTCGGAGAGGGCGGCGACGGAGGAGGAGGAGGCTGCGGCGACGTCTTCGTCCGGGGAGGCGGCCGGCGAGGGCTGGGGGAGGCAGCCGGCGAGGGCTCGGGGAGGCGGGCGGCGACGACGGGCTCGGGATTTAGATCTAATTCGAATAACTGCAGCGCACACGAAAAAACCCTAGCGAGAGGGTATATGTAGGAAGATTATCACAGACGGTTCTAAACTTAGAACCGTCTGTGATAACATATCACAGACGGTTTTGAGTTAAAAACGTCTGTGATAGTTTACTATCACAGACGGTTCTAAACTTAGAACCGTCTGTGATAAGCCTTTGCCGGCTGTTGCAATTAAGACAACACCAATAACTACACAGCTGCATTCATATCAACTACCAAACAGCTGCATTCATATACAACACCAACCAGCTGCATTCGCACAGTGTATTTCTTGATACATTTTGTCATTCTCAAATACATCACACATATACATTTCACATATACATCTCAAAATTGACCACATCACACATTTTCACATATACATCTCAAAATTGACTACATCACACATTTTCACAGTATACATCTCAAAATTGACTACATCACACATTTTCACATATACATCTCAAAATTGTCACACATTTTCACATATACATTCTTATTGTACTTGCTTATTTCCTTTAAAAATTAGCCCTTCATCATGATCAATGCGTACGTAACTAGTTTCGTCACGTTGGTTCAGCGTCGACCCTTATGCCATTTCAAAGGAGTAACTCGTCAAATTGATTGTATTCCTCCTCGTCCACTCATTCTCCACTCCAACCATTCTCCTTTTTTCCCATGAAGAACTACATGGCGTTTCTTATTTGCCGGGTCGGTTACATAGAAAACTTGAACAACTTGATTGGCGAGTACGAAGGTTCGTCTTTGTACCCCGACACGTTGGAGGTCCACGGTCGTGACACAGTACTTGTCAACCGTCGACACTGTGGAGATGCACCCAACGGCAGCGAAATAAGGGGATCTTGAAAACCACATAGTCGAGCTCCCAAATCTCTTCTATGAAAACATAGTACGAGTTTCTCGACCCATCGGTACTGAATGCATCTATGCGGACACCGCTGTTCTGGTTAGTGCTCTTGACATCCTGAGACTGCGTATAGAATGTGTACCCATTTATGTCATATCCTTGCCATGTCACAACTGTAAATGTCGGCCCTTTTGCCAACCATGTCAGCGTCTCACTCGGCGAGCTCCTAGCGATTTGCTCCTTCAACCATTGGTTGAACCGACGGTTGTGTTGCCTCATGATCCAAACATCCGGCCGCTCCGGATTCTGTTGCCGAAGCACACCCTTGTGCTGGTCCACATAAGGCGCCACTTCAGTCATGTGTTGCAACACCGTGAAATGGGCTTGAGTATACATGTCCATATCTGGAGTGATTGCTTTCCTTCCGATAGTTCCGAGACCCTTCAGCCTCCCCTCATGACGAGATTGAGGGACACCTATCGGTTGAATCTGAGCCATATAATCGACACAAAACTCAATGACCTCTTCGCTTGCATAACCTTCGACGATGCTGCCCTCCGGCCGAGAACGATTCCGTACGTAGGACTTGAGAATTCCCATGAACCTCTCAAATGGGTACATGCTACGTAGGAATACGGGCCCGCACATTTTTATCTCCCACACAACGTGAACAATGAGATGGACCATGATATCGAAAAACGAAGGAGGGAAATACATTTCAAGGTGACATAGAGTCATCACCACCTCGTCCTGCAGAGCATCTAGTCCTTCGGGATCGATGACCTTCTGAGCAATTGTGTTAAAGAAATAACATAGCCTCATGATTGTCTCTCGGACTTTGATCGGCAAAATATTTCTAATTGCAATAGGGAGCATCTGTGTCATCAGCACATGACAATCATGAGACTTCATGCCATTTAACTTCAAATCTTGCATCGAAACAAGTTTCTTCACGTTGCCGGAGTAACCAGACGGAACTTTGACACCATGCAAGCACTGGCACAGTTCTGTTTTCTCAGCCTTGGACAGAGTGTAACACGCAGGGGGAAGGTACGTTCGTGCATTATCAGTGCATGTCGGTGCTAACTCAGGCCTGATGTCCATATCAGCCAAGTCAAGCCGTGCGTTGACGCCGTCCTTTGTTTTATCACGGATGTTCAGTAAGAGACCAATCAAGCTGTCGCACACATTCTTTTCTACGTGCATGACGTCGATGCAGTGCCGAACATCTAGGTACTCCCAATAAGGTAAGTCCCAAAATATTGATCTCTTCTTCCAGGTGTTCTTCTCATGAGCCCTCAATTTACGTCCCTTTCCGAGGACAACATCTAAATCCTTAACCATATCATAAACCTCGTGTCCCCTTAAATGCCTTGGAGCTGAACCGTCTTCCTTCTCTCCGTCAAATTGTTTCTTCATCTTGCGGTATGGGTGAGCCCTCCGAAGGAACCGGCGGTGACGCATGTAGACGGTTTTGCGTGAGTGTCTCAGCCACACACTCTCGGTACCATCTAAACAGTGAGTACAAGCTTTGGCACCTTTTATACTATGGCCCGATAGGTTACCAAGGGCAGGATAATCATTTATGGTGCAGAACAATAAGGAGCGCAGAGTGAAGTTCTCTCGTTTGTATGCATCCCATACCTGTACCCCTTCGTTCCACAGTACTTTTAGATCTTCCACCAACGGTGCTAGGAACACATCGATATCATTCCCAGGTTGTTTTGGCCCTTGGATAAGTATCGACAGCAAAATGTACTTTCGCTTCATACACAACCAAGGAGGAAGGTTATAGATGCAGAGAGTCACGGGCCATGTGCTATGTCGGCTGCTCATGCTACTGAAGGATTCATTCCATCTGTACTCAGTCCAAACCTTATATTCCTTGGTTCTGCACCGAACTCTGCAAAACTCCTATCGATGTTTCTCCACTGCGCGGAATCAGCAAGGTGTCTTAGCATTCCATCCTTCTTGCGCTCCTCCGAGTGCCAACGCAGCAGTTTTGCCTCCTTTGGATTTGCAAAAACCTTTTCAAACGGGGAATTATAGGAAAATACCATGCCACCTTAGCAGGAGGTCCTTTCTTCGCCTCTGTTCCCTCGCCATCATCTGATTGATTGTTACGTTTGTATCGGGATGTTGCACACCGGACATACATGCATGTTTGCATACTCTTTACGGTAGAGGATACAGTCGTTCGGGCATGCATGTATTCTTTCTACTTCCATTCCCAACGGACAAAGAACCTTCTTGGCTTTATACGTGGTTTTAGGCAACTCATTTCCCTCCGGAAGCATGTCCGCTAAAAGACCTAGCAGCGCCGTGAAACTCTTGTCGGACCAACCGTTGCTTGCCTTCAATTTCAACAGTTCAAGCACGCCGACAACCTCGTGTACTTGCAGCCCGTGTACAAAGGTTTCTCTGAGTCCTCCATCAAGCCACGGAATTTAACATACTCTCTCTCATCATAGTTCTCTTCTACATCGCGAAGCATCTGATCCAGATTATCATCGTGCAACCTATCCGAATCCGAGCCACAATCGACATCAGCCGGCGGCATGTCATTCACTTCACCTGCGATGTCATCCGGGGGCATATCATTCACTTCACCGGCGATGTCATCCGGCGGCATATGATCATTCACTTCGCCATGACTGGTCCAACACGTATAATCCTTTTTGAAACCCCTCCGAATCAAGTGCGCTTCAATTTGCCCTCGGTTCTTAAACATCTTC